>CM054376.1:75409459-76609459 GCA_028858755.1 Ara ararauna
ATCCTGTTGATAAATATTAGGCAACTTTGCTTTGAGGAAAAAAAAATACACCTGCAAAACAGTGCTTTTCCTTCATGATCCCCCTCAGTAAGTATGATGGAAGTGTATTTTTCTCCCCATTCTCTCTTCACAATACTGTAATTTGGAAAACATAACTTATTTGAGGAAGGTATATACTTTTTATATGGAACAAGAGTAAATTTAACTTAGGTTCCACTGCTTGGACTTTCAGTATAAGTGGATTTCTAACAGTAACTACTGAATTCAGGAGAAATAATGCTGGTATTCCTCCTCTTTCTGAAGGTGATTATCCTGGCATGGAATGTTCTTTCACTAATCTGTATTTCCTGCAGCCTCAAATTAAAAAAAAAGCCAACAAAATACACAAAAAAAAAAAAAAAAGAAAAAAACAATCCAAAAACTTGTTTACTAAATTAGCAATAAGATGATTTCCATTAGTGTTGCAGTCTGTGTTAAGATGACCAACATCCTGAACAGAGCTTTTGCCAATCATGTTATTAACTGTCATCTATATTCATAGAATAATTTAGGCTGGAAGGTAAGCTGAAGGTCAGCTAGACTAACCTTCCACTCTGAGTGGGTCTAACTAGATTAGGTTGTTCAGGGCCTTGTTTTGAACATTGCTGGGGATAAAGAGTATTTGAACTGCTGAATTTTTTTATTACAGAATCTGTTCTTACAAAAGTACCATTAATCATTACCCACTCCCTCAAAAAAAAAGCCCAAAAAAAACCCAAAGAAAGCAAAACCCAAACCAAACAAAAATACCACAAACAAACAACAAACAAACAAAAAAACCACACACAAAAAAAAAAAAAAAAAGAAAAGGGCAAACTAAAAACCCAGGAAAGGCCACCTTTTCTAGTTCTGTATTTCTGTCATGGCTTCCTCAATCATTTATGTGAATAAAATAGATTTGTATGTCTCACTCTTTTCTCTTGCCAACAGAATTCTTTATCATTCTTAGTGCAAGTAGTGTGGTGTCGTTTTTCTATTCCTTGGCATTAATAACGGGTTACTAAGAATGGCTCTTGCTTCTTGCATTTTCTGATTGTTTTCAGTTTTAATTTTCAAGATGAATTGACAACATTTCTTAAAGCTAAAGATGGCTCTCTTATTGGAATAAACTATAAAATACAGCTAATTAAAATCCATTTACCTTCATTTGAGTTCTACAATATTTTTCATGTGTATTATGAAATTCTTTAATGAAAGCCAACCGTATCCTGGGCTGCATCAAAAGGAGCATGACCAGCAGGTCAAGGGAGGTGATCCTGCCCCTCTACTCTGCTCTTGTGAGACCTCACTTGGAGTATTGTGTGCAGTTCTGGTGTCCTCAACATAAAAAGAACATGGAAGTGTTGGAACAAGTCCAGAGGAGGGCCATGATGATGATCAGGGGACTGGAGCACCTCCCGTATGAAGATAGGCTGAGAAAATTGGGGCTGTTCAGCCTGGAGAAGAGAAGGCTGCATGAAGACCTCATAGCAGCCTTCCAATATCTGAAGGGTGCTTATAGGGATGCTGGGGAGGGACTCTTCATCAGGGACTGTAGTGATAGGACTAGTGATAGGGGTAACGGGTTCAAACTTAAACAGGGGAAGTTTAGATTGGATATGAGGATGAAATTCTTTACTGTAAGGGTGATGAGGCACTGGAATGGGTTACCCAGGGAAGCTGTGAATGCTCCTTTCCTGGTGGTGTTCAAGGCCAGGTTGGACAGAGCCTTGGGTGGCATGGTTTAGTGTGAGGTGTCTCTGCCCATGGCAGGGGGGTTAGAACTAGATGATCTTCAGGTCATTTCCAACCCTAACTATTCTATGATTCTATGATACCATGACTAGTTTAATAAAGGCTAAAATTTTCCTTATCTTTTAATGTGTTTGCTATAGGAATTTATTGCAAAATATTTTCATTTCAACTTTCAAGTCTTTATCTGGAATTATGAACGTCAGATACCAGTGTATTTATTACAGGAAAAATACATGGTGTAAATAAAGTATGAATGGAATCTCCATGTGAAAGAACTGCGGGGATTAGCAGAAAATGGTGTTTGAAAGGGAGTACTTTTATACATATATGTCATGGTTTAAGCCCAGCCGGTAACTCAGAACCACACAGCTGCTCACTCACTCTTCCCCTCCTTTTCACTCCTTTCTCCTGGAGAGATGAAGAGGAGAACCAAAAGAATGCGAATCCCATGGGTTGAGGTAAGAACAGTCCAGTAACTGAGGTATAATACAAAACCACTACTAAAACCACCAACAATAATAATAAGGGAAATAACAAGGGGAGAGAATACAATTGTTCATCACTTGCTGACCAATAACCATTCTGACCAGGGCAATGATCTGGGCCATCCAGGTGACTCCCCCCAGTTTATATACTGGGTATTATATGCTGCGGTATGGAATACCCCTTTGGCTAGTTTGGGTCAGGTGTCCTCTCTCTGCTTCCTCCCAGATTCTTGAGCCCCTCCTCACTGGCAGAGCATGAGACTGAAAAGTACTTGATCGGGGTAAACATTACTTAGCAACAACTAAAAACATCGTTGCATTATCAGCATTGTTCTTAGATTAACGTTGAAAACACATCACTGCACCAGCTACTAAGAAGGAGAAAAATGACTGCTACTGCTGAACCCAGGACAATATGATAATAACATCCGGCTTTGGCATTCCGCTTGCTACAGTTTTATTAAAAAAATTGACTCCTCTTTTAACATGACTTTAATTTTAGTTGTAGAATCCTTTCACTGATAATGAGGATGTTATCCTATTTGATAGCCCAAATACTTAGGAATTTACCCCTGTACTTCTTCACTGTATTGCTGTATATTCTGCAATCAACAAGAATTTATTGTAAATCTAGCTTGAGTCTCTTCAATGATCCTGAGTTGATCTGTCCTTATATTCAGGTGATGTGCTGACATATGTGATGCAATACTTGTATTGGCTGGTTGGAGAAGACATTGTACTGGAAAAAGTAGCAAAGTCTAAAAATTAGTGATGGACTTTGCACCCTGCTACTCTTTAAGTTCTTATTCTACCTGGTTTTATAGATGTTGCAGGGGAAGTGAAAAGCTATATAGCTCCATGTTTGCTTTCCATGGGAGGCTGAGCAGATTCAGAGCTTGCTCTGTTTGAAATATGTGTTCTGGGGAATGCATCCTCTAAGTTACTGAGATACTGAAAGAAAGACAAAAATTCTTTCTCCCTGAAAAAAACCCTGAAGTTTCACAGTACCATCTTTGGTAGAGCTAGCATTCTTCAACTATCCGTGAGCAGTAAGTGTCACTTACAAAGAAAAGAGAGCAGTTCTTTATTTTACTTTGATCTCACTGCTGCATTTGAATCCAATCTAAATTGATTGCCTAAGAAGCGGGGCATGCTTGATTATTTTCTGACTGGTAGGGTTCTAATATAATCAACAGATGCTGCTTTTTCCTTTTTACCTATTAAACAGCTCGAGTTATTTCTTGCAGGGAAAAATACACTTTTAGTTGCTTTATGTACATATGTCCCTCAAGGGTAATCCAGACTGCAAACAATCTCAGAAATTTGATGAAATTTTGAGTCTAATTAATTCCCTATCTAGCAAGAATTCCTTTGTCAAGCTTGTCAGTATGGAAACAGGACAGGAGCTGGAAGGTATTGATAGAACATAGCAAAGAGCTTTTAGTATGTTTGTGTCATCCAAATGTAAATAAATGCTGCTGCATAAAGCAACAATGTGTGGCAAGGAGATGGAAAAACTGTAGAAAACACCTTCCCCAAAACAACAAAAAAAGCAGAAAGACCATGTAAACCCTACTTTCCTTTTACACTACCTGAGAATGTTGTACAAAAGATTGCACTTCCTTTTTATTTTGCAACTAAACACTCAGTGTACTGTACGCAAAATAAACATTGGGCAAACACCAGAAACTTCCAAGAATAGCTTCTGGGTTATACCTAATAAGATTGAGGTCAACACTATCTCATTAGCTGTTCAGAGAAATCTTGAGGTAGATACAATACGCAGTAATTTGTTAGCATGAATTTATGAAGGAGAGGATGTGTCTTCTTATTCCAGATGACACCAAGGTGGTTGTGTAGTACTCACTAAACCAAATCAGTTTATTTCAGAGCAGTTAGGGTGCAAAGCTTTTCTTCTATTGGCATTTTTAGAAACATATCTGAAAAGTACTAGGCTGGCTGGTTTTAGTGTCATGCACTTCCATTTGAGCTCAAGAGAGAGGAAGATTTTCTTTTTTTTTCCTCCTTCTGGGGAAGAAAGTTCTTCAGCGCATGAGCTTATTGAATAAATACTTAAAACTTTTAAAGTAGAATCATCATGTAGATACTGCAGCAGGGAAACATAACGTAGCTAGGCATTTTGATTGCTACCAAAAAAGAATAATATATTGGATGTAAGAGCAGAATTTCACTTTCTAGGACTGAGAATTTTTGTAAATATCTTTATCAGTATGCAATCAAAACTTAGAATTGCTGGGAAGTTCTTCAAGACTACTAGTTTTGGTATAGTAACTCACCTTACCAGCTAAAAGAAAATAGAACAGTGTTTGATGTCCTGTGTGCTATGCGCCAGCCTTCCATTTAACTGTAGGAAGCCAATACAGAAATTGCTTTCTGGTTGTAACTATCCCACTGTAAATTCTTGTAATTTGAGAAAGCGCACAAGTCTGCGTGCAGTGATGGCCAGTAATAACATGTACTACTGAAGAAAATGTTATGATTTGCTTCAGCAATTTTATTGTCAGGTTTACAGAGAAAGAAGTTGGAATGAAAAAAGCCTCAAATACCACCTGTGTGTATGTTTCTTTTTTTTTAATACAAAATTCTACTGCTAGGAGGCTGACATAAAGATCATCTCTCCATATCTCTCCAACCACCCATCTGTCTCCCATTGAAATATACATTAAACTCATCTATTGTGAAATAAGTCCTCAGAGATCTCTCCAAAATAGACTTACAGGTGTAATATATTGAATTAAAATTGAGTGACGTTTTTTAAAATTACTTTATAAAAACAATTAATCCTGATGAAAGGTAGAAATACCTTGCTTGAAGCAAAGACAACTTTGAACTATAAATAATGTAATATATTTTAATCAGTTTTACTGCAACAATTTTTATCTATGAAATAAGTTATATTAGAAGCTTTTTTCAAGAAAGTTGAAAGAAGAATATAATTTGCTTGAATAGAATTTTAGCAGTGAAATTTTCTTAGTTTGGAACCTGGGCAAGTTTATAATGGTGCACTCTCTTCCTTTCTCTGTGTAACAACTGAAAAAAGACTTACTGAGTAGTTGCTTAAAGCAATATAGTGCTGATGGACTGTATTTATTCAGAAGATCATGGAAGATTTACTAGAGCAAAATTAAGTTTCAAGCAGAGAATCACCACAATATTCCGTTCCATTGAAACTTGTTCCTGCTTATAATAGAAAGATACTAGCTAATGCAATTTAAAAATTACTGTGCAGATAATTGATACATGGGCATTTGAACTGAAAGTTTTGAACCATGTGTAAGTCAGTGGAGTTTCTAGGGTTCTTTCTTGACTAACTAATGTAATTTAACAAAGATAAAGCTTTATAATTAACTCTAATATGCATACTCTGTGTTGTTCAAAACATACTCCTCCTTCTCTAGACAAAACCCCAGCATCCTTTTAAGCTTTACTTAAGAGTGTATCTGCATCTGACACTAATCCCTATTTATTTGTTGATTTGGCAAAAATGTGCATTGCCCTGTTTCATGAACAACAGTACAGATTGAAAGACAGGAGGATGACAGATGAACAGGGCTCTTGGAAGAGGCACAGCTTACTTGGCAACAGAGGGAAGTAGGCAATAAAACAGGAATGTTGTGGTATTTCTTGCTTTTCAGGTTGTGCTGCCATGTCAGCAGTGATGTTTCTTACTGTAGGGTTGTCTAGCCTGTGTGCATCAGAGAGAAGAGGTTATGAATTTTGTAGTCTTTAAGGAAGTTTCTCTTAACTATGCATGTTTTAGTTGAGTCCAGTTTAAAGTTCCCTTAGTTTTTTTGTTAGCTGGATGGTGTGAGCAGTTAGAGAATTTGAACTTGGTGGCTGTGATGAGCATGCAGTGACAGATACTGTGAAGTATCAGAAATTCAAATCATAGGGAACTGCTCTCACACCTGAGAAAGACCATATAATGTGTAGTAAATATAAAGGGAATTTATTCAGAGCAGGTGTAGATCCATCCCCATTGATTCAGTAAAGATATGCTACCTAGCATCAGCTGAACATCTAGGACTTGGGTTTGGGATTGAGGCAAAGAAAGATTTATTTATTTATTTATTTAAATATCTGAATAGCAGAGCAATCCAGACTGGTGTTCTGGTCATTCCCTCTGTTATTTGAGCTTTCCACTGTGGTTTCAAGTTTGTTGGATCAGTATGTTAGTATACTTTTTCTCATTTTCCACCTAAAATATCTTTTTTTTTTTTTCCATGCCATCTTCTTGATGCATTTTATTTTTTTTCTTTTTCAAGGTTTCTGTTACATTTAGTATTATTATGAGTTCACTCCAACTTTTCTAGTTGCTTAGCGCTCTTGTTTCTTTACTTTCATTATATATCCACCTCACCAATTAAGTTTTTCCCTTAATGAGAAGCATCTTCCTGTGTAAAAAGCTACTCAGGCTCTATATTAATTAATAATAGGTGGTTTTTTTTTTTGGTTTGTGTAGCATTCCTCTTTGTTGAGGTGCTGTTTTGAATCAAAGCATATGCTACCTATAATCAATTTCAATTCAGCCATAGTATGTTACTGTGTCTAGCGAGGCAGTAACTGTTCTTGTTGATTTTCCAGACTTTTCATAATTGTTTTCTTGTAGTTCATTCTAACTCTTAGTTGTGGATCTCTGTAGTGGCACTTGATTCCCAACTAGGTGCTTGAGTAACCCCGCAAAAGTAGCACAGAAACTGCCATCACTGCCAGTGTGCAGTAGCAGTGGAACAGATTGTGTTACCCTTTTGTGGTTTTGTGGTACATATCTAAACTGCCCTGTTGCTATGAACAAGGTGACAAGGGACTGATTCTCTTAAGAGGAAGGAAAGATACTTCGAAATTACAAGGTTTTGGGACAGTTGTTTTCAAAAGATTGCAATGTTTTTTTTTCTCTGTCCTCTGTGAAGTGCAGTTAGCCCTGTCTTTGTGATCTAAAGTAGCATTGAAGGGTATTAAAACCCCAGGTACTGGTACTAATAAAATAATAGAGCATCAAGTATAATTTGACCCAACTGCACTGTACATCCAAGGTACATACTTTAGAACTCAGACATGTATATCTCAAAAGCAGTTTAATATGCAACTGATATGGTGAAGTACTTAAAATGGACAACAGAAGTTTGAATCCTTTTAATGTGTCAAAATAATCTTCATGCTCCAGAGTATGCTTACTTCTTCCTCCCTGCAACGATCTAGAATATTGCTGAAACGGTGACAATGAAAAAGCTGGGGGGAAAAAAACAACTTTACAAAACCCCATTGCCTATTAATGTGTACATCCAAATTCCATCCTTGGTTTAATATTAAGCAAATTGGAAGTTACCTATAAAAAGCCCTAGAGAAGTACAGACCTTAAAATCATAGAATGGTTAGTAATGGGAAGGACCTTAACATTATCTAGTTCCACCCCCCCTGCTATGGGCAGGGGTGCCTCACCCTAGACCGTGTCACTTTTTAATAAGCTCAGTGGGACAGTGCACCTCGCTTTAGGCATGCAAAGCAGCAATGAACATGGTGTCATGGGTTCAGCAGCAGCAGTCATTTTTCTGCTTCTTGGTAGCTGGTGTAGTGCTGTGTTTTTGATTTTGGGCCTGGGAACAGCACTGATAACACCAGTGTTTCGGTTACTGCTTAGTGATGTTTTGGTCTGGCCAAGGGCTTTCTGAGTTGCATGCTCTGCCAGGGAGGAGGGGAGTCAGGAGGAAGCAGAGACAGGACACCTGACCCAAACTGACCAAAGAGGTTATTCCATGCCACAGCACGTCATGTCGAGGATGGAGAGCAGAGAGCAGAGACCCGGAAGGGTGGGGGGTGCACTGCGTGGTTGGGCTTGGTATTAGGTGGTGAGAATTGTATTCTTTCCTTGTATTTCTCTTGTCATTATTATTATTGGTGGTAGCAGTAGTGATTTGTGTTATACTTTAGTTACTAAAATGTTCTTATCTCAACCTGTGGGAGTTGCATTCTTTTCGATTCTCCTTCCCATCCCTCCGGGAGCAGGGGGAAGAAAAAGGGGGAAGTGAGGGAGAGAGAGAGAATCTGCGTGAGTTAGGCTTAAACCACGGCAGCAAAATAGGTCAGCACTTCCTTCATCTCATGTGCATTCATTATACAATCAATACAAGTGACTACTGGTATTCGAAAGGCTGTGGAATGGGTATGAAGGAATCTGAGGACTATGGCAGTTCTGCTGAACTGTCTGTCATTTGTATTTTTAATGACAACTTTGTGCAATCATTTCAATATAGGACCATCCTAAAATAAACACCTAGAATAGCCACTGTTACAGAATCATTTTCCCTAGAGGAAGAATAGAGTTTAAAATATCTACAAGGCAGACTTCATAACACAGCAAATGATGACTTTTTTATAAAATGCTAGGCAACTTTAGCATCTGTAATAAGCAGAATTTATTTAGGGATAATGAAAGGCAAATATTAACCTTGACTAATGAGGTGTCAAGAAGATAGGACTTAACGCAGAATTAAAATGGTAAAATGCTATCTTTGTTTCATGGTATTCTAATCCTGAAAGGAGAAGTAATTCATTACAAAGTTTTGAGCTTCTGTCAGCTCAGTAAACTGCTAACTAAAACCCCACCAATATTCAGTTCTTGGGTAGTTTTTTCACAGTAGTATAGTTCATCCCTTCCACTTACATATTTCTAGCATATAGTCTTCTTGGATATTTTTTCTACTTGTGCATTATCACTGGTTCTGAGAGACTTCTCACTTGTTACTAGATTTATGATAGCATAATGGACAGTCTAATTGACGCTAAACTAACTTTTCTGAACAATCATAAATATAACTACTAATTTTATAAAGGCATTAAACTGCCATAAAATATTCATCTTTTCTCTTGTTATTGGCCTTATCTCTAGAAATATTAAACACATTCTTAGCATTCTTATCTGCTAGTAAAAACATTATGCTATCTGTTATAGAATCATAGAATAGTTAGGGTTGGAAAGAAATTCAGAATAGTAAAATCCTGTGTCAAATAACTTCATAGAGAAAAGGCCTTTGGCACAGAATGCCAATGAGTATCTGCTTTCATTTGCAGTCAGTTCAGGTGCCTGTAAAATTTTGATGGAGTTCCACTTATTCAAAAAGAAGAGCTTTTTCACAGTTTATGCCAAGGGCTTAATGGATAATTAATTGTAATGGATACCATAAAGCTGACAGCACTTTATTTCTGCTGTCATGTGCATTTGAGAAAGTATAGAACTAGATTTTCTTTTTAGGCATCATGTAGGGTATTAGACGATGACCAGCTTGCATGTAGAAGAGATCAGCTACTATAGTCACTGTAACAAGAGACTTCCCACCATAAAACCACTACTACTTAATTATGCAGATGGAGTGTGAAAATGCTTAATCCAAACATTTGATGACATAACTGTTTGAATGAAGCAAACATATTCACTACAGCCAATATAAAAAACAGATTAAGTTGGAATTTAGGCTAGAATTTTCTGAACGAAAGTTTTGAGCTGCAGCACTGAGGTGCAATCCTTTTTGTAAGGCTTCGTTTTTTAAGCAGACAGAGTACCTGTTAAAATTGATTGGGGATGTTACACAATTTCATTACCAACCTGTTTTTTCATGCTGCTACTTTGGCACTTGCAGTACTGAATTGATTGCCTTTTTTACCTCCTGTGTCAGAACCATGGCATGTTTTTCCTAAGCTATTTTTAGCCAGAAATGACCAAGAGCCCTTATGACATTTACTTGAGATTATAAGGAAAAATTTAATTTCAGTTTTTATTGTTAATGCAAATCCATATCTCAGTGAACTGAATGCTGAGTACTAAGATGTTTGGAATTGTTTTCATGATTTCAAAAATACACTACCAAATTCTCATTCTCATTTGTTAGCGCATCGTGCAAAAGAAAGCTGCCTCTGATGTCATACTGTGGTAGGTTTTTTTGTTTGTTTCTTTTTTGTTTTTGTTGTTTTTTTTTTTTTTTTTCCCAGAGAAAAATATAATCTGCCAACTGATCTCTCACTCCATTCTTATTTAGAAGGGGTCAGAATTTATGATGACTTTTACCTTTATTTTTTTATTATTTCTGTAAAATTCTTGGGATTCTGATGCAGCAATAGCTTTCTCATAAATGTGCTGCAATAAAATGGTTCATTTAAAAACCAATGCAGTAGAAGTTCCTAATCCATAAATGTTCCATGAAGCAAAAGTTCTTGAAGTGAATTTTGTTCTTATGTGCTGGACAAGTAACAAGGTAGCTGCAAAGATGCTCTTTGATACAGATAATGGACTGATAACTGACTTTGCATGCTGAGTAGAATATTTGAAAAACCATACTCTTCTGAAATAGAAAAAATGAAAGTAAACCAGTATAAAATTATAAATTCAAATTCGAATTATCATGATAACTGGAACCATTGGCAAATTTACTGAGTTTTCTGTATTCTCAGAAGTAGTTTTTATTTTCAGACTAATCTGCCTCTAGAGCTGTAAAGCCCAGTGGGTATTCTGGGGATTCTGACTTTTCAGAAATGTTTTAGATAGATACACTGCAAAGACCTGTCAATGAAAGTAGCATTAGCAGTGGAAAGCAGTCAGTCTAAAGACCAAGGTTCAAGGTGAGCAAGCAAATCCCATGGTTTTTTTTGGCAAAATGAGCTAGAAGGCATACTGTTTTCCTTCAACTGCTGTGGTGACAGCAGCATGAAAATGTGTCCTCAAAGCCAGAATGCAGCTTTATACCTCTACCTCTTTGATGAAGGGCAGATTATGTTTCTGAAGTGACAAAAACCCAACTGCTACAGTTGCTGGTCATTTCAGAGGCTTTGACAGCACTCATCACCTAGCTCCAGAGAAGATTTTGGCAACAGATTAAAATAGTGGCTTGAATACACCATCCCTTGTAGAAAAGTCACACAACACAAGATCCTTAAGACCTGCGGCTAGGCAATAAAAATGACAAGCCAGACCACAGGAGAGACAGTAGCTGGCATTGACTTAGCAATAGGAAAGCAGCATCAGAGACAAGCAATGACACTACTTGAAAGAGTAGAACAGATGAGAAACTAAATTTATTTAGTGGTCAGATAAACTCACTTAAGGAGAATGCTAAACTCCTTTGCAGATACACTGAAGAGTCTCATAGCATTCTTAATACCTGTTAATGAATTGCCATATTTAGTGAATTGCCATACAGGATTGATTACAGGATACCTTGCCCTCTGTCATCCCTGTAACAGACCTTCGGCAGACTTTGGGATAAACACCTCTTTAGCCAACTCCCTCTGTGGGTGGCACTAGAAACCCTGGGTGGCAGAGTGCTGAGTGTCAGTACGCGTCTTCATTACTTGGAACAGAACTGCAAGGAGTTGTGGTTTCAGGAGGAATTAAGACATTGAACTTACACTAGTGTACAGGTGTCATGGGTTCAGCAGCAGCAGTCATTTTTCTGCTTCTTGGTAGCTGGTGCAGCGCTATGTTTTTGATTTTGGGCCTGGGAACAGCGCTGATAACACCAGTGTTTCGGTTATTGCTTAGTGATGTTTTGGTCTGGCCAAGGACTTCCTGAGTTTCATGCTCTGCCAGGGAGGAGGGGAGCCAGGAGGAGGCAGAGACAGGACACCTGACCCAAACTGACCAAAGAGGTTATTCCATGCCACAGCACGTCATGCCCAGGATGCAAAACTGGGGGCAGGAACCCGGAAGAGTACAGTTCACAGCTCGGTCATCGAGTGGTGAGCAATTGTATCCTCTTTCCTTGTATTTCCCTGGTCATTGTTGTGGGTGGTGGCGGCAGTGGAGGTTTGTGTTATACCTTGGCTGTTGGACTGTTCTTGTCTCGGCTGGTGGGAGTTGCATTCTTTTGATTCTTCTCCCAATTTCCCCCCCCCCCTCGGAGTGGGGGGGAAGAAGGAGAGGGAAGTGAGTAGTCGGGCTTTGTATTAGGAGGGGTGAGAATTGTATTCTTTCCTTGCATTTGCCTTGTCATTATTGTTATTGGTGGTAGCAGTAGTGGTTTGTGTTATACTTTAGTTACTAAACTGTTCTTATCTCAACCTGTGGGAGCTGCATTCTTTCTGATTCTCCTTCCCATCCCTCCAGGAGCAGGGGGGAAGAAAGAGAGGGGAGTGAGTGGGAGAGCGAAATTGCGTGGCTGATTGGACCTAAACCACGACAACAGGTAATAAATAATTCTGGCCTGGAGAAAACTTAAGTCTGAGTATTCCATATAGTATCATGTAGCTTGAGAAAATTATAATGATCTATGGTCAATCCTCTTCCTTTGCCTATCTGCTGTGAGCAAAAAGCAACTCCTGCATGGACCTTAAGTATTTTAAGTTCTAGTGCTGTTCAAGATAACATATACTTTAAATATTCCTGTTAAAATACTCAGCTTGAAACTAAAATAAATAATTTTGTTTGAATATAACTATGAAGTAAAAAGTAAAATTGGAGAAACTGCAATAGATTTTTAAAAAAAGGAATAGGTAGTTCAGTGACTAAATCAAGAACCTTAAAAATAGTATTTTGCAAGTATTCTACATTGCCTCAGGGAGAATGTGAATATAGTATTGAAGTAATTTAAATTAGAGTCAGATTTTGGGTCACTAACTATTAAATGTACTCATCTGTGGTATCTGTGCAATGATGTGCCTACATCTGATCTCAGTATCAAGTGTCAGGTACAGAGAAAATAAGTACAGCAAGCACCTGGTTTATTAAGGCAAAGTTTTGTAACTTATAGCAGCTGCCTAGTGATAGCAGAGTGACATATTCAGTGGAAAGACTAATGAGAGATTAAGTTCTTAAAAGAGAGTTTCTCCTCTTCCAGCTGCTAGAAGGGAAAAACAATCCAAACAAACAACTAATTGGACGTAATAGGGTTTCAAGGATTTGCAAATAGAGCAGACAACATGTAAGTAGCTGCAGTTATGGGCTAATTATCTTTAGTTACTAGATCAACAGGTGGTTTTTTGAACCACAGAGACAGGAAAACCAGCTAGGAAGGGTCTTTATTTAGACAGAATTTTGGTGTCCATGTAGCTGTTCAAGTCTACAGATTAGGGTGTCAGACAGAGCAGGGCATTTTAAGGTAAAACTGTGATTAGTCTGTAAGAATATAATTTTTTTTTGTTTTAACCTAGGTGAACACAGTTCAGACTAACAAAAGTGTCTTATGCTTCTTCAATAATTTGGAGCTAACCATTCCAACATCAGCCAGCCTGAACTTTTCTAGCTTTTATTTGCATCCTTTTATTCTACTCGAGTTTTTTATTAATTTTTAATGAATAAAAAGCCATTCATAGCACACTGCATGAGCCTTGGACTTCAAATTTTAAAGAGGAAACAACCATGCAAGGGCCCCCTCACCCCCTTCAGTTTCTAATGGAGAAGACTGCATTTCTGGAGTAAAAAGGAGATGAGAAGGGAAGCTGAAATTGCATTGATTTACACTGATTTTGTTTGGTTTCTGTTTTGGTTTTGGTGAGGCTTTTTGTTTGTTTGTTTGAGAGTCCTCTTTATGTAAAAGGTCCTTTTGCAGTAATGTTTTCGTGGTGCGTTATTGAAGAATGGAAGTGCCTGAGCAGCTAGCAGAGCAAGACAAATGTTGCAGGGGAAAGGCAAGCCACAGGTGTGGCTGAATCTCATTTGACATGGTCTTAATTACTGATCATTATGGCCACCTTACTTTCTCTTGTATCTCTAGATCAAGCCACATCTGTAACAGTTGGCCCTTCATTTGTGCTTCTCTTAGTTCTACCAGTGTGTGAGCATTTTTGTTGGTCACTGTGATGTTTGTTACTCAGTTTATAATTCAGTGATGGAAGCACTGAAATTCAGGGGCCTTGGGTCAGCCAGTGGGTGATTGTACATTATGTGACTGCAATTCAGACAGCATAGCAAGAAAATTTGTTTGTTGGACAAAGAGGAGACCCCTACAATAGTGCACCAGGGATTTTACTATCCATGCCTAGGTCCTTTCTCATGAGTTGTACTACCTGGTCTTTATTCTGTAGGCAAGAAAGAAGAAACCTTCTAAAAGTGAGATTCTGCCATACTTTTAGATACTGGCTTGATCTGAAGCAGAACAGTCCTTTCCAGAGATAGAAGTGCTTCTGGGACACAAAGCAGATAAAAAGGGAAGGAAGTTAAAGCCCATCCCTGGGGGGTGAGGGTGTTGAAGCAGCTAGGGTGTGAAGGCTCTCCACAACTGTAGTTGATTCCTGTTTCATTGTCAGAGGATGCTGTGCTGTTGTCAGAGATCCACAGGTTCTCTGGAAAGATTTCCTTTAGATGGAGAGGCTGTGTGGGCGGTCATGTAAAGGAGACCTAGTATCCTGCTAATGTAAGTAGAATTCTGATTCTACTTGGATTCAAGAGTGGGGAGGATAACTCATTTGTCAATAGCAAATTCTGCTATTTTTTTTCAGATTCTTCTTCCTCATTGGCATTGCAGTGTGGGGGAAAATGCCCTTACCTTTTTCTGTGGTTTCTTCTGCAATGGGAATTTCATAGTTTTCTAGTCTCTTACTCAGAGCTGGTTTCATTAAAGAACATGCAAATTAGTGATATTTTGAATGGACTATTTTCTTCAACATGTTTGTGCTCTTACTATCTCATGAAAAATAAATGATGAAAAAATGAAAATGGGAAAATCATTATGAGGTGACAGATAAAAGAGCAATTTTCCAATTATTGTAAAAGTTCCAGGAAGAGATATTTTTGTTGTTTGTATTTCAGTTGGGCTGGCACTAAATGAAGGGGATAGGAATGATCTCTGTGTTAGGAAATGAGCAGTTAACGCAAACTAGATCAGGAGGGAAGCAGAGACTAACTGAATGGATGCTTGCATATGGCTGAAGTAATATCTTTATATGAGGCAACTAGAACAGCTGTACTGATGCTCAGGACTTCTACAGCATGGCCTGTGGTTTTTAATAGGGATTGTTCTAGAAACACTTACTGTCTCTCTGAGGACATCTTTTGACACTCACAGGCCTGTGACCTCTTTAATAATGAAAATTGCTTACAGACAACTGTAATAAAATTAACACACATTATTTTTGTTGTTGTTGTTGTATGTCATTGCAGTTTCTCGATTAGAAGAAACCTGGTGAACTGAGCAGTGTGTGACTAATGAGCTGTCTGTGGAACATCTGCAGTCTGAATACTTGCATCTCTACTGAAAATAGTCTGGGAACCTGTGCCTTAATGAAACTTCAGACCACAGACCTAGAAAAGGTTATTCTGACATTTCTGCTAAATTGGCTGGTGGCTTATTTTTTAAAAATACCTTTCTTTTGTGCTTGGATAATCCTGATCTGACATAGTCTCTTTGGCTGCATTCTGTCTAATTTTTCCTTAATATAAACTCAAGGCAAAGAGTTACCTCTTCTTTCTTTTTTTTTTCCTCATGTTCTTTCAACTGACACTTTCTTGTTCTTTGAAATGAAGTTAAAATAATAGTTACTAGTCCTTAATTAAGTAGCAGTCTTTAAAATAGAAACAACAAACATTATTACTCATGTCAAGGACTGTCTTGTTCTTAGGCAGTGAGCATTGTTTGGTTGAGTAATCCTGTACAGCAGCGCTGCATGGCAAAATTTAGAACTGCTGAACCCATTACATAGTGAATAAAGTGATTAGGATTTAACTCTAGTGGGCAGCCATAATACTTGAGACTTCAATTGTATTCTGAAAGAGGTGTTTCCACAGTTCGCATGCTAATCTTAGGACAGACATTTCTCTGTTTTGCCTTAGTCTGTTCGTGTAACCTCATGTAGATCATTTGAACTCTTGACATCTTCCACTGGCTGTTATATATGCATTACTGCCCAGAAAGAGTCTTGGAGTATAATGATGTCAAAGATAACTGCTTACCCAGTGTAGCAAGAGGAGCTTATCTATAACTAAGGTAGATTAGTTCTTTTCCAGTAATTATTTTTAATAGCCTTTCCTACATTAGCTTCCCAAACTAAGCATATGATAGATCATATCGTACTTTTGTATCTGGATAGCTATTTCAGTTGTGGGTGCTTTTAACCCAGAAAAGCATCTGTATGACAGTTCCAGGATGTAGCACCTCAAGATTTCACTTCAGTACAGGTGTGACTGTGGCATTCCACTAATATTGGTTTGTGATAGATTAACCAACACAATAAAGCTTGAAGGAAACACTGAGAAAATGTGATCTGTGAATACACTGAATGAACTGAATAATTCTGTCTGCCAAAAAGGCCAGAAGATCCTGGGTGCATATTTTAATAATAAAGATGGTTCATTAGGGACTGTAGTGAGAGGACAAGGAGTAATGGGCTCAAACTTAAACAGGGGAAGTTTAGATTGGATATAAGGAAGAAGTTCTTTACTGTGAGGGTGGTGAGGCATTGTAATGGGTTGCCCAGGGAAGTTGTGAATGCTCCATCGTTGGCGGTGTTCAAGGCCAGATTAGACAGAGCCTTGGGTGGCATGGTTTAGTGGGAGGTATCCCTCTCCATGGCAGGGGGTTGGAACTAGATGATCTTCAGGTCCTTTCCAACACTAACTATTCTATGATTCTATTTCAACCAGGAAAATGTAAGAAAAGATGTCAGTCACGTCTATCTTGTAATTATCTTGCATTGTTACTTCTTATAAACATAACTGAAACTGATTACTGAAGGTTATCATCTTCTGCTTATTTGAAATGTAAAGAACAAGTTGCTGTGAGAGATTGAATTGAAATCAGACTCCATTGTCCATTGTCTCAAAGACTGGTATGAGAAGCTGAGATGGGATTCCAACATCCATTGTCTGAGAGATGGGTGGGAGGAGTTGATAAGACCCCAGTGTCCACTGCCTGAGAGAGAGGTGTGAGGAACTAAAATGGGACTCCAGAGCCAATTGTCTGAGAGAAGGGTGTGAAGAGCTAAGACTCTTCCATAACCCTGAGGATAATGTAAGAGGAATTGCTGCCCATTATCCCAAGAATTGCTGCAGACATATGCAGTTGAAGAGCTGATTGCAAGACCAGTGAAACTGGCCCACCAAGAACACGTAGTATGTGACATTAAGAACAGAGGTACTCCTCCCAACTCATAATAAAAGAGGCAAAAGTTGTTCTCTGTAAGGATACCTCCACAAGCACACCTCCATGAGGACACCCTTCATGGGGGCACCCACCTCTGACAACTACTACGGTCTACTGGGGACACTTTACTCTGATACTGACTATGGACCCCTGAAGGACTCCCACCACCTCTTATACCAACTACAGACCCTGGAGGACTCCCACCACTGAGGACAACAGCTATGGGCCCCCAGGACATCACTGGATCCAGGGTGGTGACTATCTCTCTCTCTTTGCACCCTGAATTCTTGCTCATTGCTGTCTTTTTTCCAGTCTGTCTTATTGTTATCCCCTTATTTTGATAATAATTTCCCTTATAATATGAATTGTCTTTTTTTGCAATAAACCAACTGATCAATTACAGTACTTTTTTACCTCATTTGCATCTTGATTTCACTGTTGGGATCACAAATGAAATGGGTCCAGCACTGGGGTTTTCTCCAGTCAGACCCTGACAGTTGCTTCGAGCCTATTGCAGTCATTATTAAAGGTCAATACCTGGTAAGATTATTTACCTTTTTATCAGCACTAAGTGCCTTCTTTTGACTATATATTGAAAAAATGGAAATAAACTCTCAAGTATTTTATTAGCACACTGTCAAATTTTAACAATAAAATGTAGAGTTTATTTATGAAGAATGCAACATGTCGAGTGATTTAATAGGCTAACATCAGCAAGCTCAGCAAATGCATATGTGCTGCTCCTTCCTTTTGAGAAGCAAATAACACTTTATGTTATCATATAGTCATAAAACTTGCAATCATATACTATCTGGTTCTGTTACCTAATCAGAATCATTCTTCTATGGATAATATTTTCAGATAATGTTTTAGTAAATTGCATGTTTTATTGCTTTTGTAACACAGTAACCATCTCTTCCTCTATGATTCATGGAAAGGGTACATGAACACGTTCCTTAAGAGTATGTAAATCTTTGAAGGGAAAAAATGGTACCCTCTTCCACTAAGTAAATTAATTTAAAAATTCAATTTCACTGTTAATGAATTGAACTAAAACTCATAAATGGGGGAAAAAAGTGATGGTTAAGGTAAAAATTAGTACTCAAAGCCTTCTGAAACCATGTGGACTTAAGACTTGTATTAACACTTCTGCTATTTCCAGTTTCTGTTTGGTTCTGTTGCAGTCTTGTCTTACAGCTCTTTAACTTCTAGAAAGCTTAATGCATGCAGCAGACAGTCAAATGAAGGACAGAGGGGGGAAAGTGTACTACAGTAATTGAGCTCATTTTCTTTCTTACAGAAAAGGGTCAGGACATCCTAATTGGAAATGTAGAACCAGATGGTAAACAACAAAATAACACTGTAAAACACAGGTGCTGTCCTTAAATCCATTATTTTATTTCCATTGTCTTTACCAACTTCTTGCTTCTTGCCTCTCCTGTACCAGGGACAGAGATGGAAACAAAGGTGAAGTACAAGCCTTTGACTGTTTTACTGATTGTCCAGTGTTTTTTAAAAGCTCGGGTCACATTGCTTAACCCGGAAAAGGAACATGAAAATTATGTATATTCAATAAATAGCTGTTGTTAAATGGCTCTTACATCAAAGCATCTTACATTGTCTTCTGTGCTTCTGTGTTTATTCCAAAAGTTACTGAGTAATAATTCTAAATCATTAGTGAAATTGTGCCCATATTAAAAAGAAGCAATTCTATTGAGATTTGAGAAGAAAATCAGCTTTATTAAGGCTCTGTAAGTGCCTCAAGTGATTTATCTCACTTTAATATACAGCAGCATGCATATCTTCAATGTGTATTCACATTATTAAAGACTCTTAGTACAAATATTTAAATATCTAATAGTTGGAGACTTGACATTTATTCGAATGTAGTTTAGGGGAGGTCTTAATGCTTTTGGTATGACTTTACGGCATAAAAAAAAAGTGTATTCATTCCATTATGGGAATGCCTTAAAGGAAAATTACAAAGAGATGCAGTTTGATTTGTACTGTTGTTCCACCTTCTACTGAGTCTGAGCTGAATTGTGCTGTGGTTAGCACAAAAACACTCAAGTATTTGGACAAAAAAGGGACATTGAAACTTAAATTATTTTTTTTCCCCTCACCAATGCAGGGAAAACACATGTAATTTCAGTTGGGTAGCAATGATTTTTGTAAGTGTTCACAACTAGTGTTTAGAAATAGAGCTAGTGCTAAATGTGCTTATCTCATTGGTGGATAGCTAAGCAGAGAGATTGTTTGATCTGGAAAACCTGATGGCAGAATCCTAGAAGCTGGAGTTTAGGATAAATTCCTATTGATTGTTCATCTGGTTTTCTCCTGCCAGATAAGAGAGCGCATTGGGCTGATACAGAGCCTGTAAAGAATTTAAGGATTAATTTCCCTATTTGTGCAGCCTGTGTAAAGCAGGAGTAGTAAGGCTAAGAGTTAAATTCAAGAGCAGAAAGTGTTGCTTGTTTGTTTCTTTGTTTTTTTTACTGCAGTCCACACCTGGTCATGGACCTACAGATCTGATGGTTTTGGCAAAATACCAATTAATTTTTTCTGGGAGAACAACTGGTAATTTTATTAAACAAGTTTACTGAGATATTTTATGCTTAAAAATATTGCTTTGGGGCTGTAATTTATTATGAAATTTGTACAGGCTCCCAAACTGGAGCCTTTTAGGTCCTTTCTGAATATCAGTATTTAATAATTTTTTAATGGGATGGTTCAAGGCTTCCCAGTGATCAAGGCAAGGCATCTGTTACGCAACATCACAGAAATTAGCTAAGAAAAAGCTTGAGCAGAATCAGTGAGAGATGGGGTGTTTTGAGTGAGGCTTTGCTTTGGGAGGGGTGAGTGATATTTGAGACGGAAAGTTTAGGAGAGTTTTGAGTGCTGTATCTCATATTCCCAGGCAGCACTTCTTACCCATGTCCTCTCCCGCAGAGACAGTATCAAGAGATGCACAGAGAAGAATAAGGAAGAGGTGACATGATGTCTCACTTCTGCTGTAGCCTGCTGCCTTTATTGCTTATGCATTGAACCAGCCCCAATTATTACCTCTTCAAGAGATTTTCGCTTTGTTACCTGAGGTACTTTAGCAGTTACTTTCTTTTCAGTTGTCACATAACTTCAAAATTTAATGACTAATGGCTGCTCATATAGGCTAGTCCCAAACTGGAGGAGACGAAAAACACAACAGTGTATTCTTGCTTTTTTTTGCCATTTAACTTTAAAGACGGAGTTCTTTTAGGCAGCTGCTCTTTAGAAGAGTACATATTGACAAATGGCACTCTCCTAATGCTTTCTGACAATAACAGTGCTTTTTGCCAATTTCTGCTGCCAATAATTTTGACTGGCTGTTCAAGCAAACAGCTAATGAGTGTTTCCAACTGACCTTTTAGCAACTACTGTCAACATTAACTACCCTACAACATTTTCACATTCCAGAATTGCCAGTGCTTAATTTTGAGTGTAAAAAGGTAACTGACATAAGCGACAACTGTCTATATGGTAATTTGAAAGACATTACTACTACAGGAGCTCTAGTTCTGCAACTTGTGACAACACTTAGGGTTATATTGACAGATGACTTCAAGCGAAAGGGAAAGTGCTTGCATTTGTGCAAATTTCTCACATAAAAGGCAACTAAAAAGCACAGTGGCTTCATGTTAGTACAAATGCTCTTGTAGTGCCTGGTGGCACCAGTAGTTTCTAAGGAAGATAAAGAACAAGTGAGCAGTTATGGCTGCTCTGAGCTTCATTCAAGATTTAATGAGTCTGCATCTCATTCTTGAATTAATAATTTCTTTTTAAATCCTTTAGGACTTTATCCACCATTCATTAAGATGAAAAAGGGCAAGTCAGAGTCAGTTCTGTTTCTTAGTATGAATAGGAGATAAAAAGAAATATCTTCCCATGTCCTAAATTCCTAACTGACCAATCAATGTTAACAAAGTTTGAGCATTTGGGAATGAACTTATAGAATATGGGATCACATGGTGATCACGTTGTTCAGGATTCATTGAAAAAATATACATTGAATATATACCATTGTCGTGGGTTCAGCAGTAGCAGTCATTTTTCTCCTTCTTGGTAGCTGGTGCAGGGCTGTGTTTTTGATTTTGGGACTGGGAAAAGCGCTGATAACACCAGTGTTTTCAGTTACTGCTTGGTAATGTTTTGATCTGGCCAAGGACTTTCTGAGTCTCATGCTCTGCCAGGGAAGAGGGGAAGCCAGGAGGAAGCAGAGACAGGACACCTGACCCAAACTGACCAAAGAGGTTATTCCATGCCACAGCACGTCATGCCCAGGATGTAAAAACGGAGAGCAGAGACCCAGAAGGGTGGTGGGGGGGGGGGTGCACTGCTTGGTTGGGCTGGGTATAGGTGGTGAGTGATTATATTCTTTCCTTGTATTTGCCTTGTCATTATTATTATTGGTGGTAGCAGTAGTGGTCTTGTGTTATACTTTAGTGACTAAACTGTTCTTATCTCAACCTGTGGGAGTTGCATTCTTTTGATTCTCCTCCCCATCCTCACAGGAGTGGGGGGAAGAAAGAGAGGGGAGTGAGTGAGAGAAGGGGCTGCGTGATTTACAGCTTAAACCATGACGGCTCTTTTTGGAGACCAACGTGTGGCTCAAAGGGTTGAGATAATGACAGGATTAATAGTCACTCGTCACAATGCTGATTTACTGGCTCTCAAAGTTGTTGCTTTTGTCTCTCTTGAGTTCATGGTTTAAGCCTGTTGTACCTTACATACAGCTGGTATTAGTTATTTTAGCATTTTTCAGATAAGGGTTTTGGGTTAAGGTTCTTGTTTCATTGTACTTTATTGGAACTGCTTGTAATACGGGCTGGCTCCAGAAGCAGGGGGGGCAGACGTCTTGGCCCTTGTCCTCGCCTCCGTCTTCGTGAGGCTGTGGGGAGCCAAGGGGGGGCCGTCCCGGGAGCTGCCGGTGGCTGAACCGGCCTGGGAGCGCTGCCCCAGGGATCTAGAGTCCACGAAGGAGGTAGCAGAAGGGGTGAGCCCCACGCTGAGCCCAGCCAGGCAGCTGCCAAGCAGCGGGAGGGGGCAGCGGAGAAGCTGAGCCCCGTAGCCAAACCCAGCCCCGCAGTGGCCGAGAGCATTCTCCGGCAGCCGCCCGCAGAGCCCAGTGAACCCGAGCCCCAGGAGGATGCAGGAGACACCGCAACACTTCCCAGCAAGGCAGAGGAAGGAGGTCTGGACTCAAACAAAGAGGAGCTGGTGGTGAGAGAGCCGGCAAGCACAGCAGCTACACCAGCCCCAGTGACAAGTACAGCAGCCTCATTTGAGAGTTCTGAAGGGTTTGAATGGCCTTTGGTCAACCTTGAGACCTGCCTGCTGATTGTGATGGGGATCAGCATGTTGGCATGCATACAGAGTGTGTTTTACCCACAACCATTTTGTCTGGTCCTGAGGGTTAAGCAGAGTCGTGTTTGGATCATGTCTAGGGTTAGACAACGATATAGGAGGACCAAGAGATTTTCCCTGCAGCTGGACAGTCATGAGTGGCAGTGTGTGTGGGACAGTATGGGAGAGTATCTAGTCCACTGGGCCCCTCCAGTGCTTTGGAAGCATTGGAGATGGAAGGCAGCTGTATGGAGTCCCCACCGACAAGCTGCAGAAACTGCTGGAGGGGAGGGTGAATTACTTTGAGCCTGGTGGCCCCAGGGCACTTCAGGCCATCAAGGCAGAGATGCAACATGCAGATGGACTCATGATCGAGGGGTGGACTTAGCAATGGACACTATTGCCCAGGTTATTCACGAGTGTCAACACTGCACACAGGCTCTCCTGCTCTGAAAGGCTGTTACAAGAGGTGGAGCTTGACATCATGGACTGGATGGACTCAGCAGCTTTGTAGGGATTGGTCTATGCACTAAGGGATGATCTCTCTCCCTCTATGTGTGTGTGTGGATTGGAATGGAAAGTTACAGGCTCTTTAGGAAAGACAGGCCCAGTAGGCGGGGAGGAGGAGTTGCTATTTGTGTTAGGGATAGACTGAAGTGTATGGAACTGTGCCTGGGGACAGGTGAGCAGTCAATAGAGAGTTTGTGGGTCAGGGTTAAAGGGAGAACAGCGATGGGAGATATTATTGTGGAGATCTGTTACAGACTGCCTGACCAAGAGGGCTCAGTGGATGAAGCACTCTATAGACAGATAGGAACAGCCTCACGCTCACAGGCCCTTGTTCTCATGGGGGACTTCAATCACCCTGATATCTCTTGGAGGGATGGTATGGCACAAGCAATCCAGGAAGTTCCTCAATTGTGTGTAAGACAGCTTCCTTCTGCAAGTAATAGAGGAGCCGACAAGGAGAGGTGCCATGCTTGACCTCATCCTCACTAACAGAGAAGGGCTGGTTGGAAATGTGATGCTCCAAGACAGCCTTGATTGCTGTGATCATGAGGTGGTTTAATTCCAGATCCTAAGGATAGTGAGAAGAGTGTGCAGCAAGCTCACTGCCCTGGACTTCAAGAGAGCAGACTTTAGACTCTTCAGGAACCTGCTCAGTAAGGTTCCATGGGATATAGCCCTAGAGGGCAGGGGGGCCCAAGACTCTTGGTTGATATTCAAGGATCACCTGCTGCAAGCTCAGGAGCTATACATCCCTACTAGAAGGAAGGGCTGTAGGAGGGCCAGGAGACGCCCTTGGATGGATAAGGAGCTGCTGAGGAAAATTCGAAGGAAAAAAGGGGCTTATAAAAGGTGGAAGCAAGGACAGGTGGCCTGGGAAAAATACAGGGATGTTGTCCGGGAAGCTAGGGATCAGGTTAGGAAAGCTAAGGCCCACTTAGAATTAAACTTGGCTAGGGATGTTAAGGATAACAGGAAGGGATTCTATAGGTTCATTGCAAATAAAAGGCAGACTAGAGACAACGTGTGCCTTCTCCAGAATCTATCGGGAGAACTGGCTACCCTGGATTTGGAGAAGGCTGAGGTTCCTAATGACTTCTTTGCCTCAGTCTTCACTGGCAAATGCTCTGACCATACCACCAAAGTCTTGGAAGGCAGATGCAGGGACAGTGAGAATGAAGACCCTGGGCCCACTGTAGGAGAGGATCTGGTTCGAGACCATCTTAAGAACCTGAACGTGCACAAGTCCATGGGACCTGATGAAATCCATCCGCGGGTCCTGAAGGAGCTGGCAAATGAAGTTGCTAAGCCACTGTCCATCCTATTTGAAAAATCATGGCAGTCAGGTGAAGTTCCCGATGAGTGGAAAAAGGGAAATATAACCCCATTTTCAAGAAGGGGAAAACGGATGAGCCGGGGGACTACAGACGAGTCAGTCTCACCTCTGTGCCTGACAAAATCTCGGAGCGGATTCTCCTGGAAGGCATGCTGAGGCACATGAAAAACAATGAGGTGCTTGGTGACAGCCAGCATGGCTTCACTAAGGGGAAATCCTGCCTGACCAATCTGGTGGCCTTCTATGATAGGGCTACAGAACTGATGGACATGGGTAGAGCAGTTGATGTCATCTACCTGGACTTGTGCAAAGTGTTTGACACTGTCTCATATGACATCTTTGTCTCTAAGTTGGAGAGGCATCAATTTGATAGGTGGACCACTCAGTGGATAAAGAACTGGCTGGATGGCAGCACGCAAAGGGTTTTGGTCAACGGCTCAATGTCCAGCTGGAGACCAGTAAGGAGTGGTGTCCCTCAGGGAGCGGTGTTGGGACTGGTCTTGTTCAACATCTTTGTCAGTGACATGGACAGTGGGATTGAGTGCGCCCTCAGCAAGTGTGCCGATGACACCCAACTGTGTGGTTTGGTTGATACGCTGGAGGGAAGGAATGCCATGCAGAGGGACCTTGACACGCTTGTGAGGTGGGCTGATGCCAACCTGATGAAGTTTATCCATGTCAAGTGCAAGGTCCTATACCTGAGTCAGAGCAATGCCAGGCACAGCTACAGGTTGGGCAGAGAAGAGATACAGAGCAGGCCTGAGGAGAAGGACTTGGGGGTGTTGGTTGATGAGAAAAAGAACATGAGCCAGCAGTGTGTGCTGGGCTGCATCAAAAGTAGCGTGACCAGCAGGTCGAGGGAGGTGATCCTGTCCCTCTCCTCTGCTCTTGTGAGACCTCACTTGGAGTATTGTGTGCAGTTCTGGTGTCCTCAACATCAAAAGGACATGGAAGTGTTGGAACAAGTCCAGAGGAGGGCCACGAGGAAGATCAGGGAACTGGAGCGCCTCCTGTATGAAGACAGGCTGAGAAAGTTGGGGCTGTTCAGCCTGGAGAAGAGAAGGCTGTGTGGAGACCTCATAGCAGCCTTCCAATATCTGAAGGGGGCCTATAGGGATGCTGGGGAGGGACTCTTCATGAGGAACTGTAGTGAGAGGGCAAGGGGTAAGGGGTTCAAACTTAAACAGGGGAAGTTTAGACTGGATATGAGGAAGAAATTCTTTACGGTGAGGGTGGTGAGGCACTGGAATGGGCTGCCCAGGGAAGTTGTGAATGCTCCATCACTGGCAGTGTTCAAGGCTGGATTGGACATAGCCTTGGGTGGCATGGTTTAGTGTGAGGTGTCCCTGCCCCTGGCAGGGGGGTTGTAACTAGATGATCTTCAGGTCCTTTCCAATCCTAACTATTCTATGATTCTATGATTCTATGTGATGGTATATTGAAAATGTGGGATCTGAGCATGATGTGAATGGTATGGAATAAGGGGTGGATACTGTCCTGGGTTCAGCAGCATCAGTCATTTTTCTCCTTCTTGGTAGCTGGTGCAGGGCTGTGTTTTTGATTTTGGAACTGGGTACAGTGCTGATAACACCAGTGTTTTCAGTTACTGCTTGGTAATGTTTTGGTCTGGCCAAGGACTTTCTGAGTCTCATGCTTTGCCAGGGAGGAAGGGAAGCCAAGAGGAAGCAGAGACAGGACACCTGACCCAAACTCGCGGAAGAAGTATTCCATGCCGCAGCATGTCATGCCTAGGATGTAAAAACAGAGAGCAGAGACCCGGAAGGGTGGGGGTGCGCTGCTTGGTCAGGCTGGGTATAGGTGGGGAGTGATTATATTCTTTCTTTGTATTTGCCTTGTCATTATTATTATTGGTGGTAGCAGTAGTGGTCTTGTGTTATACTTTAGTGACTAAACTGTTCTTATCTCAACCTGTGGGAGTTGCATTCTTTTGATTCTCCTCCCCATCCTCACAGGAGTAGGGGGAAGAAAGAGAGGGGAGTGAGTGAGAGAAGGGGCTGCGTGATTTACAGCTTAAACCAAGACAACCACAAGTCTATACCTTCCTTGAAAATACAAGGAAAAAATAAGTTAAAAGGATTAAAGCTGTAATTAGGAAGTTAGTACCGCCAGTTAACCCTTTGTAAAACAGCACTCTGTAAGATAACTGCTGCTTCTTTATCTCATTAGTTTTCTGTCCTGTGTACTGTGTGACTCTGCTTTATTCCCAATCACCTATACATAGCTTCCAATGCAAAATGAAAATGTGGTATGAAAATTGGAAGTTAAACAATAAGCTCCCTCAGATTTGAAGGGAAACAAAGTTCTCATCCTATTGTTTAGAGATCCTTCTCTCTTCAGGCTGATGTCAGAAGCCCACCCTTACTACTCTACATGTTAATTAAGACTTCACAAATTTCAAAAAGGATGGTTGGATAATGAAAACTTAAAAAACAAACGAAATGTAATGGTAATGGAGATGCTGCAAAAATAGGGTACTCTATATGAAAATATGGTGTTGAGGATTTGAAAATATATTTCATTGTGGGAATATAAACATTTACATATAAATAATTCTCATTAACTCATTTTTCTTAAGAATTTTAATTATAAACAGGTATTTCCTGTTAAAGATTTCAAACTATAGGTTGTTTTTACATGTCAAATTAAGTAATGATGTGTAAGTCTTCTTTAAATATTGTATTATATCATTTGAAATGTGTTCTCTACTACTGATATATAACTTTGATTTAGCTTCAGCAGTGTCACAACTGTCTCTAGTGCATTTGATTAGCAGTGTTTCAATAATATTTAATATCAAAACTTGAGACAAAAAGAAGCCACAAGAAATGTGTGTTAATTTTATGATTACTTGAAAATACTTGTCTTCCTGTACCAAGGAAGATACCTTATCCTTTACCACAAGCACGAATGACCATGCAATTTGGAATACTTGCTACAGCTGTAACTCTGGTTCCATGGTATGGAAATAGACGTGGAAAGGTCTATCAGCTGAAATGAATTTTACATGACTGCACAGAGCAATGTGGCATGACTTGAGTGGAATTTGAAAAAACATTTTGTGTCTTTGTAGATTTTGTAGCACAGGCTACTCTGGACATCAGCTCTAGAAAAGTATTTTTCTCCTAAAGCCAAGAAATTATGGGTTTGGGTTTTTTTTTTTGACAGGAAGAGGAAAATATGACAGTGCCAGGGGACAGAGGAAGTTGGGTCTACAGTGACAGAAGCAAAATTCAGGGAGCACCAGTTTCCTAAGTTCCCTGCAGCATAGCAGACACAGGTTAGTATCTTGGCTTTTTATGCTGCTTGCTTCATAGTATGTCTGCACTAGGTGATTCTTCAAATCCACAGCATGGGTCTTCACTATTTCCCAAGCATATAATAAACCTAATTAGTTATCCTATGTAGGGAACAGATATTACAATTGAACCCTTGAAAGTACTGCTTAGTTTGTGGAAATTGTTCAAACACTTTTGCTGTAGTAATATAAGGCAGCTATTGGGCATGGAAATTAAACTATGTTATTTTAAATGGTAAATTTCAGGTTAGTCTTACTACTGGACTAATAGAAACTAAAAAACTGCCCCCTCCCCTTACTCGCAGGGCCCTAACAAGGAACTGAAAACCTTTGATATGATTTTTCTTCACAACATAAAAAGAAAATTCCTGAGTAAAATGGGTTTTAGTGTTATGGTGCTCAATATAAGAAGACAGACTGTAAATGAATTTTTCTCTGCAGACTATGTTATTATGAGGCACAGATAAGCTTTGACCTTCAGTGCATCCATTTGCATAATACAGCATGGAGTACCATGCCACTGTGTATTTTTCATCATCAACAGGTAGTTTTACTGATACTAAAATGTGTTCTCTTAAAATACTTCACTGTGTGAGTTTTAATTGCAAACATACTTTATATTATTTGTTGAACTAAAATAGTACTGACTACAATCTGTCTTTTAATACCCACTGGCTTTTGACATGTGGAAGACAATTTAGAGTAGAGTCTGATATTGAGCACTAGACATTGGCCATAAAAAGTCCATAATGTTAAACTGTCACACAGTGTACAGAGGCCAAAATTAACCGCTAAAAGTAATGTATGCAAAACCTCTCCAAAACCTGAATATTACCTGTAGGCTGCTTATGCAATACATAATTTTCTAAAGATAGGAAATTCCAAATAGTGACTAGTGTCTATGGGGTATTTTAGTTAGTCTCAAAAATATTTCTCTAGATATTCCTTTCCTTTTTCTGTGTGTGTATTTAAAAGCCTACTTCATCAAATGCTTAAATACAGAAATTCCTGCAGAATAAAAAGGTAACATTAATTTTCAATTTAAAGCGCTCTTTCATCTTCAAATCCATGAAAGAAACAGAGTTATACTTACATGTTCTAATCTGCTTGTTATACACGTGAATAACATTAGCAGAGATGAGGTACACAATGAAGTTTTTATTCAATATGTGCACACAGAATGAAAACCATTAAGAAATACTGTTTATTAGAAGGGTATTTTAAATATAGATAGTAAAATGATATGCTAGACTGGCTTTGCAAATTACTACAATGGACAGGTGGTTTTTCATTATTTGTTGTACAGAAATACAAGGCTTACAACAGTGAGTTTTGTATCTATGCCTGTTTATCTCTGAGGGAGTAATTTTCAGGCTGCTTGTCCAGAAAACATTCTAAATCTTTGCATCTGCAGAACATCTGCTTAAAGTAGGATTGTCAATATTTTATGGCTAGTAAGCCAGAAGCTTTCCTAATGTCTTCCCAAAGCCATAGAAATGAGTATAAAGTAGGATTTCAGGGCTGGAATCCAGGGTTTATTGTTTAGATGCTTTCTTCACCTTGTATGCAGTATAAAATGTTACTCAATACCCATTCTACTCCTAGTAACATATTGTCCCAACAATTAGTGCAGAAAAAGAAATTTCTCCTTGCAACTGTTTATAAATGGTGGTGAAAAGATACATTTAGTTTAGCTGTTTATGTAACCAATGTGTTTGGTGGCAATAGAAACAATGAAACAATAAATAATAAAAGGCCACGGCTATAAACATCTTAGGAGCATGCACGCCTCAGTTAATTATTTTGAAGAGGGAGGCAGAGGATTTCAGGTCTAGAAGACTGAAAATTTTTGAAGGTATAAATTACTTACTATGGAAATTGAAGTAGACAAGAAGGGGCATTTTCCAGCTCCTTTAGGTACTCAAAATTTCATTAATTCTTTATATGTTAATATTATTGTTGTTTTACTCCAATTATCACACCCCTTGCTGTTGACCTCAACTCTGGTGGCTACTGGAAGTGTAAGCCAAGTTTTGAGGGCAGATACACCACAGCAGATGAGCACTGTCTGTAACACAGCAGGTTTCAATGAACTGAGAGTACTAGATGGGTTTTGTAGTCTTTCTTTCATGCCTTGTTGAGTCCGTTGCTTCTGGAGATATTCCTGCTGGCTTATTGAGAACTGAAAACTTACTGCCAAAGAGCAGTCATTATCGTTCACAGGCAGTGCCAAACACATTCCGGCATAAAATGTCATCCATCTTGCTTTCATTCAGGTAAAGTACAGAGCATTCAAAAAATGGCAGTGTATGTAAAGTCTCAAAACAGTTTTGTATAGCATGTGCAATATATGTGTCGTGGTTTAAGCCCAGCTGATAACTCAGAAACACACAGCTGCTTGCTGACTCCCTCACCACCTACTTTCCCCCTGCTTCCAGAGGGATGGGGAGGAGTATCGCAAGAATGTAAATCCCACAGGTTGAGATAAGAACAGTCCAATAACTAAGGTATAACACAAAACTACTACTGCTACCACCAAAAATAATAATGATAAGTGAAATAACGAGGAGAGAGAATATAAAACTAAAAGTGGAAATGGAAAAGAAAAAAAGAAAAAAACAATAAACGCAAGTGATGCACGATACAATTTTTCACCACTCACTGACCAAAAACCAGCCTGACCTGAGCAATAATCTGGGCCTTCTGGGTGACTCCCCCCAGCTTATATACTGGGCATTATGTGCTGTGGTATGGAATACCCCTTTGGCTAGTTTGGGTCAGGTATCCTGTCTCTGCTTCTTCCCGGCTCCCCATGCCCCTCCTCACTGACAGAGTGTGAGCCTGAAAAGTACTTGGTCAGGGTAAGCATTACTTAGGAATAACTAAAAACATCAGTGTGTTTTCAGCATTGTTCTTAGACTAAAGTAGAAAATACAGCACTATACTAGCTACTAAGAAGGACAAAAATATCTGTTACAGCTGATCCCAGGACAATATATAACAAAGCTTACATTTATGTACATAGTGTTTTGATAGGACTCTCATTAGATTTTGGTAAAATGCAAATTTTGTGTCCCACAAAGCTTTGGGAATGGAAGAATGTTCCACTTCTCTAAGTTTTGATAGAGGAAGATGCTGAATAAATGCCTGGAATTACTGACATCAAAATGTAAATGTAGTGATCAAGGTTCAGATTCAGGCTCTGAAGGACACTGTTCTGTTTTACTTACCCAAATCTGGGAAATGAATTCAGCTCTTTTAAACCCTAAGTGAGAATCCTAGCCATCAGATACGGGATCAGTATCTGAGTCCGGTAGCCATAGCCAGAGTTGATACCAAAGTTTTTAAAATTACTGAAGAGACAAGTTTGTGAGAGCTTCAGCAATGGTTGCCTACTGTTTACAGTATTTACAGTGTCTGTAGAAAACTCAGAATAAGTCTTTCTAAATAAGACACAGGTATCCCATATGTGTGTGAGAATACCAGTTATTATATAGTATTTTTAACTTTGGTCATTTCATCCTGTCATTTTTACTGTGAGAGATACTGAAGATTATCAGAAATGTTAACTGTACCACACTGTAATGTGAATATAGTTTGCCCATATGTGTTAATATATCACTGAATGTAGCTGTATTCTATTTCCTCAAAAAGGGAAAATATTTCTGCAAAATGATAACTTACTCAGTTATTTTGGATTTGGATCATTTCAATGAGAGATTAATTTGATCTAAAAGTTGTTCTAATATAGTTTTTTCAGATGCAAATGTGAAAGGCACAAAACCACTATAGTAATTTCTACCCTAGGTTAGATACAAAACTGATGTGAAACCTTTCCATGTGCTCATGAGCCATCCAGGTCTCAAAATAATTTCCATTAATGTAGTTCTTTGAGTATGTCTGCTTCTTTTATCTACACTGAAATGTCTCCTCCAATGTTTTAGACCTGAGTAAACTTCATTGTCTTTATTTTAAAGTTTAAGATAAAACTTCCTGAAAGTGCTATTTTTTATTTATTCCTATAAACTTCACACACTTTTTTGTCTTCTGTTCTTTTTTTTTTTTCTAATTTCAAAGCATAGGTTATGTATAAATTTATTTCTTAACATGTATTACTGAGACATGCCTAATTTACTTACCTTTGATACTCCTTTTGCACAGGCATTGGCATTCGGGTTTAATGTGAAGAAATGTATTATAGACATTGATTGCAGTTGTGAAGCTGTTCTGATTGAATGACAGATTTCTTGATGCAGTTTCCACTGTTCACTTTGCTACTTGGAGATGGAAAAGCACATGAGTACAAAAATAGCTGGTTTAGTCAGTGGTTCTTTCAGGTGAATAGAGTACTCTAACTTACACATGCAAGTTCAAGGCCACAAATACAAAAGATGTGTTTCTGGATTTGTGTTTTATCATCCCCCAAAAAGCCCTGAATATACTTACAGGATATATTTCAGAGGTACTCTGTGTTTCATTACTCTGGCCTTGATCCACTTAAAAAGAATCTAGTTCAAGAATATATTTCTTGGATTCCTTTTCAAAGGAAAACATTTTCACCTGTGATATTTCCTAAGTGCATAAACTGAGAATTCTGCCAATGTTTGATGCTGCGACTGCCATAGCTGGTGAAAGCTTCTTGAACCTACTTCAGCTTGAGCCCAGCATTGCTCTGTGGCTATATAGGTGACTTTTCATTTAGGAATCACAAAAATGATTACTTCCCTTTTTTGGTTGCAGACACTACATTTTAGAAACTGATGCGCAATTACTGTCTTTACTCTTAAAGAACAAGGAAAGGCTCATCACCTGCCCATGAAAATTCCAGGATCATCACACAGACAGGTTTATCACATGTCAAGAATAGTGCTAGGTATAGTTGGATAATTTGAAAGGAATCTGTATTGTACTTTGTCTTTCATGTGTATTAATTTAGATGAGATATTTATCTCTTTAAGATCGAATGTACTGTGAAGAAAAAGTGAAAAAACCCAACCCTTCATTTTGTTCTTCTCTACTTTCCGATTTGTAAATCTGTAGCTATTCTGTCTAAAATGAGAGGAAAAATAAGAGGAAATCATTCGAACAAGGGAGTCAGTCAATCTGCACTAAGTCTAGGATTTATAACTTTGGATACTATTTTCAAAATAATAAATAATATCTGTAGATGATTATGCAGATGATTATGTAATCTAGATCACATTAGGGTTTTTTTGAATTTTGAAGAAGCTTAACCCTAATTCCACCTTCACACAGTGTGTTTCAGTGGATATTGTTGTTAAGAAATGGTCAGTATTCTGATCTGAGATTTTCTATCTATTGACTAAAATTACCTGTTCTACCTGTTCAGTATGGACTTCTAATTTCACTGTAAATTTTTCTCCTGTGATAAGGTTTAATTATTTAGATCTTTCCTCTACAAACAACATTACCTTCTAAATCTTCATTTTATTAAGGATCAGCTTGTAAGCACATGGAATGAAACCATTCAACCACCACAGTTTGCATTTTAGCACAAAGCAACTTTTTTCTAGGGTGTATATTCAAAATGCTAGGGAACGTTTTTTCACAATTTCTAATAGAAGAAAGAGCCAGTAGCACAAAGTATATTAATGAATGAGTGTTCTACTATATTACTTCACTGAAAACAAACATTAGTTTTCTTTTCTAATACTAAATTCTGTGAAAATAAGTCTTTCTTTTTACACACAAAATTATACTACCTTATAGTAGCTGAAATAAGTTAATCTCTTATGCACAGTATGTACCTCTGGTTTCATTAATCCTTAGAAAAACAAGTATTGAAAGGGACAGAAATGAACATTTCATGCTATTTGCAAAAATATGCCATTATTCTAGTATTTTACTCATTCACTTAACTGCAGCATGGCTCGGGGTATAGACTTTGAGCATTTAAACAGAATTTTCATAGAGGAAATTTTATTTACAAGCTATTTGAGGATATACAGAAGTTGGATTTTTTTTGTTTGTAGTCAACTCTATGTAAATATTTTCTACTATTAATGCAGTACTAGTGGGATGATTAACAAGTTACATTAAGATTATTGGAAAAGTAAATGCACTATCTACCTAGTATTTTACCAACAAATTTTTGAAAGCCTTCAGAAATCCATATATTTCTTGAATTATACTGAATCAGCCATGCTCTGGGGACAAGCTTCTTGTCCTGGAATCATCTCTAACAGTTATTTTTGTACTTAGTAGCTGGTGCAGTGCTGTATTTTTTACTTTAGCCTGAGAACAATGCTGATAACACACTGATGTTTTTAGTTGTGGCTAAGTAATGTTTACTCTGATCAAGGACTTTTAAGTTTCATGCTCTGCTGGTGAGGAGGGGCACGGGAAGCCAGGAGGAAGCAGAGACAGGACACCTGACCCAAACTAGACAAAGGGGTGCTCCATACCACAGCACGTAATGCCCAGTATATATACTGGGGGGAGTTACCTTGAAGGCCCAGCTGGCTGCTCAGGTCGGGCTGATTATTGGTCAGCTGGTGGTGAGCGACTGTATTGTGCATCATTTGTGTTTATTGTTTTTTTTTTCCCTTTCCCCTTTTAGTTTTATATTCTCTCTCCTTGTTATTTCCCTTATCATTATTATTATTAGTAGTACTGGTTTTGCATTGTACCTTAGTTACTGGACTGTTCTTATCTCAACCCATGGGATTTACATTCTTGTGATTCTCCTTCCCATCCCTCTGGGAGCAGAGGGGAGGAAGGGGAGATGGGGGAGTCAGTGAGCGGCTGTGCGGTTCTGAGGTATCAGCTGGGCTTAAACCATGACACCTGTCAACTCTGTGTCACTGAAGTGTTTCTAAACCCTTTAGTTACCACTTCTGCATGCAAAATAGAAATTGACTCTTACAGCTTGATAGCTCAGAGGCAAAGCTGAAATAATTTTACATTATCCCAGAATTTAGTGTAACTATATTTAAACTTCAAGGAGCAGCACGTCATCCTTCCCACTGCACTTCCAGCAATCCTCTTCAGCCTTCCTAATTACTGCCTAATAGCATGGTTTTGATTCATACCAACATACTTGCAACTTCATTTCTGTGTGACACTGTTAGCAGTGTGATTTTGATGTTAATTTGCACAGTATGTAGGAGTTGTACTAGTACTTTGTAATCTGTTCTGGGTAATCATGAAGGAATAGAGATGAGGAGCAGAACAGAAATCATACTGTAGCTAACAATTATATTTTAATCCTTTTTTCTAGATGGGTTTTTTTCCTTTTTATCTTGTTGCAATAAGGGTAACATTCTGTGCACAGATCCATAAAGCATTTTGATCAGTCCCCTGATCAAACATAAAATGCTACATAGACAAATATGTAACTGTGTTTCTACAAAGATTAAGTTTTATAGCCTAAAATCAGCATCTGTTTCTAAAGAGAGTTTAATGTTTTTTCAAGGTCCAAGTCTGGAGCGTGGCAGTCCATTCTGCAGAAGGGTAGTAGATTTGAATTCCAGTAGCTAAAAGGATGAGCTAACTAATTTCTTTTCTCACTTAAGGAACAACAACAACAAACAAAACCCCAAACATAACATATTGAAGAATGGCGACCTTTTCTAAAATGAATATTCATCTTACGCTTTGCTCAGAGGCAGTATCAAGCATTTTATTTTTTGTGTTGGATTTGCGGAAGTTGCATAGAAAGCTATTTCTATCTATGGATTACAGAATGATGAGATTAAATTTGTAGTTGCTGCATGTGATTTAATATTGCTTTAAAATATTGCGATCCTCAAAAAGGTATGTTTCAGAACTCATCGTAAGCTGAACATTAGAGAGACTTCGTAAATGAAGGTGGTAGTTACCCAGCAATTTCCTTGTGTGTTAATTGGAATAAACAGCTCATCAAGCCAACCTGAAATTTTAAGGTAATGACATTGCTCCTTATGGATATTTTCTCAGCATGATGTGTATAGCCTTGTGGTGATTACTACAGCAGTGTTTTCTTTACAATTATTCCAGCTATTTGCTCTGCTGGAATTGTACAGATCTGTAACACTGCTGAGCAATATACCACCATGAGAATGTCCTTGATGAACTAGCCCCTGAGTCTGAATAGAAAATGAAGTCTATGAACTGATTTAATCTTAGTACTGCAATCTCAAATTTCTTGTTACTTGCTGCAGATTGTTCTGGAACATAAAAAGATCTTAAGGCAGTGTTAGATCAAGTGAAAATTAATGAGGGTTTGGGTTTTTTTATATACATATCATGTATTTTTACACCTCTCTGTTGAGATTTCATTGCTTAAATTCAGTTGCGACTATCATGGTCCAGTTTTTATGCTTTTTTTTTTTTCACTCTCTCATCTACTTACCACCCTCAAGGTAGCATAAGTTTTGCTTTTTCAAAACAAACTTTGTTTCCTGTGGAGAAACTAGTTCAGTGAGATTGCTCCTTTTTTGAAAACCATATTGCTGACCTCAATGTGTCTGGAACTTTTTTTTACTATGGTGTCTTTTGTCTTAAAAAATATTACATTAAAATTTCACCCATTTAATTTTTCCTTTAGAAAGTATGGCTCTGCAAGTTTTATGTTTTACCAAAAGACATTCATGAGCCTTTCCAAATAATTTATGAAATATAGAACCACAATATTCTTCACTAAGTAAATAAACCTTAGTAAACTTCATCAAGTTTGTTCTGTAGGAGTCAAAGTCTGTTTATGGTATGTTTCTGTCTATGGTGTTTATCCTAACTGATTTCAATATGTTAGTTGGAAACAGACCTGCATTAAGCAGAATTCTGCAGCCTTCCCCAAAAGCTGTCCTTGTAGGCAGAGGAGAGATGTTCTGTTGACTGAATGAGTAGCTTCAAAAAGTTGAGATGTGAACTCCCAAAACTAAAGAGGTACTGTTGATTTTAGAAGCTAAACCAAATAGTAATATGGTCTCAAGATAATTTTAAATTCTTAGATCTATTTTTCTGCATGTAGTTGCTTTGTAGAATTGTCCACATTGTAAGTCACAAGTAGGAAATGTACAGTATAATGATGACATGTTTTCTGTAGTTGTAAATATGTTTTTTCGTTGGTTTGTTTGCACCTGAATCCACAATCCTGACTATTTCTATAACAAGTTTGAAGATAGGCTGAGAAAGTTGGGGCTGTTCAGCCTGGAGAAGAGAAGGCTGCTTGGAGACCTCATAGCAGCCTTCCAGTATCTGAAGGGGGCCTATAGGGATGCTGGGGAGGGGCTCTTCCTGAGGAACTGTAGTGAGAGGGCAAGGGGTAAGGGGTTCAAACTTAAACAGGGGAAGTTTAGACTGGATATGAGGAAGAAATTCTTTACGGTGAGGGTGGTGAGACACTGGAATAGGTTGCCCAGTGAAGTTGTGAATGCTCCATCGCTGACGGTGTTCAAGGCTGGATTGGACATAGCCTTGGGTGGCATGGTTTAGTGTGAGGTGTCCCTGCCCCTGGCAGGGGGGTTGGAACTAGACGATCTTCAGGTCCTTTCCAACCCTAACTATTCTATTATTCTATGATTCTATGATTTGTCCCTGTGACAAAAATGCTGAATGAAAACAATAAAATAATCATTTTCAAATGACTGTGGATTAGATTATAAAAGCAATTTGTAGACTTCATGAGTCTGCTCCTGAAATTCAAAAAATCTGTTACAGTATGCTTGTGTGAAACAGAACCCCTCTGAGTTACAGCACTGAAGATACTGCTTTATGTGTCCTCCTTACCTACATTTTTAATAGAAGCTACATTTCTGTCCATCTGACATTTCTTCAGTTCAAGCAAGGTACAAACAGGTAACTGTGGGTCATTAAAGTTAATGGGAACTGGCAAATAATGAAGTGCCTCCTTGAATCTCAGCCTTTGGTTTTGGTGTAGGATATGTGGAGCTAGCTTCATAAATGTTTAGTGAAAGCATGTTTCAAGAAAAACATACTTTTTGCATATTGAAAGGAGGTAAGTTATTTCTTGCATTGAGAGCCACTCTTCTGGTGAAAAATGGACAAAATTACTCCATTGAACAGAGTGTTAGTCATAGTTTTGCTTATTTGTCAAAAGTGGCAATATTTTAAAGTAGACCTGTTTAGCTTTACTTGCACAACTTTTTTGACAGTGTAGTGTACATTATGGTTATGCAAAGAAAAACGATGAACTAGAGGATGTAAAGAAAGAAAAAGTACTCAGTTTCAGAAAGTGTTTTTTTAAACAGCCAGAATCAAGATGTAGGCAATGTTGTATAGTTTGATGTCCTGCAGGGGGACGCTGTAGTCTTGAATGCACAATCAATGTAATGCAGAATTGTTGTAAATTTGTTGATCTTCACAATGCTCAATTAATCTTATAATTATCATTAATTATTATTGTTGGTAATAGTTTACTGTTAATGATAATGACTTTTTACCTGTCTATAGGAAAACAGCCACAGTTATTTACACTACCGCATTGGTTTATTCAACACCTGCTGTCAGTGGAGATAAAAATTGAAATTAACTATTAAAATTACATATGGGAAAAAATTTACACTTGCTATTTTATGGTAGCAGTTCTTAGATATGAATTACTACAATTTAGTTTTAAATGTAAATGTGTGTTTTCTTAATACTAAGTGATAAAACATTGGTATACATCATTAGGGTTTTTTGCTAAAAAATGTTGATTTAGGGAAAAAAAGAAAGTAAGAGAATAGGCACAGTTAGAATATTAATGTTCTATAATACTTCTTTAGCAAAGCTTAAGTGTTAATGGAGAGTCTTGAAAAATGTTTAGGTCAGTTCTCACATAAGAAATACACAGAGAAAGAAGACAGCTTTTAGTTCTGTAAGTTTTCTGCAATATGGCTTTCCATCTATCTGGGGATTATGTTAGTACTGACAAAGCACTTTTGGTGAAAAACAATACATATGTATTCTGCGTGATATGTGCAACTGCAAAGGGACCATAAAAGAGGACCATAGTCTTAAGGACAGTCTTCTGATTGATAGACCATTGTAGTTCAAGTAGGGGAATAAGATTCAGATCCACTGTTTGTCACTGGGTTTAACTTCAAGGAAGAGTTGTTACAAGTGATGTTTGTGATATTCTTCTTACTAATTTTTTACTAGGAAGCCAGAAACCCACCAGGGTAGAGTTTTTCCAATTGATTCATGACACTTCAGCAAAAACATGAATACAAATGAAATTCTTATCTAGGTATTCACTGCCACTGTATCCGTAAAATTAATTATCTTTCAGTAAGCTAAAACTACTCAAATATATTTATGAGTTTATTGAACTATTTCAGTCTTCCTCAAAGCTTTGCCTTTTACTTTTTTAAAAAGAAAAATCACTGGGTTTTTTTTTAATTTTTCAATTTTATTTATTTATTTATTAATCTGAAATCCTAAACTTGTCTTAAAGTGCTTTTTGAAAGAACAAACCAAGAGGAAGTTTATTATATAACCCTGTAGTGGTTTAAACCCAGACGTAACTCAGACAACCACATAGCCCCTGTCTCACTCCCCCTCTTCCTCCCCCTCTGCTCCCGGTGGGATGGGGAGGAGAATGGAAAGAATATAACTCCCACAGGTTGAGATAAGAACAGTCCAGTAACTAAAGTATAACACAAACCACTGCTGCTACCACCAATAATAATGATAAGGGAAATAACAAGGCAAGAGAATATAACTGCTCACCACCCGCCGACCGATACCCAGCCTGACCGAGCAGTGATCTAACACTTCTGGGTAACTGCCCCCAGTTTATATACTGGGCATGACATGCTGTGGTATGGAATACCTCTCTGGCTAGTTTGGGTCAGGTGTCCTGTCTCTGCTTCCTCCCGGCTTCCCCTCCTCCCTGGCAGAGCATGAGACTCAGAAAGTCCTTGGTCAGATTAAACATTACTGAGCAACAACTGAAAACATCGGTGTTATCAGCACTGTTCCCAAGCTGAAAGTCAAAAACCCAGCCCTGCACCAGCTACTAAGAAGGAATAAAAATGACTGCTACTGCTGAACCCAGGACAGTATCCACCCCTTATTCCATACCATTCACGTCATGCTCAGATCCCACATTTTCAATATACCATCACATGTATATGTATACATACACACACACACAGAGAAAGGGAGAGAGATCATCCCTTAGTGCATAGACCAATCCCTACAAAGCTGCTGAGTCCATCCAGTCCATGATGTCAGGCTCCATCTTTTGTAACAGCCTTTCAGAGCAGGAGAGGCTGTGTGCAGTGTTGACACTCGTGAATAATCTGGGCAACAGTGTCCATTGCTAAGTCCACCCCTCGATCATGAGTCCATCTGTATGCTGCATCTCTGCCCTGATGGCCTGAGGTGTCATGGGCCCACCAGGCTCAAAATAATTCATCCACCCCTCCAGCAGTTTCTGCAGGTGGTCGTTGGGGCCTCCATACAGCTGTCTTCCATCTCCAATGCTTCCAAAGCACTGGAGGGGCCCAGTGGACTAGATACTCGCCCATACTGTCCCACACACACTGCCACTCATGACTGTCCAGCTGCAGGGAAAATCTCTTGGTCATTCTGCATTGCAGACTAACCGCAGACAATGCCCACAGTCCACTCTGCTTAACTCTGGGGACCAGACAAAATGGTTGTGGGTAAAACACACTGTGTATGCATGCCAACATGGTGATCCCCATCACAATCAACAGGCAGGTCTCAAGGGTACCCAAAGGCCATTCAAACCCTTCAGAACTCTCAAATGAGGCTGCTGTACTTGTCACTGGGGCTGGTGTAGCTGCTGTGCTTGCCGGCTCTCTCACCACCAGCTGCTCTTTGTCTGAGTCCAGATCTCCCTCCTCTGCCTTGCTGGGAAGTGCTGCGTGGTCTCCTGCATCCTCTTGGGGCTCGGGCTCGGGGGGCTCTGCGGGTGGCTGCTGGGGAATGCTCTCGGCCGCCGCGGGCCTGGGCTTGGCTACGGGGCTCGGCTTCTCCACCGTTGTGTCCTCCCGCTGCTCGGCAGCTGCCTGGCTGGGCTCAGCCGGGGGGCTCACCCCTTCTGCTACTTCCTTCCTCTGCTTGGCAGCCGCGGGGCTCAGCTCCTGGTCCCCGGGTCCGCTCCCCCGGGCTGTTTCGGCAGCCGGCGGCTCCCGGGGCGGCCCCCCTTGGCTCCCCACAGCCTCCCACAGACGGAGGTGAGGATGAGGGCCAGGACGGTGAAGAGCAGCCGAACTGCCAGGTACACGTCCGCCCCCCCGCTTCTGAAGCCCGCCCGTATTACAAGCCATTCCAATAAAGTACAATGAAACAAGAACCTTAACCCAAAACCCATATCCGAAAAATGCTAAGATAACAAATACCGGCTGTGAGTAAGGTACAACAGGCTGAAACCATGCACTCAAGAGAATCAAAAGCAACAACTTTGAGAGCCAATAAATCAGCATTGTGGCGAGTGGCTATTAATCCTGTCGTTATCTCAACCCTTCGAGCCCCACGTTGGGCGCCAAAAAGAACTGTCTTGGTTTAAGCCTAACTCACGCAGACTCTCTCTCACTCACTCCCCCCTCTTTCTTGCCCCCCACTCCCGGAGGGATGGGAAGGAGAATCGAAAAGAATGCAACTCCCACAGGTTGAGATAAGAACAGTTCAGTAACTAAAGTATAACACAAATCACTACTGCTACCACCAATAATAATAATAACAAGGCAAATACAAGGAAAGAATACAATTTCTCACCACCTAAAACCAAGCCCGACGACACAGTGCACCCCCACCCTTCCGGGTCTCTGGTCTCCATCCTCGGCATGACATGCTGTGGTATGGAATAACCTCTTTGGTCAGTTTGGGTCAGGTGTCCTGTCTCTGCTTCCTCCCGGCTTCCCCTCCTCCCTGGCAGAGCATGAAACTCAGAAAGTCCTTGGTCAGACCAAAACATCACTAAGCAGTAACCGAAACACTGGTGTTATCAGCGCTGTTCCCAGGCCCAAAATCAAAAACATAGCGCTACACCAGCTACCAAGAAGGAGAAAAATGACTGCTGCTGCTGAACCCATGACAGCATATCACAAATGCGATTAGACACACTCTGTTGGTTTAAGACCAGCCGTAAATCAGCCACGCAGTTTGTTAGCTCCCCCCCCCCTCGCCCTTCCTCCCCCAACTCCCGGAGTTATGGGGAGGAAAATTGAAAGAATGTAACTCCCACAGGTTAAGATAAGAACAGTCCAGTAACTAAGGTATAACACAAAACCTCTACTGTTACCACCAATACCAATAATGATAAGGGAAAACAACTAAGGCAGAAAATACAACCGCTCACCACCCTATGACTGATATCAAGCCTGACCGAGCAGTGACCTAGCCTTTAAGGGTAACTGCCCCCAGTTTATGTATTGGGCATGTCATGCTGTGGTATGGAAAACCTCTTTGGCTAGATTGGGTCAGGTGTCCTGTCTCTGCTTCCTTCCAGCATCCCCTCCTCCCTGGCAGAGCATGAGACTCAGAAAGTCCTCGGTCAGACTAAACATTATTGAGCAGCAACTAAAAAAATCGGTGTTACCAGCATTCTTCCCAGGCCAAAAGTCAAAAACATACCACTGCACCAGCTACTAAGAAGGAGAAAAAAATGACTGCTGCTGCTGAACCCAGGACGATATCCACCCCTTATTCCATACCACATGTCACACTCAGATCCCACATTTTCAATATACCATCACTCATATATTTATATACATATATATATATACTTACACACACACAGAGGGAGAGAGATCATTCCTTAGTGCATGGACAAATCCCTATAAAGCTGCTGTGTCCATTCGATCCATGATATCAGGTTCCACCTCTTGTAATATTCTTTCAAAGCAGTAGAGGCTGAATGCAGTGTTGGATCATTGCCTTTACCAAAGAACTCGTCTAGTTTTATCAAAGTTCATTCTTTGTTGGGGTGATGGTCGGAGGGAAAAGAGGGCCAGTCACTGGTGATCTGAAGACATCTAGTTGGTGGGCTATAAAAGTATTACATAGCAGGCAACAGCATACAATTGAGTTCATTGGCTGTTTTCCCCTAAAATCAAATCCCCTTGAGGTACACATCGGACTTCCCCATCTTCCCACATTACCCACCAAGTATGTCCAGGTCCCTGAGCAAAAGCAATCCCACGAGTGTGTTTGCCTTTCCCTGAAGCAGGAATAACCTAGACTGTCTTCCCCAGCAAATTCTTTATGTGTACCACAGGAACTTTATCCCCCTCTACAGTATGTAGCAGTTCTGATTGGGCTGGACCAACCCTGTTGGCAGATCCTCAGGTGTTGACCAACCAGGTGGCCTTTGGTAAATGTGTATCCCAGTGTTTGAAAGTTCCACCACACATTTCTCTCAGCATAGTTTTTAACAGCCCATTGTACTGTTTGATTTTCCCAGAGGCTGGTGCATGGTAGGGCATGTGATATACCCACTCAATGTGATGCTCTTTGGCCCAAATGTCTATAAGGTTGTTCCGGAAATGAGTCCCACTGTCTCACTGAGTTCTCTCTGGGGTGCTGTGTTGCCACAAATTCTGTTTCTCAAGGCCCAGGATAGTGTTCCGGGCAGCAGCGTGGGGCACAGCATATGTTTCCAGACATCCGGTGGTTGCTTCCACCATGATAAGCACATGGCACTTGCCTTGGCAGATTGGTGGGAGTGTGATATAATCAATCTTCCAGGCCTTCCCATAGTTGTACTTCAACCATCGTCCTCCATACCAAAGAGGCTTTAACCATGTGGCTTGCTTAATTGCAGCACATGTTTCACACTCATGAATAACCTGGGCAAGAGTGTCCATTGTTAAGCCCACCCCTCAATCACGAGCCCATCTCTATGTTGCATCTCTGCCCTGATGGCCTGAAGTGTCATGGGTCCACTGAGCCAAAAATAATTCACCTTTATGTTGCCAATCTTAGTCCATCTGAGACACTTCCATCTCAGCAGCTTTATCTACTTGTTGATTGTTCTGGTGTTCCTCAGTGGCCGCACTCTTGGGTACATGAGCATCTACGTTGTGTACCTTCACCACCAGGTTCTGCACCCAGGCAGCGATATCTTGTTACAGTGCAGCAGCCCAGATGGATTTACCTACGTGTTGTCAGTTGCTCTGCTTCCATTGCTGCAACCACCCCCACAAGGCATTTGCCACCATCCGTGAGTCAGTATAGAGGTAGAGTGCTGGTCACTTTTCTCATTCAGCAATGTCCAAGGCCAGCTGGATGGTTTTCACCTCTGCAAACTGATTCGATTCACCCTCTCCTTCAGAAGTTTCTGCAACTTGTCATCAAAACTCCATACAGCTGCCTTCCATCTCCAATGCTTTCCCACAGTATGAGAGGTCCCATCAGTAAACAGGGCACACTGTTTTTCACTTTCTGACAGTTCGTTATATGGTAGGGCCTCTTCCCATCACCTCCTCCTCTGCTGACATTCCAAAACCTTTGCCCTCTTACCACTCCATGATGACTTCTAGAATTCATGGATGACTGGGATTTCCTATTCGAGCTCGTTGTGTAATTAGTGCAGCCCACTTACTCCATGTAGCATTGGTTGCATGATGTATAGAGAAGACCCTGCCTTTGAACATCCAGCCCAGCACGGGCAACCAGGGTGCCAGGAGGAGCTGTGCTTCAGTGCCAATCGCTTCCAAAGCAGCTTGAACCTCTTCACAGGCTGCCAGTATCTCTTTTTCAGTTGGGGTATAGCTGGCTTCAGATCCTCTGCATCCCCGACTCCAAAAGCCGAGAGATCGAACTCAAGTCACCCCTGCAGCTTTCTGCCAGAGGCTCCAGGTGGGACCATTCTCCCCGGCTGTGGTGCAGAGTACATTTTTTACATCTGGCCCAATCCGAACTATTCCAAGGGCTACTGCATGAACTATCTCGTGTTTAATTTGCTCAAAGGCTTGTTGTGGTTCATGGCCCCATTTAAATTTACTCTTCTTCTGGGTTACTTGATAGGGAGGGCTTACAATCAAACTGTAATTTGGGATATGCATTCTCCAGAACCCCACCACACCCAAGAAAGCTTGGGTTTCTTTCTTAGTAGTTGGTGGAGACATTGCTGTTATCTTGTTGATCACATCTGTGGGGATCTGGCGACGTCCATCTTGCCATTTTATTCCCAAAATTTGAATCTCCTGTGCAGGTCCCTTGACCTTACTTTGTTTTATGGCAAAATTTGCTTTCAGCAGGATTTGGATTATTTTCCTCACTTTCAAAGACTAACTGAGCCCGACCCTGCTTAGCTCCCGCGATCAGATTAGATCGGATATTTTCAGGGTGGTGTGGCCGTATGCAAACTCATGGCATAGCATGAGACTCAGAAAGTTCTTGGTCAGACTCAACATTTGAGCATTAACTAAAAACATCAGTGTTATCAGCGCTGTTCCCAGGCCAAAATTCAAAAACACAGTGCTGCACCAGCTAGTAAGAAGGAGAAAAAAATGACTGCTACTGCTGAACCCAGGGCACACACTCTGATCAGATCTGTCGTTATCTCAACCCTTCATGCCCCACGTTGGATGCCAAAAAGAACTGTCATGATTTAAGCCCACCTGTAACTCAGAAAACGACACAGCCTCTCTCTTCCAACCTTACACTCCCCCCTCCCCCCTACTCCCAGAGGGATGGGGAGGAGAATTGAAAGAATGTAACTCCCACAGGTTGAGATAAGAACAGTCCAGTAACTAAGGTGCAACACAAACCACTACTGCTGCCACCAATAATAATGATAAGGGAAATAACAAGGCAAGAGAATACAACCGCTTACCACCCGCCGACCGATACCCAGCCCAAGTGAGCAGTGATCTAGCCCTTCCAGGTAACTGCCCCCAGTTTATATACTGGGCATGACGTGCTGTAGTATGGAATAGCTCTTTGATCAGTTTGGGTCAGGTGTCTTGTCCCTGCTTCCTCCTGGCTTCCCCTCCTCTCTGGCAGAGCATGAGACTCAGAAAGTCCTTGGTCTGAGTAAATATTACTATGCAGCAGCTAAAAACATTGGTGTTATCAGTGCTGTTCCCAGGCCGAAAGTGGAAAACACAGCACTGCACCAGCTGCCAAGAAGAAAATTGCTTCTACTGCTGAACCCAGGACAAACCCAAAATGAATTTAATGAGGTTCTAGAAGTACAAAGGGGATAAAATGCTTAATCAACACTTTTCTCAAACATTTCCAGGAGCAAATCTGTTATTCTGAGACTATGAGAGTGTTTTCTTGAAACTTTCTGATAAATATAACAACCTTATGAGCTTTGGTGCTAAGACAGTTTGAAGTTACTTATTCCCATATTTCATTTTCTGATATTTTTTACCCGCATAACTCAGTACAGAGAAGTTCACTGCATTTAACAAATGCTTTAGAATGCTTTCAAAAGTTTCTTCAACAGAAAACGAATCAAGTTTTTGAAAGAGCTGTTTTTGTATTGGTTTTTCTATTTATTTTTTTAATGGTTATCATTCTGTTTGTTTATTTGTGTATAAACTGGTGTTAAATACTTAAATGTATAAACTAAGATTAAATGTGTAAACTGGGATTAAACAACCTCTGCAAAATACTGGAGAAAATCGAAGACATACTTTGTTTTGAGAAAGAACAGTTTCTACAGGGAAAACCTTTTTTTTTTTTTTTTTTGGCAGAGATGTGTAGAAAATAGTGAATGTCTCAAATTTCTTTTCCCCAATTTGTTGTTTTAACTGCAAAATCTGATTCCCATGTTGAACAATGCTTGAATTTATTGTTTACAGTTTACAAACAACAGTTCAGAGCAGGAGTTTTAATTTTGGTGCTTTATGATACGTTTCATGATACAGAATCCGTTTGAGTTAAAAGCAAAACCATACAAGATACTTAAAAAATAATATAGTAAAAAATAAGGTTTGTTGCTCTCATTGTATAAAAAGAAATGTAGTAATAATATTAGGAAAGGAGCAAACCTGAGGCAGAATTTATTCTAAAGTAGTTTTTGTGACTCTGCATATTTTATTAATTCAGCTTCTGCTCCTGGAAAAAGAATTGGGAGGGATTTGAAAGGACCACATGTCTCTTAAAAGCTTTCTGAAGTCTCAGTTTTAATTAACACCTGTTTCTTTCAGCGGGCTTTGTTGTGAAGAGTAACATCTCAGTGTCCTCACACATTCATTGCCTTACAGATTACAAGTGACTCTGCAAAAGCAAAAACCACAGGTCACCTGTGTTTTTTGCTATGAGATATTTGTTTTGTTTTCATATAGGAGCCTGTGCTTATAGTGCCTATGTTTCTGACTCTGAGAAGTAACTTTTTATGCAGCTCCACGTGTCCAATCAGGGAGCATGACAGAGTTTGTTTTTGCTTTTTTTGGCCATTTAAAAAGAACAATTAAAAATGAATGATCCCAAAGGCAGATTTTATAGCCTTTCCTTTTGCATTTTTAATGTTAATCAACCAGTTTAATTCTGATTGAAAAGTTACTCCTAAATAAACACAAGGTCACATTTTCTGCAAGGAAAAAATTCCCCATCTAGTCTTTCCTGCCTCTGTGAGGAAAGGACAAGCCAAGCTTTCCACGTGCTTATCATCCCCAGTCAGTATCAGGGGATATAGCCTCCTCCCCAGTTGCCCCTCTGCTTCTCTGTTACTGATGTTATTTAATCACATATTCTCCTTCATTCTCTTTTAAACTAGCTCCTTCCTGGTATCATGTATCAGACAGATCTTGTTCACCTTTCCTGAGGGCTTTTGTGGCTTAGCTGTATTATTATTAATATGTTGATTCTGTCTCCAGTGGACCTATGATACCAGTCTTCATAGAATCATAGAATAGTTTGGGTTGGAAACTACCTTAAGATCATATAGTTCCAACCCCCTGCCAGGGGCAGGGACACCTCACACTAAACCATGTCACCCAAGGCTATGTCCAATCCAGCCTTGAACACCGCCAGCGATGGTGCATTCACAACTTCCCTGGGTAACCCCTTCCAGTGCCTCACCACCCTTACAGTAAAGGATTTCTTCCTCATATCCAATCTAAACTTCCCCTGTTTAAGCTTGAACCCCTTACCCCTTGCCCTCTCACTGCAGTTCCTCATGAAGAGTCCCTCCCCAGCATCCCTATAGGCCCCCTTCAGATACTGGAAGGCTGCTATGAGATCTCCACACAGCCTTCTTTTCTCCAGGCTGAACAGCCCCAACTTTCTCAACCTATCTTCATACAGGAGGTGCTCCAGTTCCCCGATCTTCCTCATGGCCCTCCTCTGGACTTGTTCCAACACTTCCATGTCCTTTTTATGTTGAGGACACCAGAACTGTACACAATACTCCAAGTAAGGTCTCATGAGGGCAGGATCACCTCCTTCAACCTGCTGGTCAGCACCATTTGATGCAGCCCAGGATACTTTCTGGGCTGCAAGTGCACACTGAAGCCGGCTCATGTTCAGTTTCTCATTGAACAAGACCCCCAAGTCCTTCTCCACAGGGCTGCTCTCATCATCCACTTATTAAAAAAAAAAAATAAAAAATAAATATGCTCTTTCTGCCTTGGTCTTTCTAAATATCTGCAATCTAATGTAATTATTTTTTTTTCAGATCCTTTCCTGTAACTCTTCAAAATATATTCAAAAGAAGCCATGCCAATGTTCTGGTTATATTCAAAAGAAGCCATGCCAGTGTTCTAGTGGCTTGTATTTTGAGACTGCATCCCATCACTGTGACTACTGTTATCCTATTGTTTCCTTGTGCTTTGTAATGGTTGTTTATTTTTGGGGTTTAATTTCAGATTGAAACTGCAGTAAGGACAATTAAAGGGCTCTGAAAGGTCTTCCTCAGCTTTGTGCTATTGATCTGTGTTTATACTGCTTCATATTTCTCCTTGTTTCCAATCTCATGGATTGAGGCTTAATGCTTAAGATGTTTCTGATTGTTGTGCTTTGAGTTTGATGGCTGAACATAGGTAATTGTAGCACTTGGTGTGTTAGATCAGAATTAGAAAACTGAAGCATGTTGTTAGGATGTAATTCCTTCCCTGTAAGTTCTGGGTAAGGTTACTGTGATGTAGGCTCCACTGTTACCCTTTCAAAGTCATGAGCTGTGCAGTAAAGAGTGCAAAAAAAAGCTTCACTTGTTCCTGGCTTTGGGTTTTGTGGGAGAGCAAATTACAGGAAATTAAAGGAAAAGTGTGCTGTAAGGATTTGGCAGGAAAATATGTGACAAAAGAATTAAGTAACTGATCCTCATGAAAGAGGAGCAACTGAATGTATCTTTTTGATTAAAAGACAGAAGAAGTTTTAATTTAATTTTACTGATTGAGGCCTGAAAGATCAGCTCAGTATTCAAGTTTAACATTAAATGTAGTGTGACTGGAAAGTGATAGTGCTTGGGTAAGAAGATTACATTAAAATGTTGTTGCATTGGGTCTATTTCTTGTCTCATTACTGCTTACTTTAAGCTTGGTAATTGCTAAAATTAGACTTTATCATCTCCATCTCAGGCTAAATGCAGTGTAGGCAACCAAGCTTCCCACTTTTCTGAAGTGTTGGAGCTTTTCTGTATGTCTGTGTTTGCAATCCTCTGTTGCCTGCAGAAAGAGATTTCTTAAAAGCTCTGAGAAAGACAATGTAAAATCCCTGGATACTGCAAAACTGTAAATGCTTCTAAACTGTAAGAATAGCTGTGAATAGATAGTGAGGCAGGAACCTGCACATCAAAGTATTCAGACTAGTTTAAAATATTTGCTATTCCAATGTCTTGATAATGCAGCATGAATCTGAGCTGTGTTTTGTCTGACAAAGTGTCTGACTGCTCTGTCAGATGGAACAATCATCAAGGGACTTACTCAGCCATTATCCTGTGATCTTCAAATAATCTCATACATTAAAAATATTTTGAATATGCTGATAACTGCTTTGTATTTTAAACACTCTTCTGATTTTTTGCGGTCAATTAATGATGACTTTGAAGTCGCTTGAGGTTATGGCAGAGCTAATTATTTTATCGGGCTGTGAAAGTGCAACAGAAGTAGTTGTCAAAATTATTTGATTTTATTATTTATTTTTCTCCATCCATCTTCACATATGCATCACAGAAGTGCATCACAACCCCTGTAAGCTATAATGCAAGGGATTCCTCAATTTGCTTATGGCAACTGCTGCATTCTAAATTGACTGTTGTCAGTGGATGTATATCTTAGTCTATATTACACTTTAGTAACTGTACATCTTTTACTGAATTACAGTTCTGTCACTGCAGTGTAGTGCAGCGAAGTTACTGTGGGTACTCTTCAAGTTTGCAAATGAACATTCTCAGCCTGCGTTTATATTTTGCTATTTATTATCTGTAAATAACAATCTGATAGGTATTGCATACAGTTTTGAAGCTAGCTACTAAACCTGTGATTCTATGAGCTTCACTCATTTAATCAAGAAAAATGTTGCCCTGTAATCTATGTGCACTTTTAACATTAAAGAAATTCAGGTTTTGACTATGAGACGTTCAAAACAAGTCACTTTTGTGAAACATGCAGAAGAAAATGAGTTAAGGGATTTTTGTCACAGGATTTGTGGAAGCTAGTTCAGAAAGGTGCTTTTATGTTGTGAGCTATTTATAAGAGTTCACAGTCTTGAAAGTGTCACAGGGCTCATCATAAAATCTTCGTCTGTATATAATGACTGTCAACTTTGTGTCTACATCTGTGTAAAACCAATACCTGAGGATCACTCAGATCCTGAAGGAGATTCCCTCATCCCACCCCTCTATGAGCATCCATAATGCAGCTCATCAGAATGTCTGTAGACCACCAAGAATGATAAATACTAATTTCATTGTACACTGTAAAAGATGTCTTCCAGTCTTGTTCCTCAGATCCTTTCTGTTTGGTGTGCTGTTCTGCCCTCTATTTTCTCTCCATTATCTCTCTAAGAAATTCTCTCTCTACTGATTCTGCAAGCTCAGCCCAGAGCTAGAAAAACTCACCAGAGGACAAAACACGGGCTATTCAAGGAAGATTTTTTTTGTTTGTTTGTTTTGGTTTGGTTTTTTTTCTTTTTCCCTCAGTTTTAATGAATATAAATACAATTACTATATTTCTCCAGACTAGAGAGTTGAGAGACCACAGAGATGTGGCACAGACTTTGCTTTCCATTTTGCTCTGGAAGAAATCCACTTTCCTCTTATTTCATACTCTCGTGGACAAAGACAAGCCCTTCATGAGTTGTAGGTACAGGGCAGCGACTCTTTAATCAGCTAAGTCTTATGAAAGTCAAATTACTTGTCAAGAAGTTTAACAGCCTGTCTTTTGTTCCATTCTAATGTTTTGAAACTGCCACTTAATAGACCATGAAGCACAACTAGTGTCAGAGAAACTCCCAGAATAGTCCTCAGCTGTGTAACACTGCACTAAGAAAACACCCCTACATCCTACTCTGTCCTTCCTTATCAGGAAACATGTCTGCTTCCCCTGTGTGCTTATATCGCTGACCTGGATAGAAATAACATAGGGTATCCAGTGTTTTAAGGGAAAATCCCTAGGTAAGAGAGTGCACAAAACCTCTACAAAACCTACTCGTATATCTAGAAGGTGGCTGGTTTCTGTTCTTGCCTCCAGCTCCCAAGTTAGTGAGCTTTCTTTGGAATAAGTCCTTCCCTTACTCTTGCAGCGTAGCCACGCTGCCTTTGAGTGTAGGAATGAGGTTGATACTAGCTCCAGTGTTGAACACCTCTTTAGTCCCTGCTTGGCAACCCACAGTGGGAGATGTCCTCTGAGGTGTAAGAGGCCCCTGTCCTGATGGACCTTACAATGTGATACAGACTGGGAGGCTAGGGAGTGCAGTCAGAGGGCTGTTACTGGGGGTAAAAAACAGCCATAAAGGAATAGCTTTTGGGACCTCTGTAGCAGATAATAGAGACAAGATAGTTTGCCTTCACTGATTCAGATCCAGATTGTAATGATAAAGAGAATTGGTGTTTTCTATATGACGTTGTGAGCTGTCAAGGTGATGGATTGGTTTTGTTGTTTCTGTTTTCCTCTGAATTTTACCTAGACATTGTTTGAGTGTTGGGAGAAATAATCCAAAAAAAACCAGTCTTTATGAGCAATTATGAATACTGAAGAAATCTACATAGTATGCAGAAGATTATTGTAAATGTGGGTGAGATTTGATTTTCACAACCCACTGAAACACAAGGGCTAATTGTCTGTGGAACTGTGACATGTGGGTTAATTTGAATAGATTAGATTACCATGAGTAGTGGTGCTTGGAGAACAGCAGAAAATGATTCACCATTTAAACTGGTTTACTGCTGCTAGAATGAAAATAACCTATGTAGAAGAATCAAATTATCATTGCTGAGAAAAGAGAATATGAGTGTTAAGTTTGAGGTATGGGTGTGTGGTTCTTTTGTATGTTTAATTCTACCCAACTGAAACAGCTTCAGATTTGTTCTGAACTCAGAAAATATACCTGAAAAATAACCTTGTGATGTTGCTCAGAGCTGAACTATCTGGAATGTCACGATTTAAAATGAGAGATTTGAAATGTTCAAGGTACTCTGCTTTTTTTTTAGAAATATGCCAAAATAAGAAGGACATAACTTAAAACTCATAACAATAATAGCAATTATGCAGAAACATAATGTAAGGCCTATTTTTGCCATATTTTTTTCTGAAGCTCTAAATAGAAATGGAAGTAGATGTCTAAAAAGAGGAGAGTATTTCCAGTCTGTGATTTCAAAAAGAGCTATGGTCATTCAAACAAGATGTATAGTAGAATTTCTCACAATTTTCAATTTTTATCTCAATTTATCGAAATTTACTGTCTGTAGTATAAACACATGTTAACTACAGACATATATTTATATGTGTACTCTGTGTATTTTCCTAATTGTCAGTGATAAATTTCTACCTTTCAAACCTAACACTTGCCATTAATTTTAGCTCTTAGTCGTGCCCATTGGGTATACGTTAAAAAAAGATTTAATCAGACAAATTCTTTTGTGTTATTTAGAAGGTAATACTTTGATATTATAATTAGATAAACTCTATGAACCCCTAACACTCGTAATTGCTGTACATATATCTTACTGTTAATGTGATTATATAAATTAATTGATAATCATTAAACTGTATAGGTCTCAGTATTTATTAGCGCAATTTCTTAAAATAATGGCTCTAGAAATTATTTTTTCCATTTTAGATTTAATATTGCTTTTAATAAAATCTATTTGTTAAAATTTGGGCTATGTATATTTTATAATTAGTAGCCCCCAGTGATATTAATTATCAATCAGGATCCACTTAATTTTCAACAAATAACCTAATAAATTTTAAGTGTGTAGCTGCTTGTCTAATGCTTAGGGCAAAACACTGGGGAATAGGCTATAGCCTCTATGTATCTGGTACATAGCTATGCCATACAGTGATAAAAGTGAATTTAGTTCATAATTTGATTCTGAATATGCATGTAAAACAATCAAGCAGTGGAGTGTGTAAGACTGAGTGACTTAAAAAAATGAAGTAAAATTCATCTGGAGAGAGTGTCTGGTGCTGCTCAGTTTGACCAGGTGTGACATGTAAAGCTATATGCTTCATCAGGAAAACTCATGGGGAGCAAGAAAGGTCTGGGTTCAGTTGCTGCCAGCAGTTGTGGGACATAGTAACTGGCAGACCCCACAGAAGCAAGGATCATGATCTATAAAGTGACATTTTCTTCCAGTCCCATTTGTTCAGAACAACAGAAGTGTGGTGTCTGTCTGAAGTCACTCTCTAACTTGTCTTTCTGTCCTGCAGCTTCATACTGAGGCAGCCTGTGAGCTTATAAATTAACCCACAGTAATCTCAGGGTTTTTTGATGAAGGTATATACTGGTGTTTTCCTACTACTTTGGATGGTTCATTTTCTTTCTTAAATATATACAAAGTAACTTGGTGGTAAGTGGCTTGTAATTCTAACAAAATTCCATATTTTTATTAATACTGAATATGTCAAAACCTTGGGGTCATTCAAATAATAAAAGCAATGTTTGTTGTCTCCCTGATCTTTTTACAAGTTGGAGTTATAAGATTCAGACATAAAGTAATACTTCAAAACATTTTTATAAATCTAAGTATGCTGAAATATTGAAAGATGATGATAAAAGACTTTTTCACAAGGTATTTCTCACTGAAATACTTTATGTTGCTTTCTGTTTGTTCTTAACACTATTTTGAGTAATTCTGAACTTCAAAGATATGCTCAAGAGAATGAAATATTTGTGCTTCCAAAACTGAATTTTTAAAGAACATTTTCTGTTTACAGGAATGAGGTTTGCTTTGTCTTTGTGGCTTGTCTTGCAAGTTGTATGACACATCTTTTCTTCATTGGAAGAAAAATATGTATTTATGTGTTTGCAATGACTGCTCTGCTGGGAACACAAGAGGCAATTATTAGGTGACCTCTTCTAAAATTTCAGTGTGTAACTCATAACTCTACCAGCAATACTTTGTTGAATTTCATTTTTTGTCTTAGATCTTCCCACTAAATACACCTTGAGCTAAGAAGTGATCCTGAACAGAGAGTAATCTTTAATATGCCTTTAGAACTCATGAAACCACATTAACCTCTCCTTCATTTTAGAATGTGTACATTCTTTGGACAAACACTAAATTGAAGACTCACTGACATCAGCTAAAACAAACTTCATCAGTGATCCTAGAGTGGTAGCTCTAATAGGCTTTGAGATGGTGAAGACCCTGAATTGCATTTCCAGCTGACTTGTAATATATTTCCCCTGCAAATCAATTAATGTATCATAGAGCTCAATTAACTGTCCTTAAAATAAGGTACATAAAAATAACAGGGTTGAGGGAGAAATTAACCTTGCAGTACTCTTCCTTTCAAACTCAACACTGCCAACTGCCACTGGCAGTGAAAATGTTGGTTTGTATTTGTAAAAAAATGAACTGCAATCATTTAGATAGATTTACAAGCATTAATTTCTGTAAGTCAGTTCCTCTAGGAACTCTTCACTAGGAAGAGGCCTATTCCAAATCTATTAAGTCTTCATATATAAAATCAGTCTCCATTTCACTTTTCGTAGGCTTTTTTTTTTTTAATTTCTTTATAGTCCGAAGGATGAGTCAAGCAGCTGTAGTAGTGCCATCAGCCAGGCAAGATGTAATCGTGAATATTCTTAATTAGTGTTCTAATTTTAATAAGCTTGCAGCATAGTGGAGAAGATTAGATGTTTGTAGGTACTAAGGCAGGGAAGAAATAATTGGAAAGGCTCTAAAAACTGACATCACAGTAAAGTTTTCTGTCAGTTATCTCTTCAGGGACTAATTTAAACCCAAAAATGTTAAAATGCAATCACTGCACAAACAGAATTTCAAACCAAATGAAACCAGAAATAGGGGATGTGGCAAATTCCCTGATCAGAGGAAATGGAGAAAGGTGAAATTATTTCAGTGGGGCTCTGAATTATAATTTCAGAAATGCTATCATTCTTTAACTATAGGGCAAAGGTTGGTGGTTTGTTTTTCTGTAGGTTTTTTGTTTGTTTATCTTTTGGTGTTTCTTGGGTTTCTTTGTTTTTGTTTTACAATAATATATTCAAATATGTAATAGTTACTATGTGAGTAAAATCTTGTCATAAAAATATGCATAAGGTTTAAAAAATACTAAAAAGTCTATTTCCCACCTCACTAGAGAGTAATTGTAGTCTCCTATGTTTCATGAAGAAACACTGTTCTTAGAATGTCCTTTTGTGTGATTCGTACTCTACCTTGTTAAGATGCGAGAGACTTGCTTGTTAGTACTGTTTTAAAAAGCAAACCCCCACCATATCTATGGAATAGATGTCCAGTCAGAAATGGTACGGCTAAGAAAAATAGTGATGGAATCAAATTTTTATTGTAAAATTTAGGATGTTTCATTTCTTAAAATGAAAAAACCCTAAAATTTGTTGTTACTCTAATGTAGATGTTAGAGAACAATTTTAAAAATCTTCCTTCTTATAGTATCTATGAAAGAATTCACTACATCTTTCACTGTGTTTTTATTATTATTCTCCATATATTTTCCTTGGTGTCATTTTTTTAGATTGAAAATGCTTTATTGTAATAGCCTCTTCCATTGCAACACAACAAGAATCCATCATTAAAAATTTGTATTTTTCTGTAATGTGAAGGCAATAGGAGATGACACACTGATTTTATTTACTTGTCTTACACTTGAGACACCTTTGAAAATTTCACATATTCCTTCTAGGAAAGATTCAAGAACTCAGAAGTAGAAGCATGCTGCAGAGTAGCTAGTAAATTGCTTGCCAGGACAACATGTTACAACTGGATGACTGAGATTTGAATTTGATAGTAGACAGACTCAAATGTTAGTAGTGGCAGTCTAGGTGAACGCGTTTTTATCTGATAGATAAGCTATATTGAAATAGAAACTTTTCTCAGCTCTACTCTTTCTTCTCCCCCTTTGAATACCATTTTAAGATTACAGAGCTCTGTATTCTCTATTACATAAAATCTCAGTCATCTTCCTGGGTAAACCTAGAAATAACTTTTCTTTGTGGTCTTCAGTAAAGTTCTTACCTAAGAGCCTCAAAACACAGCTAATTTTAGTGAGGCGGCTAAGAGGAAGAGGTCCACTTCTATCTTCTCTCACAGTCTAGCAGCTTTTGAGTAGTTCATGTGACACTATAATAATTTGGGAAGGAAAATAAGAATTTAAATTGTAGGATGTATTTGTTTTAATAATCTCTCTCAGTCAAGGCTACCCATTCACACACAAAATGCATGTGGTATTTAATGAGCGCAGGTCATCAGGCCAAGTGTTTTGCATTTTTTGTTTTCTTGCAGTGCAGGTGATGCACGTCTTCATAGTATTTTCCAAATGCCTCCTCCTGTGGCATTTTGTACAACTTGGAGGACTCTCAACCAAATAATGGTGTAACTCAACACAGTTCAGTGCTTTGACAGTATAACCAATTTGTTAAAACAAAATTGGCAGTAGCAGTAATCATGGGCAATTGCATTGCAGGTGCCTATTACGAATAATTTTAAATCACAAATAAATGAAACTGCTAACAAAAGCCCAAATCCCTAAGTTTACTTCCAAGATTACAGTTTTTAAGAACTCAAAATGTTCCAAGTTCTGAGAAATCTGGGAATTAATTTCTCCTTTAGTTTTGTGTCAGAAAGTCACACACAGTGGATCTGTGTTTGCACTGAGGGAAATCTTTCCTTTGTGCGGCTTTTTGAGCTCAAGGTCTTGAAACAGTAAATAGTGATAACAGTAGCAGCTTTTAAAAGCTTCCTATCTTAAAGAAGCCTAAGAAACATGTTGCTTTAAGTAGGTGCTTTTGAACCAGCTTTGGCAAAGCGATTAGCGTTTTTTCAGTGTTGTAGCTTGATTTTGGCTTAACCCTGAATTCTTTTAGCACTAGAGTAGTTTAGAATATTCAACACTTACATATATAGTTTACCAGAGGAAGCAAGAATAACATTTCCAGAGATTTGCTCTTAGTGTTCATTGTAATGTGAGTTATGGCTAAAGCCTTAAAAATCTTGGAAAATGTTAAATTCTAAGTAGTTAAGGATTAGGTTTTGACCTGGTTGTATTATCCTGGTACAGACTAGAATGACTCATGTGCAAATGCTGTGCGTATGTTAGATGACATCTGGAATAAGTGAGTCCCAGAAGATTTTAAGATTGATTTTAAGACTGTTTCAATCTTGAATATAATTCCAAAATGAATTTTATCCAGCCCATGTAGATTGAAGCATCTTTGAGACTAATTACATTATATATTGGGGATTAGAAGAAATAGGGAAAGTATGTGAGAATTGTGCAGAGAAAATTATTTCCTACCAGTAAAACAAATTCCAATACAGATCTTGTCACACATTATGAATGATAAGCTCATTTTTGCTGGAATTCCCTTGGTATATTCAACACATTTCTGGCCGGTAAAATTAGCTGTTGAAATACTAGACTCTCTTAGCTAGTTTTGTACCAGAGGATGGAGCTGGAGAGCATGTAGTCAGATTCTTGGTGGCGCAACTAGTTCACTTTGAGTAGTGCTGGCTTGGGATTTACAACCTCCGTGCATGAGGTCAAACAGGAAAACTGGGACTGCAGCTATTTCACTATTTTGCAGCCTTGTAGCCTTTAAGACATAGTAAAACCGAGAACAAAAACAGTCTAAATAAAGTCAACCTGAACAAATTGCACATTTCAATGAGAAACATTCATCAGGTAATATCTAGGGGTTTTTTGGTGGTGTTTTTTCATTGTTCTTTTTTTTTTTTTTCCCCCTAAGAAATGCATACAGACTAATTTTGCAGTGGGAGAAGTCTCAAAGGTTAGGATAAATGGAGTTACATGTACATAACATTATTCATACCTAATTCTTTGCAAAATCAGAATTTAGGATTTTATTTTGTTTTACTAAATTTGAGAAGTAAAGGATGTGATTCTGTAACTTTTTCACAGGCAGGCCTAATATGGAATCTGGTGGGAATGTGCTGAGGAATTTGGTGTTAGGCATCTAACTTAAAATTAGTATCAAGGACTAATGCACATATGGATACTCGCATGGCCCTGGTAGTCAGTATTTTGCATGCTATTTTATACCTTACAGAGCTATGGTTATGGAACGCATGCACATGAATGCCATTCTCAGAGTTTCTAATCAAATTAAAAATATGTACACTTTATTAACACAGATGACACAATTTTATAAAGAATCCTATTCATTCACAATCATAGCAACTTCCCCCTCTCCTTCCCACTAGTATGTCAATCACTAAGGAGCTAACTAACCCTGCAAAAATAATTCTACAGAAAGGTTGAAATAAAATTTTTAGATTTCTTTTTTTTAACAGCAGCCATCTCCAGGGTGTACATAAAGTTGCTGCCACTTTATCTGCTTATTGTAAATATCACATAGAGAACAATAAGATTTTTGCTTTCCTAGTTTCAAAACAAAACTTAAATATTTGAAAAACACTTTGAAGATAAGTACTGGTTTGATATTTAATTTTAAAACCAGTATGTTCCATTCTTTACTTCTATGCAAAGTCCCCATTGATGTATTAAGAACTCGGGGAGTTTCGCATATTGGGCATTAATTCATTGGTGGGTGGCACCATGCGGCTAAAATTCTACGCTGTTTGAAATGCCCTTAGTGTCTTTTAATCCATTTATTCAGTGGAAAGATAAGTCCCTTCTTTCCTGAACCTCCTACCCAGTCTCTGATCTTCTGTGCTTAATATCAGGTCCTTCTGCTTGTAATTATCATGTAAATCCTGCTGTATCATTCTCTGACAAATGGTAAGCCACTTCCAGTCTGCCCGATTCCCTTTGCTCCCTCCTTACCCTCAAATGGAAGACTATCAAAATTATGAGGCTCGCATATCAGCAGCTTTAATGGGCAATTATTCAGCTGCATTCCAGTAATGGATAACCCTTTTCCATAATATTATTTTCCTTTTAACAAAAAAGTTTAACAGTGCAGGGTAAGGGTTTATGTATTCTTTTGTTTGACAAAAGTGAAGAAAACAAGTATTTGGCATAATTTCAAGCTGCTGATAAAAAGTGCTTGGGACTGTATCTTGTATATTCAGTGTTAGCAAGCTGGCAATAAATGCATATGAAGAAAAATTCACTTATCTCAGCCTCTGTAACCAGTAAGGAATGTGCAGTGAGACTTTAAGAAGGTGTTTCATATAGTCTTCCCTGACCTACATTTCATCTAGAAGCAGCAGTTCTTGTAGGACTTTATAAACTTGAGACTGCTGCTGGAGATACAGACAACTATTTAATCTCTTTCATAGGAAATGCCTCCATGTTTGACCATCTTTGCCTTTTCTTTTTTCCTAGCATTTATTTGTGCTTTTTAGTTGTTGCTGGCACTGTCCATGACCAATAAAATACCAATCATTATAGTATCACCATGTAGTTTCTGTTTTCCGATGTTATGACATAACACAGTGTCAGTCTGATTCACTGGTGTGTTACTGCAGATTTTTGAAACCACTGCTTGGAAATCAGTAGTATTGTATGGAAGTGTGGCAATGTAATAGTGAATCAGCATAAAGCTGAAGTAGCACAAGCTGGTGTGAGAGACTGATCTGAAATCAAGCTCTGCTCTCCATTGTCTCAAAGCTTGGTATGAGAGCTGAGATGGAAATCTACCTATCTTTTGTCCCAGAGATGGGTGGGAGTTGCTGAGGTCAGACTTCAATATCCATTGCCTGGGAGAAGGGTGTGAGGAGCTGCACTGGGAAGCCACAGTCCATTGCCTGAGGGATCAGTAGGAAAAAGCTGAGGTAAGACTCTTCTGTCCATTATCTCGGGGATCTGGTGTGAGGAATTGCTGCCCATTATCCCAAGAATTGCTGCAGATATGTGCAGCTGAAGAGCTGACTGGGAGACCAGCAAAACTGGTCCACCAGGAATGTGTAATATGTAAAATTAAGAACAGAGGTATTCCCTCCAGCTCTTTATAAAAGTGGGAAAAGGCAATCTCCGAGGAGGACACCTCTGTGAGGACACTCTCCACCAATGGCTACTATGGACCCTGAGGGACACCTCCATGAGACATTGCCATGAGGGCAACTCCAGCAGGACACCTCCACGAAGACACCTCCAAGAGGACACCGACCTCCAATGACTCCTATGGATTCTTGGGGGACTCTGCTCTGATACTGACTACTAACCCTGAAGGACTCCCACCACTGACAAAGACAAAGACGGATCCCCGTGACACCACTGGATCCATGCTGGTGACTCTCTCTCTCTGCACCCCGAATCCTTGCTTCATTTCCATCATTTTTCAAACTTGTCCTATCGCTATCCCCTTTATTACAAAAATTTCCCTTTTTTATAATAATGATCTTTTTGTAATAAACCAACTGATCGAGTACGGTACTCGACCTTGTTTGCATCTTAATTTCACTCTTGGGATCACAAATGAAACAGAGTCCGGCACTGGGGTTTTCTCCAGTCAGACCCTGACATTTAATTGGCATTACAGACAAGATCAGGATCCCTTGCAGTGAAAACTGCTGTAATGTCACGTGAAGTGTAAGGTATTACATGTGCACCTCTCAGGGACATAAGGGGAGATTTTGTTGAGACAGATGTGCTGCGTCCCTGAGATAACGACCCCAACCTGTTGCTGCATTTCACTTGCTTTATATTACATGTGTGCCTGTGAGGGACTTAAGGGGTGGGTTTTGTTGAAACAAAAAGTGCTGCCTCCCTGATACTACTACCCCAACCTATTGCTGTATTTAACTTGGTTTGCATTAAGTGCTTACCTCCCAGGGACTTCAGAGATGAGTTTTCTTGAAGCCAAACATGCTGCCTCCATGAGATGACTGTCCCATTCAGAAATGAATTGCAGTGAAGCTACCCCTCAGGGCCGAGATGTATTGTATGGCAGTTTAGAGAAACATAAGGCTCAACCCTCTCTGCCAGGAGTAGAGAGAGCAAAGACAAATTGGCATAATTTGTGAAGTGTAACAGACTTTTTGACCTGCAAATGGCCAGGAAAGGGTAAATCGATTGTCTATGCCATACTGGGCATCAGCTTGGCTGCTGCAGTACAGGCTAGGGAACAACAAACAACAGCTGAATCTCAGTTCATACATAGAATCATAGAAACATAGAATAGTTAGGATTGGAAAGGACCTTAAGATCATCTAGTTCCAATCCCCCTACCAGGGGCAGGGACACCTCACACTAAACCATGCCACCCAAGGCTATGTCCAATCCAGCCTTGAACACCGCCAGCGATAGTGCATTCACAGCTTCCCTGGGCAACCAATTCCAGTGCCTCATCACCCTTACAGTAAAGAATTTCTTCCTCATATCCAATCTAAACTTCCCCTGTTTAAGTTTGAACCTGTCACTCCTTGTCCTGTCACAACAGTCCCTCATGAAGAGTCCCTCCCCAGCACCCCTAGAGGCCCCCTTCAGATATTGGAAGGACGCTATGAGGTCTCCAAGCAGCCTTCTCTTCTCCAGGCTGAACAGCCCCAACTTTCTCAACCTATCTTCATACAGGAGGTGCTCCAATCCCCTGATCAACCTCATGGCCCTCCTCTGGACTTGTTCCAACACTTCCATGTCCTTTTGATGTTGAGGACACCAGAACTGCACACAATACTCCAAGTGAGGTCTCACAAGAGCAGAGGAGAGGGGCAGGATCACCTCCCTCGACCTGCTGGTCATGCTCCTTTTGATGCAGCCCAGGATACGGTTGGCTTTCATGGCTGCAAGTGCACACTGTCGGCCCATGTTCATTTTTTCATCAACCAACACCCCCAAGTCCTTCTCCTCAGGGCTACTCTGTATCTCTTCTCTGCCCAACCTGTAGCTGTGCCTGAGATTGCTCTGACCCAGGTGGAGGACCTTGCACTTGTCATGTTTAAACTTCATCAGGTTGGCATCAGCCCACCTCACAAGCGTGTCAAGGTCCCTCTGCATGGCATTCCTTCCCTCCAACTTATCAACCGAACCACACAGTTGGGTGTCATCGGCACACTTGCTGAGGGCGCACTCAATCCCACTGTCCATGTCACTGACAAAGATGTTGAACAAGACCAGTCCCAACACCGATCCCTGAGGGACACCACTCGTTACTTGTCTCCATTGAGACATTGACCAGAATTCTTTGCGTGCGACCATCCAGCCAGTTCTTTATCCACCGAGTGGTCCACCTATCAAATTGATGCCTCTCCAACTTAGAGACAAAGATGTCATATGAGACGGTGTCAAACGCTTTGCACAAGTCCAGGTAGATGACATCAACTGCTCTACCCCTGTCCATCAGTTCCGTAGCCCAATCATAGAAGGCCACCAGATTGGTCAGGCAAGATTGAGACAAGGAGGCATAAAAGCACAAAATGGAATATAAATCTTTGTAAATAAGTGGAATCAGTTTTAAGTAATGTTAAGTTTGATGGGTTTATAATAGTAGCAATGGAAAATAACTGAGGTGCATGAAGATAAACTGTTCTAGTTGACATAGTTTTAGGTCCTTATGACCTTAGCACAAAAAGTGTAAGAAAAACAGGATAGAAAACCGGGACCTGGGAATGGTATCTGGGACTAACAGATGTCCAGGATGGGTGCAGTTGAACTAACTGATAAGTAGAAGGACAGGATGATTGCTATGTCTGTAAAGTTAATTAAGCTGCTTTAAGTGCTTCAATGGCTGCCAGAAGTGATGAAGACTGTTGTAAGTGAACGACCCTCAGAGACCACCACCACATTTTTGTATGCATGCAAGAAATTTTCTGGAAAATGATGTAATTCATATGTAGCCTCATGAATATGCATGCACACCCAGTGACTATATAAAGATGGCTTGTGTAGCAATACGGGGACACACGTTAGGAGGAGCTATGCCCCGTGTCTCCTGGCACCACAAAAATGAATACCTGCTTGTCAACTTAAACTTTGTTGGCGAATTTATTCCTGGAGTTTTATCTGAATCAGTATGTATGACCAGGTCATACAGACCTGGTCCGGCCCCTGCAGGATCAGGTATTTAACTTAAAAGAACAGTTAGACAAAGAAAAATCAGGCTAACTACTTGCTTCCTGTCGTGGTTTAAGCCTCTCTAACTCACGCAGCTCGTTCTGTCACTCACTTCCCCCACTTTCTTCCCCCTGCTCCCGGAGGAATGGGAAGAAGAATCGAAAAGAATGCAACTCCCACAGGTTGAGATAAGAACAGTTTAGTAACTAAAGTATAACACAAATCACTACTGCTACCACCAATAACAATAATGACAGGACAAATACAAGGAAAGAATACAATTTCTCACCATCTGAACCCAAGCCCGACCAAGCAGTGCACCTCCACCCTTCCAAGTCTCTGCTCTCTGCTCTCCATCTTGAGCATGACGTGCTGTGGTATGGAATAACCTCTTTGGTCAGTTTGGGTCAGGTGTCCTGTCTCTGCTTCCTCTTGGCTTCCCCTCTTCCCTGGCAGAGCATGAAACTCAGAAAGTCCTTGGTCAGACCAAAACATCACTAAGCAGTAACTGAAACACTGGTGTTATCAGCGCTGTTCCCAGGCCCAAAATTAAAAACACAGCTCTGCACCAGCTACCAAGAAGGAGAAAAATGACTGCTGCTGCTGAAACCATGACACTTCCCAAAAGAGCAACTCCTGGCAGAGAAAAGTACCTCTCCACGGTTCCAGAAAATAATTGAATATACCCACAGTGACCTGGAAGAGGAGAGACTAAGGTTAGAAAAATTAAACTTTCCTGCTGTTTCTCTTTGGCCATTGCTAAAAGTTGAATATTGAAATTGAAAGATGAAGAGGACGAATTCCCAAAAATTACTATCAAAGAGGTTCCATGTACTGCTACGGAATTAGCTAAACCTAAAAAGGAATCTGGTTGTACTCCAAAAGAATCAGAAACCGAGTATGTTTGGAGAGTATCGCTGTCTGGGGGTGGTCACATTTTACTAAATGAGAAGGAAGCTGAGGGATATTGGGGGCCAGGAGTATCTTTAAACCCCGGCGATCACCACGAACCCTGGTCCTTAACTCAAAGAGCGGCTTATTGGGCTAGAGGACTTAACCCTTTGGACAGGAGAGATCCCCTTGCTGTCACAAGGACAGTTGACCAGTTGATAAAAAATGTACAGAAAGCAGCTTGTCTGTAAATGATGTACAATAGGGAACTTAAATAGGAGTCCCTGATGATGATACCAGTCTATCCCAGACATATGACTTCCCTCTTTCAGGTTCCTCCCAACTCTCTGAAAACCATGGGGACTCAATTGTAGAGAAAGACACAAGCAAAGACCTGAAGTGAAAGGCCATTGCTGCCCTGGGAGGACTGCTATTGCCTAATTGAAAGACAGAGAAGAAAATATTGACATGGGGAGAAGTTGCCCAGGAGCTGATTAATTACGGGAGAAAGTATGGTCCTATCAACATTTCTAGTAAAACTGATACTAAGGGACTAAGGTAAACAGAGGTAAACAACCCTCCTTGCCTGACTAATGGGAAGCTCCCAACACACCCTACTTGCCCAGGAGGTAGACATATTCCTAATAAAAGACAAAAGTTGTGGACATGGGGTGGCAAATGGTTATTCCTAAAGATTTAATGGATGGACTACCCACTGAAAAAATGGAAGATCTGGTGTTAGACTGGCCCAAAATAAACCCCATGAGCCCTAAAGAAAATGAAAAACCACCACAAAATGTGGAAGTCCCTAGTGCCCCAACACTTATATCAGAAGCTACACTCTCTCTCTTATGGGGTGGAAAACTATCTCCCCTGCCCCTAGATTGTGAGCGAAGGGGTGGAGGGTGGCTGTATATTTGACAGTTCACTGAAAATAATTAAGGCAAATTACTTGTTTTGTGGGACATGACCTGATGTCATATTTTTTGCTTGCTTTTCATGTTTTGTATGACCTCATAGAGAACTCAACTCACAATGCTATTGCCAATTGTCCCACAAGATTTCACAGGATTTCACAAGTTTGGTAGATGGTTTCTCCCTTGGTTGAGAGTGAGTGAATTATAAAAGATGATTGTAAACATATCTGCAGTGCAAAAAACATTGAAAGTGAAATTATAGATTATATATAGGCATTACAGATTGAGGTATCCAGCCTATCCCAGGTGACACTGCAAAACTGCATGGTCCTTAACTTACTATTAGCTTCCCAATGAGGCTTTTGTACAATTATAAATAAAAGCTACTGTGCAAACATGGATCAGAGCAACAAAATATCTACAGATTTGGCTGAATTTCGGGAACAGACAAATCTTGCACCAAGTCACTAGATGATGTGGTGCAATGAGATTATACCTCATGGTTTTTGAACCATGATAGAGATGATAACTCATGGGTTTTGAAGAGTTATGGTACAAATTTACCTCTTGGGTACCAAATCGGACATAGTTAAAGAATTTTTTTCTAATAATTAATACTAATAACTTTTGTTTGTACCTTAGCAGGCATGATACAATGTTGCTGCTCACAGTGGTGTTTCAGAATTAAATATGGGAAAATGATATGAGATGAGGCTTATAGGGCATATGAGTATCCTGTAAGCCTCAAAAGAGGGAAGTTGAAATGCTAGGTTGTAAATGAAAACCACTCTGTAAACTGTAAGCTGTAAATTGGGACCACACTGTTGAAAGCAAGATGGGGCTGGTTTTTCAAGGTAATGAACAAATCAGAACAAACTGACCTAAACAGTGGACATAGCTGTTCACAAGAGTCTTTTTGCACAAGCAAAGAGGTTAATTAGCAGACACAGTGAGGAAGACTATGACAATCACTCCTCAAGACCACCACCCAGCAAGGAAGTTCCTGTGTGATTAAACTGCAAATACTGTAAATCCAGGAAATCTAATGAATATTTGTAAACAAATTTGGACCTCCAGGTGGCTCAGTCGCTTGGGAGGCTTTGATGAAATATTGTAACAAATTATAAAGCATTACAGACCAGCTACCTAGAACCCTAACAAATTGGTCAGTGGTGCTTGAGAACCTATTTATAACTTAAATTGCATTATTTGGTTACAAGCAATCCTAAAAATCATTACCAACGAAACAGCCCATGCCTTTGATCTGTTAGCAGATCAGGCCAGGCAAATGTGGAAGGCAATATTTCAACATTGTTTGGTTCTCGACTACCTGCTAATGGTAGAAGCTATGGGTTAAACAAATTGCATTTTGTTTGTTATGTGGCTTTGAAATGTTTTTATTTTTACCTTGTATTCCATGTCTCATTCAATTAATTTGGAGTGTTGTAACAAGCATGCAATTTGTAACTACCACCTCTCCTGATGTAACTAAGCAAATCAGATTATTATCTCTACAGAAACAGTTGTAGAAATAGTTTAAACCACTGCTCTTTTCATTTCTTGGCCTCTTTTGCACTGTTTTTTCTAAAACCTTTCTAGGATCCAGAATAATCTTTGAGACACAGAGTGGTGTGAGAGACTGATCTGAAATCAGACTCCACTGTCCATTGTCTCAAAGATTGGTATGAGAAGCTGAGATGGAATTTCACCTATCTTTTGTCTCAGAGATGGGTGGGAGGAGTTGCTCAATTACTGAGGGCTGAATCAGCATTGCTTCTGCTGCACGTAATTCTTGAGTAATTTGTGATAATAAAAATGTCTCTGTTTCCTGAGGAGTTGTTTTATAAATGGACACACCCAAGGATGGGACTGAAGAAGGAACGATTCTCAGTTGACAGCATTCTGAGTGCAAGCATTGTTCAATAAGAATAAGATGTGGAAAATTTATCCATAGAACTTTGTCTTAATGTTTTTTCTGGTAATACTTTGTATATCAGCTATTTTACAGTGCATTGAAAGTTCTAAGATACTAAGAGGTGCACCATACTAAAGGACAAATCTTATTTAAGTTGGTCATATTCTGAAAACAGTAATTTTCATGAAAAAAAACCCAAACAAATAAACCACAGTTTTTAAGTCACTTTGCAAAAATGACTTGAATGACAGACATTCTATTACCTTGTCTCTTTTACTCAATTATTTCATGAGATGCCTTAGTGTTTCAAGCATTTCTTGAAATGACTGTTACATTGCTATTGCATTCATATAAACTGTTGATATGAATGTTCTATTACAGTGGTTTTTATGATAAATAAATACTTCCATAGAAATATGCAAGCCCCAAGAAGTTCTTTCCAAGAGGGGTATTAATAAAAACATGACAGAACACAAGAAGACAAACTTGTCGGTACTGCCTCTATCCTAGTTGGAGTTAGTTTGGCAAAGAAATGTCTGTAACATCTTTTTACTTGATCCATTATGATATTAGGTTCTCACCTTTCCACACACCAGCCATCCCCACAGTTCAATCTCAGATGAGACAGAGACTTTTTCCTGTCCATGTCAAGGCAGGATCCATGCACTTCACAGCTCTCACAGTTGCGGTTCGAGAAATATAACTGGTTTTGATATTCCCTGTGGCATCATGCCACTTTTAGTATGTAAAAGACAAGCTCTTATGAAAGTGTAGTCACTTTCTTGGTTATTTATATTAATTTATATAAATAATACATATAGATCTGTATATACTATCCCAACTGTATATGGGGTTCTTACCACATTATTAGAGATCTGTATTAAGCCCAGAGTGTGATTATTAACGGATACCAATAGCAAGTTATCACTCATGCTCAACTATAAACCAGTGGACTTGAAAATCAGAGAAACCATGTTTCTCTTAGTTTTCTGAAATGTAATGCTTTAAGGAGCCGACAAGGAGAGGTGCCATGCTTGACCTTGTCTTCACCAACAGAGAAGGGCTGGTTGGAAATGTGATGCTCCAGGGCAGCCTTGATTGCAGCGATCATGAGATGGTTGAATTCCAGATCCTAAGGACAGTGAGAAGAGCGTGCAGCAAGCTCACTGCCCTGGACTTCAAGAGAGCAGACTTTGGCCTCTTCAGGAACCTGCTCAGTAAGATTCCATGGGATATAGCCCTACAGGGCAGGGGGGCCCAAGACTCTTGGTTGATATTCAAGGATCACCTGCTGCAAGCTCAGGAGCGATACATCCCTACTAGAAGGAAGGGCTGTAGGAGGGCCAGGAGACGCCCTTGGATGGATAAGGAGCTGCTGAGGAAACTTCAAAGGAAAAAAGGGGCTTCTAAAAGGTGGAAGCAAGGACAGGTGGCCTGGGAAAAATACAGGGATGTTGTCCGGGAAGCTAGGGATCAGGTTAGGAAAGCTAAGGCCCACTTAGAATTAAACTTGGCTAGGGATGTTAAGGATAACAGGAAGAGATTCTATAGGTACATTGCAAATAAAAGGCAGACTAAGGACAACGTGGGCCCTCTCCAGAAGCTATCGGGAGAACTGGCTACCATGGATTTGGAGTAGGCTGAGTTTCTTAACAACTTCTTTGCCTCAGTCTTCACTGGAAAATGCTCTGACCATACCACCCAAGACTTGGAAGGCAGACGCAGGGGCAGCGAGGATGAAGACCCTGGGCCCACTGTAGGAGAGGATCTGGTTCGAGACCATCTTAAGAACCTGAACGTGCACAAGTCCATGGGACCTGATGAAATCCATCTGCGGGTCTTGAAGGAGCTGGCAAATGAAGTTGCTAAGACACTGTCCATCATATTTGAAAAATCATGGCAGTCAGGTGAAGTTCCCAATGACTGGAGAAAGGGGAATATAACCCCCATTTTCAAGAAGGGGAAAATGGATGAGCCGGGGAACTACAGACCAATCAGCCTCACCTCTGTGCCTGGCAAAATCTTGGAGCGGATTCTCCTGGAAGGTATGCTGAGGCACATGAAAACAACAAGGTGGTTGGTGACAGCCAGCATGGGTTCACTAAGGGGAAATCCTGCCTGACCAATCTGGTGGCCTTCTATGATTGGGCTACAGAACTGATGGTCAGGGGTAGAGCAGTTGATGCCATCTACCTGGACTTGTGCAAAGCATTTGACACTGTCTCACATGGCATCCTTGTCTCTAAGTTGGAGAGGCATCAATTTGATAGGTGGACCACTCGGTGGATAAAGAACTGGCTGCAGGGCTGCACGCAAAGAGTTGTGGTCAATGGCTCAATATCCAGCTGGAGACCAGTAAGGAGTGGTGTCCCTCAGGGAGCGGTGTTGGGACTGGTCTTGTTCAACACCTTTGTCAGTGACGTGGACAGTGGGATTGAGTGCGCCCTCAGCAAGTGTGCCGATGACACCAAGCTGTGTGGTTTGGTTGATAAGTTGGAGGGAAGGAATGCCATGCAGAGGGACCTTGACACGCTTGTGAGGTGGGCTGATGCCAACCTGATGAAGTTTAAACATGACAAGTGCAAGGTCCTCCACCTGGGTCAGAGCAATCTCAGGCACAGCTACAGGTTGGGCAGAGAAGAGATACAGAGCAGCCCTGCAGAGAAGGACTTGGGGGTTTTGGTTGAAGAGAAACTGAACATGAGCCGACAGTGAGCGCTTGCAGCCCAGAAAGCCAACCGTATCCTGGGCTGCATCAAAAGTAGCGTGACCAGCAGGTTGAGGCAGGTGATCCTGTCCCTCTCCTCTGCTCTTGTAAGACCTCACTTGGAGTATTGTGTGCAGTTCTGGTGTCCTCAACATCAAAAGGACATGGAAGTTTTGGAACAAGTCCAGAGGAGGGCCATGAGGAAGATCGGGGAACTGGAGCACCTCCTGTATGAAGATAGGTTGAGAAAGTTGGGGCTGTTCAGCCTGGAGAAAAGAAGGCTGTGTGGAGATCTCATAGCAGCCTTCCAGTATCTGAAGGGGGCCTATAGGGATGCTGGGGAGGGACTCTTCATGAGGAACTGCAGTGAGAGGGCAAGGGGTAAGGGGTTCAAGCTTAAACAGGGGAAGTTTAGATTGGATATGAGGAAGAAATTCTTTACTGTGAGGGTGGTGAGGCACTGGAATGGGTTACCCAGGGAAGCTGTGAATGCTCCTTTCCTGGTGGTGTTCAAGGCCAGGTTGGACATAGCCTTGGGTGACATGGTTTAGTGTGAGATGTCCCTGCCCCTGGCAGGGGGTTGGAACTAGATGGTCTTCAGGTCCTTTCCAACCCTAACTATTCTACGATTCTATGATTCTAAGATGCAGTATTTTTCTGTGGTGAACTCTCAGGAAAGTCAGAAGACCTGGCTCTTAGGAGTAGCAGAGTACTGCAGATTTATCTGATTGATAGGTCTGTAATTTATATCTTATTCTACTTGACACCCTGTTCTAACTGCATAATGCTAATGCTGTGACATTCTACAACTTCCTGCTTATGTTAAAGATGACTAATAAACAAACAGGAGTCAGAGGTTACAGCAGTCATTTTTTTCATCTAAAAGACTGAAATACTGAAAGACATATCTGTTTCTTTTTGATGTAGAAAATAATGACTTCAAAAACTTCTATTTTTGCATAAAATTGCTGGGTAATCTCTGATGATTTTGCTATTATGCTATTGGTAGAGAGGTGTCAAGTCACTCTTCTCATGGGTCTAGTTTCAGAACCTTGTGTAGAGAGAGAAGAAATACTCCGTAGCCACATGAGTAAATGAGTGACTGCTACAGTGAAACTTTATCTATGCTGTTTTTCCTTGCTGAAAAAGTCATTGTAGTAATGGAATCTGCTTAGACATATTGAAGGGGATTTTTCTCAGAGCATTAATGCCTTTAGTGGGATTGAGGCCCACAGAGCAAATGTTTATGCTCAACCTTTATGAAAACTAAGAAAGATGAGAATCTGGTCATAGTTTTCTAGTTTATAGCTTTAGCTGGTGGAACTAATGTTTATTATAGGATATTATATTCCTAGAGCTATTGCTCTAAAATTTGAAATAAGAGCACAATTTGCTTGCTACCTTATAACCAACAGCATTTGATACTTTGCATTTTTGTAGTTGAGACTAAATTGAAGGGGAAAAAAAGCTGATCTCAGGGGTGAATGGATAATGAATCTTGCAGACCATTAATAATCTGCTGAAGTCCACTGTGATTTATCTTATGTACTTTTTGTCAAATGGTTATACTCTCCCAGACGTTTTCTAATTAGCCTATTTCAATCTCCTTCTATCAGTTCTATCAGTTTCATTTCCCTGTACTACACTTAACATTCACATTTCAAAGCTTGCATTTTTATGCTAAATGCTTCTGCTGCATAATTAATTTGTCTTAAAGGAGAGTATCTATGAATAAAACTGATTAATATTCTTCCCAGTCTTTCACATTCTAAATTAATTTTTGAAAATTTTGAAGAAAGCTTTTCTGACTCTGTTTCTGTCCTTGAATGTAATTCCCTAGGCAATACTGAATCTTTCTACATAGAGGAGGGCAAAGACTTCAGTTGTTGCAAACTCATCTGGAACATCTCTATTGATACTGAAGAATTCAATGTAACCTGGCTTTATGTTTGAAGAATAAAGTCCATTTCTTCACGGTGAGGGAAAGAACAGTAATGATTTTAATTTTAAATAATAAAGGCAAAGCCAATACGCTTATCACTTCTGTAGTTTCCCCTCTACCTCAGTTTCATCCTAACTTTTAGCTCTTTTCTGCAGAGAATGGAAAAACCTTGTAAGTCTTGGTGCAAGGTCCACTGAACTGAAGCAGAATATTCTCGCTGATTTCAGTGACCCAACCATCCTTTGACATTCACATGTAAGTGCATGAGATCATTTTTTAAAAGAAGTGGTATACCTGTTGCTTCTCTCTCAGAGTTTGAAATCGCAGAACCATTTTTTGTTGTTTTAGTTTGAAGTTGTTAGTTTTGTGAAAATTGCTGTTACTCATATTTTTGTCAGTATCCTATCTCATCATCACATTTCACTATTTGTAGGTGCTAAAGGTGACCTTCGTTACTAAAGGGACTTTAGGTAGCAGTGGTTCTTTGATGTGGAGTCAGTAATTCTGTGATTCAGCCAAAAGGCTGTAATCGTACGACAAATTAGAAGTAATTAAATATCAGAATTATTCACTGACTTAACATAGGGATTTCAATGTGTTTTGTTGCACTGTAGTGCTTTAGAATATTTTATGATACTTGCACAGGCATAAAGTCTGTAATCCATAAACCAAGGAAAAAGCCTAATTGCTCTATTCATGGATTGTTTATAACTGAGTGGTTTATGAAGAAATAAGATTCCATAAAAAGAATGTCACTTAGTATTAAAACTAATCTGTTTGCCTCATTTTAATTGGCATGAGAATATTGGATGAGGTTCCAGTAACATTGCATTATGAATATGATGCTTGCATTTGAATTTTAAAATGGAAAACCAGAAGTTATTATTGATTAAGAAACCTTGTATATTAGGGGCATAGTCACTATACGATAGATGAAGCCATTTGGCCTTGTGAGATTTATTTTTGTCTGATTTGTTCCAAAGTTTAGATTTACTGATTTACTCGGGAGTTGCAAGAACTCCTCAAGATGTGTTTAACATGGCATTTTCTCACAGAGTAACAGTGTCTGCATATGGATTCATGGGGGTATAACCAGGCATAACTCAATTATGCAAAGAGTACTTATGTCAGTTTACTTCATGTTTTCTTCCCATTTTTTTCATTTGTTTTCTCCTGTCTTACTGAACCTGTTGTTCTTGATGTCTTGGGACACATGATTAAACTTCCTCCTTCTCATTGTCTCCTTGTCTTGAAGATACTATCATACGTTATACCAGTTCAGTTTTTGTAGGATAATCTTGGTCCAGAATTTGTTTCAAGTTGCCAAATGGGCCTGACAGGCATGAAAAATATATTTAATTTTGTTGAATGTGTAAAACAATTTTCTCCTGGATTCCCTGCAGTGTTGCAATTCAGCCTAGAGTCAAGTTTTATATCCAAGTTGTTACAGAAATAGTAATACTCCAGTCATATAATGACTTGAACAGCACTGTTACAGTGCACAATTAAAATCTGTCCCTAAGGTGATACTAAAATCCATTATCACCCTTGAAAGCCACTACGGACACTTGACACTTAAATTGATACACCAATACGTTAATGTTCACTTTTTGTTAACCTATTGGTTAGTTAGTCTCATTTAATTTTCCCCTTCAGTGCAGCTATTGCTACTGGTCTACATGTATTTAATAATTATCTTGACTCAAGGTCCAATATGCCTACCTTTTAGAAAGTACAAATTGGGAAGCTGGTGATGGAGTTTTGTGTGGGAGAAGTAATAGACTTGGTGTCAACCATATTGTTCATGGGTGCCATCCAGAAAGTAAACCAAAACCCCAAACCCAAAGTTGCTGTACTAAGTCTGATTTATATTTCATCCTCCCTGTGTCTGAAAAGAAACAAATAAAACCTATAAATGAAAAAGACTGAGTAATGGGAAGAGTTGTACATTGTGAAGATTAATGGAAAAAAATGGCATTTGCAGTTGAACTGAAGGTATCAGCAAATAGCTTGCTATTTACTTCTGACAAACTGAGGGGAGAACAATATCAGAGGTGAAGAGTAACATTAACCTTTGAAGGTCAGGGAAAAATAATGTAAATTTTTTTAACAGCCTGTTTTACTTCTAATTTTACTCTGATAATTTGCAGCATAGCAGAATTCATATGTAGCAATGACAACAATAAATGTTGTTGCCTCATTCAGTTTAACAGTTTTACCCATATAATAGGAAAGCAATGCAATTTAATAGGGATAATGGAGGTCTTAATTGTGACTGGAAACATTTTTCCTTAACAAAGTAAGTGTTTTGTTAAAATATCTTAAAAGTAATAAATCAATACTGCTTCAGTTGAATGTCCTAAGAATGACTCAATGTAATACTGGCTGCTTTTTATCCCTTTCTTTTTAATTTATATTAATACAAATTATTTGAGCATTAGTATATTGGCTGTAATTAGCTTTCATCTTTCCTCTTTTGACTTAAATACTGCCAAACTCCGTTAAAATGGTTGTGTGAAAGACAGAAAATGCTTTATTAGTGAATTCCAAGTGCATGCCTTTGTTGCAATTTAAATTGAAAGGTCACAACAAGTCATCTGGTTACTTGGTATGTATTCTATTAATTGCACCTTTAATATGTAAAGCACACTAAAATTATTGGTTAAACCATGCTGTGTTATGGTAAAACATCAGACATGGCTGAATCATGATCACAAAACTTGATGACATAAGAAAATGGTTCTAACATACGGTAAAAAACTTTTGATACAGGTCCAGCTCCCTCTTATTTTAATTGGCAGTGATTTGCTCATCTCCACTGCCCCTTCCATTGGCCCCTTTGCTTCTCAGAGTGGAGAAGCTTGGAAAATCCAGGAGCACCAAGCTGCCTTCCCGTTTAGTTGTGGGATGCACTCAGGTCAGGTAAGAACGTAGGAATTCTCTATTACTTCTAGAGTATTTGTCTCTCTTAATTCCTTCGGAAGGTGTGTTTGTAATGTATCATTTCTCTAAAGAAACATTGTCAGGATGAAAAATGAAAGGAATTAGAAAAGAATTAACACTGTGAGCCTCTGATTTAGCTTTATATAGTATCTGCAAAAATTGATAACAGCTACAGAATTGGTATTTCCCTAATCCTGCAAAGTGTTGGCTCCTCTGAGTGTTAAGATACACCTTAAATTCCTAGGTTGTAAGAGATGTATTTTCCCCCTTTTTAGTTAATCAGAAAACTTACTGTCTTGAGACAAAGTCTTATCATTCAACCTTCTTTCTTTCCAGTATCATTACGTACCTCCTGATACGTATGTGGAGCGTCAGTGCTTTAAACAATTTTTAACAGGAATTAAGTGTCACATCTTTCAACCAGGTATCATAAAACAAAGAATGGGAAAACAAAACTTGTTTTAAAACAACTTGCTCAGCATCAGATAGGAGCATTGATCACTTTTTAGGATATATTTAATATTGTATCATGTTTGATCCTTAGAAGTTGAATGATTATCTCCTACTTTCAGTATATGAAATTTTGAAATCTAATCTTTGAAGGCAAAGAAAAAATACAGTATCTTATATAAGGGTGTTATGAGATGGCAGCTTTTAAATGCTTAGCATTTGTAGGAATTGTTATGGCTGAAAACACTGACAAAGCACTATAGCTTTAGTAACTCTTATGTATAGTCAGGAAAGCAGGATGAACAGAAACTAAAGCATAAATTACAATAACATTGTTTTGCAGAAAATTTCAATTTTCTCTTTAGAAAACTTGGCACAGTTTCAAGATGGCAAAATTACTTTTATTTGCTACAAGAAATTGTATGGACTAAATTAAACTACTTTTCCCATAAAAAACAATTTTTTTTTGCAGAAGTTTCCAAAACAGCTTAGCAGCAAAAAAAAAACCAGTCATTCAATTGCTCTGTTATTACTGGTGATGTAGGAGATACCTGTTAAACTCCAAACTGAATTCACTGCTTTCTTCCATTTTATTTGTTGCATATAACTGAATGTGGAAAAAAAGGGAAAATATTAGAAATGCAGAAACATTCTTGACTGCTACTTAAGGGGCAGATTTTATAAAGGGACTTGAGTGGTGTCCCTCAGGGATCAGTGTTGGGACTGGTCTTGTTCAACATCTTTGTCGGTGACATGGATGGCGGGATTGAGTGCGCCCTCAGCAAGTTTGCCGATGACACCAAGCTGTGTGGTTCGGTTGATAAGTTGGAGGGAAGGAATGCCATCCAGAGGGACCTTGACACGCTTGTGAGGTGGGCTGATGCCAACCTGATGAAGTTTAACCATGACAAGTGCAAGGTCCTCCACCTGGGTCAGAGCAATCCCAGGCACAGCTACAGGTTGGGCAGAGAAGAGATTCAGAGCAGCCCTGCGGAGAAGGACTTAGGGGTGTTGGTCGATGAGAAGCTTAACATGATCCTGCAGTGTGCGCTTGCAGCCCAGAAAGCCAACCGTATCCTGGGCTGCATCAAAAGCAGCGTGACCAGCAGATCGAGGGAGGTGATCCTGCCCCTCTCCTCTGCTCTTGTGAGACCTCACTTGGAGTATTGTGTGCAGTTCTGGTGTCCTCAACATCAAAAGGACATGGAAGTGTTGGAACAAGTCCAGAGGAGGGCCATGAGGTTGATCAGGGGATTGGAGCACCTCCTGTATGAAGATAGGTTGAGAAAGTTGGGGCTGTTCAGCCTGGAGAAGAGAAGGCTGCTTGGAGACCTCATAGCAGCCTTCCAGTATCTGAAAGGGGCCTACAGGGATGCTGGGGAGGGACTATTCATGGTAACAGGTTCAAACTTAAACAGGGGAAGTTTAAGTTAGATATAAAGAAGAAATTCTTTACTGTAAGGGTGGTGAAGCACTGGAATGGGTTGCCCAGGGAAGTTGTGAATGCTCCATCGCTGGCAGTGTTCAAGGCTGGATTGGATATAGCCTTTGGTGGCATCGTTTAGTGTGAGGTGTCCTTGCCCCTGGCAGGGGGGTTGTAACTAGATGATCTTCAGGTCCTTTCCAATCCTAACTATTCTATGATTCTATGATTATTTAATTGAGTCCTCATGTTTCATTTGGCTTTCCCCTCCTTAAGAAAGTACCAGATCAATTACAGACCAGCCAGGGTAACATCTCGGTTACTCTTTCCAGACAAGCAATATGAGAAGCTAGGCTGTAGTTATAACCCCATATTAACAGCTACTGATGTGTGCTCTGTGTCATAAGGGGTGCCTTGATAACACTGAATGATGCTATGAAGAAAAAAGAGAGAATTTGAATGTCTGTCTGCTCCTCATCTCAGGGGAATCTGGGGCTAATAAAATGCTATTGTGGAAGATATTATGGATTAAAGGTCTCTGAATACTTTGTCCACTGATTTATTGCACCAAAGGGGAAAACTTTTATCCTCATTTACTCATCCTAGACATCCAGATATAAAATTAAAATGCACCATCTGCTCCACGTTTGAAAGAAAGCATGTACACACCTACCATTCTGGAGTAGGTTTGCCTGGATTTGACTCTCTGTAGTTGGTTCAGGGGATCAGAAAATGCATTGGTTGTCATGTAAAACAAAGATGGACTTGGCTGTAGTCTGTGATTACTCTTTCCACTCCCCCTCACTTAAGCTGTTTGGATAGAAGAAGTTGTCACTGATTTGTGAAATTATCTTTAAGGTGATTGCGGACTTCAGAATCATTGAAGAATAGTTCTTAAAATAGATTCAATGCAAAGAGTAACAGTGCTGCCATCATTGTGTTTTTATAGATAAATTATTGTTTATTAAATTATAATAATAATAATAAGCTGATGATACTTACCTCCACAATGGAAAATATTTATTGAATTTATTGACAATTTAATATATTTTATCAAGTTTTGTTCATGAGTTCCTTTTGATCCCAAGACACATGGGATTATTTTTGTTTCCTAAGTGAATGAATGTGCAAACTCATTTCGGTTTTGAGGAGATTGGCTCATGTACTTTTGCAACCTACTCCTCAACAGCATCATAATGAGGAATATTTAAAATAGAAATTTGTCCTGGGTTCAGCAGCAGCAGTCATTTTTCTCCTTCTTAATAGCCAGTGCAATGCTGTGTTTTTGACTTTCGGCCTGGGAACAGCGCTGATAACACCAGTGTTTTCAGTTGCTGCTTGGTAATGTTTTGGTCTGGCCAAGGACTTTCTGAGTCTTATGCTCTGCCAGGGAGGAGGGGAAGCTGGGAGGAAGGAGAGACAGGGCACTTGACACAAACTGACCAAAGAGGTATTCCATACCACAGTACGTTATGCCCACAATATAAACTGGGGGAAGTTACCCGGAAGGGTTGGATCACTGCACGGTTGGGCTAGGTATTCGTCAGGTAATCATGACAGAGATGTGATAGGATCTTCAATTACATTGTGGCATTCCCTGATTGCCATGGAAAATGTGACAATGGAAGAATGAATAAAAAAATAAACAAAGAAAGAAATGTGGTAATAGCACAAGAGGCACAGAAAGAGAAACTGGCATTACAACAAAGGCTAAGTATAAGGGAAAAAATGTTCTCTTTCTCATTAAACTGATTCTTTTGGCCTATTTTATGCTGGTATCTTACTGGTAAAGTAAATTTATACTCCAACATAACTGTAATCAAGCAGACAAATTACATGCTATCACTCTTATTTATGTTTGCATTTTCTTTGCTCTCAGTTGGGGTTTACTCTTTACTGCTTTTAATACTACATTGCTGACATTGAAAAGCAGTGAGCATAAGGAACGCATTGCTTCCTAAATACACAACAGGTAAGAGCTGAAATAATTTTGTTCAAATAATTGAAAAATGGACAGACCAACTTACCTTTAGGGACTGAATACTCATGTCATGGTTCAGCAGCAGCAGTCAATTTTTTCTCCTTCTTGGTAGCTGGTACAACGCTGTGTTTTTGACTTTCGGCCTGGGAACAGCGCTGATAACACCAGTGTTTTCAGTTACTGCTTGGTAATGTTTTGGTCTGGACAAGGACTTTCTGAGTCTCATGCTCTGCCAGGGAGGAGAGGAAGCTGGGAGGAAGCAGAGACAGGACACTTGACCCAAACTGACCAAAGAGGTATTCCATGCCACAGCACATCATGCCCAGGATATAAAAACGGAGAGCAGAGACCCAGAAGGGTGGGGGTGCACTGTGTGGTCGGGCTGGGTATAAGTGGTGAGCAATTGTATTCTCTTTCCTTGTATTTCTCTTGTATTATTATTGGTGGTAGCAGTAGTGATTTGTGTTATACCTTAGTTACTAAACTGTTCTTGTCTCAGCCTGCGGGAGTTGCTTTCTTTCGATTCTCCTCCCCATCCCCCAGGGACTGGGGCATGAAAGACGGGAGAGTGAGTGAATGAACTGCATGAGGTGCTTAAACCACAAAAACTCACCAAAAACCCTATTAGTATTGCCAAGCATGAGGAGTTTCATTACCCAAAACATCTTCAAAAATGTTGCCTGGGCTAGAGGATAGCAGCCCCAAAACCTTTTGTTAACACCTTTCTTTTTAATAATCTCTTTTTAAATATTACCTCATACAGTATTCACAAAATAAATTACTTTCACATGCATTGCAAGATGAAAATAATCCTCTAAGTACCCCAGGCACACAGCTTGCAATGCTTTATTTCCTTTGGAGAAAAACTATATTTATGTAATTACATTTATATATCTACAAAATGATCTTTCTGTAAAAGCTTTATAGGAGAACTGTGTTTAAAGACAGAAGAAAATGAAGAGAGCTGCCTGTCCATAATGGTAGAAAACCTCATCTTTTGTTTACATTGGCTCTAGCAGGCAACAGAATGCTGAAAAAGATTGATTTACAGCTGGAGAATCACAGGATCAAAGCTGTGAACAGAAAGTTCACAGCAAGCAGAAGTATCACATTATCCTGTGCGCATCTGTCATGTTCTAGGCAAAACTCATCCAGACATAATTAGGAAAATCCAGGACACCACTGGAGCATTCCTAGTCCTGTGCTTGGGAACATCTTCAATTTGTTTTCATTTTCAAATACAACAATATATATTTCTCCATGAAACAGGACCAGAAATAGAAGTGTTTGAAAAATAAAACGTAAACTGAAAGTAATAGTAATACTTCTGTGATAAAACCCTTAAATAAGTATTTATGATTAGTGTCTCTTTTTGCTGGTAGTAACTAAGTGATAGCACTGCCAAGAAGGAAAGATGCAGCAGGTCGTTTAGTCAGGTTGTGCAAACACACTACTCTCATTTTTGTTCCACTCCCCCTTAAAAACCAAACCAAAACAAAACCCCCCCAAAAACAAACCAAACCAACCACCCAACCAACCAAAACCACAAAAAAAACCCCGCAATGAAACTAAAATATATTGGTTGCCAATATATTGGTCTTCTATCAAACACTTCATTAGCTAATGCCACAAGGGCAAAAATATTCAACAGGAAAGACAAGTAAGGGGGGAAGGTTTGGACTAAACAAGCAACTGCCTAAAAAAAACCCAGGGTTGTCAGTGACCGTTTTCCCAACTAAGTTGGGGGTCTCCTCTAACTGTTCAAACTGGCTCTCAAACTAATATTACCTAGTACTTAAACTAAGCTACCTGGTTCTGAATCATCTGGTCTACAGTTCTTTCATTACCATTTTGACAAAGAGTTTTAAGAAATTCCAGTTACTCTGAAACTCTTCAGTGAACTATCATCATTTAAATATAGCAAACACATTTTTGTTACCAGCCTTGAGAACAAAATGATTAATTTCTTCAAGTTTTCTGTGAGCACCATCTGGTCATTGTGACTGTTGCTATTTTACTTATCAACAAGTTTTAACAATTTTTCTTTTGCAAATTTAATCTTTGACAGTGTCTTTTTGCCTGAGAACATGGGGTACCTTTTTATACTCACCACATTTGTGTTACCCACAGAGAGTGCTGGAAACTGTCAGGCAAGATCAACAAGCTTTGTGCAGGAAAACAGTCTCAGATGGTACTTTCTCAGAAGGAGGGGAGTTTTTTTTCAAGTTCAGTACTGGGGTGCTCTTTCTGTAGATGCTGGGGTACCTCATAACATTTGTGTCCCAGGTCAAGAACAAGTCTCACAAACTGCTTACCTTCCACCTAAATCCTTGCATGTCTTAGACTGGAGCTCTTGAACAGCAAAACTTTCTAAGAGTGCCATTATACTTAGAATTAGAGATAAACTTGTTTCTAATGTTAAGCTTCATGCTATGTTGAGTTTGAAACAGCTCAAGTTATAACAATTATTTATTATTCACCATCCTGGAATGTCCCTGTACTTCAGAGCTCCAGGTCTACTATGCTAAGCATTTCACAAAGCCAAACAAATTATTTCTGCCTCAAAATATGAGTGTCTGAGGAGTTCCCAATGTCCTTCATGCCTTCAGAAAACTAAAGGACTGTTAAACTCTAGATTATAAATACAATTCAAATGAGAAATTTTCCAGAATGTTCTCCTTCCTATTTATGTTCTAACAAAAGTACAAGCAAGAGATATTTTAAAAACAGGAATTGTTTAAAAGCAAATCTCTAAACTAAGCTGCTGTCTTCACCCAGCACTTAAAACACACAAAAGTAGGCAGCCTTAACTGCCTATTTCACATTAAGTGATTTCCATACTCTACGAAATTAAATTAAGAAACTAAACAGAGAGCAATATAACCATATTTTATTTTGTTTAAGGGTAAGAACACAGGCTGTTTTCCCTGTTTTGTTGCAGCTTTTTTTCCTAATTTAGTGTCTGAGTAGGATTAGCAACAGGGAAAAAAAATGCTGAAGCTGTAAAATCATTTCTCCATAGAATGGAAACAAAAAAGTAATTATTTAAAACTAGAAAAAAAATGCAATCAGAAACATAAGACTTTATGTACTATGTATTATTTTTATCATCAAAGCATGCAGGAAACCACAATTCAGAAGTGGGAAAACAGAGGGACTGTAAAATTGAAATGGACTTCTGACAAATGATACTGTATAGAATATGAGTTCACAGGCTGACAAAACAGAACACTCTAGACTTGTTAACTAGAAAAATGCATTTTTTTTGTTGAAGCACAGATGTTTCGGTATTAGTCTTTTAAACTGGTGCACTTACCTACCAAGACTACTAAACTAGGGCGCTTGGAGTGAAATGTTGGGTTAATATTTTTGTGATAATTTATAGCATCAGACTTATTTGTAATAGCTCGCTCAAAACATTTCCTACACTATTATCTCCTTAATACAGACTTATAAATCAAGGTAGACTACGGAAACTTGTAGATTTTATGATTGAGTTATTCTTTCTAGGCTGCTTCTAATAAGCATCTGTGCAAACCGTAAGCCATTCTTTCAGGGACACAGTAGCAACAGCAGGAAACACCAACCTGCCTTCCTCTTTCTCTTGGTGTTATTATAGACTATGCCATGGCAAGCCCTACTTCTCCACACAGGAAGCATTTGGACGTGCTTTTCTACCCAGTAATGCCTAATACTTCACACATTTTTTCTATAGTTGTTCCAGTTTTCACTTCATTCTATTTCTTTCTCCTCTAGCTGTCTGTGGAAGCCAGTTATTCTGATCAGATGGCAATAGCTTGCTTAGTATCAAGCATAGAGACATGTTCATGTTGGCTTTAAATTCCACACAAAACTGACTTTCTGACTCACCCTGCCTTCCTGTCTTCTAACTGTGATTAAGATCTAAGAGAACATGTCAAACACATGCTGAGCTTAACATATGGAATCTGTTTTCTTGGAGGAAAGTAATTTACCTCAACATTAGAGAGCTTAAATAAAGATAAGAAATAAAACCCCTAGTACCCATAACTCTTTAAAATCTCTTCATTCTGATAGCTCTGCATGCAGAAAACTTTCAAAGGAAGATGAGATGTGCTATACCCTATACACTTGTGCAAACAGCTTGCTATCTTACTTGTGTTAATGCTTCAGAGAAAAGCAAAATAGATTCCCTGTGGTGCTCATACAGCAGTCAGTTTTGTATCAGCTGTTTGTCCCAGTGCTGGAAATTTTTTTTCATGGCATGAAATCCTACTTATTGGCTAAGCAAAGTGAGCACTGTTCTTTAGAAGATGCTCAAGTTGCCACTGAAGCCTATTTATATACACAAAAATGCTGCTCTCTTTCAAATGCTGTCTACTTTTTCATTTGTTGCCCTTAACACATTCAGGTACTTTTTATTTAAAGACCTAAGTTGTCTGCTACTTCCCATCAGAATCACAAAAATATGTTAATACAACCTACACTTCATTCTTTTGCAAAGAAAACTGCAGCTAAAAAGTTATTTGTCCAGTAAATGCCTACTTCAGAAGAAGGGATGTTTTGCAGATCTACCTCAGGTAACAATATCTGTCAAAATGAACAGCTTCATTTCTCCTTTTAAAAACTCATATGCTGGAAGAGAGGTTACTGCACTGAAATGCATTACTTTTGAACTGTGATACATGTCTCCTGTATCTATTTCTTCATAACGACTGCTTTAAAGTATTGAAATGGATCCACTTCTAGGACAGTTCATGTAGGATTTACCTGTTATGGCACTTCAAAGTATAATCTGAGGAATAAAGGCATAAAGGGTAAGGATATCCAAGACTGCTGATTGATATTCAAGGATCAAGTGCTCCAAGCTCAGGAGCCCTGCTTTCCGACAAGAAGGAAATGGGGCAGGAAGGCCAGAAGGTCTCCATGGATGGATAAGGAGTTGCTGAGAAAGCTCAGCAGGAAAAAAGAAGCTTATAGAAGGTGCAAGCAAGGACAGGTATGCTTTGCTTTTTCATCACCATATTTGTCATCCTTCTTCACTTTGGAGTTGGAAAAGAAAAAAATAAAGCTTCACTGAAAATGCATGTATTATTTTCTTTTCTCAGTGTCAGTGGGGTTTTCTGTGTGGGCACTTCCTCCATAAGAGAGCCCATTCTGCGATAAATTATGATATTAGAAGATACCTTCCTAAAGCTGGATAGAAGTTTGAGGTTTTCAGTTTCTAATGTTGTGCATTATCAGCTCACTTTATATGTCCTGTGCCAGAGACGGCAGGCAGACTGTGAACAAGTGCCAAGAAGGAAGCCTGACTTCAGTGACCCTTAAAAATTGGTAAGAGGCATGAGTTGGGGAAGAACACTGGTGTGCACTATTCAGTTTCTTGCCTGTCTGTAATCACAGCACTGTTATCTATTTAAACCACATTTTATCTTCTCTGTCATGTTTCATTATGTACTGAAGGCACGTATAAAGCTACTGTCATAAAGATCCAAACTAGATTATAGCCATAAATATATTATTATAATACATTCAGAATATATAATATATCCTTCAACTATGGAGAATTGACGCAGTGTCTCTACAGTTGTTCTTTATAAAATAAAACTGGTCAGATGTTAAAAAAAATATGGCCAAGATAAGTTGTGGTTTTGGATAATTACAAATAAAAATTAATGTTGATAAATCTGCCAGCCTTAATATATTTACATCTGCTAGAAAAATGGGGAGAGACAAAACCACCTTCATATTATTATTAAAGCTGATTAAAAACTTGGAGCTGACTCAAAAAAAGAAATATATCCATTTTTTTTATTACTGATTACTAGGAGAGAAATTTTAATATCTAAAGATTTACTATTAACAAGATGAAAAGAGAACAAGAAATATAAAGGCTGGTTTTCTCCCATATGAAGAATTTCCTAATTTATGCCAGCTGTTGTCTATTAACTGGGTAGAGTTAGACTCCTACTCATACAAAATAAAATTGCTTCTAATATCTTATGTATTTCATATGGACAGAAATAAAACAACAACATAGTAATACCTGGCATATATATACTAAAAATTATGGGAAACTTTAAATTGCTAATAGTCATTTCCTTTAGAGGATGAGTGGAACTTCTACATAAGTTAACAGCTAAGGGTTAAATGTGCTAAAAATAACCTGTAAAGATGATTATTCTTTTTTTGTTCCTTTGGTAAAGATAGCTTCCTCCTAGAACTTCTTTGCATGCATGGTCAGTTTTTAACCATTAAAAAGAACGAAGAGGTGTGTTTACCTCTTTTCTAGGAGGATATCATAGAGGAAAGGTTACTGGGTTGTTGTCTGTGTGTTGGGTTTAGGTCCTTCAAGCTTAATTGCAAGCATTCTATACAACCTTAAGGGAAAAGAAAACTTGATCAGTCCTGCTTTTTAACTGCAAATTAAGAGGTGGCTTTCCTCACCTCAGGACAACATTGATTATTGAGAATAACAGCTATACTATTGGAAAACACTAACAAATTGGTCTCTGCATTTTTCCTTTCACTTTATTCCATACCTAAAAACACAAAAAACTTCCCTGTCCTTTCACAGAATCAGCTAATGAAATGAAGCATTGTTTTCACAGTTCACAATTACACCAAGTTACATGGCTATGCCATTTGAAAAGATAAATAACAAGTCAGCAAGTACATAAAACTTTGATATTTGAAGCAGCTGGCTGAAAAGATGGGATACTCAACTCCATGGTAAATACAATCAAATGCAGATGTGCAATGACATACCTAATTTTCCCAGTTTGGGCTATAAACTTGTATTATTAAAGCAAAATGATTGCTAACAAAAACAACGTTTTTCAAAATTGAATAGCATTTGTGGTGACCACTCGTGCTCTACATATCTCAGACGCTCAATGAGCACTAACTGCCTCTCTAGGTACAGGAAGGGAAGAAGTCTCTTCTTTCTTTAATTACAAGTTTCTAATAATACACAGTTCTGTAGCTTAATTAGAAATCGTTAAACTTGCAGTATTTTTAATAAGAACTAAGAAAGAACCAGTTTTGCTATCAACTATCCTTAGCAGTAACATTGCACAGCATGCAATGTGAAAAGGTCAACCTGCCAGGCAGTAATACATAAAATACGGATGAAAATACAGGTAACGAAAATCGTCTTGAGGTGAAAGTATTCTTCTAGAAAACCAAAGTGGTAAAAAGAATCATCCTGTCAGTATGAACTACACGTTCTTCAGCTGTGAGTGAAAGCATAGTTTTCAGAAATCTGTTTACTACATTAAAGATAAAAAAATCAAATAAAATTCAGGTGTTAGTCTGTTCAGTAGTCAGCTATTTTGGTCAAAATAATTATAATCAGAGTATTAGCATAACAATATGCTAGACCAGAATGTTAATTCATTTGCTAGTTTAAGGCTTGCTATGCTTTGATTCTATAAATACATCCAGCTGCAGAACAGTTAATTTTCTGGTTTCAGCATCATGTATAATCAGCTACTTGACTAATGGCTCACTACAGACCGCTACACAGGAGTTAGAAATCTACACTGATTTGCCTTTGAGAACTTTTCACATATCCATGACATTTCTCTGGGCAACTTCATAAAATGGTGGAAAAGCTATTCCAAATAACACAGCACTATAAGTTTTCTCCAGGCACGAAATTTTTAATGGGTTATATGAAATAACACAGAAACAGCTCCTCTCCACAGAAGAAATTGAAAATATTTTTATTTCAAGGACAATCAACTATATGTTTAAAATTTCTGGTCCTGAAAGCTGCATTAGGCCCTCCACAGGGAGTGCTGAATCTCTCTAGAATCTAAGTTTTCAACTACCAGTTCCCCAATGAGACAGGTTTCGCAAGTCATTCACAGACCTCAGTAAAACCAAACCAACAGAGTTTTTCTGAGATATTTCTGTGCTTGATTGCCTTTCAAATACTTACTGAAACAGACTTGCTTTCACTGAGACATCTGCCAAACTAATGAAAAACCATGGGGGGAGTACACTACAAGAAATGACAACATGCACAAGTGTTCCTTTCCATAGCAATGTGAGAGACTGAACTGAAATCACATTCCATCTTTGCCTCAAAGATGGATGTGAAAGAGATGGGTGTGAAAGATAAGTATGAGGAGCTGAGATTAGACTCAAGGATTGCTGACAGACGTGCAGTTGAAGAGCTGGCTGCAAGACCAGCTGGATGCGCGTGATCAACCAAGAAGGTGCAGTACGTTACATTAACAGAGGTACTTCACCCTAAGACACAATAAAAGGGGACAAAGGTAATCACCCACCACTGAAGATGTAGAATACTGACCCTCAGGACATGGCTGGACCCATGGTGGTGACTATCACCCTGCTCTATCTGTTCAAATAATAATAGTAAACATATTGACAGATTGCAGTACTTGACCTCATTTGCATTTTAATTTCACTACTATTGCTACACTGGGTTTTATCCAGTTAGACCTTGACAAGTGGTCACAACCAATACACTGATTTCTTTTTATCTATTCTGTTGTGACGCTTATAATGGGATTAGGAATCTTTATACTTCAAAGCAAATAACAATTTATTTCAGTTTTAAGAACTAATCGTGTGTACTCCCTGCTTAAATGACTTCTCCATGACATATTCTGCATATTGTTCCTTTACACCACTACCTGTTCATCACCTCTGTTAAAACACAGATTCCTCACTGCCAGCAAGAGAATCCTGCTATTTACAGAAGAATGTTAAGTGATACCTTGTTTCCACATACCTATACTGCACAGTCACCATCATGGGCATTAGAGGTGGTCTTCCAAAGTATCTTTTAACCAAATCAGTGAGACACCACATGGATAAAAAGACTACAAGGTATGCAGAAAAATGTCTGGACAGCTGGACCCAAGGACTGTGATCAGACCAATATGAGCACCAGGTGGCAACCAGCTAGTAATGGCATCCCTCAGAGATCAATACTGTCACAAATACCATGTAAAATTGCTATTAAAGGCCTGTATAATGAGGCAGAGCACACTCTCATCAAGTTGGCAGATGATACCAAAAGGGCAGGGGGCGGTCACCAGCACTCCAGAGGGTAAGTCAATTGAGAATGATGGTAACAGGCTGGAGAAATGAATTCACAAAACCCTCAAAGTTCACCAAAAGCAGATGTATAGTGCTGTAGCTAGGACAGAATAACCCCCCATGCCACTACATGGCCAGCAGGCTACAGAGCAGTTTTGCAGAATATTGGTTGGGAGCGCCACTCAGCAGAGAATTGCACATGAATAAACAGTGTACCCTAGCAGCAATCCTTGGTTTAATTAGCAAGAGTGCACCCAGCAGGTTGAGAGAAATCGTAGAATAGGTTTGAGTTGGAAGTGACCTCTAAAGGTCATCTAGTCCACCCTGCTCTCTGCACAGTGAGCAGGGACATCTTCCACTAGATCAGGTTGCTCAGAACCCCATCCAACCTGACCTTGACGAAACATTCCTTCTTCAGCGCAGGAGGGAATAGAAGGAGAACCAGCTTTCTTGTGGAATGCGCATAGCAAGAGAAGAGGATGCATTGAACCCAAATTGCAGCACAGGAACTATGTTGTAACTTCTTAAAATATATTCTTAACCTCAACCCCACTTAAACCTGGAGGTGGGGGGTGGGGGTGGGAATTTCCCTGAAAAGACTTGTAACCAACTTCTCAGTGCTATGTCCAAAAAGTTACCCACTCATGTAAATCCAATAGGAAAAATATGCAAATAAACTTCAAGCAATAACAAAGATGTAAAAGCTACTCCTCCCTCAACTGCCACACAACAGTTTCCTTAATGGCAACATTTAGAAGTGATGCCAAACCAGCACAGAAAACTGGAAGAAGTAAAATACATTTCACTTAGATAATCAGGAGCTGATACCTAGCAAACAAAGTATTAAATCTAGTTCTAAATTCTGTAAGAGCAAGTTCCAGTGTGTAAATGGAGACGTTTGTATGGAATTATTTCCATTTGGTAGTTCTGGCTTTTCCTCTACTGTCTGAATTTCCTCTCCATTTTGTAATTCACGAAAATAAGAAAGAACAAACAAAAGTGACCTTTCAGGCAAAGAAAAGATGTGGTTGATCTTTAAGGAAGCATTTTATTCTGCCAGCATAATAAGCCACCAGAAAAATGAGAGCTTTTAGCAAAATGTCACTGCGCTGTCACAGTTGTTCCACTACTGTGAGGAATAACAGGCAGCTCTGTATGACTGCTGTAGTTCTCCCTGCACCAGGGTCATTGACCACTTATCACTGTGGGGATCATTGTGAATAATGATGGTAGAAAATGTGGAGGTAGCTAGATGAATAAATACTTGTCATTTCCTGAGCAGGGTAAAAAAAAAAAAAAAAAAAAAAAGAAGTGCTATAAAAATAGTTTACCTCTGAACTGGGAGAATTTAAAGGATCTATTTTGTGTCTGCTTTTGATTCCACATTCATCAGTCTGAATTTCAATATGCACAGGGTATGAGGTAAAGGTACCTGAAATTGTGAAATAAACTTATTTTTACTTGTACATAGCATATAATCAAAGCACATTAACCAGCACTGTCTTGCTTTAAATCTGCTTGATATTTGCTTCATTTAAAACAGTTCTATATTCATTAGATGATTAAACACCTGGGGAAATATATACTTTGTTTCATGAAAAATACATTATTAATTGGGAAGGCATAGCTTTGCCAGAGAAAAAAGGCAGACATTTGTTTAATTTTGCAAATAACTACTTTTGTCTCACTCACCTCTCACAATGATGTTACTACTGTCACTGCTGATACCAGGACTCCTTGGATAAATTCAGTATACAGACAAAAAAATTACAGCAGTGGAGAGAACAGCTGATGCTCATTACAGCCCATAAAGAAAATGCAGTTTGAAGTTTTTCAGGTGTTCTACAGTTGGCAATACATCACCAGAAAGAGGAATACACTAAAAATAGCATATGAAATTTTACAAAACATTTTTCTGGATTTTCTGTGAAATTACTTTTTTTACATTCTTGTGGGCCACTGAAAACTTGCAACACATGAAATGAAATTTTTTTACTTGAGTGATGTGAGTTATCCACTTGGTTGTAACTTGATCCAGTACTCAGTCACATCAGCAACATGAAATTTAAAATGTAATCACAAAAAAGGGTATTTTTTTCTCCATTCCGACCTTCCCCTAAATATTTCGAGACAAGAAAGAATGTTGTCGTGGTTTAAGCCTCTATAACTCACGCAGTCGCGCTCTCATTAACTCCCCCCTCTTTCTTCCACCCGCTCCCGGGTGGATGGGGAGGAGAATCGAAAGAATGCAACTCCCACAGGTTGAGATAAGAACAGTTTAGTAACTAAGGTATAACACAAATCGCTACTGCTACCATCAATAATAATAATGACAAGGCAAACACAAGGAAAGAATACAATCTCTCACCACCTATGCCCAGCCCGACCATGCAGTGCACCCCCACCCTTCCGGGTCTCTGCTCTCTGTTTTACATCCTGAGCATGATGTGCTGTGGCATGGAATAACCTCTTTGGTGAGTTTGGGTCAGGTGTCCTGTCTCTGCTTCCTCCCAGCTTCCCCTCCTCCCTGGCAGAGCATGAGACTCAGAAAGTCCTTGGCCAGACCAAAACATTACCAAGCAGTAACTGAAAACACTGGTGTTATCAGCGCTGTTCCCAGGCCCAAAATCAAAAACACAGCACTGCACCAGCTACCAAGAAGGAGAAAAATGACTGCTGCTGCTGAAACCATGACAGTATCCACCCCTTATTCCATGCCATTCATGTCGTGCTCAGATCCCACTTTTTCAATATACCATCACATGTATATATATATGCATACACACACACACATAGAGGGAGAGAGATCATCCCTTAGTGTGTGGACCAATCCCTATAAAGCTGCTGAGTCCATTCGGTCCGTGATGTCAGGCTCTATCTCTTGTAACAGCCTTTCAGAGCAGGAGAGGCTGCATGCAGTGTTCACACTCTTGAGTAACCTTGGCAATAGTGTCCATTGCTAAGTCCACCCCTCGATCATGAGTCCATCTGTATGTTGCATCTCTGCCCTGATGGCCTGAACTCTCATGGGCCTGCCAGGCTCAAAATAATTCACCCTCCCCTCCAGCAGTTTCTGCAGCTTTTTGCTGGGGTCTCCATACAGCTGCCTTCCATCTCCGATGCTTCCAAAGCACTGGAGGGTCCCAGTGGACTAGATACTTGCCCATACTGTCCCACACACCCTGCCACTCATGACTGTTTAGCTTTGGGGAAAATCTCTTGGTCCTCCTACACCATAGTCTAACCCCAGACAAGGCCCACACCCCACTCTGCTTAACTCTGGGGACCAGACAAAATGGTTGCGGGTAAAATACACTGTGTATGAATGCCAACATGCTGATCCCCATCACAATCAGCAGGCAGGTCTCAAGGGTACCCAAAGGCCATTCAAAACCATCAGAACTCTCAAATGAGGCTGCTGTGCTTGTTACTGGGGCTGGTGTAGCTGCTGTGCTTGCCGGCTCTCCCACCACCAGCTGGTCTTTGTCTGAGTCCAGATCTCCCTTCTCTGCCTTGCTGGGAAGTGCTGCGTGGTCTCCTGCATCCTCTTGGGGCTCGGGCTCATGGGGCTCTGTGGGAGGCTGCTGAGCAATGCTGTCGGCCACTGCGGGGCTGGGCTCATCTATGGAGCTCTGCTTCTCCACCATCGTCTCCTCCTGCTGCTCGGCAGGTGCCGGGCTGTGCTCGGTGGGGGGCCTCAGCTCCTCTGCCGCCTCCTCCCACTGCTTGGCAGCCGCGGGGCTCAGCTACTTTTCACTGGGGCCATGCTTCTGGGGCGGCCCCCCCTTGGCTCCCCACAGCCTTGCGAAGACGGAGGCGAGGACGAGGGCCAGGACGCTGAAGAGCAGCCGGACGGCCAGGTACAAGTCCACATCCACATCCGCCCCCCCTGCTTCTGAAGCCCACCTGTATTGCAAGCCATTCCAATAAAGTACAATGAAACAAGAACTTTAACCCAAAACCCATGTCCAAAAAATGCTAAGATAACAAATGCTGGCTGTAAGTAAGGTACAACAGGCTGAAACCATGAACTCAAGAGAATCAAGAGCAACAACTTTGAGAGCCAATAAACCAGCATTGTGATGAGTAGCTATTAAACCTGTCGTTATCCCAACCCTTCGTGCCCCACACTGGGAGCCAAAAAGAACAGTTGTGGTTTAAGCCTTTATAACTCACGCAGACTCTCTCTCACTCACTTCCCCCTCTTTCTTCCCCCCACTCCTGGGGGGATGCGGAGGAGAATCAAAAGAATGCAACTCCCACAGGTTGAGATAAGAACAGTTTAGTAACTAAAGTATAACACAAATCACTACTGCTACCACCAATAATAATACAAGAGAAATACAAGGAAAGAGAATACAATTGCTCACCACTCATACCCAGCCCGACCCAGCAGTGCACCCCCACCCTTCTGGGTCTCTGCTCTCCGTTTTTATATCCTGGCCATGATGTGCTGTGGTATGGAATAACCTCTTTGGTGAGTTTGGGTCAGGTGTCCTGTCTCTGCTTCCTCCCAGCTTCTCCTCCTCCCTGGCAGAGCATGAGACTCAGAAAGTCCTTGTCCAGACCAAAACATTACCAAGCAGTAACTGAAAACACTGGTGTTATCAGCGCTGTTCCCAGGCCGAAAGTCAAAAACACAGCCCTGCACCAGCTACCAAGGAGGAGAAAAATGACTGCTGCTGCTGAATCCATGACAAATGTTTTCATTTGAAAGAAAATAATTACAAAATCATAAATTATACTGGGAGATGATAAATTCCAGGAGAAAGAGAAAAGAGAAGAACTGGATGTTCTCAGTATAAAATCCAGCTCCTGCTTTCCCCCAGAGTTTCATTTAAAATATCGCAAATTGAAAAAATGAAGTCACGTAGAGACCCTTCTCCTATTCTTATATTAAATGTTATAGTTTTGTCATGGTTTAAGCCCCCCTGGTAACTCAGTACCACGCAGCCGTTCGCTCACTCATCTCCCTTCCCTCCCCCTGCTCCCGGAAGGATGGGGAGGAGAATCAAAAGAATGTAACTCCCACCGGTTGAGATAAGGACAGTCCAGTAATTAAGGTATAACACAAACCACTGCTATTACCACCAATAATAATAACAATAAGTTAAATAACATGGGAAGAGAATACAACTGCTTACCACCCACTGACAGATACCCAGCCCGATCGAGAAGTGATCTAAACCTTCTGGGTAACTGGCCTCAGTTTTTAGAGTGGGCATGACGTGCTGTGGTATGGAATACCTCTTTGGTCAGTTTGGCTCAGGATCCTGTCGCTGCTTCTCCCCAGTTTCCCTCCTCCCTGGCAGAGCATGAGACTCAGAATGTCCTTGGTCAGACTAAACATTACTGAGCAGTAACTGAAAACACTGGTGTTATCAGCGCTGTTCCCAGACCGAAAGTCAAACACACATCACTGCACCAACTACTAAGAAGGAGAAAAAATGACTGCTACTGCTGAACCCAGGACAGTGTCCACCCATTATTCCATACGATTCACGTGATGCTGAGATCCCACATTTTCAATATACCATCTCACATTATCTCACATATATATGTATACACATACATCCACAGGGAGAGAGAGAGAGAGAGATCATTCCTTAGCGCATGGATCAATCCCTAAAAAGCTGCTGAGTCCATCTGGTCCATGATATCAAGCTCCATCTCTTGTAACAGTCTTTCAGAGCAGGAGAGGCTGTGTGCAGTGTTCATGGAATCATAGAATAGGTAGGTTTGGAAAGGACCTTAAGATCATGAAGTTCCAACCCCCCTGCCAGGGGCAGGGACACCTCACACTAAACCATGCCACCCAAGCCTATGTCCAACCCGGCCTTGAACACTGCCAACGATGGTGCATTCACAGCTTCCCTGGGCAACTCATTCCAGTGCATCACCAACCTTACAGTAAAGAATTTCTTCATCATAACCAATCTGAACTTCCCTTGTTTAAGTTTGAACCTGTTATCCCTTGTACTCTCACTACAGTCCCTAATGACAAGCCCCTCCCCAGCATCCCTATAGGCTCCCTTGAGATCTTGGAAGGCTGGTATGAGGTCTCCAAGCAGCCTTCTCTTCTCCAGGCTGAACAGCCCCAGCTTTCTCAGCCTATCTTCATATGGGAAGTGCTCCAGTCCCCTGATCATCCTCATGGCCCTCCTTTGGACTTGTTCCAACAGTTCCATGTCCTTTTTATGTTGAGGACACCAGAACTGCGCACAACACTCCAAGTGAGGTCTCACAAGAGCAGAGTCGAGGGGCAGGTTGCCTGCTGATGCTGGTTGCTCCTGTACTGCAGAACTCATCCGGTTTCACCAAAGATCATTCTTTGTTGGGGTGATGGTAGGAGGAAACTCAGGTCCAGTTGCTGTCAACCTGAAGACATCTAGTTGGTGGTCTATAAAAGTGCTACATTGCAGGCAACAGCATATAACTGAGCTCATTGGCTGTTTTCCCCTAAAATCAAATCCCCTTGAGGTATACATTGGGTTTCCCTGTCTTCTTGCATACCCACCAAGTATGTCCAGGTCCCTGAGCAAAAGCAATCCCATGAGTGGGTTTGCCTTTACCTGAAGCAGGAATAACCTAGACTGTCTTCCTCAGCAAATTCTTTATGTGCACCACAGGAACTTTATCCCCTTCTACAGTATGTGAAAGTTCTGACTGGGCTGGACCAGCCCAGTTGCCAGATCCTCAGGTGTTGACGAACCAGGTGGCCTTTAGTAAGTGTGAATCCTAATGTTTGAAAGTTCCACCACGCATTTCCCTCAGCATAGTTTTTAATAGCCCATTGTACTATTTGATTTTCCCAGAGGGTGGTGCATGATAGGGCATATGATATACCCACTCAATGTGATGCTCTTTGGCCCAAATGTCTATAAGGCTGTTCCAGAAATGAGTCCCATTGTCTGTCTCAGTTCTCTCTGGGGTGCCGTGTTGTCACAAAATCTGTTTCTCAAGGCCCAGGATAGTGTTCCGGGCAGTGGCGTGGGGTACAGCATATGTTTTCAGACATCCGGTGGTTGCTTCCACCATGGTAAGCACATGGCGCTTGCCTTGGCGGGTTGGTGGGAGTGTGATATAATCAATCTGCCAGGCCTCTCCATAGTTGCACTTCAGCCATCGCCTTCATGTCAAAGTGGTTTTAACCTTTTAGCTTGCTTAATTGCAGCACATGTTTCACACTCATGAATAACCTGGGCAAGAGTGTCCATTGTTAAGCCCACCCCTCAATCACGAGCCAATCTCTATGCTGTATCTCTGCCCTGATGGCCTGAAGTGTCATGGGTCCACTGAGCCAAAAATAATTCACCCTTATGTTGCCAATCTTAGTCCATCTGAGACACTTCCATCTCAGCAGCTTTATCTACTTGTTGATTGTTCTGGTGCTCCTCAGTGGCCCCACTCTTGGGTACATGAGCATCTACATGGTGTACCTTCACCACCAGGTTCTGCACCCGGGCAGCAATATCTTGCCACAGTGCAGCAGTTCAGATGGGTTTACCTCTGCGTTGCCAGTTGCTCTGCTTCCATTGCTGCAACCACCCCCACAGGGCATTTGCCACCATCCATGAGTCAGTATAGAGATAAAGTGCTGGTCACTTTTCTCATTCAGCAATGTCCAAGGCCAGCTGGATGGCTTTCACCTCTGCAAACTGACTCGATTCACCCTCTCCTTCAGAAGTTTCTGCAACTTGTTGTCGAAGACTCCATACGGCTGCCTTCCACCTACGATGCTTTCCCATACTGCGACAGGACCCATCAGTAAACAAGGCATATTGCTTTTCACTTTCTGACAGTTCATTATACAGTGGGGCCTCTTCAGCACGCATCACCTCCTCCTCTGCTGACATTCCAAAATCTTTGCCCTCTTGCCACTCCATGATGACTTCTAGAATTCATGGATGACTGGGATTTCCTATTTCAGCTCATTGTGTAATTAGTGCAGCCCACTTACTCCATGTAGCATTGGTTGCATGATGTATAGAGAAGACCCTGCCTTTGAACATCCAGCCCAGCACGGGCAACCAGGGTGCCAGGAGGAGCTGTGCTTCAGTGCCAATCACTTCCGAAGCAGCTTGAACCCCTTCATAGGTTGCCAGTATCTCTTTTTCAGTTGGGGTACAGCTGGCCTCAGATCCTCTGTATCCCCGACTCCAAAAGCCGAGAGATCGAACTCAAGTCACCCCTGCAGCTTTCTGCCAGAGGCTCCAGGTGGGACCATTCTCCCCGGCTGTGGTTTAAAGTATATTTTTCATATCTGTCCCAATCCGAACTATTCCAAGGGCTACTGCATGAACTATCTCTTGTTTAATTTGCTCAAAGGCTTGTTGTTGCTCAGGGCCCCACTTAAAATCATTCTTCTTCCAGGTCACATGACTGGGAGGGCTTACAGTCAAACTGTAAATCGGGATGTGCATTCTCCAGAACCCTGCAGCACCCAAGAAAGCTTGTGGGTTTTTTTATTAGTTGGTGGTGACACTGCTGTTATCTTGTTGATCACATCTGTGGGAACCTGGTGACGTCCATCTTGCCATTTTATTCCCAAAAATTGAATCTCCTGTACCGGTCTCTTGACCTCACTCTGTTTAATGGCAAAACTAGCTTTCAACAGGATTTGGATTATTTTCCTCCCTTTCTCAAAGACTTCTTCCTCTGTATCTCCCCACACGATAATGTCATCAATGTATTGCAGGTGTTCTGGTGCTTGCCCTGTTCCAGTGCAGTCTGGATCAGTCCATGACAGTTGGTAGGGCTGTTTCCACCCCGGGGCGATCAGTTCCAAGTGTACTGGGTTCTCCTCCAAGTAAAATCAATCTGTGGCCTGCACTCTGCTGCCGCCAAAGGAATTGAGAAAAATGCATTGGCTATATCAGTTGTGGCATACCACTAGGCTGCCTTTGACTCCAGTTCATACTGAAGTTCTAGCATGTCCGATCTGGCACCACTCAATGGCAGTGTGACTTCATTCAGGTCACAATAGCCTACTGTTAGTCTCCACTCTCTGTTAGACTTTCGTACTGGCCATATGGGGCTATTAAAGGGTGGGTGGGTCCTACTGATCACTCCTTGGCTCTCCAGTCTATGGATCAACTTATGGATGGGAATCAGGGAGTCTCGGTTGGTGCAATACTGCCACCAGTGCACTGTTGTGGTCATGACTGGCACTTGTTCTTCAGCCTTCAGCAGCCCTACAACAGAAAGATCCTCTGTGAGACCAGGCAAGGTGGACAGCTGCTCAATTTTCTCTGTCTCCAAAGAAGCAATACCAAAATTCCATTGGTACACTTTTGGGTCTTTGAAGTACCCTCTCCTGAGGTAATCTATGCCAAGGATGCATGAAGCCTCTGGACCAGTCACAATTGGGTGTTTTTGCCATATCCTCCCAGTCTGGCTGATTTCAGCCTCCAGTACACTCAACTCTTGCGATCTTCCTGTCACTCCAGAAATAGAAATGGGTTCCACCCCTTGACAGCTTGATAGCATCAGGGTACACTGTGCACTGGTGTCTACTAGAGCCTTACACTTCTGTGGGACTGATGTGCCAGGCCATCTGATCCACACAGTCCAGTAAATCTGATTGTCCCCTGCCTCCACCTGGCTGGAGGCAGGGCCCCTCTAACAGTCATCACAATGTTGGACACTTAAGTCTTGTAGAAAGGGATTAGTCTTCTTTATCACAGGATCTGGAGTAAAATCAGCTCTTCCATTCCATCTGAGAGCCTGTTCACTAGAGACTGAAGCTGCAGCTTTCATGAGATGATCATCCTTGACCTTTGTTCTCCTCTTCAATTCACACACCCGTTCCTCCAGAGCTGAGGTAGGTTTTCCATCCCACTTCCTCATGTCCTCTCTGTGATCCCACAGGAAAAACCATAGGGTGGCCTGTGGCATATGCCTTCTATATCTTCTCTCTCGAGCAGTAGGATACCTTTTGTTAATAGCTGAGATGTGTGTTGGTACACATGAGGAGCTGGATAGATTGGATAGATCATCTCTTATTGTTTGAACTCCTGGTACAGTTTTTCCACAGCTGAAATGATGGAAGGGGTGAGATTGTCTTCGAACTCTCAGATTTAATGAATCATTTAATCCACTGTTAGTGGTACTGTACCATTCCAGGTCACTGTTGCCAATGAATGGGCATATGGTGACGGTGCATTCCGTGTAAATTCCCTTCATATGGGTCATGTACATTAGACTTCATCTGGATCTATGGGTACACCCCCGGCATTCGGCTTGATGTGATATTTCTACAGTGGCTGATTCCCTCAGAGACTGGATGCCTTTCTCTATCGTGGTCCACTTGGCCGAACAACTCATAACATTGTCCTTGTATGGAAACCTTTCTTTCACGGCTGCCAAGAGCCGCTTCCAAAGGCTGAGGGACTGTTTCTGTTTTGCAATTTCTTTGTCAGTTCCACCTTCCCTTGCAAGTGATCCCAGCTGCTTGGCTTCCCTACCTTCTAATTCGTGACTGTCGGCCCCATTGTCCCAGCACTGGAGCAACCAGGTGATGACGTAGTATCTCAAGATAGAAATAATTAGTGGAAGATGAATAGCGCAAAGGTGGCCATTATACCAGAGACATTGTTACAGAGCTTATAGACAACACACAGGAATGAATAAGAGGCTAAGTAATGATGATGAGAGAACTAAATAATGGAGAAAAATGTTTTCCCAAACTAGTACAGACAGCTCAAACACAGGTAGGCATCAAGGAGGAAAGCAAATCTTTGGACATTTGCCAGCTGTTGCTGTTCTAATTTCAGAGATGTATTTGATTCTCTTCACCCACTGTCGATATGAAAATATTCTATCTAGCACTAGCAGCCATTTTCCTTGCTTATGTTAAACACTTGTTAAAATAGCCTGTATTTTATCTCGATTGTCTTGTGGCACTTTTTTACAATTATATTCCTGTTTTCATTAAAGGGGAAGACTAAGGTGTTAATGAATAATCAGACCAGACTATTACAAACATCACTAAGGAAGAAATCAGTGTAAGTTCAATTTAGTGATAAAGCAACCTGACAATATTATTTTCTCTGATAATGGAATAATTATATAAAGGGATCAATGTATTCACAGGAAAGACTGTTGGAATTATCTTATGGTACTAGCATTTTGTTTTGTTGCTGAAGACTTTTACTCTACTTTTCTCACTGGCTTTCCAAATTCTAGTGAAAACCAAATTTTTTTTTTTTTCATGGATAAAATTATTTTTTATACTATTAATTAAACCAAGAGTAATGTAATTACTTTTATATCTTGCATTATTTTTATCTCTATTTTCTCTTCATATTGCCTGTGTTAGTGCAGGAGCTAAGTGGAACTAGCTTTTTAAAATGAGCAACATTATTGATTCTTATTTTTTTTGGTAATTTCAATAAGAAACATCTAGTTCTTGTGTAAATTCATAAGAAAGCTTAATTTAAAATCATGATTTAAATCTTCTGTTGAAGAACCAGTATCTAGACTAAATCCTGTTGTCAGTACTACAAGGCTAGGGCTACATGCTATCTTGTGGGTATTTCAGGTATTTATGTTGTGGCTAATGGCAGCTGAAACTATATCCATCCTTTATTCCTAAATAAAATGGTTTGAAAATTCAAATAATTTAGGATTGTTCTAGATAAAATAGCCTGGAGTTCGTTGGTTTATTTACAAATGTTATTTTGAACTATGACTTTTGCTTAATCAGCATATTCATGAGCCTCAAGTCTGTGTGTTCTTGTGTGTGGCCTCGCGTCATTGTTCTCTGTGACTGGATACGGTCTTTGAGAAATTATCTGTCCTTGCATATGGAATGAGGGGTATGTGACATGTTCGGGATGACTTTCATCAAATTCTCTCTACCATATGGATTGTCTTAAATGAACATATTAGAAAGTGGAAAAATAACAGTAAAACTGTTAAGGGCTTGCAGTGACTTAGCTTAGTTGCAGACAAAACAAAAGAGATCTTGCAGCTTCAGGAAATTGTCCCCTTCTCATAGGTTATTATCAGGATACTAATTCGCTTATCTATAAAGCACTTCTCTTACCTGATCTATTTTCTGCTTGTAGGTATAACTTTAACTGTCAAAAGATTGCAAACAGCTGTTGCAATAACCAAGTATTCATGATATTCAGCCACAGAGATGTAGTCATGAAAAGAGATTTCCACTTGGAGGATTTTCTCTCTTGAGACAGACTTGCCAAAGGAACCCTCTGGAAACCTCAGGGGCATGTCAGTGACGGGGAATTTTTAGGATATAATGGCTGGTGACTGGGAAAGGCTTTTATTGATTTTTTTATCTGTTTGTAAAGGAAAAAATGTCAAGCGAGTTTATGACAATTAAAAATAAAATACTACTAGATAGCAGAAAGAGCAAGATGGAAACAACACCTCCTATTAATTATGAGAACGGTAGTCAGACAAGCAACAATGCGAGTGGAAAACAGGTAGAGCTAGTCCCAACAGTGTCAGAAGGAACAAAAGACTGCTTTTTAATTCAGGGAACCTATGGGACAAAATGGAGGTATTTAGTGAATTCATTAAGAATATATAGTATCATACTACTGAAAAATCCAACATAGTGGAATAACACCTGTAACAGATGTGTTGAAAGTTTTGCATAGTTCAGGGAAGGAAAATGGGACAGAGAAAAGTATGCAAATCCAGAATAGGGATGAGTTGATTGATTCTAAGTGAGAAGAATTCTAGGCAAAAGCACAGCTGTAATTGAAGTTGTCAGTTTTAATAGGACATATTTAGATACGCAGCAGGATATGAATGGGGAGAGACTGGGATTTCTTTTAGTCAGAAGAGGAAAATCTAGTAAAATGTATATATAAAGTGTGGGAAAGGGGAGGGAAATTTTTCAAAGGCTTCTAAAAATAATAAGAAAAAGATAATTTCCATAAGAATGCAGGATTTAAGAAAAAAGCTTCCAAAGAGTAGAACAAATGTATTGATGAAGAAAATTATCGTATTTTGGAGATCAAGAAATGCAGGGGTAAGATAAGATTTGACAAAAGTTAAACAAAGTTAGATTTTAAAAAGTTTATAAATAAAGGTCAAGTATATTTTAATCTATATGAATAAAATAATTATAAAATTGGGAACTTTGTCAATCAAATTAAAAATTGGAAGATCATACACAGAGAACCAGATTGTCTTCAAAACTCAAATTTATAAAACTATATAATATTTTCCTGGTGACAGGTAACAAGAACTTACATTAAAAACTGGATGGATGATCTGGAAGAAATGATAGAGAAGGACGTGCTATACATCTGAGAACAGCTGTGAGAGAACGATCAGACACAAGAGTGAAGAAAAGGCAGAATTGTAGAATGTGTCCAGCAAGGTATTTCTAACAAAAGAATATTCATACTATTGCATAACATTGAGATCTCACTTAGGAAGCCATGTACAACGTGAGTCACCCATTCAAGAAAGATGGGGGATGGAGAGATGCAGAAGGCTTAGAAGGGAATATAAAATGTGTACTAGAAGAAAAATGCTTGTCAGGCTTAGGCAAAAGAGAGACTGATGATAATATATATACATATTAAAAATGTGTCAGAAGTGAGAATACTAGAGAGGTAGAAGACATATGCATATATAACATGGTAAAGTTTGTAACAGTTTTCAGTAAAGAGCTGTAAAAGAATTGCTAAAATTGTTCAAGTGTGATGTTACACAGCACCAGAAAGATTCTGCATTTTGCTAAATAATTGTCACTTTCTTGGTTTAGGTTTTCTTACTATATATATTCAACCTTTGATGAACAATGGCTTAAAAATCAAGCTTTTCATGTTTTGAGATTCATTTTCAGGCGCTACGGACAGGCAGATTCATTAGAATTTGAGATGCACTAGAGCTACGTTTCTGCTCTTGGATAGTACAAATACAAACATTCAGGATCCAGTTGTTTAGAGTGTCAGCACTGAATAAGCATACATGAATTACCAGAGGGTTACTTTGGTTTAGGTATGACAGATCTATGGCATGGTATTCCTGGTTTATTAACTGTTTATTTTAAAACATTTAATTTAGTGCTGTGAGAGTAGAGTCTTCAGAAGAAATAAACACCTGCTACTATTATTATTCTAAGAATTTTCACTCTATGACATTCTAATCATGTCTGGTAATAAAAGGAAAAACAAGGGAGCATTGCGTGTCAGTGTATGGGGAGAAGGCAGCATGCATGCAGTGTTATGTAAGAGTTTCTTTTATGTCAGATCTGAAAATATATTTTCTGTGGTAGTTCGCATATAAATAATATAAAAAACAGAATTTAAATGAGACTCTAATATTAAAAAATAGATTTCCAAATGGATATATATTCAGTTTTCCATCCATCTATTTTGGAAAAAAAAAAAAGAAAAACAAAACCCCACACAAAAACCCAAAAAGCTCCCCCAAACCCACTAGTTGAATATTGCTACATTTGGGCAAATGTTTTTAAACCTGAAGTTAGATTTCCACTTGGTTTAGACAACTTTCTTTCAGCATTTCAGTTTGAAAATATTGTGAATGGTTATATTTACCTCAGGTAATTGGTATCACATAGATATAAAAGTGGATGGTGAACTTGATTGTGCTTATTATTGTCACAGTCCTCCATCACTTTTTACCGAAAGACAGCATCTTCTGATACTTTTATAGCTTTAAAATGCATGTGACCTTCCCTCCTTCCCCCACACATAAAGAGTGTCTCTTTTTAGATATGTTTTTCCTGCTATTTCATCTGAAGTAGCTCAGCCATTTTCTGAAACTGAATTAAGGAAAAAATTCTTTTTACCCATGCTTTTAAAATCATCTAAGCATTTAATCTAAATGAACCCATATCTACTATATGATGGTGAGAAGGCTTGAGATCACACCTACCTTTTGCCTGGTATTAGTTTTTTCCATCTTTATGAAATTTGCCTATCAAGTCATTAGTTTCTGAAAAATCTTATTTTACAGACGCTTACTAGAGACATTTGGTAAAAAAAAAGGTTCGTAGCAGAAGTCTTTTAAAATGCTCTTGGCTGTTATGACTCCTCCCTGCTGCAGTTAATTTTCCTGCAAGGATTCAGCCCATGGAGACCTCACAGCCTGAATTCCTCACTAGCTCTCTAAATAGCATCTGCAAATGGTACCTGTCGTACCAGCAGAGGAAAGCCCATTCCATCTTGACCAGAATGACTGACCTTGCTTGTTCATGCTGTTGTCCATTGTTAACTATAGGACATGCTGAGACAGTAAAAAGTGGAGTACTTAGGACACTACCTTAATGGAGAAAACTGAAGGGTCCTCTTGAACATTGACAACACAGAACACAACAGAGACACACTGAACTGATTTGCTATATAATGTTTAATTGAATTCAAGATTTCAAGTCCATGCACTCAGAAGTACTTTTCTGACTTTAGGAAAACTGGATCTGAGGCGGCTTTCCAGATGGGTGGCTGGCATAAAGAAACATTCAGGGTCTGAATTGATTAGTATTGGGTTGCTTTTAATTAGTTTATTTATTTATTTGTTTTTCTTCTTCCCTAGAATATTTCTAGAGAGTAGAGGGAGGAAAAGAAAAGAAAGTGCTCTGTCTTTTTTTTTTTTTTTTTTGAAGGAAATTAAATTTCCGTGAAATTTTAATCATAGTGTTGAACATCATACAAGCACTTGGAAGCACTAGAAGAGATATGTTACCCCTTCAGGAAATGAAAGGCCTTTTATGCAGCACTGTGTTTAAATGTATAGTGAGGATAGGTAATTATACAGTGAATAGGTGCTCACTTACCACCCATAGAGCATACAGATCTAACCCGAGCATACGCATGAAAATATTCATTCATTCAGATTGTCTTTAGTACATACCTTTTCACATTCTATAGTTATGACATCTTTATATGATGCTGTGTCATAATGAATGGGAAGATAACCTCGCTTCTCTGCTCTTCCCCTTTCATTTCTTCACTCAAAATATTAAACAGAAAGTGATGAACACAGCGATTTTAATGTTGGAGGAAACTGCCTTTTTTATTTACTCCATCTTTGTTTCAGGGATATTTCTCAAGCTCCATTTTCTTTACATATATCATAAGAATGCAAAGCATAAACTCTTCTGAATCATATTTTCTAAGCTCTTTTTGTTATCTTCATTGTTCTCATTTGCTTGCTTTTCAATTTGTCTTTTCAAAATGTCATGTCCCAGATTGAATGCAATTGGTCTTGCTGCTGAATCTTGAACATTGCTGAGCAGAACAGGGTTATTGTATTGGTTTGACACACGCTGTTACTGTTCCTGTAATCAAGTGTACCATTGGTCCTTTTTCAGTATAAGCATCTTATATTTGATTCTCAAGCAGTTTATGATATAACATATAATGACCATATCTGTCTTTGTGGGAATGTTCCGTGGACCACATTTTGCATGCATATTTTCTTTTGGTTTTGTATTCAGTACCATTGAAATTTCTTTTGACTAAAAAATATTTGTTAAAAAATAAATATAAAAATCATTAGAGAATGGAAAATTGAGGCAAAATGGGTCTCTGTGGCAGAAAATATGCAGAGAATATGTTGCAGATTAAAACAAAGTTTTAAAATATGGTAAATAAAATACATTCAGAATGGCTTAATCTAGGTGTGATTTAAAGGTACCCACCGGAGAGACTTGTTTATCCAAAATACCAGAAGCAGTTCGGAATTACAAGGTGGTTATAAGTAGACGCAGAAAACTGAAGAGCAGAAGATCAGATGAGAGACTCTAGAAAGAAAGGTGCAACTGGATGAGGTCATGTAGTAGGCAAGTTGCAAGACAGTTAAATTCAGGGGAAAAGACACTCCATAGAACAAAGCTTAGCAAGAGCTCTTGCTTGAAAAGAGTGTTCTTCCCAGGAAAGCTATGGCCTGGCATTAGGGGACTTGCTGGGCAAATGCAGGAATGCGAGTAACTGGATGGTTTCTTGATTTTGGTTGAACTGCTTCTACCATCTCTGCAATACCTACTTGCAAATGCTGAAATTAAATATTGTCATTCCTTAAAAAAAAAAACAAAAAAAAAAAAAAAAAAAAAAGAAACAGCCCTACTATTAAGCAACTGGGATGTGAGCCAGATTCTCTTTACTTGTTTGAATAGCCCCCTTGGCATCTTTTTACCAGTTCTAGGGGTAAAGTGGATGGTGTTTGAGTTGGGCCGTAAAAGGCATTGAACAACCCCAGTTCCCATCGTATGCGAAATTCTTACGTTTGTTTTTCAGAATAATCCAGAATATGATTCTGCAGTAGCTCCCCTGTGGGAACACTAATTCCATGGTAGGAATATTTTTATATGGACTAAACGCGGCCATGTTGTCAGCCATTGGAAAGCAGGTGTTAGATTTGAAATTAACTCCCTAGTTTATCTCATAATGGCTTCCATTTGCAAACAAGCCCAGAGCATTCCTTATTCCTCATTTATGCAAACTCCTGCAAGAGAAGTGGAGAGAAGTTTGTTTGAGTAAGAGCAGGTTAAAATTTCAGAATGTAGACGTCCTTGTCTCCAAGTTGGAGAGATATCAATTTGATAAGTGCACCACTCGGTGGATAAAGAACTGGCTGGATGGCCACACGTAAAGAGTTGTGCTCAATGGCTCAATGTCCAGCTGGAGACCAGTAACGAGTGGTGTCCCTCAGGGATTGGTGTTGGGACCGGTCTTGTTCAACATCTTTGTCAGTGACATGGACAGTGGGATTGAGTGCGCCGTCAGCAAGTTTGCCGATGACACCAAGCTGTGTGGTTCGGTTGACACGCTGGAGGGAAGGAATGCCATGCCGAGGGACCTTGACACGCTTGTGAGGTGGGCTGATGCCAACCTGATGAAGTTTAACCATGACAAGTGCAAGGTTCTCCACCTGGGTCAGAGCAATCTCAGGCACAGCTACAGGTCGGGCAGACAAGAGATTCAGAGCAGGCCTGCAGAGAAGGACTTGGGGGTTTTAGTTGATGAAAAAATGAACATGAGCCGGCAGTGTGCGCTTACAGCCCAGAAAGCCAACCGTATCCTGGGCTGCATCAAAAGCAGCGTGACCAGCAGGTCGAGGGAGGTGATCCTGCCCCTCTGCTCTGATCTTGTGAGACCTCACTTGGAGTATTGTGTGCAGTTCTGGTGTCCTCAACATCAAAAGGACATGGAAGTGTTGGAACAAGTCCAGAGGAGGGCCACGAGGATGATCAGGGGACTGGAGCACCTCCCATATGAAGATAGGTTGAGAAAGTTGGGGCTGTTCAGCCTGGAGAAGAGAAGGCTGCTTGGAGACCTCATACCAGCCTTCCAAGATCTGAAGGGGGCCTATAGGGATGCTGGTGAGGGACTCTTCACTAGGGACTGTAGTGATAGGACAAGGGGTAATGGGTTCAAACTTAAACAGGGGAAGTTTAGATTGGATATGAGGAAGAAATTCTTTACTGTGAGCGTGGTGAGACACTGGAATGGGTTACCCAGGGAAGTTGCGAATGCTCCATCCCTGGCGGTGTTCAATGCCAGGTTGGACAGAGCCTTGGGTGGCATGGTTTAGTGTGAGGTGTCCCTGCCCCTGGCAGGGGTGTTGGAACTTCATGATCTTAAGGTCGTTTCCAACACTAACTATTCTATGATTCTATGATTTCTCTGAGAGTTGTGGGCACTTAGAACCTTGCAGGTTTGTGCCTACAGGCACTTATCTTCTTTACATTCAGACAAGTTCTTGAATGAGACTGAATACCACATGAAAATGAATGCTTTGTGCTTCTGTTGCTGTAATTCTATTAGAGAAATTGGCTGGCTTATGAGGAAAGCCAAATGTTATATTAACACATTAACTAGTCCTAGCACTATCAAGCTTCCCGTACTTTTCGTTATAAAAGTAATGAAGGCAGCTTTTTATGGCAATTGTCAGCATTATGGAATTCAGGATAAGACATTTACTAAATTTTCTATTGGACCATTTTCTCTTTGTGAGATTTACTATATGTATTTTAGCAGAAATTTCCTCTTAGCAGTTTATTCAGTTTGATTTTAGTGGGGAAGAAAGAGTATGTAGACTAGGAAAATGAGCAAGTACAGGGTATTTGAGAGCTGTCTTTCGCTCTGTTGTACACTGACACGTAGCACAGTGGAGTTTTGATACCTGAGGTGGCTTTCACTGCAATGTTATGGACTAAAGATACTGAGAGCACTGGATTGTAAAAACACTTATTTCATGACAAGGTGACATTTTCATGGTGAAAAAACCTCCCCATGCTGCTTTGATAGCTTTGTTTCTCTCCAGGATCTTTCTTTGAATCCTTTACCCTGAAGAAGACCAAAGGAGTACAAAGGTACCTCCACTCTTTGCCCTTACATCTTCACTAAGTTTCCCATCTTACCACCAAGCATTTTGAGGTGCCATTCTTTAGACTGGCATTGTATGTTGTGGTATTCTATTTATTTCATGGCATTTACCGAGGTGTGCTGTCTGAGTCTGTGTGTTTCTCTGAGTCACTGTTTCCATGTGCTAAGAACCATGTAAGTGAAGTGCAGTTTGCCTCTTACCGAATTATTCACAGATCTAGAGAAAAGCAAGTTCACCCCATAATCCTAATCAAAATGCATATTTCTGTCTCATCTTGCCCTGTAGAAATTCTTTCGGAGGAAAGGCTTAACAGCAACACACGGCTCCTTCACCTCCTATGCTGCAAGCTGGGGATTCATATATGAAGAGATCCATATTGTAAAAAGATCCCAGGGTAACAGTCAAGCACTTTGTTACAGCAAGAGAAACCTGGAGAAATCATGTAAAGTCAGATGAATTATTCTGATGTGTATGCAAAAAATTTTATTGGCAGAACTTAACAAGTAACCCAGGTAAATCTGTGCTGCGTGCCCAGACCCTGGATTACACATGGTAATGTCTATGGTCACTGTGAGTGGGCAAAAATTGTGGTGCATGAAGGAGCAATAAATTTCCATGTGAATTGATTTCAGTGTTATAGTATGCAAAAGCCCATATCATGTCTTTTATAATTTTAGGTTATGTATGCCCAATCAAAATTCTGCTTTGTGATTACCGTGGAGTATAAAATTTTGTGGTAAAGACCAGAAGTGAGAAATCTATGTAAATCTACTTTGATAAGAATGCAGATATGTTGATTTTGGTGACTTAAACTTCCAGATATTAGTGGAAATGTATGTAAAGTTAAAAAAACTCCAAAGTTTAAATATCTCAGTGGTGGTTGATTGGGAGGTTAAAAATCATGCTGAACCTGGACATAATGTCCAGTTGCTCTGTACTACTGCTTTGTATAATTCAAAACAAAGAATACAGAAACTAGTTGCACTCTGGCACTGTGAGTTTCTGCTTTAGTCTGTTACAGGCTAAATGTACTCTAACTCCCCAGTGCAAGCTGGAAACTGAAGCTAACCTGCATTTTGCTGTCATAAGGAGAAACTGATACATTCATGTGTACTCTTAGAAATATATATGTCGTTATGTAATCTATTTTAAGTTCCGCTTAAATTGGACATTATTATATGTCTTTATTTGCAGAATACTCCCTGCACATATTTTAAACAAGGATATAATGAAAAACACTGTAAAAAGATATATTATTTCTGTCCGTAAAGCTGAAGTTGCATATAGTGTCCATTTGGGTTACAACCTAGGGGCTGAAATGTTTTTTAGATTGTGATCTAAATGAATTTTTCACTATTGAACTCAGTGTACTTTGAGAAGGGGTTATAAAGAAGTGGGAGAAAGTTATAGAAGTTGATAAAATGCTTATTTGGTGTTTGGGAGTTCTGTGTGAGCAGCTAAAATGTCTTTGGAACAAAACCAATCTTTCTGTGAAAGCTTTATTGATTATACAGGGAAAAATCCATTTTAAATACTTCCATAGCTCTGTGTAGCCTGAAGAAGAAAATCTATTACGTTTTGATTATGAACCTTTTGTTTATGGACTCAGCTGTCTTAGTGGACAACTGGAAGAAACTAGCATTATTATTCCTTCTGTCTATAAAGCAGAGTTATTAAAAAGCCTATCTTTTTCCCATGTGTGTACTGCTGCTGTTTTCAATACAATCGATAGCATGAAATGCTTTGCCATGTGCTCCAGCTGGACCCAGTTCATGCTGCTGGCTCCTGGAATGCAATTTCAAGCCAAAGAGCTTCCCAGGTCCAGATCCTTGAGGCAATGTGTGTACCATACACCTGTAGTGAATAAGATATGGGCTGTAGTCACTGATTAGTATTTTTGTAATTACTCAAGTTGCTTCAGGCATTTATCTAGCTGTAGGTGATTTAGTTGTGTTTAGAAATGACTCGTATATATCTGTGGTTAAATAGGCTGCGAAATAAGCTACCCAAACAACTATCATCCATCAGTGTGAATACTGCTTTATACAAATTTCCACTTCTTTTTGGCTGAAGGAAAGTACTAAGCAAGAAAGACGGGGGACAAGACAGTGAGTCCTTTTCTGTTACTGAAGATGGTTGAATGTTAAGCTACAGTTGAGGATAGTCTGAATTTGGAAGGTGCTTTCCCTCGCAAGGGAAGGCTGCAATAAATCTCCACCTCATGGCAAGAATAATAGATAATGGTGCTGAGGAGGGCTAGGAAAGTGTTGGGAAGAGCACTGTGAGGCTCAGAAAGAGAGTAGTATCTCATCTTAAATCAGCAGTGGTTGTGAAACCAGTGGGCAACGCAGGTCATCTCTGCATGTGGTGTTTGAGATTGGAGTCATTAGGACTGAATGAGCTCTTTGAGACTAGAAAAGGTGAATTGCGTGTATACTATGTGGTCACATATTTCTTCTCGTCTCCAGTGATGGACCTGACATCTGACATCTCACTGAGGATGAAATGATGTGACTGCTTGTTCTAGCACTGGGTCTTTTTTCAATTTGTGCTCATAATCAATCCAGCTGAAGCTGGTATCTCTATGTTCTTTAACTCCCAGGAACTGTGCACTTGACTAAGTTGACTCAGAAATAGCATCTTCAAGCACCTTTTTTTTTCCCTTCTTCCTCCCCAGAAGCTCAAAGCATGTAGAGAAAAGGGTGAAAATGACAAAAAAGCCTTACTTTAACATCTAAATATTTCCTTGGAGCTTACAGTTCTTTTCATTACAACTGACCTTCATTATTGATTGCAAGAAACAGACTGCTGTGCACAGCATGTTGTCTTGTTCTTCTTGTAATACCTCACCAGCTTGCCAAGTTTTAATGACTGTTTGAAAATGTTTTTAGCAACAAAATAGAAAAGGATGTGAAAAATATTTCTTGCCTGTAATTTTAAAAGTTAGAGTGTGTTTATTTGTATGACAGCACTAGATAGTTACTGTTTCACCAGAGACTTAAATCTCTTACAAGTTGTGGACAAATACATAGAAAGATCCTCAGAGCATTTGTAGTTCTAGTCTAGTCTCTTTTTCACAGCCCTTATCACACTGAATGGTGGCTTTAGCAGTAGAATTCTGGTAGATTATCAGGCATTTAAACAGATTAAAGGTCCTTCTTTGGAAGCTTGAGTTTTTTTTTTTTGTTGGTTTTTTTTTTTTTTGTGGTTTTTATTTATTTATTTATTTTCTAAAGCAGAACAAGACTGTAGAAAAGATTTACTGGGGACTTAATAGTAGTGCAGTGAAACAGTACAAGAGTTATAAAATAAACAAATTCCCTACCTTTAAAATGTATGCATATCAGCTTTCATGAGATTCTAGTTAGCTGTGAAATTGCATTTTCTATAATAGTCTTAGAAAAGTATGTGTAAAATAGAAAGCATTTAAAACATTCCAAAAATAGTGTGATAGGATTACCTAATGCTCTTCTCTGTACAGGTATTAGTCTAATACAAATGTTTTGCTCAATATGAACAAGAGGGGTTTGTAAAGATTGCTGCAAGCGTAGCAAACTGTATGACTGGATGAGTGGGAAGTGGGTTTTTTCCTCAAAATGCATTTACTTAGATGAGTTTCTTACCAGCAGAAGTTCAGTGATGAAAACGTTCTGCAGAATTACCACAACCTCTATGATGGGCAATATGGGAATCATTGATTTTAGGGAAAGACTACTCCTGATTTCAATTGATTCGCATTTTGAATTAGAAAAGTAGAATTCTGTCTCACCAAATGGACTGTGATTGCTTTCTGGTGTAAGTCTATTTGGTGAAACTGTTAATTTTATGAAGTGCTATGGCACTGAACCTGCAGTTCACAGGAGTGGGATGACTTGGATAGTTTGGAGCTATCTTTGCACCCTTCTGATATTGCTTTGCTGCTAGTTGTGAAGTTCTGCTCACCGTAATTAAGGTAGCTACCTTGACCCAGGCACTATTGGATCAGTGTGATATGAGCAATAGAAGGAAGCACTTCAGATAGATTCCTTAGAAAATTTTTCCATATGAGAGAGCTCCTCAAGGCTGACTATCTTCTTTCCCCAGGAGGGTAATTCTCAGGTATGTTTTAGTACTTTGAAAGAAGGAACTGAAACATAATAGATAATATTATTCTTGAGTCCCTTTTGGAATGTAACGCAACTGCTACACAGCGAGATAATGATCACAATGGGCTTTGCTGCTTGGAAAAAGAAATTAGATGAACCCCCTCTCTTTCCGTTGATACCTCATTGTTTTTATAGCATGATAGAAACCAAATAAAGACCCCAGATTTACTTTTTAATAGAGCTTTTAATAAAACTTTCAGATTCTTTTATGTGGGGTTTTTTTTTCATTTTTCTGAAAGACCACTGAAGTGTTATTCTACTTTTGATCTAAAGGCCACTGAAGTTAATGGAAAAGTACTCTCTGACTTGATTTGCACCCGTTATATTAAGCCAAGTCTGAAAACATTCTCAGCAATGCTGGCTGATAATCTATGAGCAGTACTATATAGAAATAGTCAGTTCTGTTTGGAAATATCTGAGGAGTCATATGTTCTGAGCATTGCCATTTCTGTAACTTCAATTTTGAATAGAAAACACTGTAATGTCACATTTCTGAGACCCTACTATAAACTCTACTTTTACTGCTTTTTTACCATTAACTACATCAGCTTCCACTACCTTTTTGCAAAGCAGTCTAAGCTGCAGGAAATGCATGGGTTTTTTAAGGTGTTTTACCTCAGTTTAGAATTTTATATCTACTGAAACAGAGCTCTGTGAGTAAATATGGGCATCTAAAAAATGTTTGTGATCTTGAATAAATTTATCTTAATTCAACGTTTCTGCCTGACAAGCCACTTGATCTGTCCATGCTGTCTAAAACTGCACTACGTGCAAGGATGAATGGTATTGACAAGCTTTAAATTGGGCTCTTTGGTTTTACTGATTTTAACTAAAAAAGAATTGGAGTTTGTTCCCTACAGTAGTCACTAGGAAGGAAGATTAGATTAGTGAAAAAACATGGGGGTAACTTACAAATACACCTACAAATACCAGCCAGATGTTTTCAGTGCAAACTGGACTCTTTAGGCTACATCATTCAAATTTAACTTCATTTGCCTTCATCCTCATTTTGGTGCAATGTTAATCCTCTTTTTAGGCTTTAACAGACTTCAACTGCCAGACTAGAAAATGTGTTTCTGCACATAGCTATATGAACAGTTGCTATAGGCTAGCTACAGCTTTGGAAATGAGACGTGCTGATAGGAGATAATAGCTCAAATTCCTCTTCTGAGCCTTTCCTACTTCCTCTGTGCTTACAGAGATAAAGCACGTAGTTTTTTAAAGGAAGCATCCTATTTCCTTCCTAGTGGTTGGGATGGAGGAAATGAGCAAAAGGAGTTTCACTCATTGTCACCTAGATTCTGCACCTTGTAACTCAGTTGGCTCATTCACAGAACTACATGCACTAATCACATCTTTTTGTTCCCAAAATATGGGTAGATAATGTGGCATCCCCTACAGCCACTCGGTGCAGCAGAACTGATTCAGCTTTATATTCTTTGCAGATGTGAGCCTCAAACTTTGGTGATCTAGGAGCCAGTGTCTTGAAGATTTTCCATGTCTTCCCTACATCAATTTTTATCAAGAAATGATAAAAGGTTAGATGTTGGTTTAGTACTTCTAAGTAAGCAGTGGCATGCATGCTGTGGTTAAAAAATACCAACAGATTCAAGAGATAAAGAGATGCGGTGTAAATAGTAAGAAAAAAGAAAAAAAAATGGGTTTTGGCTTCACTGAAAAAAACCCAGCTTTTTGTCTGGGCACAGTTTTTGTAGACTGTAACCATGAAATTGAAAAAAAACCCCTATTTTTATTTGCAATTATTATTATCAATGTGGTGTTAAAAGCTTTCTTGCCCCTCTCACCTACTATATCACTGCGTTAAATTATTTTCAACATATAGTAGCTTGGGTCTTACAACTGAGTATAGATTTTATGTAACCATGCCAATTTATGCAAACTTTAAAAAAATAATTTCATGCCTTGTTAGTCTGATTTGCAGGAAATGGAGAATGAACAATTATAAATAGATTGTTTTAAATGCAGCTTAATTAATTCCATGTGTGAATGCACTAGCTAAATACAGTTCTGCTATTATAAAAATAATAATTTTGATACACTAAATGTTTCAGCTTCCCTTTTAAATCAGAATCTCTTTATCTCTTATATCTTTGAGGCTGGCCTTCTCTTGGCGTAGGTAGGATGTAAAATAAGAATGCTCTCAGGGCTTGTTAGGTTATCTTTTTACCTGAAGGAAATATCAGCTATACCTGTCATTTCTGTCAGATGCTTCTCTAACCTGTTCTTAATGACCTCTAGTGTTGGATGCTCCATGACTCTCCCAGTACTGTGCTACTATAGTATTCCCTGCTGTTATTGGAAGCCATTTCATCTTGTTTATGGACATGAAAACAGACTTTCTTCCCCTTTACAGAAGACTTTTACGCATTTTAAAACTGTTACTAAGTCTTCCTCAGGCTTCTCTAGCCTGAAGAATCTCATTAGGTTAATTTTCAAAACAGATCATACTCTCTAGACTTATTTTTCCCAATGATCCTCTTTGGTCTCTTTACAGCTGGTCTGTATCTTTCTTGCAGAATGCCCCAGGCTCAACCGAACTGCATAGAACAATAGTACTTGTAACAGACCACACATTTAGGAAGAAATTCTTCATAGGCTGAAAAATAGGTCCTTTATTTATCTGCTCATTTAATTTAATTAGAATGACTTGGCCTTATATACATTTCTTTCCATTATTAATTCAAGGATTAAATTTAAAAAAACCAAACCAAACAAACAAAAAACTCAACCCCAAAACTCAAATCAAAATACAAAATCATCTCGTTCATTAATATGACTATTTTATAGGACTGCTTTTTAAACAACTGGCTATGAGTACCAAAATTTGCATGCTGCAAAGTAGGGTAAAAAATATTTCACTTGTGTATTTGAAAGACTTCCTTTTTTGAAGTTGTGATATGGACATTTTAAAGACAAAGCAGTTTGTAGTTCGAACAGGAAATAGTTTGAGATTTGGGAGAAAACACAATCTGCCTCTGTTGTCAGATTTCTCACATGTTGCTTAATGAAAGAGCATTTTCTTCTCCCTTTTTTCTTCCAGTAATCACCCAACCTTGCTGGGCTAAAGCTTAGGTTGAGATTTTTGACATGCACCCAGAAGGATACGTCCTGCTCTTATTGGAGAAGTTTCTGTAAGTAAAACAGAAATGAGGTCTTAAAAGGTGTTCGCAGCTTTGTAGGCACACAAAAACCAATCAACTAAACTGTGACTTTATTCCTTATACAGGCTGCTACTAATAAAATACACAACACAGGATTTGGTCAGCAAAATTCCTCCACTGATCTCCGTAAGTACATCAAGTTTAGCACCTGCAAATTCTTACAGTTGTTCTGCTTTTAATGTCTGAGCTAGCTGCTGTGCAACCAAATAATGTATATTGTACTGATATAGATATTAGTTTTCAAAATCTCATCCATGTAAATATTCAGATGGATTTTTTTTTGTCTGGTTGTTTTTTGGAGTTTGGGTTCGTTTTGTTTTGTTGGGTTTCTTTAATCAGTTTGATAAGACTACGGTACAAAAACTTTTTCTGGTTTTAGCTTGTGTCTGGATGTTGTTAATGGATTTACTTATAACAGTCTTTAAGGTTTAGCTATTAAATATATCCAGAAATCTTAAGAAGGTGCCTGACATATTAGAAAATTGCAAAAAAGGATAGTATGGCCAAAGATAGAGAAAATTATTTGGAGACATCTGTGGTTCAGAGGTAAATCTTGAAGTCTTGATGTAGAGACTTCAGTCAAATTTAGGTTGGCAGATTTGATTACACAACATAAGCGTATGTTGTATAATCAAAAAAAGTGCTCTATCAAAGACTGAGCCTAATGAGATGTCTTACTCTAGGCTGAAGGGCATTGAGACAGGTTCTGCAAATGATGAGTTAAAAGAACATTCAGGAGCATAGAGAGAAAACAAGTAAAAGGTGGGGAGAGAGAAGTCAGGCTGGTGAAAGACTGAAAAGAAGTATAAATAGGGTAGAAATATTTTAAGGGTGACTGAAAGGTCAGGGAGTATAGAAATCTAGTAGTGGATCAGAGACTGGAAAGGAGAAGGTCATTACAAACTGTCAGGAGGAGTTTCTATTAACAGCTGTATTTTAGTTGGTATTGAGGGAAAGGGACCTCAGGCAGTTGCTATAAACAATGAGCTTAGAGGTGAGAGGGAGAAGAGTGATATTTAGTGCATGAGCTGGGGTTGACGTTGAAGTATTACTATTTCCATCCAGAAAGGCCAGCTAAATCATAGAGTGTCAGCGAGGATTCTCAGATTTTAGGAGAAAAGCTAATTTTCGTATGTACTGGCTCATCTTCAAATTGCATTTTAACAGAAACCGAATATGGAGTTCATAGTAAGGTTACAAAATATAGCTGGAGGAACATAGCAGGGAGGCCTGCACCAATTTGCTTTCATGTTGATGAGACTTTGCTGCATTATCAACTTCAGTACAATATGTAAAGGAACTTACTTATTTCAAAGGAAGAATTTGAGGTTAAAATTTTTCAGTCCTGTAATGCATGGTTGTACATTTTATTTAAAATACTTTTAAATGTATAACTAAAATGATTTGAATATCAAGGAATAGCTAGGATAGCATGCCAATATGTCTGTATGGAACATGTTTATATCTCTCAAATCAATGTCTGATCTACTGTGAAAACAGTTTTTTTAAAAAACTGTGTAACCAGTCTGTTGTTTCTATTTAGTTATATACACTAGCTATTAAAATGATACTAAGTTAAAGTCTGTTAATGATTAATTTTGATTATTTAATATCTTCCTATTGAAAGTTTCAGTTTCCATTGAGGTGTGATGGTAAAAAAAGAAAAATTGCCACTGAGGTACTACTGAGTGACCTGGAGTGACCTGGAGCTAAGAATGTGAATGCTCTGTTGTCACATTTATCCATCCATACATATGAGTTGAGCAGTCTTCAGTGTCAGTAGTCAAGAAGCTGGTAAAGCAGTACCTTCAAAAATGATCATGAAGCAACTGCTGTCAAAACTCTGAAATTAATTTGTTCTGTGTCCTCTCTTAGTGATAGATTTATTTTTTTCCTTGGTGAGCTCTTAGCTATCCAACTAGATTTGTGGGGAGCTGTCATTATTCTCCATCATCTTGACTTTTCAATTAAGGTAGTAGGTGGTAAGGACACTATTATATCTGTACAATCATTTTCTTTTAGCCAGATGACAATCTCTCATGTCTTTCAAGTTCCATTATATAATTTAGCAATGTGATTAGGGAAGTAAAATGCCAAAGATATATTTGTCCTTTCAGAAGATACTAGATATTAAAAGAAAGTCCTGCTATTAAATGAATTTTTATAATGTAAGCTGGGCATGAATTCAAAAGCAGTATTACACTTCGAACATCGACATGTTAGACTGAAATAACAAAATTAGAGTGGACAAGAAATAAAACTCTGGGGATGCATGTTATGACCTTAGTGAAATTAATTCCTTATAATCATGGAAATTATCACAGCATCACTAATGGAAAACAGACCAGACTATCTGTTTCACTGTAGCAGATTCAGGCATTATCCATTGGAATTCAGACAGTGCCATTTTTTAATCTGTTGCAAATTGCCATTACGGTTGTTGTGGTGGAAGCATTAGATAACAATATAAGCCCCCCAGAAGACATCTCCAGAGCAAATCCTTCTCAGTTTATTCATGCCACTGAATGGCGCTACTGTTCTGAACAGATAGGTAGGATTTAATGTTAAAGTACAATTAAAAAAAACCCTTACATCAAAGAACAGTGTATTAAAAGAATTAAAAGAGGGTTAATATTGTTTGTTTAATGCATACTAGCAGGTTTTTTATTGAATGACATTGCAACTAATCCGGCCTTTCTGCACACTTCAGCATGCTATTTAGCAGAAACAAATTATAGAGTGGTTAGGGTTGGAAAGCACCTTAAGATCGACTAGTCCCAACCCCCTGCCATGGGCAGGGACACCTCACACTAGGCCATGTCGCCCAAGGCTCTGTCCAGCCTGACCTTGAATACTGCCAGGGATGGAGCATTTAACACTTCTTTGGGCAACCTGCTCTAGTGTCTCGCCACCCTCATAGTAAAGAACTTCTTTCTTAACCTGAACTTCCCCATTACCCATTTTCCTATCACTAGGACAGGAACCTATTACCCCTCATCCTATAGCTACAGTCCCTGATGAAGAGTCCCTCTGGCATCCTTGGAGGCCCCAATTGTACTTGAGTACAGAGCAAGAGAAAAAGAGACAGAAATGAAAGAGAGAACTGATTTTAATAGAGATTCAAGAATAGTATTAGTCACTAAAATTAATTTATTATTATTTTTTATTTTGCTCATTATTTTTATACTGCATTATGGAGAGAGGAGGAGGGGGAGGGAGTCCTGTTCCACTGTCTGTATTTCAAAACAACTTTAACTTAGTGTGTGCAGTGAAAGGCTAGATATTTTAAGTTGTCTATGGGGTATGTGAAGCTTGCATTGCTTGTTGCTAAAGCTTTTCAAATGTATAGAGCATGCTTAACATCTGATTAACCTACATCCGTATCAGAATTTTCATTAAAGCTATGCTATAGTTCAACACATTATTTCACAGATATTGATGATTGTGATGACTGTAGTTCAAAGGACTCTGAAAAAAAAGTAGCATGATAAGTTTTCTTAGATACTGCCTCCACTCAGAATTGATTCTTGATAGCCAAAAGCTGTACATATACTCTTGAATGGTCTCATTTTCAACATCTGGAGGAGTCACGGTCTTTGTGAGTCAAGACGCTATTAAGTTCACAGAACTATACAGCTTCCTTTTAGAACTTTGTCTTTTTAATTACTGACCACCATGTTTAGATAATAGGTGCTTAAGTCCAGGAGTTTGTGTTGGACAATCTGTGGTCTGGTTTCTAATGTGAGAGGGTGTAGTGGTTAAGCATCTCTAACTCATGTAGCCTGTTCTCTCACTCACTTCCCTCTCTTTCTTCTCCCCGTTCCCGGAGGGACGGGAAGGAGAATCGAAAAGAATGCAACTCCCACAGGTTGAGATAAGAACAGTTTAGTAACTAAAGTATAACACAAGACCACTACTGCTAGCACCAATAATAATAATGACAAGGCAAATACAAGGAAAGAATACAATCTCTCACCACCTAAAACCAAGCCCAACCACGCAGTGCACCCCCGTCCTTCTGGGTCTCTGCTCTCTGCTTTACAGCCTGGGCATGACGTGCTGTGGCATGGAATAACCTCTTTGGTCAGTTTGGGTCAGGTGTCCTGTCTCTGCTTCCTCCCGGCTCCCCTCCTCCCTGGCAGAGCATGAAACTCAGAAAGTCCTTGGCCAGACCAAAACATCACTAAGCAGTAACCGAAACACTGGTGTTATCAGGGCTGTTCCCAGGCCCAAAATCAAAAACACAGTGCTGCACCAGCTACTAAGAAGGAGAAAAATGACTGCTGCTGCTGAACCCATGACAGAGGGAGAGAAGGGTATTTTAAGCTTTCCCTTCATTGGGCTTATCTGAGTAAACTGTGAGCAGACATCTTCTTGAAATCTCCCTGGAGAGCTCACATATAAAGCTTCTTGTAAAATTTAATTTTAATAGCTATATAATCTTAATAATGTTGGTAAGGAGAAATGTTGCATAATGTCCCACAGAGAGCATTGTTTAAGAGTGATTGTAGACATACACACAACTCATTAACTGTGCATATTTGAACTGCACGAAACAGATCAGGATGCACGTATCTGACTGCTTCTCATCCCTTTCGCCTGTTTTCAAAAATAATAGGCAAAATACTATTGGTGATGCCCACTGATATTAAATTGCTGTATTTTGCAGCTAAAAATGGAAATTCAGGGAACTAATTTCAATTGCTAGATTTCCTATATTATTCACTCTGTAGGGCTCTGCCTCTGTATCTGAGGACTCAATTTATACCAAGTCTCATTGACAATGACTGTGCTAGCAGGGTTTCCACAGCACTTGTGTTCATTTCCTCCTACATTGACATCTCTGAGCTCAAATACATGGAACCACCCTTCTCCCCCCACCCCCAACAAAACAAAACAAAAAAACTCACCCAAAAGTTGAACAGCAAACCCCCCAACAACCACAAACAAATAAAGTTCCAAATCTGTAAATCTATTAATTCCTCTCTGATGATCATTAATTTCATGATCTGGCCTATGTAAAATCTCTTAGACTGGAATCAGCTACCAAAGTCTGGTCTAAGCGTTAGCAACAAACTCTTCATACTCTGCAAAACTGGACTTTTGGCTCAGTCCTCTTCGGTGAGAAGAAACACGCACTAGTTCCTTGTGCTGCCAGTGGGTTTTTTTCAATCCCCTGCTTTATCCAGGATTGGGATGGTCAGGAATTGATTAATAATATGCACAGTATGTCATCTCAGCATCTGTGTGAAGTAATCCACACCAGCTACATTTTAGAGTACGAGCAGGTATTGTGAGATTCTTTTTGAAATTTAGACACTCCAACTAATCTGCAAGCGTACCTTAAATAGATGCCAACTCAGTTGAAACAAACTGCATAACTGTCCAGGAGGAACTGATATACCTGTGTGCTGTGGTTTAAGCCCTTAAACCTAAAGTGGTTTAAGTAACTCAGAACCACACAGCTGCTCGCTCACTTGCCCCCTTCTTCCTCCCCTCTCTCCCAGAGGGATTGAGAGGAGAATCGAAAGAATGTAACTCCCATGGGCTGTGATCAGAGCAGTCCAGTAACTAAGGTATAACACAAAACTACTGGTGCTACCACCAATAACAATAATGGTAAGGGAAATAACAAGGGAAGAGAATACAGTTGCTCACCACCTGCCAACCAATACGCAGCCTATCCAAGCTGTGATCTGGGCCTTCTGGGTAATTCCCCCCAGTTTATATACTGGGCATGACGTGCTGCAGTATGGAATACCCATTTGGCTAGTTTGGGTCTCGTGTCCTGTCTCTGCTTCCTCCCAGCTTCTTGTGCTTCTCCTGGCAGAGCATGAGACTGAAAAGTCTGTGATCAGATTAAACACCACTTAGCAAGAACTAAAAAGGTCAGTGTGTTATCAGTGGGCATGACGTTGCGGTATGGAATTCCCCTTTGGCTAGTTTGGGTCAGGTGTCCTGTCTCTGCTTCCTCCCAGCTTCTTGTGCCCCTCCCCACTGGCAGAGCATGAGACTGAAAAGTCCATGATCAGAGCAAACATCACTTAGCAAGAACTAAAAACATCAGTGTGTTATCAGCACTGTTCCTAGACTAAAGTTGAAAACACAGCACTGTACCAGCTACTAAGAAAGGAAAAATGACTGCTACTATTGAACCCGGACACTGCTACTTCCAAAATTACAGATCTTACATGCAGCTACTAAAAGCCATGAAATGTGCCAATTCTGACATGATAAATATGAAGAACCTTGAGGAAGGGAAACTACCATTTGACATTCTGGCTGAAAATTTCAGATGCTACGTTAAGATTCATGTTTCAAATAAGTACAAGTTTCAGACCAATTAGTTTTGTTACATATGCCTTATTGACACAGGTGTTGTTTTGTTTTTTTTTCCTCTGTATCAGAGAAGAGCTTGAAATCTCAGAAGTGTATCTATTGTTTTAAATAGCCTGCTGAAAACAAAGCCAGTAAAGCACAAATTACTCAACATCACCTGTAGTAGAAGAGGCCTTTCTAATAATGTGTTAGTTATGGCATCTTTGCAGCGTTAGGAGCTGAATGTGTAGTCTGTAGCTGTATTTCTAAAGAAAATATTAGTTCAGGCTATTTTGCACCTAGAAGCCAAAAGGAGGCATGATACCACACAAGTTCATGGAGCTGAATCCTGTAACCTCTCAAACAGGATGGCTGCATGGAGACTGCCTTGGCTGAACAGGTCCTGGACAGTGCTAATGCCTCAGCTGTGCTCAGGAACTGTTTGGGAAAGCACTAATTGGTAGGGGCAAAATCAGGCCAGGGGCATTGCCCAGTGTAACCAAAGAGGTGAGGGCCTCTGCCCTGGCAGTGTTTAGGTTGCAGCACAGACACAGTTACAGTTTTTAGAAGGAAGGAAAATGTTCCTCCTTGGATTGTAACTCAAAAGCTTTATTTTTCCTTGAACATAGTGATTTCTCTCACCATTACATGAACTTCTCACTCTGGAGTTGCTGCTGGGGGAAAAGAAAGGCGCTTGTGATGTTTACCCTGTCTTCTGTGAAACAGAAAATAACACCAATCAGCTACATTCTAACAGTTCTTTCAGTTATGCAACTAGGCACAAGGGAAGGACAAATTTTAATATTTATGTTTTTGCAGACTTTTTAGCATGGTTTCCCAGGGAAACTAGGCCTATGCAATGCCATGGGAAATGGCAGAGGAGATAGAGGAAAGGAAGGGAGGGCAAAGGATGTGGAGTAAGGGAAGGGGTCTGTCTGTCTATGTGTGACCTCTTGTTCCACCAGCTGTTCTTTTCTGCTCTGTCAGCTGATGGCTTTGGAGGGTGTTAAGTGCTTTCAGGCAGACTTGGTAAAGAATGACTGATGAATAGAGGAGAGTCATTGTTCCCACTCAGAAATGTCATAGCTTTTTAAAAGAGAAGTTGCAGCTCATGCCTTTTTATGGATTAAACAAACATCACCACAGCTTCTGAGAGAGATACCTTTTTATTTTTGAACAGTTGGAAAGAGGTTAGCCAGAAGTGCTTCAACTGACATAAGCAACCAACAGACTAAACACATAAGAAAGTAGATTTCATTAATTTCTGTGTTACCAGAACTGCTTCTTTTGCTACTTTATATTTTTTGATTAGAAATTCAACAAAACCTATCTGAATATGAAAACAGTTTTGCTGAAAAAGCTTTCTCAAACAAAAAACATTCAACTGCTCTACTATACAAAGAAATGTATACGTAGGCACACAGATGTGCAATTTTTTTTCTATGAAACAGATACACGTACATACACACAGCAGATTTTTTTTTCTTTTCTGTGAAGAAGCCATAGTTTAAAGTTACATAATAATCCCATTATTTTCTTGCTAGGGCTTTCTTTCTTTATCTTTCTTCTTCATTTTCCAAAGTGGTTAAACTAGTTTAGCTTTTATAAACATTTCAGACTGTCTGGTCTTGATGGACTTTAGGTGAAGGTAGAATTATGTTTGTGGTAATCAATCATTGGCTGAGACACAGCTGAAAATCAGTCCAAATGTCTCAAGATCATCTTGTTGATTATAAACGCATCGCATTCTGAACAGCTTTATCTTATAAATCTACATGTTTTTATAAACAAAAGAAGGGAAAATAATGAAATTTAAAGCCAATAGTGTTGGAAATACCCTGTAGTCTTCTCAAACTAGAGAAGAAGAAACTTCTCAGATTCAGTCATGTAGATGGCCCTTCTGGAAAGTGGATGGCATTCAGATACAAGACTACATACCACAGCTGCCCTGATGTATTTTTAAAACACTACACTGTTGTTTAGACTACAAATATCATATGCAGAAATAGAAAAGTAAACATCCCAGCCTATGATCCTCTGTTCTATTCTTGCTAAGAAGAAAAATAGACTAACATATGAATATCATCTATTGGCAATTCTATTTTTTTCTGAGCAGTAGTCACACAATGTATGGTATTTCTGTTAGAAAAGAAATATTGTCTTTGCTTTCCACAGTTATCAGCCTAGTAGCAGCAAAAGTAGAAAATAATTTTGTAAAAAAGTTTTGAATAAGTCAGGAACCTCTGATAGAATGAAAACATTAGTTACATTAGTTGTGTCGATGACTGGATGGATGGACCTGCATATATATAAAATAAAAGTTCATAACGCAGCAGAGATACTGCAAATGCTTCTCAACCCATTGATAGCACTGACACTGTGTCTCCAACTGGGCATAAAACCAAGAGAATTTTAAGTAGAAAAATAAAAATATTGAAGGCATTCACAAACATCTATTCAATCCAGTTTGTGATACAAATTATGCCTTTTTGTTGGATTGAATTCCTATATATTCTGTGTCATTTAATTTCACACTACTCTAAAGAGGGATGATGGGAAAACAGTAAAGTGAGTATGAAATTTTGGAAGAGCAGAACAGTGTCTGGTTTAGGACCCACATGCCTGTTGGCAAATATTATGCATAGATTCTCTACACCAGAGTTACCAATGAAGCAAAAAATAAGCAAGGTTAAAAAAGTCCTTCTAGTCTATTAAAATGGGAGAAAATCTCTTGAAGAAACTCAGTTCTCAGGGAAGAATCTCACTTTAAAAATCATGAGCTAAAAGTACAAAGGACACTTGTACGGGTTTTTTCCTAGCTGTCAATACGAAACTCCATGATTGTTTAAATGCATAAATGGACATGAATCACATGAATCAATTCCTTGTATTTGCCTTGTCATTATTGTTATTGGTGGTAGCAGTAGTGGTTTTATGTTATACATTAGTTACTAAACTGTTCTTATCTCAACCTGTGGGAGTTGCATTCTTTTGATTCTCCTTCCCATCCACCTGGGAGCAGGGGGGGGAAGAAAGAGAGGGGAGTGAGTGAAAGTATGGGCTGCATGATTTACGGCTTAAACCACGACAGTTCTTTTTGGAGCCCAATGTGGGGAATGAAGGGTTGAGATAACAACAGGATTGATAGCCACTAGTCACAATGCTGATTTATTGGCTCTCAAAGTTGCTGCTCTGGTTCTCACAGGTTCAGCGTATGATACTTTACTTACAGCCGGTATTTGTTATCTTAGCATTTTTCGGATATGGGTTTTGGGTTAAGGTTCTTGTTTCATTGTACTTTATTGGAATGGCTTGTGATACAGGCGGGCTTCAGAAGCGGGGGGGGGGGTGAATATGGACTTGTACCTGGGTGCCTGACTGCTCTTCAGTGTCCTGGCCCTCGTCCTCGCCTCCGCCTTCGTGAGGCTGTGGGAAGCAGAGGAGGGGCGGCCCCGGGAGCTGCCTGCGGCCAAAACAGCTAGGGAGCACGGTCCCCGGGATCAAGAAGCCACGAAGGAGGTGGCAGAAGGGGTAAGCCACCCCACCGAGCACAGCCCGGCACCTGCCGAGCAGCGGGAGGGGGCGGTAGAGGAGCCGAGCCCTGCACCCGAGCCCAGCCCCGTGGCGGCCGAGAGCATTCCCCAGCACCCTCCCACAGAGCCCCGTGAGCCCGAGCCGCAGGAGGATGCAGGAGACCACGCAGCACTTCCCAGCAAGGCAGAGGAGGAAGATCTGGACTCAGACAAAGAGCAGCTGGTGGTGAGAGAGCCGGTAAGCACAGCAGCTACACCAGCCCCAGTGACAAGTACAGCAGTCTCATTTGAGAGTTCTGACGGTTTTGAATGGCCTTTGGGTACCCTTGAGACCTGCCTGCTGATTGTGATGGGGATCAGCATGGTGGCATGCATACACAGTGTGTTTTACCCACAACCATTTTGTCTGGTCCTCAGAGTTAAGCAGAGTGGGGTGTGGGCCTTGTCTGGGGTTAGACTACGATGTAGGAGGACCAAGAGATTTTCCCCAAAGCTAAACAGTCATGAGTGGCAGGGTGTGTGGAACAGTATGGGCAAGTATCTAGTCCACTGGGACCCTCCAGTGCTTTGGAAGCATTGGAGATGGAAGGCAGCTGTATGGAGACCCCAGCAAAAAGCTGCAGAAACTGCTGGAGGGGAGGGTGAATTATTTTGAGCCTGGCAGGCCCATGAGAGTTCAGGCCATCAGGGCAGAGATGCAGCATACAGATGGACTCATGATCAAGGGGTGAACTTAGCAATGGACACTCTTGCCAAGGTTATTCACGAGTGTGAACACTGCACACAGCCTCTCCTGCTTTGCAAGACTGTTACGAAAGGTAGAGCCTGACATCATGGACTGAATGGACTCAGCAGCTTTATAGGGATTGGGCCATGCACTAAGGGATGATCTCTCTATCCCTCTGTGTGTGTGTGTGGATGTATATATATATACATGTGATGGTATACTGAAAATGTGGGATCTGAGCATGACGTGAATGGTATGGAATAAGGGGTGGATACTGTCATGGGTTCAGCAGCAGCAGTCATTTTTCTCCTCCTTGGTAGCTGGTGCAGTGCTATGTTTTTGATTTTGGGCCTGGGAACAGCGCTGATAACACCAGTGTTTTCAGCTACTGCTTGGTAATGTTTTGGTTTGGCCAAGGACTTTCTGAGTCTCATGCTCTGCCAGGGAGGAGGGGAAGCCGGGAGGAAACAGAGACAGGACACCTGACCCAAACTGACCAAAGAGGTTATTCCATACCACAGCACGTCATGCTCAGGATGTAAAACAGAGAGCAGAGACCCTGAAGGGTGGGGGTGCACTGCGTGGTCAGGCTGGGTATTGAGTGGTGAGAGATTGTATTCTTTCCTTGTATTTGCCTTGTCATTATTATTATTATTGGTGGTAGCAGTAGTGGTTTTGTGTTATACTTTAGTTACTAAACTGTTCTTATCTCAACCTGTGGGAGTTGCATTCTTTTGATTCTCCTCCCCATCCACCTTGGAGCAGGGGGAAGAAAGAGGGGGGAGTGAGTGAGAGAACGGGCTGCGTGATTTACGGCTTAAACCACAACATCCTTGAAAAAGGAATGGTATTTTCTCCGGCCATTTGGTTTAGGAAGGAGAACATGTCCTCAAGAACCCGTGTCAGTATACGTGTACGAGTGTGAACCATTTAGACCTACTGTGTCAGCAGGCTACCTGGGTAAAATTGCTGTCCATTTTCATGCAAGTGAATGTTCCTTATTGCCTGTATTGAAACCGTTTTTGTATAAATAACAAGAACAAACTCCCTGTGGCATTACAGTAACGTAAGAGGAGGTTCCAGCATTATTGTAAAATAGCAGCCACATTGCAGTTACCTTAAATTGGTACCTCCATCCAGGTACATTAAGATCCCATTTAGAGCTATACTGCTGCTCTACAGTGTTGTTACACTTGTTGAATCTCTCTGTACCTACCTAAACTAATAAAGAAAAGCCAGTGTGTTTTTACATGTGCTGTTGCACAGAGAAAGTGTCAGTAGTTTAAATATTCAGATATCGCAATTAGTAACTGTATGAAAATCCAACTCAACACCATACAGTGCCAAAACAGATATTAATTCAGTTATACCTGAAAAGTACATGTTTCTCACAATAAAATATGTATTTTTGTGTTTTATGGCATCGCATTTACTGCTTGAATTTGGATTATCTATTATACCATTAAACATATACCAGGAGGGCTCAAAATATTTTTATATCTGAATAAGTTACATTTTTCTATAATAAGCATTAAAGATACGCCATGGTATTTAATGAGGAGGAAGGAGAAATGAAAGACAAGGAAGTAGCAAAGTGGTTTCAACTGATGGTTTGAAACTGTTCCTGCTACGCAGATTTGGACATTAAGCAGTGAAATTTTATGGAAAATCAGTTAATAATCAGTGATTCAAAATCTGACTTGCCAAGGACACATGAACCAGGCACATTAGCTTCAAAATGTTGATTGCTCAAATGTATTCTAAGATATTTTTAATTGTTGCATGAAAACCAAATAATGGCAACTTGTAAAGTACACATACACAAAACATGCAAGCTTGCCATTCTGATCTCTCAAATGGAATCCTCCAGTGCCAACAACTGAACATCACACTGCATTGAATACGCAGGACATCACCTCAAATGTGGACTCTGGTTTCAAATGAACTCTGTAGTCTTGTTTAGAAATTTAGAGTCTTCGGAAAGCTGGAAGCACAACACTCACCTGGAGGAGGTAGAGGGGAAGGGGACTCAGGAGAGTTCCTTGTTTGATGCACCTCACTGATTTCCCAATTCAAACTTACTTAGCTTTAAAGTGCAAATATGGTTTTCTTCTTTCTTTTTTCTTTTTTTTTTTTTTTTCTCAGCACATTCACTCCAGACTCTTGACAATCAACTTGGGTTCTTTCCATTTCATGTTTCATTGCTGGTAATAGAGCCTCTGAAGGCTTTATTATGCCTCCATCATATCTCTATGTGGTTGTCTTCAATTATGCCATCAGTGACACCAGTGCAACCCTATGAATCCTCAGTGGTGTGGTTAAAGTATTATGAAAGGCATAATGAAAAGATTGTTGTAGTTCCTTTGTATGCAGGAGAGCAAAACAGTTCTCAGAGCATTTCCTACTGACAGTGTGGCCCGCCTAACTTAACTCGTGGGAAACGAGTGAGCCAGTTTCAGCTTGTGAAATCAGGTCTCAGGAGAAAACAGTGCAAATATTTACTTTATAACTAAGAAACGTTAAAGAGAAATCTATAATGCAGTACTGTCACTACATAGAAATCAATGCCAGAATTAATTACCTGTTGAGTCCTGACACCATTAGTTAATTTCTGTGTGTAAAGCATTTTGTGCTTTATTTATTTATTTATGAAAATCCCAGGGTGTGGGGATATTCTGCAGCTGCCTGAGGTTAAGAGCAATTCTGAGGCTGCTGTTAAGTTACACTTGGGTCATTCCACCCTGCCCAATCTAAAGTTAATTACAACGCAAAGAGGTTCAAAGGCTCTTTCCTGTCTAATCCAAAAAGATCCTCTTCCCAGCAGGCAGCCTGACCAGGTATGCTCGGTATCAGACAACAGAAGGCAGGTTTTGAGATTGGCTGCTACTCTCAGTGACTGAGAACTAAATTCTCAGGAGTGGGGGAGAGGGGGGAGAGTGGACGGAGGGTGGGTGGAAAACCCAATGCATTTGTTTCAAATTGAAAATAAAGAGAATTTAATCAAAGGGCAAGAAATGCTGAAGAGACTTCTCTGAAAATCACGGTACTCTGCCAGTTCTTGAATGACTGTCTACAGTTAAATAAAGCAACAAAGCTCCTCCAGAGTGTCTTTTGCCTTGTCCTGCATGCCCTGAGTCTCCTTCCAAATTAATTCTTCACTGACCAACTCAGGCTCTGATAGCTCAAATGAGGTGACTTTGTGTGAGAGCAGAACACAGAAATGGCAGAAAGCTGACATCTTGGTGTCTGTGGGGCTGTGTTCAACTCCAATGTCATAAGCTCTGGCAACAGCATAGCAGCCTCCGTGAGGAAGCCTAAGCTCCTTTCCTAATCTGACAAGTAATGTGTCTGCAGATGCAGATGAAAAAAGGAGGATATGAAGCTTGCATAGTCTGCTGATGATTTTTCTCCATTCAGAAATACAATTATTGAATGGCATATGGAAAAAACTGAAAAATTGTCCAGGTGACATATTACACTCTTCCCCCCCCCGTATTGCATTAGATGGGGGAAAAAGTAGCAGATCTGGAAGAAGAAATGGACAAATGAAAGAAGATAGGAGTCCCCATGCAGGCTTTTGTCACCCAAACTCCCTAAAATTGTCTTCACTTCTGGAAGGGGAAAATGGGTTATAAAGACTGAAGGCTGAATGGTCACAGGGACGCAGGAGTTGATTTATACTCAGAACTTCTGCTTTGCTGAGTATAACTCCAAGAGAGACTCCTCAATCTATTCTTAAGTGGACTATATTCTCTGATTTTCCCACTAGAAAATCTAGCCACAGTGAAGGGTAATCTTTCCAGCCATCTGTGCCCCAAACACTTCCAAAACTCTTAAGAATCTCTTTGCATGGAGCTGCTGCAGAGCAGCATCTGCTTCTTGGAAGGTCTCATGGCAGCTCCATTAGTCCTTCCTGTTGTGGAGGCAGCAGAAAAATGTCTGCTTCCCTGGGATACTTACATCTGATTGAGATCTAAAAAGGCCTTTGAAATAGGTATGATAAACCACAGGTATGTCTTCAGTATGTTGCAGATTGCTTTCTGCAAGGTGCTACCCCTCCTGGCCTGAGTGATTTTCCTAGGATAGGAAAACTCCTTCTTTATGCCTCTTTTGTTTCTGCGTCTTCTTTTGCATCCTGGTAGACTTGGCCATGACAGCCTGTCCCTAGATTTTGGGTCAGGGCAGATTTGATCTCATTGATTTGCTGAAAGATAGTCAGTTTATGACTCCTTGAATGATTTCACAATGTGTCATGCAAGAGGCAAAATCAGTTCCCATATCGTCTGTGTTTCAGATTTGCATGTTTTCCAGTTTTGGAATACTTACTTTTTTTTTTTTTTTTCCCCATTGTGTACTTTCAATTAATAACTCCACATATATTTGCATTGAATCACACCTGATGCATCTATTGTTTTCAATATTTGGCGGTGTAACATTTCATAAACCCATTTTTCAAGTAATTTAGAAATTTCCAAACAAGGAGTAATGATTCAACCTTGAAACACTTGCAAAAAATACACTTGGGATTTTCAGAATTATTCAGAATTTATTGTTGCCCTGGGTTCAACTGTAACGGTTATATTTCTTCTTAGTAGCTGGTGCAGTGCTGTGCTTTCGACTTTAGTCTGAGAACAGTGCTGATAACCCGCAACTGTTCTAGTTGTTGCTAAGTAACATTTACCCTGATCAAGGACTTTTCAGTCTCATGCTCTGCCAGTAAGGAGGGACACAAGAAGCTGGGAGGAAGCAGAGACAGGACACCTGACCCAAACTAGCCAAAAAGGTATTCCATACCACAGCATGTCATGCTCAGTATATAAACTGGGGGGAGTCACCCTGGAGACCCTGATCGCTGCTCAGGTTGGGCTAGGTATCAGTTGGCAGGTGGTGAGCCATTGTATTGTGCATCACTTGTGTTTATTGGTTCTTTTTCTCCCTGTCCCTTTATTTTAATTTTCGCTCTCCTTGTTATCTCCCTGTCATTATTATTACTGCTGATAGTAGTACTAGTTTTGCATGGTGCCTTAGTTATTGGACTGTTCTTATCTCAACCCTTGGGATTTACTTTCTTTTGATTCTCCTCCTCATCCCTCTGGGAGCGGGAGGTGGGGAAAGAGGGCAGAGTGAGTGAGCAGCTGCATGGTTCTGAGTTACCAGCTGGGCTTAAGCTGTGACAGTCCCTTGTGGTGTCCAACATAGGGCACAAAGGGTTGAGATAATGACAGATGTGACCAGAGTGTGTCTAATTGTATTTGTGATAAGCATTCATTGTTTCAGATTAATAGCCAGTCGTCACAATGTTGGTTTGCTCTCAGAGTTGTTGCGCTTGGTATCAGAGTTTCAGCATGTTGTTCCTTACTTGAAAACACCAATTGCTGTTTTAGTGCTTATTGGCTTTGGGGCCTGGGCTAAGGTTCTTGTTTCACTGTACTTTATGATAATGACTTGTAATACAATAGAATCATTGATCGTGAAACTGGTCTGGCATACATTCTCACAGTGGTCATCAACTTTATACTTTGGGAGGCATATAATGGGAATTTTTTAGCAATTACACACCTTTTTTGTCCCCTCAGAGGGTCAGCCTATGAAGGAGACATTCCCTCATACCCTCCCCTCCCCTACCAGGCTATTTACAGCAGCATTTGAAAATTGTAAAGGTTTTGAATATCCTTTGAATACCCTTGAAACCAGCCTTCCCTTTTTGCTGGGAACCAGCATGTTGCCACATATACTGCACTTGTTTTACCCACAGCCATACCACCCAGAGAATGTCCGATGTTATCTGATCTCAGAAGCTAAGCAGGATTGGGCTGGAGTCTTTTCAAAGGTTAAATGACAATCTAAGAATGTCACTGAGAGATTTTCCCTGATGCTGGACAATCGTGAGTGGCAGGTTATGTGGGATCGTATGGCAAACTCCTAGGCCAGTTGGCTCCTCCTGTGCTTTGGAACTTCACTCCTAGTGTACTCATCCAGAATAGACGAAGGCAAATAAAACTTAGGCAGTTTTTCCTTTCATTATATGTATTATGTATTTTATATCTACCTTCCCCTCTCTAGCTTTCTCCACCTCTTTGTCTATGGATATTGGTATCCTTTTTTTTTTCAGGTTATTTAAAAATGTAAAAGGAATAGAATTATTCTATATGTTCTTTGGAAGTAAGTTACCATGTATGTTGCCTGGGTACTAGTGTAATACTTCTGATCCATTGAGAACAATTATTATATATTTATAATATTCTATTAATCCTTATTAAAGCAAAGAATATTCTTTTTTGTCAATAGTATTTTCTAGTGTTTCCATTTTTACTCTGATTTTAAAGCATAATTTTATCAACTGTCCATACTATTGCTAGGCTGGTCCTGACAAAATGCCTGTGCTAGGAAACAATTCAGTAGGACCATGCTCTGTGGGGGAAGGTGAGAGGTGAAAGTAAATTTTCTGTATTGAATATTTCCCCCTACTTTTCAACAGCCAACCCAGGTAACCTCCTGAGACTAGGAGGCACAAAATGAAATACAAACATTTGTAAATAAGTAGAATCAGTTTTAAGTAGTGTTAAGTTTGATGTCTTTGTAACAGTAGGAATGGAAAATTACTGAGGTGCATGATTCTCAGAGAAAAAGAAATAGGGTGTGACTAGAGAACATACTGAATATTCTTGTTGTATAAAATAAACCATTGTAGTTGACTTAGTTTTAGGTCCTTATGACCTTAGTACAAACAAGTGTAAGAAAAACAGGATACAAAAACAGGACATAGGGACAAGGGGTATCTGGGAATAGTAGGTGTCCAGGATGGGCTGCAGTCAAACTAACTGATAAGAAGGACAGGATGATTGCTATGTCTGTAGTGTTAACAAACAAATTAAGCTGGTATAAACATCTACTTCATGTGCTTCAAAGGCTGCCAGAAGTGATGAAGATTGTTGGAAGAAGTAAACGACCCCCAAAGACCACCACCACATTTTTGTACTCACGTGGGGAAACTTTCTAGAAGAATGATGTAATACATAAGTAGCCTCATGAATATGCATGTAGTCCACAATGAATATGTATGCTAAGTGACTGTATAAGGACTGCTTGTTTAGCAATTCGGAGGGACACACTAGGAGGAGCTATCCCCTGTGTCTTCCAGCACTGCAATAAAGAATACCTGCATGTCAACTTAAACTTTGTTGGCGAGTTCCTGGAGATTTCTCTGAATCACTCCTCATTACTTTCTAATCATTTTCTTGATGGGATCCAGCTGAGTACTGTTGAGAGGGCTGAATATAGAAACAGAAGCTAGTAGGAACCCATTACTGCACTAAACACTATCCACAAGATTCCATGTGCTTATGTCTATTTATGACATGCATAGATATTAAATGTCATGTCTATATTCAACTGGTATTTCTTCTATAAATGGGATATGTTTGTTGCCAGTCCTAAATATGTCACCTATTCTTTATTTGTCATGTTTCTACAAAGATGTCTTTTAGGTACCTAGTATCTGTAATAATTTATAATATAGAAGAATTAGCAAATATATAAATGCTATTTTAAAGCATGAAAAAGCATTTTGAAGTATTTAAAACTCACCCCCCCAACATGCTACTTCATGACAAAAATAATCACTTTTTTAATGACTTGAAAGGAAAGTGGGAGCTTGCTAAGATTAGTTGCAGTGGTCTGAACTTGAGTAGTCTTGAATGATAAACTAAAATAAATGGTCAGTGCTTTGGAAATTAGAGGTATTCATTAGTTGGAAGAATTATGTATAGAATCATAGAATAGTCAGGGTTGGAAAGGACCTGAAGATCATCCAGTTCCAACCCCCTGCCATGGACAGGGATACCTCACATTAAACCATGTCACCCAAGGTTCTTCCAACCTGGCCTTGAGCACCGCCAGCAATGGAGCATTCACAACTTCCCTGGGTAACCCATTACAGTGCCTCACCAGCCTTACAGTAAAAAACTTCTTCCTCATATCCAATCTAAACTTTTCCTGTTTAAGTTTGAACCCCTTACCCACTACACTCCCTAATGAAGAGTCCCTCCCCAGCATCCCTATAGGCCCCCTTCAGATACTGGAAGGATGCTATAAGGTCTCCAAGCAGCCTTCTCTTCTCCAGGATGAACAGCCCCAACTTTCTCAGCCTATCTTCATATGGGAGGTGCTCCGACCCAGGTGTAGAAGATGTAAGACGGAAGCATGTCATAAGTACCAGGTGCAACTGAGGGGAATAAAGTCTTTTAAGTGTATTCAGATGTATGTCAGAACAAGTTTTAAAGGCTTAATTCACAGAATATAAGATCTAGAAATTGGATAAAACTTGAATGTAACAAAGAATCTATTATAAAAATATTTTCATGAAAACCTACTTTCACCAATATTGTAACATTTTCTTTCTTTTGACGATCAGGATATCATTAGCTGATTTATCATGGTTTCAGTTCAGATCAAAACTTTCTTTTCGATTCAGAAAATGCAGTCTTCCTCCCAAGACTCAACTCTTTCAATGAAACCACAAATGCAAACTAGTGTGGAAGTCCAATTTAGTTAATAATGTCTATTAAAACCATTGAACAAAGGTTAAGAAAAATGTCTGGCATTGTGGAAAATAAGTAGTGTCTGCCTGAATAAATGTTTCTCTGTTTGCACTTTATTTAATCATTTGCTGTGGGGCTTCTGGTTTTGCTTTTGGGATGGCAGAGAGGTATTTCACAGTGAGACTCTATCATTGTGTTTCTGATTGGAAAATCAGCACTTTTTTTTTTCTTTTGTGCCCCTGCAGATTATGTTGTGCTGTTAGCAGCAAAGCATCTGTTCTGCCAGTTAGCTTACTGTGGACTGCTTTCTCTGGTAATGGAAGCTGATTGGAGTCTTTCCAAAGGCACTGATGAGTTAGAAGGTGAGGTTTGACCACAGGTCAGTAGGAGACCAACCATTATATATGTAATTAAGTTGATCAGTATTTCCAAGTCATACCACAGGTTAACTCACTTCTTAAAGTGAACATTTCTATAGTACTCTAGCCAACAATGTCGAAATGTATGTATGACCCCACAAAACACAGAACAGTAGTTTTAAAACTAGTTTAAGGCTCCTGACCAAATGTATATTAACTTTAGAAATTATTATTTTTCTCTCAATTGCAAATAAAAGCACAGTTCTATTATTTTGTTTTATTTTTTATGTTTTAACAAGATTCTGGCATAGATGGTATTTACTGCCAAAGACTTTATTATAATATATGACCATTCACGCATGTATATATAATTTGAATTAATAGAAGCTGTAGAGATGTGTCAGAATTTTAGATTTGTGTCTGTTTTAAAGTAGTGAGAAGGATCATCTGAGAAGACAGAAAAAAAAGATTGATATTCCCATCATTTAAGAAGTGAAGCCCCTCTCAGCAGCACCTTTAAGGATAAACAGGAGAGTTTTTCATAAATTACCTGCTGCATTTAGAATAGAGGTTATTCAGAGTAATTATGCAGGACAGTCCAATATAGTAGGGTGGAAAATTACTTAAGTACATTAATTTCATTTGTGTCCTGTGTGAGAAAAATCAGAGGTATACATGAGGGGATTACACTTTCTCCAGAGGAGGGAGAACATGCAAAAGATCCCCTCATATGTGCGTAAGTTCACCTAGAACACTGTTTGGTTAAGTGGCTCCACATGAAATGAGCTAACCCCAGCAGCTATCACAGGAGCAGCACCACAATAATCAGTAGGGCTGATAGGACTCCATGGAGATATGATGCAAGTTCCTTAGAGATCTTTAACATGCCAAACAAATTGGAAGCTCGGAAATGGTAAGAACCACTTTATGAAGAGACCAGATTTATAACCAGAGTATAATCTGCTCATTGCAGGGGGTTAGACTAGATGAGTTTTGAAGGTATTTATATAATAACTGCTTTATATCATGCACAGTGTGACTTGGATGGACTTTTAGGGCAGAATTTGTGTGGTTTTCTGCCATCTAAACTGGTACATTCCATGAAAATCATTGTTTTATCTTACTCAGTAACAAGCTATGGGGGATAGAAAGGTCCTTCCTTTTATTCTTCTGCAGCTTCATCATATAATACTTGCATGCTCTGGGGAGTCCAAGGCTACAGTCCCTTACCAATACAAGTTTCCAAAACTTGCATTTAATTCACTAATTCACAGCTAAAATCATGCGAGAAAAGTGCCCTGGCTGTATTGCTGCAGGTTAGCTTGGACTATAAAAAAACCCTGTTTCACTCTTTGAATCTGTGTCATTCAAATAGATCATTCAAAGATCATTAAAGATTGCTTGAGCCAAGAATAAGAAGAATAAGAGTATAATTTTGTGAATCTTCTTTCATAAAAGAGCTGAGAAATTTTTCCTGAACGACCCCAAAAAGGTGACAGATTTTGTTTTATAGTTACTTGGAGTGGCCCAAGAAACACCTGTTCTCTTTGCATTTTTCATCACTTAATGCAGGAAAAAGTCATGCAACATTTTTGAAAAGGGAATCGAAGCGTACTGTGAGACTGCATCGGAGGACAAGGGAATAGTAATTTTAAAACTTACTTAATTTACCTGTAGTCACATTCTCATCCTCACACACTCTCAGGCACCAAAATATGTATGCCCAGTTGTCTCTCCTGCATTCAGGCACCAAGATGCACATATCCAGGCAGCCTGGTGAAGATTCTTTGCAGTGTTGTAGAGGATGGTGACACTGTCTTGTACTCAAGTCCTCATCACATCTCATGGCCTGCTTCTCACTTTGCCTATTGGCTCCTTTTGAGCCAACAAAGAGCTGACAGCAATCACTTTCTTCACTCTGTAGCACTTCTGTGAATCTTTAGGATTTATTCATTGTTCTTTTTCTCTGAATGTCTGTGTTGGGAGAAGCTGCATAGAGATATGCTGGAATTTTGATAACCTGATACTGTAGAAATCATCAACATATGCCATAACTCAAGCTCTTCTTTTGCCCTGCCTGTTGATGCTTCCACACTCAGACATTCGTATTCATTCTCCTCTTCAATAAGCTCCAGCATTTCTGTTACAGCTGAATATTTTTAGACAGTTGAGGGAGTCTAGTAATTCTGTTTGCCTCATTGCTCATGTTTATGTATCATGCTATATGTACCCAGAGTGGTTTGGGTTTTTCTTTCTTTCTTTTTTTTTTTTTTTTATCTTTTCATGGCTCAAGTTGGGTTGAAATGACAAAATCTTGGAAGTGTTTGTAAGCTAATAATTGAGAAAGATTTTGGTGTTACATCAACTGTGAAATTTCATTTTGATGCTGAACTTTCTGAAAATACTATTCTAAAAATATTATTGATTTACATCTCTTAGCAAAAAGTAGTCTCAAGCCAAAATTTAGAACCTGCCATTTAGAAAATGTCATGGGATGTGTGACAAGTTCGAAATTTCTTTTCTGTCTAAATGAGAAAAAACGAAACTCAACATTAAAATCGGCCCTTTTCTTCTGAACAGGTTTTTGGATTCAGCAAATCAGCAACAGTACAAGTTCAAGCAAAAGATGTCCAGGAGGCTGTGGAAGTGATGCCCACTTCCTTTCACAGAACCTAGTCCTGAATTCTGTTGCATCTTAAAGCAAAGCCTCTGTCTTCGCAGAAGGGAAGTCTGCTGGCATGCTTCCAGATCCTTCACCTCTGAGAAGTGCAGTGGAACATGTTAAGGCTGCTACATGGGGTGGATATCCTCATATACTATATGTTTAAATAATGAGTACTTATTAATCTTTTCCTATAGTTCAGATACATGGAAATTCTGAATGTTAAGGTTTTAATCTTACTGAGGATATGTAGGTTCTTGCTACAAATGTGTGGGGTTTCCTTTCTGTTGCGCTACAACTACAGTCTGCGTGTGTGTTGAAAGATATGTAGCTTTCTATTTTTTTCCATGCAGGATTATGTGTGGTAGGTATGTGGTCATACCTGCTGCACTGTGTCAGCAGGAATCTCTCTCTGTCTGATATGTGAACTTCTTAACATGAATAAACAGGTAAATCAGAAACCCTGCAATCCTAGGCAGACCAAAAAAGCACGTATTTTTTACGAGGATTAATAGAATAGCCCAGTTGTGTCACTGAAGCAGCTTTTGACAGCCAACTCTAAACAAAAAATCAGTTATGGTTAAATTTGGGTCTGTTTACCTAGAAGATTGAGAGCAAGATAGGATTTATTTTTTCCAATGAGATTGACTTAGCTTCCAAGATTATTTTATTAAGCATCTTGACTATATAAGCATCTTCTTTCCAATTTCCAAATAAATTGTGGTGGTAGGGTGGCTACTATTCCTTGCCTTTGAAATTAGAAAAAGATAAACCATCTAACATATCACCATCTACAGAATAAGCATTCTGTATGTCCAACAAGAGCTTGAAATGTATTACTAACCTAACTCAAAATATCAGTGATTTCCTCACCAAAAAAAAAAAAAAGTAATTTCACTTATGATAACATAATCATTAGGAAGCCAAACAAGATACTACATACATCTATCTGCACATGACAGACCCATGGATCCATGTCTCCAGTTCAGGACTGAACAGGACTGTTGACAATCAGTCCTGTAGTTCCTATGTACCACCAAAACCTCCATAATTGAATTTTTTTACTGAAATGATTTACTAAAAGCCTTAAGAGTGATATCTGGAATCTGTAGTTGACCCTTATACATATCATACAGTTAAACTGATTTTTCCCTTTCAAAATTGTCACTATCAAAATTGACCATGTCATTGACCCATTCCCTTTTAAAATAAATGATAAATTCTGTACAGAATGATCTTAAAATGAAGAAAAACAGAAATCCAAACAGGCTTTCTTGGCAATGGCTTCAAGTGAATTCAAACTGTCCTAAAGCGAAAAGCCATTTGTGTTTCCTTTTGTTCAGAACATGCAGCATAGCATCTTCAGAGAACTGCAAATCAGCAACTTGAAGCTACGTGAGATCGTGCTGTCTTTGCCCATCCAGATGTGGTAGCCACTTAGTGTTTCACATTGCATATGCTATCAATAACAAGTATCCCTGAAATGCTGCAGCAGCACAGTAATTATAGCTGTATGTTCACTGGAGTACAATGGAATGCCTTTCTCCTAAGCAGTTTTTCCTTAGAAAGTCTGAAGTTATCCTGATTATAGATGGCTGTATTAAACTCCTGCCAGAAGTAATGTCAAGACTTTACAGAGCTTCAGCTCACAGAACTGTTGTAGTTCCACTTCCTTTATTAAAGCCATATCAGCTTACATCAAATGTAGAACTTAAGTCATTATATTTTTATTTCTTTTATTTCTTGCAGTATATTTTATGTGTTCGCATGTTAGTAGACAAGCTAAGAAAATAATGTTATTCTCTAGCCTGCCATTGAAAAATCCCATTAAGTCTATAATTGATTTCATAATACATACCTTCTCATCATAATTCCATTTTCCAAGAGTCTGTAGTGGAAAAGTAACTTTTCTGAATGAGGAAATAAGCTTGAGATGATATAAGAAGAAAGAGCACCCACATACCCAAATGGAAAATTCCTTCCATTCTACTTCTGAAGCCACAGAGACAAAGTCAGTAAAAAGTAATTGTCCTTCTCTCTTTAAAGAGTACTTATTATCTGCAGAAAGAATTTCCTTTTTTTTCCCTAACCCATGAAGCTCTTCTACTTTTTTATCTACAGAAATGTTTACATTTTATATGTCTCACCAAGAGAATAAAAATATTTCACACCACACAGAGCGGTAGGGATTTTTTTTGGGAAGAGCATTCAGGCACCCCACCCCTGACAGATAGGAATAGTTTGTCCAATGTTCTTGGATGATAATTGGGAAATGCACTTCTTATCCTAGATCTTCAAACAAGAAATTGCTCTATGGGGAGTAGGCATTTAATCAGCTTCTTAAGGATTTAGAGAAGGGACTTCTGCTTCATGAGAGCTGGTTAGTGTCCAGTCTGGGTAGTTAAATTAAAACTGTGTGTTCACCCAGTGATACGCTGCAAGTGCATAGCAGGTGTCTAAAATATTGGTAGCACAAATGGCTGCTCCTTGATAGAACCTTTTTGTCCATCTAGAAAAATGGGGAAGCTTCTCTGCTTGGCTGCAGGCAACAATCAGTGTTTGGATAGCAAAATAAACCTGTCAGAGAATCCAATACTTTGTTTTGCAATCAAGGTTAATTTTGTTGACGACTAAAATGGTCTTCCACACCAAAACTTCATTTAGTTGGGAGCCAGAATAACAGATACTTCAGATAAGTCTCCCTTGTCCAGACTGTTTCAGAGTTTGGATGTTTCATTGTTGTTCTGAGGGCAATAACAAAAAAACATGCAGGTTGTTAGGTGTTATGGCAGGTCGAATCAAAATTCTCAAAGGCAAATAAGCCATTGGCAGTTGTCACTTTCTGGTTTTTGTCTCAGGGATTTTCTCAGTTCCATTGCTTTGCAATGTTAGTGTGATAAACAACACCATTTTTATTGACATCCATGTGAATGAACTGACTTTGGTTCCACTTAAGAATTTTGCAAGGTAATATTTTCAGGTAAGTTTTTCTACCATCTGGTAGACAATTTCCAATTCTTAAGCCTCTTCTTTTGAAATAATATGCTGTGTTTGCAGCAGTCTAACTTCTAGCTTGTTTAAGCTTGCTGAATCCTTCTTCTACCAGTTTTCTTACCTAGTAGTATTCCCATAAGATTCTATATAGTCCTACTATAGACACAGTTACTGGACAGGATTTAGATGAGCTCCTATCAAAATATTAAATGACTGATGAAATCAACAAACACTTTTGCTCTAATTTCTTCAGTTTAATCAGTGGCAGCTACTGTGCTACTAAATAGATGGTGACATAGCAGACAGCTAATATCACCACACCTTAAGCTGCTTTTTAATTTTCCTTAGAAGTCTGTCTCCCATTTTAGCAGCAGAATTCTTATCTTCATTACAAGGAAAAAAATTAAGTGTCAAGTTAATTCAAAGTTTCATTTGCATATTCTTGAGGAAAGAACAAAAAGGTGTTCAGGAATTACTGAAACATCTGATTAATTGCAGGCCTTTTACTGCACATTAATCTTGAATTGCTGCTTCCCTCTTCTGTGACTGAAAGCTCCCCATCATTCAGGGGACATTTCCAGATGTCTGTGTTGGTACCAGCAAATGATACCCATAGGTCTCTGCTAAGAAGCTGCCTAAATCTGAAATCAAACAGTGCAGCAGCACCATGACAGAGCCAGAACATCCTTTGGGGCTGTCTAATCCATCACTTGACTGTGAGAGGAATACAATATTTTTCCAAACTTGTTTCCAGCAAAATGAATTTGTGTGTAAAATCCTAGCTGCAAAAAAATTGTTGTAACTCACAATACTGTTAGAACTCAACTTTTCAGTTACTGCTGATTTACACTTTTGAAAATAGGACGGGAATATGACTTAGTGTCTTGACATAGTAGAGCCTTCCCTTATCTCTGTTATCTTTAACCATAGATTAAATGGTGGTCATGTAAAAGAAAATGTCTCCCTCTTCCTCTTTCCCCACTTTATATGTATTTATAAACGTATATATATATATATATTTATATTAAACTGTGGGGTTTTTTTTTCTATGTAGCTACCCTACAACAAGCTTGGAATTATAAAATAGGATACATGTTCAAGTCTTTATAAGCTTTGCTTTGTAGAAAGGCAGACTAGTTTTGTCTCACTTTCTTTCTGGTTCGTGCTTTTCTGTACTCTCAAGACTTAGACTGGTATAATTTGAATAAGCCAACTGTCTTTGCCTGAGACACATGCATGTACAAAAAGAGAGCAAGAAGTTTGAAGGTATGAAAAAGGAAGGGGGTGGAGATAACCCAACATGCCCCCCAGTATGGGTCAACTGCTATATGACAGAGTTGGTGTTTCCCCACCAGTGTGTGCCTTGTTGTAATTGTTGGAGCAGGGTGAGAAGTTGTGTTGTAAACTATGCTGAGAGCTGCGAATCATTCCTGTTGCTTTACTCTTTTTAAAGGGCTCCAGACAGAAATGGATTAAATAAGCCAGGCAGTTGCTATAGCTGCCACATGCTAAGGGCTCTCCTCTTTCTTTCTGGCATTTGTAGTATTTGTCCTGCACAAAGTCAGAGACAAAATGCTACTTTTCAGTTCAGCCTGGAGGAGAAAACGGCACTGCCCTGAACAGGAGCTGGTGGGGAAGGGCCAGAATACTGTAGTGCATCTGGGGGCTTCCATTTTGGAAGGTGTTGCAAAGTGGTCTCGCAGCTTGTTGGGTATCTGCTGATTATGAGGACAACAGCTCAAACCATGGGACCATGTATGTAGGCAGAGATGACCTTAGGAAACAGTAAATGTCCTATTTAAACACCAACATGTCCTCTGCAGCATGCCTGGTGTGGGTGAAGCTCTGCACCTCCTGAGGCACAGAGGAAGGGACACAAAGTTGGGTCCCAATTTCTTGGGCACTTTCCCTTTCTCTTTCTGGGCTGCCCCATGCTGTGCCTGGCACCAGTATGGAGGGATGAAGGCAGTGGGGAGTCATCCTGACAGATGAGGAACAACAGATCCTGCCACTGCTAGGAGTACTGTGAAGGGCTGGCACTGCTGGGAGTACTGGGAAGGGAACCTGGTGAGTAATCAGACCTCAGTCCTGAGGATTTGCTTGAGGCAGGAAGCCCCTGTGGCTGCTGAGCTGCCTCAGCATGCTCTAGAGTGGGAAGGTCTAAACACAGACCTTGGGAAGGCTGTGGCAGAGACATACTTTAAGGTAATGAGTAATTGCTGACAAAACTTTCCAAGCTTAGACATGGGTTTTGGTATTGACTACCGGCAGTAACAAGTTTTTTGGTCCTTTGTGATTATTTTGTTCCATACAAACTAGTAAATTATTGAAAAAAATAGTGTTAAATATAATTCTTTATCCTTATTATCAGGAGCATAAATTTCATTATTTAAACCTTGTTCCAGTGAAATCAAGTGAAACTTTGTTTCTGATTTTGTTGAGACCAGGACTAAAACAATCCATACTGATGTGGGAAATGAAAGTAGCCAAATTTTTTGAATGTGACTGAACATGTGTATTAAGCATGATACCATCATTCATCTTAACAGGCATAATAAAAAAATAGATTTAATGCAGCCTACAAGGAATACAAATTAATTAAAGTAATTTATTTGTGAAACATTTCAAAAGTCAGAATGATAACTTAAAAATAACTGCTATGGTAAAATTTAATAAGATAATGACAGCTTCATTAGATTTAAAAGTGTGCATAATTTACAAGAATGTTTTATTAGCATTGAGGTAACATTTTCTATTTTATTCAGATTAAAATTGTGTAAATAGGCCATTTGAAATGCTCACATTCTGTATTGAAATTAACTATTCATGAATTAATTCTTCAACTTCTCCTGAGTGTTATCCTTATTCACACAATAAGTCCCATCGACTAATGGCGTTCCTCAGGCATAATCAGTTGACAATGGGACAAGCATAAGAATTACTCATGTAAAAAATACCAACCCCAATACTCTTTGTTAAAATATTGCTGATGAAGGTCCTTTTCAGGCAACTAGCTATTTCGCTTGCTGTGCAACAGAGGGAAATTCTTTTGTGATCTCAGTGGATGATTGGTTTCTTTCCTGACACATTGCAGGAGTGAAACAAAATGCTGTAGAGAGACAGCATGAAGGAGTGGTGGTGGTAGGTCAAGGGCACGTTTTTTTTTACCTAGAAAAATCAACAGTCCTTTTAAGAGCATCCATCAGGTATATTTGTGAGTCCAGACCAGTAAAAGGCCTTCTCCTCCTCCCTTATAAATACTTGTTTTTTAAGGTATGCACACTTGGGAAAGTGGTTAATTTTGAGAAAATTACTGGCAAAACTATTGAGACTTACTCTGTTCTTTCAGTGCTGCACAACACCAGGGATATGTGCATCCTCTCGCACACAGCCTTGGCATTTAGGTAGAGTTTCATTTTGGGGATTATTTGGAGACATCCCTTAATATCTTTCTTGGGGCTATAGGAATGTTTTACAATAATTTTTAAGATCTCCATAAGCACTGAGCATGAGGATCACTCCCCCTGACCTCCCCCAGGCAGTGGAAAGATTGTGATGTACTTAAGTAGATTAGCTTTTTCACGATGCACTTCATTAAAGTGTTATTCTTAGGAAATGGTCTTCAACAGTTTTTTGTTTTGGTTTGGAATTTTTTGTCTTAAGAGAGGAAAATGTAGCAAACATGCCCATGCTGAAGTGAAGAAGATTAATTCCGTAATCAGGACAAAACATGATCAAGAATATGAAACTTCTTTTTTTCTGCTTGCTTTCTGGTAATATTATCCTTTCTGAATGGTATGTGTTTGCATGTGCTTTTTATGGCCTCAGCTCAGGACAACAGTGGAAACTCAGAGAGTACATGTCTATCTAAATGGTTGGCCTAAAGTTCAGTGTTGTGATCCAAGTGCTGTTGTGATGTTCTATAGAAATGCAGACAATCGATACCTGAGAGAACTCTAAGCAGTTGTCCAATTTAGTAACTTATAACCAATTTTCATTGCAAATCCCTAAACACACCTACTTTGCTTGCAGAGATCTGTGCAGCAAGTTTTAGTCTCTTGAGAAATATGCTTGCTTTCTACAAACAGTCTTTCATGGGACTCCAAAACCAACCCATGGATGTTGAAGGATCTGTGAACCACAGACAAAAATACTGGTTCAGTTGATGCATCAAACAAGTTCATTTCAGTACAACTTGTGTTTCTGAATCATGTGGCAACTTTTTGATGACCTAAATATGAATACAGAGCCCTGGATTTATTACATACTTCTAATGTTTTCCACTTTTTCTAGCCATGCTTTCTTGCAACTGCGGTTCTTTGAACCTATCTTCATCACACATAGTGTCCTACTTCTGTCATTGTTTTCTGTAGCTTATTAAAAGATACATATAATTGAAATGAAAATTCTCTTGAGCATTTGCAAATCATCATCCGCTATTATTATATAAAAGGATTCCTTGGGGTTTACAAGAATCACTCTTTAAAATATGTTGGCTACTCATCCAGTAATTTAAAAACAAATAATACTCATCAACAAGAGAGATGGAAATGTTTCCTAAAGCAATTTTGTTGCCCCTGTAATAGGTCAGATTTGAGCAATATGGTACATAATCCAAAAGAATATTTGGAAGGTAAAGTCATAGATCCTCTTAAAGGACTGTTTCTTCTTCACAAATCTGGATTGAAGACTGTTGTTCTATGCTAATACCCAGAATACATTTAAATATATTTCATTATTTTTTAAAAATTCCTGACTGATCTTATTTGCCTAGTCTTCATGGTTGATCATGAAAAACAATTGTTTTATTTTTATTATTTGCTTTTTGTCAAAAGGACTCACTTCTCAGTTCTCCCTAGCCTTTTCTTTCATTCATAACAAGCTTTAAAACTAAGGTAAAGTATCGGCAGCTGTTACAACCACTGAGTGCTGGATCCAGCAGCTCATATGAAGAGACTTAAAAGTAGCAATCAGAAATTAAAATGTTTTAGCATAACTCTGTAGTCTTCTTTGTGTATTCACCTGCTTAAATAGTACAATCTTTCATTCATTGTAAAAAAAAATAAATCAATATTTGGATTGAGTTATTTCATTGAAAGACAATTAATTGGATGTTTATTTATATTCACGATCTTGAAGTGAATTGTTTGAAAGAAGCCATCACTTTATCAGCAGCTGAAGTCACAAGACTTTCAGAGAATCCCTAAGGAGTTAATGTATAATTTTAAAGAACAGCTTTGACAATTATTCCTTCTAGCATGAAAAGAAGGGTGGTTGTAATAGAACAAAAATGGCATTGCAGGTCTGTGTGAAGAAATATGAAAGTCATAACATAGATCTTTGTAAGCAGGCCAAAACATTTTATTAATACATGAGGTTTTTTAAACCAGGATGGAATATATCTGACTAGAGATGGAATCAGTTGTGTCACCTAAATTAATTTGCCCCTGTGTCTTGTAAATTATTTCATGCCACAAAAATCTGATCAGAGATTGAAGCAGAAATGAACAATTCAGTCTCCGGTTTAAAGGGAATTAATTCTTAAATAAGTTGGTTTAATTTGGTTTTTCATCTTTGGTGAGAATAGGCTGCTGAGCATTCACCTTACAATCATTTAGTTTAATGTTAGGAAAAACCTTCAGAAGAGATCAAGGAACTCTTCACGGGAGTAGTACCTGAGTTTAAGACTAAGAACCAGAACTAGTATCAGTATATAGGTGTCTGGTGTCATCTACTAAACAAGCTTCAGATTATTCCAAGAAGTGAGGTAAAATGGCAAGTTCAGAATCCTCTGTTTGCAAGGAAAACAGGCAGTTAATCCAGAAGTCATTGCATGATGATCTTACCTCCACAGTATTTCTCTGATGAAGCTTCTATTAAGAATTTCCAGTAAGAATTATACAGTCCTTTCTTTGTCATCTAATTGTAGTACCTTATTGGTGCTTAGGTCTAAGTATACTGCATCTTATTCCTGAATATTTCTAGAACTGTAGGTATTGTTTCAAAAGACCCCCTCCCTTGTACCTTGTGGTCCTTCTCTTTTATGTTAATTATTATTTATACAGCCCTGTGTTACTTGCTGGCAAATGGATATGTGTTTTCACATAGCTTAACATAGTTTGGAAACTACATTAGTCTAGCCAATTAGTATGAGAAGAAGCAGCATTACTTATTTCTTGAGACTGAATAGTTAGTAGCAATCATTCTGTATAAACAAAACAGGTGCTGAAAAAATATATTTACATAGTAAACATACATTCAAAAAACCTATTTGACTCATAAAAGTCAAAATATTTTGAGTTACTTAGATTGTGACAGACCCTTGTAAAGAAGCCATTTTAAGGTTTTTCAGAGACCTAAATATTGATATGGCTTCCCCATAGGTTCTTCAACAATGTGTAGGTGTTAAAATTTACCTGTTTGGAAGTCTGTCTCTTAAATTCTCATTAGCACAAAAGTAGAGTTTTGTTTACATTTTATTAAAACCAAATAAACTTATAAGTGGAAATAATTGTAAGGTAAAAGCAGTGTTTCAAATTTTTAAAATGGGGGGGCAAGAGAGAAGATGGAGGGGTATTCCTGAAAAGCAATTTAAAAATTCTCACCAGTGCTTATTCTTCATAAATCAACAGTATATAAGAGTAAATTCTCCATATTTTAGAAGGCTGAACTTTAGGCTGTTCTCTTGTGATTCTGAAGAGATGGGATAAATTTGTTACTGATTTTCAAAGTGCCCCAGAAACTGATTAGAAACAACTTAAAATGGGGTAGAAAGGTAAAGGGAGATGTTGTATGTTATGGCAACAATCACTACTGGATTCCTATTTCCATTCTGATAATGCATTTGAAGTCCATTTCAGGATTTTTAAAAGGATTTGGGATAGAAATGCAAGGTGCTAAGACCATAAAATGGAATTGAACAAGTAGATGGGAAACACGAGTTTGGAAATGTCAGTGCAAGACTAGATAGGAATACCTCACAACATTGATATTGGTGACAACTCATACCCTGTCATGAGTCATGCTGGGAAATAACAGTAAGGATGGCAAAACTGATTGCATGGCTAAGGATGTATAAGGCATCTTTAGTAATAGCAATGTTCAACATAGGTAATATAAGAAGGTAAACTGGATAGCAGCAGCTCGGTTTCAGTGGAAAAAAATGTGCAATGCAATTAATTTCAAAGGATAATAAATCTGACAGTAACTAGTTTGGCAGGTAAGTGCACAGGTAGCAAACATTGTGGGATAAGCTGATGTTCCACATTTGGGACATTTCACGTTCAGTCACTGTGATTTTTCTGTAATACTAACATTTTAATTAGGTTTAAGCAAAAGTGTGCCGACACATCTTTAAGTTGTGTGAGGCTTTACCAATCCTGAAGACTTCTTGCTCTGATGCATAGTAACTCATATTAAGAAATAGTGATGGGTTGAAGTTAAAAGGGTGGGTAATGATCTTGCTATTTCCCTGGTTACAGGCAGATCTTTTTGTGATTTCTGAGCCTAATGAGGCTGTGTAATTGAAGTACAATACCAAGTCTAAAATAAACAGAAAATTCAGGCTCTTGAGTTATAATAATTCCCTATTCCTATCAAGAACCAGAAAATGGTGTGGTGAATCTGAAAGACACCTTGGTTCATCCATCTGAATGGCATTGCCAGCTGATTTATGTTTCAGATTTCCTTATCTTACCAAAGGTGAAAAGAAGCAGTAAGGCATGTAGCATCTGCTGAAAGCCAGTGGATTTGGGACATTTTGGATCAGACTGTGCACTGAATATTCAACCACAGAATAATTCCAAGCATTTTTTACCCCTTTACATTTATTTTAGATTTTGAGATAATAATAATAATAATTTACTTATATATTCTCTATGAAGTCTCTTTCAAAAATTGAAACTGTTTCTAGAACCACTAGAACATTGTAAAATCAACTCCCCTTGTATATGTGCTGATTATTAGGAGGCTGTTCTTTCTCCAGTATATTTCAAAATAACTCACTATTTCTACCTGACAACTTGATGTATTTTAAAATGTTACTTGATGAATTGCTTGAAGTGCTGGCAGAAGTCAGGAAATGAAGCATCATGGTCAGCGCTCATGATTTCATAGGAATGGTAGCGAAGTCATGTCATTAGATGAAATTCTGCTATTAGATTTTCAGCCTGCAACTATGAGAGAAGGCAGAAAATATGATTCAGAGGACTGGCCGGAATAGAAGGCATCAGGAAGACTCAAAACACACATACCCATCTCATGATATTAGGACAGTCTTATTATTTCTTAGGTTCTAGCTTGTAATTTGTCAATCTAAGTGTAGGCAATGTTGCCGAAGATAAATGCCAAGTCTGACACAGGAGGTGGTTTGATTCTTCACATGCGTTAGGGTTAGCATTACTCTAGCAGAGTGCTAGCATATTAAATGATTCAATAAAAGTAACAGTTTTAAAATTTTTGGAGAACGAACTCCTCTCATGGTTATGTTTTAAAGATTAGTTGGTCATGAGGCAGTAAAAAGAAAAGGAGGATGTTATGAGAGGAAAAATAAAGTAAAGAAGACCTTGCACTTCAAAATAAGAGTGAGCTGCGCTTTTTGTTTTACTCTTTCTGCAGTACCTCTGTATTGTCCTCTTGACAGACAAAGTTCTTGTGTTTCCCTTGGAGTGTATCTTTTCATTAGTGTCTTCAGACAGAGGTAGTTTAGCTTTTAATTAAAATACAATTTTCAGGTTTTTTAGTGTGTTAATGAGACAGCAAAAATGAATACATTGAAAGAGGAACAGATACCTAGGCCTTACAGCAGTGAAAGTTAGAGCCCCATTAGTAGCTAATTATGCAGAACATATTATATAAATAGTTATATTACTGTATGAAGAAAAGGCTCAGTGCATTAACTAATGACATAAAATATTTACAGTCTGTTCTGAGTATGGTATAATGGCTTGCTAGAGTAATTAATGGCATATTTAGCAGTGACACAACTGTAGACACAACTGCTTTGCAGGTATAAATTTAGGATAAAGGAATGTATAAAAGTTCTTGAGGAACAGTTTATTTGGCCACTAATAAGTACGAGGGCACCAGAAAATACAGGAGAAACACATGATTTATGTATGAGGTGGGATAATATCTCTTTCTGACAAGAATAGAGTACACTGGATTTTATTTTCAGGTTTTCTGAAAGTGAGCAGAGAGAGGCCAGAAATCCAAAGTGGTGAAGGGCTGGATCCCTGAGAGAACCAGCACGCATCTTCTGCTAAGTTGGTGGAAAGTATTTTAGATATGTTGCTCTTCCATATAAAAATTGCAATTTTTATATAAAGTATATAAATATATATAAAATAAATATAAATAAAATATATAAAATGAAACACACAACATGAAGTGGTTTTTGACTGAGGGCCCATGTAATCAGACAGACATATTCAAAATGATATTTTAATAGCAAGTTAGAATAGCATAAACATGATTTTTTCCTCTAAGAAAAATTGCTTGTGTATTTGAACAACCAATTAGTATAATTAATAATAATAAGCAGTATTATGCTTCCATAAAGTGATGCTTCGTTCTAAGAGTAAAGCTGAAAAGGGCAATAACTAACCATAGCTGCTTAGCTACATTGTGGTAAAAAACTGTCAGTACAGTAGTAGTAGTGGCAGAGGAGCGACTGAAGAAGAATACTGCATTTGTGGAAACACACTGGCTGTGGAGCCTGTCTAGCACATCGGGGGTAATTTGGGTAAAAATAGAAAAAATATTGTAAAAAGCTGGAGCGGGGAAGAAGGCAGAGATGTTTATCTAGATAGAAAAGGCTGTAAAATGATCTGCACATTGGTCATGATGGTTCTAAATAATATTGTATTGTGTATGAACCACAGAGCCACAGAATCAATTAGATGTTTAAAAATAATAAAAGCTATTTCCTTGATCAATTTTTTCAGCAGTCAACAAACTTAGAGTTTGTTCCGAGAAATTATTTTGGCATGATAACCAAGTTAGAGACTTATTAATGTGTAACTACAGGTAGGTGAACTGAAATTATTTTGCTATGAATTCAATACTTTATTTTTTACCTGTGATGCTTAGTGAAATAACATAGAATGATGGCATTCTTGTGTGCTTCTGTATTAGCACCCTTGTGTGTCTCAATGGCATTATAAACTGTAGCGGGAGGAAGGGTTAATGACCTGCAGATCTGTGTTATGGCATGTAGGAAAAGAACTTACTCATTATTTGTGCTGGCTTGGATTTGGTTTTTTTTTAGTTCACTACTGAAAATAATTTGTTATTCATGAAGAGTTCTAAGTAGGCCAGAGTTGAAGGTCTGAGAAATGTTAGACATATAAAAGGTACAGTTAAATAAATGTCAATGCCACATTGCCAAGAACCCACCAGTTTAACTGATTCCTGACAAAGACATTTGTGTGTGTATACTCATGTGTATTGATTGTTTTTGCTGCTCCATGTGTCTGAATGTTTTTATTACTGTGGTCAGCAGGAATGCCAAGATCCAACTGTGATCATGCTCTCTCTAAATAATGAATAGCTAGCATAAATTTGTCAAAGCATCTCGACTTTTACAATCAATCATACTTGCTGCACAAAGATGGTCAGTTATGTACTGCATTATATGCCCATAAAAATCTTCAGTAAGCATCCATAACAAGTTTTCTGTGTTGGGAATGCTAAAAGATATACTTTGTGAAATAATTTGATACTTTGCCAAAGGACTTGCTTCTTGTTATATGGCTGTGCAGAGAAGTTATTTTGGCTGGCGACGGCTGTAGGGCAAACTAGTTGGCCTTTTTGGGGCTGCTTGTGGTGACATTATTGCCTCTAGTAAGATAGCACAGTCTGTAGATAAAGAAACTGTTTTTCATGTGCTGCGGAGAAAGGGAATGGCTGTATCATGGTGAACAGCTTCTGCACCCAAAGTCTGTCATTTTAGTCCAACTTGAAGTAACTTGTTTGTGCAGCCACAATCATGGTATGTTTTAGATATACTAAGAGTGTGGCAGTAAATATGTATTTGATAGCCAAAAGTGATCTGATTGCCTTTAGGTTAATTTCTGGATGCATCATCTTTGACTGAGCAAAACAATAGCAATTGATTCAGATTCTTTGTAAAATCCTCAGATTTGTTGTGTTGTGTATCACAATATACAGGAAAGAATTAAAATGTCCTGTCTGTGTTGTGGAGAAAGCAGATGAAGGATGGAACATTTAATGTTCTGAAAATAGAATATAAAGGAAAAGTGTGAAGAATTATTCAACAAAGAATAGACAACACGGGATGGCTAAATACAAGTCAAGTGGAAAGAAAGAATGTAAGAATAGTGGATACAAGGAGCCCAAGGGACCCTCTATCACTAGGATATCTATAATCCCTATCAAAATCTGTATACAAGTCTTCTTATACTGAAATACAACTTCAAAGCTAACTGATATAAGCCTTCACATTAGATCTCATCAGAGGAACATGTGAAAACAGATGTTCTTTGGCTAAATTAAGCCTTATGCTATTAGTTAATTCTGGTTTTACTTTTTTAAAAACCTTGTGCTTTGTTTCCTTTATCCTTTCCCTAATGGTTCCACTGAAACCATTAGATTTATATTACCAAATCCATACAATTAAATTGTGTTATAGCTATTTAAATTTTATTCTTTAGAAACACTTTTATATCCATTTCTGTCAAGACTTTTCTATTTCTCTGCTTTCATTATAAAATAAATAATCTGTATAATATTGTGGTTATTAATGTAAATTACTTCATATATTGTATGACTAATGGAATGAGCTAGTGGAAAAAAGCTCTGGTAGATGAATCTTGATTATAAAATTTATGGATCAGCATGGTTTGAGAGATTGTAATGTAGCAGGGCAAACCTTGTCTTTATTTTTATAGGCTATCTAAGTTGTAATTCAAAGATTTATCTTTTTCTATTTTTTATTAATTCATGTATTTATCTAAAAAAGGCTTCTTTTATATGATATGGAAAGTATTGAATTATTTCTAGATGAATTTTTAGTAAAGATGAAAAAATGAGGCTTCTGGAGAACTTGTAGGCAGTTTAACTTGGGTTGCTGCTTTCAAATGGTTCTGATGAAGGAACCACAGTGGATACTCTTACAAAAACAGATTCAGGCCATGATCTTGCTTCAGCAGCATGCATGGAATATCTGCTATTTATTTATTTTGTGGTATCACACGTAAATGATTCAAAAAGAGTCTTTCAAATGAGATTTACAAGAAGTGTTAACTTGTATAAAGTATCTCAGTATTCTTAGTATTAGGGATTATATCTGTGTTTCTGTTTATTCTTCATCTAGGAAACCTTTAGCTTGGTAAATGAACCAGCATTTCTGAAGGAACAACATTGGCTGTTATGAAGCCTCCATATATGAGAAAAGATGCTAAAAAATGATGATATAAACCAATGTTTCCAGTTTTCTCTGCTGCCTCAGAGACTTTGTGGTTTTCTCTTGGCCCACTGAATTTTAATTTCAGTGATGAGCTCTCTAAATCTGTTCCAGTTGAGAGTCATGTGGAACAACAGGCCATAATATTAAGACGTTCCGAAGACATGCTCCTCAATTGGAGGGAGTATTTCAGAAGGTGAAACTATGAAGTAGAAGTTAACTTGCTGGATGGTGCTTGCAAAAAAGGGCGATGTCTTAATAGTCTTAGAACAGAAGGAGTTACTGCGCAAAAGCCCTGTTTAAAGAGCTATATGCCTAACAGCCACGACTTTCTGCTGAATGCCATTGCACTGCCATTTTTCTAGGTGAGCATTATATTCTGAGTGCAGAGGTGAGCTACAGTCATTGCTGCATCTGCCATCCCCATTGAGGATTTAAAGTGAATGACAATGTGGTGGTTTGGCTGGGAAAGCCAAGTGCTTTTCTAGTCCTACCTAGGCAGAAGGTGGTAGGGGTTTGTAACGAAACATGACAATGAGTCATCACTGGTGGAGCAGATGATCCTCAGCACAGAATTTTATACAGTGAGTCTTTCAGTTTTAATATAGTTCATATTGCCGTGTGGTTACAATGTTATTTAGCAATACTGCAGTTTTCACATAAAATTCATATGTGTGATAAGATGCTCCAAAATCTTTGTGTTGAAACAAAGGAGTATTTTTTCCTTCACATTTGCAGTTTTCACAGAATTGCAGTAATATATGCTTTTAAGTGAAGTTAATGATTTTTATTAAGGCAATAAATAGGATGTGAGCATTAGTAAGGAGAGATCACAGAACATGAGTATAATACTCTCAGAGTGATTGATGATTCAAAACAGCTGATAAACTTCCATGCCTTTCCTTTCAGTGAAATAAGATCACATCTGATGACTGCAGTGCAGATTTCTGTCTGGTTCCTGTTTATATATGATTTTTCTTTTTCCTACAGTTCATAAAAAGAGTTCATTTGGGGAAAGTGCACATCATTTCAGGTGGTCTTTAGCTGTCCCTATGGTGTGAAAAACCATCAGTGAAATTGTCTAGTAAAGAATCTAGCATTTGTTTGAATTTAATTGAGGCAGTAAGTGGAAAAGTATATTTACCTGTAGCTGCAGGGAATCCTGAAGCGTGGTTGCTATTTTTATCATGTATCTTGGTGCTGATCCTGATAAAACAGAATAGTATTTATGAGGGAGTTTTCTTAGCCAATTTACTCCATCAATAGAAGAAAATTTATACAGAAGTGATAAAAAGACTGGACAGAGTGAAAGACTGAACATAGGTACAACAATATGAAGACAATACTCGTATTTTGATTGTGAATGCTAACATTTTTATGTAAGTGCTAAAGGTGTCAAAGCAATAATAAAGAATTCAAGCTCAGGGATGCTATTTTAGTTATTGAGAACTACTTTCTAGAACACAAGTGAATCAGTTCTTCTCCTTTTTACCAGTTAAAAGAAGAATAAGTGCCTTGACTTTAATGAATATGTAACAGTAAAAATACTATGTGGATGAAAGTGGGCTCAGCTACCAGACTCTGGAAAGAAAGTTAAAGCAGCTATATCATGGGTGCAAAGAATGTTTTACACATCTTAGTAACAGGAATAGTTTACCTGGCAAAAACTGGGATTGTGGTAAATGATTAATACTCTTGTTTAGTAGACATCCTTCCCATTTGCACTTCTGTTACTAATCGTAGAATCATAGAATAGTTAGGGTTGTAAAGGACCTGAAGATCATCTAGTTCCAATCCACCTGCCAGGGGCAGGGACATCTCACACTAAACCATGCCACCCAAGGCTATGTCTAATCCAGCCTTGAACACTGCCAGGGATGGAGCATTCACAACTTCCCTGGGCAACCCATTCCAGTGCCTCACCACCCTCACAGGAAAGAATTTCTTCCTCATAACCAATCTAAACTTCCCCTGTTTAATTTTGAACCCATTACCCCTTGTCCTATCACTACAGTTCCTCATGAAGAGTCCCTCACCAGCATTCCTATAGGCCCCCTTCAGATACTGGAAGGTTGCTATGAGGTCTCCACGCAGCCTTCTCTTCTCCAGACTGAACAGCCCCAACTTTCTCAGCCTATCTTCATACGGGAGGTGCTCCAGTCCTCTGATCTTCCTCGTGGCCCTCCTCTGGAGTTGTTCCAACACTTCCATGTCCTTTTTATGTTGAGGACACCAGAACTGCACACAATACTCCAAGTGAGGTCTCACAAGAGCAGAGGAGAGGGGCAGGATCACCTCCCTTGACCTGCTGGTCACGCTCCTTTTGATGCAGCCCAGGATACGGTTGGCTTTCTGGGCTGTGAGCGCACACTGTCGGCTCATGTTCATTTTTTCATCGACCAACACCCCCAAGTCCTTCTCCTCAGGGCTACTCTGAATCTCTTCTCTGCCCAACCTGTAGCTGTGCCTGAGATTGCTCTGACCCAGGTGGAGGACCTTGCAGTTGCCATGGTTAAACTTCATCAGGTTGGCATCAGCCCACCTCACAAGCGTGTCAAGGTCCCTCGGCATGGCATTCCTTCCCTCCAACTTATCAACCAAACCACACAGCTTGGTGTCATCAGCAAACTTGCTGATGGCCACATTACCCAAGTTAAATATTTCAATGATCTGTACAAAAGCGCTTCATACTGCAAAAGTGCTCTCACTTCCCTTTTTTCTTTTTTTCCTTTGCAAATTGTTTATTAGGTGGCTATCAAAAGCTAAGCTTTTGGGGATATCATTCTGTAGTTCACAGACACGTATGGATTTGGTCAAAATAAAAGTTTGATTTTAAAAGCACCTTGAAGAAAATTAAATGTGACTTGTGGCATCTTGCCTAATGCTAAAATGCTAGACAGATAGCACTTGTATGGAATAATTTCTGGGCTAGTATTTGGAAGAACCATTTGAAAACAGTAAATTCTGTGGGAATGACTACAAAATGCAGATTTCATTTCCTTTTCTTTCATTGACACCATTGTCAATAATCTTTCTCAAAATATTTTTTGTGCTTTTTTATTTTTTAATGCTCATCTGATGTAATAGACTTATTATAAACATTTCATCCTGATTTAAATTACCAGAAGGATATGATCTGTCCTTAGCATGCAGTTCATACTTCCTTCCTTCCTGAACACCAAACCAATCAGTGTATGACTAGCTCTTTCTCTTCATTGCAAGGAGACCTCTTGTGCTTGCATACTGTGAATCAGTTGAGCTGGACCTTCAGTGACTAATATTGAACTTCCAGTCCAGATATATGACCTGAAAGTTGTGTCATATATGGCATCTGGCAAGACTACATGAAAAGGTACTTGAGACTATAAACTCCTCTGATTTCAGTTTTGTGAGCTCAAGAATTATATTATTTATATAAATAAATTACATTGTTGTTGCTTAGTATACAGAGCTGTAAGAAAATAAGTCACCACTGTCACCAATATGAGAACATCAGTGCAGTAAACTTCTAATAAACATGTCCACTTTGGTTCTCAGAAAGGGTATAAATTTTTATTTTCAGAGGTCCAGATATGCTTCCCAAATTAGCTTGGTACTTAAACCTCAGAGTATGAAAGTATTAGAAATAATCCTTGATTTAAGTGATTTTTTTTTTTGGTTGATACTGTCATATGTGCATCTGATTCTTCAATAATCATTTTTTACTATTTTCAACTGCTGCAGTGTTTTTCCTTATTATTGTAATCTGAAATAATGCCATAATTTTCATGGTTCTAGCAACAACATAATAAAAGTTTTTATCACTTTCCAGTCCTTACTTGACTTTTGCAAATGACCATTTGGGAACAATGAATCTCTCTGACTGTGGAATACTCCTGAGCATTAGCACAAACATAGCAGAGAAGAAAGGGATGCCTTCTGACCCTGTAATTAGAATTGGAGGGGAAGGCTAGCCTTACCCTCAGTGTTTATTTCACAGCTGGGCAGAGTTTCTTGCCAATTATTTTTTTTGTTAGGAACATTTTGTTGATTGTGTTTCCTTGTTTTCTTAATTTGTGGCATTAAAATCAACTTCAGTGGGAATTCTGTATGAAGTGAGTATTTGAAAACTGGAAAATGTTTTATAGGGAGTGATGCCATTTTCTTCTGCATAGGTGTGATTGTGTGTCAGAGCTCTTCTTTATTAATGTTTTGTAACAGCAGCACTTTCCTTACTGATTCAGGAAGCAAGAATACTTTCAAGATAACACCATGTCCTGTTGAAACAGGCAAGCAGTGGTCTGGTTTTATTTTATTACCAACATACTATTGAGTAATGTAAAAGAGAAATTAGATTTTCCTAAAGAAGTAATCTCAAATTTTGAAATTTCAGATAATGTCAAGTTCTGATTTGGAACCAATACCACTTATAGCTCTCTATGGCCAAAATCCTGTGTCAGTAAGTGTTGAACAAAAACTGCAGAAAAACAGGCATTGGTAGAGTTCTTCTCAGGATCTATATTTCAGGATCATGGCATTCAAGCTGACATGGGGGATGCCATGGCTCTGTGCCCTTCTGTGATGATGTCCACATCATGTTCAGCTGTACAGGCCTGGATCAAAGTCTGACCAAGACACCAGCACAGAAGAATATCCTCGTTTAAAACCTGCAAAGCATAGTTAAGGTTTTATCCTTAATGTTTTAATGGAAACTTGTTCTACGGATTTCTCATTTGTTACCTACCTAAGTAGGACTACGTGAATGTATTCTAGATTCTTTTTTTCTCAGTTTTTGCTTGAGAAGCATGCCCTATGAGATCTTTATGCATTATCACATCACATATTATGTGCATGTGAATTCTTACTGCTGCTGTCTCACAGGTGCTCCCCTGACAAACCTGGGACCTTCTCACATGTGCTGCATTCCCCAAAGATCAATTGGTCTGCCAGTCAGAAGAACTAAAGGAAAACATTCAGTCTGGAGAACTTTGTCATCCTTTCTTAGCACAGTAAATATTCCAAGTGTACTCCTTATAGTAATAATAAATGTGAGATATGTACATCTGATTCATGAAAATAAGGAGCAATATTAAGACAGGATGATGAGATATGACCTCTCCTTGTATAACCACAGACTAATGGTTAAAATGTACTGTACATAGTTCCTGTGTTTTGCAGGAGACTAGCTCAGACCAGTTTTGTTGCTGGCTGCGCAGTGTTGTAGGGGGGGGTGTCTGGGCGCGTGAGCAGAAGACGGAAGTCGTTTTGGAGACAAGCCAAGAAGACAGAAGATTCTAGAAGATGAAGAGAGCATGCGCGGGAGTTATTTGCATAGACCCACCTTCTCTTAGAACTGTTATGAATATGTATGAGTAAAGGAAATACAAGCGGGAAGCGAGAACTGTGTGTGTGCTTGTTGGTGGAGTGCCGACTCCCTGCGTACCCAGCGCTGTTTGCTTACCTTTATTTGCTTAATAAATTGATATTTAAAATTTATATGTGATCTTTTATCACATAAATAACAGTGTATCATGTATGATACAAGGTACGAGGGAGTAATACCAAATCTAGCAGATAATATACCTCTGTATCTATCTCAGAGCATTTCTATTTTCCAAACGGAAATGATAGAACTTTATATAATAAGCTTCAGTGATTATTTTAATCTGTAAGGAAGATAAAATTCCAGGAAACTTGTTCTTCAGGAGTAGCAATATATTTTTAGGAGATTTTTTCTTAGTGGTGATATTTAACATGGTATTGAGGGGAAGACTGCAATTACTTGAAGACTCTCAGGTGAGATGATGAGATCTGCTGGACCCTGCAGAAACACAGCAGGTGGTGAGCAATTGTATTGTGCATCACTTGTCTTTATTGCTTTCTTTTCCTTTTCCCTTTTTAGTTTTATTTTCTCTTGCCTTGTTATTTCCCTTATCATTATTAATATTAGTGGTAGTATCGCTGGTTTTGTATTAAATTTTAGTTATTGGACTGTTCTTACTTCAACCCATGGAGTTCACGTTCTTTCAATTATCCTCCCCATCCCACCAGTGGCAGGGGAAAAAAGGGGTGGGAGGGAGTGAGTGAGCAGCTATGTGGTGCTGACCTACTGTCTGGGCTTAAACCACGGCACAGTACGGCTAAAAAATAATGCAGCCTGGCTTATACAAGCAAGCAATGAAAGGAGCAGAACTGCTACCATTTTCATGTTCTCTGAAGGACATTAATCATGACACTTGAAGTATCGAAGTTTAAAGAAATAGCCTTTCTTTATATATATATAGTGCTCATCAAATGTAATAATGTAAAACAAATGAGTTAATCTATTAGAGCGCTGCAATTATTACTACTAGTGATCCCATGTGAAGGGGAAGGCTTGCACACACTGCAGCCTGCAGCTACTTACCAGCTGGAAAATGCTTTTACTTCAAAGCCAGCAGTTTCCCTGTCCTATATAGGGGGCTATGACAAACATACAAGAGGCTATGTAACATATATAGAAGATATTTCATCTGCTTTATGAACCATATAAAAATATTATTTAATGTGCTGTCCACTAAATGGGAGCAGCATCAAGATTCCAGCCAAAGAGTAATAGAATAAATCTCAAGCACATAAATGCAGTATTTTAATGAAATGTGAATCCTTCCTTGCAAACAATTCTAACAAGTGCACAGCTTTTGCTTGATTCCATCATATTTAGGCTACTCTTGCAAACATTTTATTTATGCCTGTATTTCTAAAATAAATGAGTACTGTTTATTTCCACTGGTTGAGTCACCTACAAATAAGTTGTCATGGCATACTTTCCAGTGAACACCTTGAGCAAGTATATCACTGTCTCCAACTTCTGTCAGGATTCTTGATTTTTATAAGCAAAAATAACAATGGGAAAAAGCCCCACTTAAACTGCAGTAGTGAGCTAGAAAGCTCTGAGGTAAGCTAGAAGTTGATTTCCTATGAAATCTACCTTGATATTTTAATTATTAATTTCCATCTTTAGTTATTTATTCTTGGGTGCCCTAAGAGCACGATAAATGAGAGTATGAATGATAAATAGTTTGTGAGATAAATTAGATTGAGCTGTTTTCTTGTTTCATTTTTGGTTAGAAACCCCTGGGGCAAGTGAAGACTTTCCCAATTAAGGGAACAGGAATGGTTTGGAGAAACTGGAGAAATCAAAAGACTTCACATAAAATGGTACTTCATATTTGGTATGACAAAGCTATAAAGACCAATGACTTGCTTAATAAAATAATCACATTTTATGGTATATAACTTACAGTTGTAATAAATACACTGTTTCATTGGGATTTGTATTTTTTGGGGGGGCGTTATTGGGGCTTTTTTTGTTTGGTTGGTTTTTTGTTTTTGTGGGTTTTTTTGGCTTGGATTTTTTTTTTTTTTAATGTAAAACAGCAGGGCTATTTATCCAACTATTGCTGAAGTTAAATATATTATGATACAGTTAATAGTGTATTTCCTGTAGTGACATTTTATCTGAAGGAGTTTGAGGTTGTTTTTATTACAAATTCTGTACTTTTTAGGGGCTGTTTTCCCAGTCCTCCTTTTTGCTTCTCCTAAAATTGTGAATTGGTAATAGTATTTAATGATACTGCCAACTACTTCTGTTTCACTTAGAAATAAGGCTTGAAATAATTAATTTTAATGTGTACCCATGAACCCTGAGTTGCGTTTAGGTGTATTCAGGTTGTCCCTAAATATATCCATGTTTCATTTAAACAAGGAATTATAAATGTACAGGTACGTTCACTTCCACTATTCAGCCACTAAACTTTATTCAAAAGAAACAAATATGTGTATGGCAAGTTGGATAAAAAAAGCATTAAATGCCAGTAATCTAATGTCAGCTTTTTCTCCTTCATTTAAAATCAAATTTATTTTGCCTGTCTTCTTTTTGGAGCGGTTTGCATTCATATGGAATGCTGGCTACATTACACAGCCCTTCATCTAGGATTTTTGTTTGTATTGCAAACATTGTTTCTTTCAAGCTTGTATTTATTGTGTTGGATTATATTTGATGTATTGATAATACAGGAGAATGTGGACTATAATGTGCTCCTTCTCCTTTTTATATTACAGCACATCACATACTTTAGCACTGTCTGCACAAAATACACAGACACAGTAGATGGGCATTTATTTCAGTGTGGATTTGTGGAAAACGGGGATGCTTGCTTTGGAATAGTGTAAGCTGGTGTGGGTTAGAATGTAGAAAGCTTTATCACAGAAGGGGTATTAATTTTTCCCAGGTGGCATCCTTTGGCTTTGTGCAGAAGGTACACATGCAGATCCGTTTTGAAGGCTGTAAGGTAGTTGCAGTAGGGAAGGCACAAAGCCACAGTCAGGCTGAAGCAGAGCATTAAATCAAACCTCTTTTGAAAGGAGCTAATTGAAGAGTCCTTCGGCATTGCTGGAAACCCTTAGGGAAATATGGTCTATTTAAACTTGACTTGGGACAGAAATTCTCTTGTTATATATGTATGAATCACTGGAATGTTTTACATCTAAATTGAAATTGCAGCCAAACTCAGGACAGCTAGATACAGAAAGCAAAGCTGACAGCTAATATACATAGGTAACTTACTCTATCCCTATATGGATAAGGGTAGTATTCCTACATTCCCTTATCCATATAGAGGGGGAGGTAAATATTCATGCTCAGTTCAGAACAGTGTTAAACCTTTTAAATAATTTCCAGCCACAAATCACATTTGCTGCAGTATTCCCTTCAATGTTGCAGAGAATAGACTGGAGAAATACTGTCAGTGGAACATAGCTGTTGAAATAGGTTGCTAAAGCATATAACAATGAAGCCACTAGGATCAATTTTAATAATGCACAGTGGTATTCAATACATCATTAACAAGATTAATGAACTCCAGCAAAAAATGCAAGCTCCTATTCCATATTTTATGCAGCTCACCATAGCTTTAAATTACATTTTATTATTTTATTAGACATATTACTTAATTTTGCTCATACTGGTTGTTTTACTTAAGTTAAAATATATTAAATAGATTTTTTCCCCCACAATGACTTTCTATAGTAAAGTACCTTTAAAATATAAATAAGTATCTAATCAATAGGCTCAAGCCTGCTCTATTGCAGTAGCATACAGCTTACAGACTGCGGCAATACATAATTACACTGCCTTACAAAAGTGCCTGGAGTCTAAGGAGTGTTATATCCCAATCATATATCACCTAGTGAAGACTGTTTCTCTCAGCTCTCCTGCTCAAGAGGGAAGTACTGCCTTTGCAGGAGCTGCTTCATTTATTCCTTTATGCAGAATTTTTGCAAGAGACTTGAAGCTGTTTGCTCTGCTGTGAGAAGGGATGAGATGTGAAAGTGGCTGCAGCTGTTGAGCTACCCAAGTGCAAAATATGAGAGACAGTACAACAAATACAAAATATATGAGAGACAGTACACAAGTGACAGCAGGATCTGGCTCTAGGGTCTTCTTTCTCTTGTTCATATCTTAAATTGTAGCCCATGAGATGGTATCATTGCAAAAGGATATTCATAGAAACACAGCTAAGTGTTTTCCTTTATGGAGAGAACCAACTTTCCACTGAGGGCAAACCAGCTTGGTGAGACCTTCAGTACAACTTGTCTGGCTGACGCTATATGATGTATAGAGGCATATTTGTTGCTTTCGGTAACAGTTGTGAGATTGCTAAATTAATGAATGCGAAATGCCTCAAAAGTCAGTAACAGAATAACAGAATCAAGTTATTCTTTGCAAATGATTAAAGGAGACTTAATAACCATCTTCCTACATCTGTATTATCTCTGACCTTGCTACTTCTCATCTAATTCATTTTTTAGACTATTTCATCTGGTCTAAACAATTCAAGCTTGGTGCAGCATGGGAGAAGCTGCCTGTCTTTCATGTCCTACTACTTAAGGCTTTCCACCAACAAAATTTCTCTTGGAGATTTATTGTAGCAGTACTACTTTCACATACTTTTATAATATGCTGTCTCTGAAGATTATAATTCTTTTACAAAAATGGATAAAGCCAAGGAAAGAACAGGCAGTAATAAGATTGATCAATTTAATAACATTTCTTAACAAAGTAAACTGAATGCATCTAATTCCTATGGGCTTGGGGGATGGAGAGTAGCAAGTTTCAGTCTCTTCGTAACTTGTTAGCTTTGACTTGGCATAGGATATTAGAGTGTTATGCTTTCCAATTATTGTTTTATATGCACAGCCCTTATTTGAGAAGACATCTCCATCACACTTGAAAATGTATATATTTACAGGATATAAGTGAGCTTTCAAACTGAGTTATTGAGTGCAGTTTGGGTATTTATTTGAACACTCTATTTACAGCAGTTCTTTTGTACTTCTAGTGTTTTGTCTGTGAGCTTTGTGCTCCTGAGGCGATACTTCAAGAAAGTAATCTTACCAGGAGGAGATGATTAATAGCACTCTTCAGTGATTTCCTCACTTATAAGTAAAGTTAAATGTTTGCTTCTTAGTAAAATCTCACAAAAAAACATTTCTATCTTTTCCATGTATGATTATATTGTTCATCCCAATTCCATTTTACTCTTTTGCCTTGCGCAGGGAAAGGGAAACTTGCTGAAATGATTTAAATATTATGATAAGTCATCTGGGCAAGTGCCGACTTGTACCAAGTGTTCATTTATTGTATCCATCTCAGAAAACATCTAGAAAAACTGCCTTCAAATGGATTCTGGGAAGGCCTTAAAGAGGTGATAAATGTGGGCAGTGACCTTCAAACTGATTTTGGATTTTAAACCTCATTTGTTTTCAGCAGAATACATGCCTCCATCTGTAATGAGCTTCTGAAAATCTGCCTGATTGAAGTCTGGACATGAAAGAGCCATGTATTTGATCTTACTGAAAATCTCCAAATCAAGTTTCTTGCTGAGAATCAGCGGGCCGTCTAAACTTAGCAAATGCTATCTAATGTTTTAGGTAAAGCCCTGTGAGATTTCAGGTGTACATAATGAGGTACAAAAAGATTTGTTTTGGAAAGTGTTACCTTTTTACATTCTTACAATGTTTGTGAATGTAGATGGCATCAGCTCCTTGCAGCATCTTGCAACATCAGCTGAAGTGTCAAACGCTGTGCACACTTACCAGCGAGGCTACAGATAACAAACCTAGGAAGTGAAATATGGAAGAATATGGGAGAACAATTCTGGAGGAGGATACAAAGAGCACATCCAGGCCTTTTTTGCTGAGGCAGATGTTAAGTCTGCCTATGGTATTCTCTCATGGCAAAGCCAGCCTGCTTTTCTCCTCATTATGAATTTCTGGAGTTCACACCTGTGTATCAGAGGCAAATGGGAGAGAGAAAAAATTCATATGAAGCATGCGAGGTGTCATGCTTCTTTATGCATGCAGATATATTAAATGCTCAAATTGCAAGATGTAGAAATTTTTTTTGTATTTTCCCAAGGTCCTTTAAAGCAATGAAGTTAAAGGTACAATCAGCACGATTCTAAACAGGCAGAGGTAACATATAATTTAGGCTGATACTTACCATGATAACAAATCTTTGGGAAGAAAGGGTTCTACAGTTTGAGATTGAAATCATGTTCACATGGTGGTATGGCTTGGAAACAGAAATCATGAAGAGCCTTTTGTCATTTAGAGTAAGAGACTTTAGGAGTCACTTTTTCAGGATCTTTTGGAGTGCCTTTGGAGAATTCAGGTACAAGCTAAAATATGACAATTCAAAAAGAAGAACCAAACAAGTAAGCAGACAGTTACAAAGCAGAATGAAAACCCAAGTTGGCAGTTAAGAAAAAAAGAAAATATATGTATTCTTGCTTTTTGAGATCATGCCCATTGTACCTGTTTTTTTACTGAACTTTCCCAAAGAAAAGTTTGTTTCTATTAAATTATGTCTTTAAATGTACAGTTACAGTTAAAGAAGAATAAAAAGATTTTTGTCCAGAAATAATCTGGCATTTAGCTCCAGTGTAGTCACCTCACATGTGCTTTCTTCTACCAAGCATTTGGAAGCTTTTTAGACTAAAAATAATGTTCCTTCCTCCTTGGTTATTTCCTGATTTAAGCACATGATGTCTCCCTTCTGCCAGCCTGTAAAAATCATCCAGGAGGAGATGATCACTTTGCCTTGAGGTACAGAATAATGTTGCCTTCTCGTTTCTGCTGTGCAAAACCTGAACACCCAGGGGCAGATGCTAACAGCAGAGTAATGCACAGGCCTTGAGAGAATGGTGTTTTGTTTATAATTTATTCACCATAAAGGTCAACTCCAGACACAACATCTGTTTTCCACCCTGATCTCGATTTCACCAAATAACTTCACATGCGGCTGTTTTTAGGAAAAAGACAAGATTATGTGGCTGTTTCAAGGTACTTTCAAAACAATTCTGAAATACTGTTGCAGTTATGGTCAAAATTATTCTGTGTGAGATTCAGCTTGGTGCCTTATGGGAAGAAACCTGGGAAAAGATATGATGAGGAGATAAAACAGCTAGCTGGAAGGAGAACCATTATGGGATAGGATGTATACAGTTATTAAGTTGGAGAATGAATCTTTCAGTAACAAAAAGGATACAAAGTGAGTTTATAGTGTGAAAAGGTGTTAGTATTTATAATATGCATCCATCTTTCTCTGTGTCTAAGCTGTGTGCCTAGCATCAGTACTGGCTGGTCTTGTGACAAGTGAAAATGATTATTTAAAGCAAAGTAATTAATGTCTATTTGAGACAATTGGAGGATTATTTTTTGTCTTTTACAGTGGTGCTTGACGTACAGCAGATATGCATAGTACATGAGGTACTTTGCTAACAACACAGATAGATGTTTTATTGATCTCCTTCTGTCCCACTTCACCATCTATGTCTATTTTCAGTGAGGCATAGCCCCAGGATAATCAAGTATGCATTTAATGTTAAGAGTGCACATAGCTATCTGGAGAGGCTAGACTAATGAATTCAAAGAATTAACAGGCTTCTATGATTTAGGGTGAAGAGAGGAAGAACGGGAAAAATTATATTCTGAGATAGTAAAGTTAAAGTGATTTAAAGCACACTGGAGATCTAAAAATAGGAGCTGTCATTTTAAATCTCAAATGCAAATTGCACTCTGAAATTAAAAGGCATCTAGGCAGATTTTGAAAGTGAGTTGTATACCCTAAACCATATATATGCTCTTGAAAACCTTCACCCAAACTGACAGATTTTGTGCAATGCAAAAATAAAGCAGGAAGACAGAATTATTATCTAGAGTGGTGAGAAGTTAAGGGCTTGGTTCTGTATACATTTTTTTCTACTGGGATTTTCTATGTAAAAAATTTGTAACTACTTGGTAAATATTGAAAAACATAAATTCTTAAGCTGGCTGAAAATACAAAAATTGTGATTAGAATCTGATTGATTATTAAATAATAACTTTAGTAATAGATTTTCCCTGGAGACGTAGTTAGAGTTGGCATGACACATAGAGTGTCTGTATGTACAAGAGTATACATGCTATCCAACTGGATTTGATTAAACCCATATCAACAGTCAATGTCTCAAAAATTAGGAAATAGATGGTATTAGCAGTTCAAAGGCACTTAATTTATCTTCACTTGTGTTTTGGCAATATTAATTACATGGCCCTGGATTTTTCCTGTAGAAAATATCATAAGCATAACAGTGATTGTAGAATAAGTTGAAATGTACAGAAGGGAATGAAACTAATCAAATGGGCAAAAGAATAAAAACAAAAGGCAACGATGAATGCTTTACAAAGTGGACTTGTTCTTTTACCTTAAGACCAGCTGCTGGTTTTAGTCTTTCCTTTATATTTTTCCTAGCAAGCCTGTGATGAAATATTAATCAAATTATTAATTAAATTCACACTTTGTACTGTATTATGAAGTGCTGAGATGACAGGGTGAAGAGAAATCTGTTAAACTGGACTAAATACTGTTAAGGATAGTGAAGTAAAATGTTTTATAATCCATGATTTCCTGTATTATTCAAGATCACATGATTGAAGCCATTTCTGTAAATGCGCCTGAAAGTACCCAACCAGCTGACAATATAACAGTTCCCAGGAAGCATTTTTGCCCTGTTTCCTTAAGGTACCTGCAGAAAGCGTAGTTAAGACAAGGAGATACAAAGTTATTAGCCTAAATGCCTACTGGAGTGGAGATATGAATCAATATTTCTGTGTTCCAGGTTAGAATCTGTATCACAGAAATGCAGAAGGAAAATTTTAGTATAAATCTGAGGGGAATATAAAGACCTCCTTGGCTGTAAAGGTGCTTATCATGTCTCTAATTTTCAGTGTACTGTGCCATAATTTGGAAAATCTTGAGGAAAGATGGTGTTCTTCAAATTACATCTGGAGTTATGCTGTATGCTAAGATTTCAGTGACTGTAATGGTGGAGTAATAACATCTAGTAGGGTTATGTTGGCTCTAAAGATGGGTAAGTTCAAGTCTAGCATAAGGAATTGCTCTATTTATGATAGGAGAGGACTCATTTTACTAGCTTAGACAAACCAAATTAAACTTCAGCTAAACAAAACCACATATATGTCATGAAGGAACAAGACAGCTCACTGAAATAGTAACCATTCTTTACAAAATGCCTTTCCAGCTCAGTGAACTGGGAACCATTTCTCACGAAGTCAGAAGAGAGGCCAGCCCAAGACCATAAATGGAAGATAACAAGTTCAACTGAAGATCAACAAAGATACAACCACCAGGGGTCCCAAAGACCCTTGGGACCCTCACTCAAAGTAAACTGTGCATGCTCCAGTGGGTAACCTATGTTAATTAGTTCTAGGAATAAATTATAATATGTGTGAGATTTCTGGGAATTATAATGTATATGTATGAGATAAATGCTTATAAGCAAGAAACTCATAAGAACCTGTCGTGCATTATGCAGCGGTACCCACGATGTATCTGGCACTGTAATAGATAATGTCTGCTTCTTAATGCTACACTGGTGTTAAGTGATTTTATTCTCTTAACTTTCAGTGACAGGTCGTCTGGACTTCATTTACACTATAAACAAATGCAGGTTGGGATGTTAGGAATGAATATTAGCTTCAAGTTCTAAGTATTTATCAAATAGGATTCTACAAACATTTAATGTTATGCCACTTTGGATGACCTGTTTTAACTGCTTTTTTTTCAGTGATGTTTATGTAGTTTCTCGGATATGAGAAGGTAATTAGTGAACACTTGTGCAGAATGTAACAGGAACAAATTGATGCAAGATCTTAGTGTGAGAGCAATTTTAAGGCTTCCAAAGACATTTTCTTATTAGTTCTTGACCTCCCAGAGTACTCGGAGAGTTCTCTGAGCTAATTCTTTATTTCCTTCCACATGTTACCAGGATCTGAAAGTATTACAGAGAGCTCCAACCTATCATTGTATTGGAGATCAGTGACCTGTTTTTCCAGCTGTGGCAATGATCAGCTGGGGTTTCTACTCTGACTTCTCTTAGAACTGGACCAACCTGAAACTGCAAATATTGTTTTAGGAGTAATCGGTGTCTTGAAGTCCTAGTTCTGCAGCTACTCTGAGTCTCTCAGCTAGAGATGAAAATACCAGGCAGCTTTGTCTGGAAAAGTGTACATGTTGTTTCCTGGACTCTATGCCCATTAAAAAATTTTAGAATGACTTACTTAAATCTCATACTAGAGCTGATAGCAATATTAAATTTGTTGTGAGAGTGGTTTTGAAGATATTACTATTTGGCGGAAATCCTACCAAATGCATTTTTCAATTTGTGCTATTTTTTATCAAGATTCATTTATGCACTTATGAAAGGAATGGTTTATCTTTCTTGTTAGAGAAACAAAATTCATGCAGGCAAGACCTGTGTGAAATAATTTTAATAGTTGTAATTGAACAACTGAAATCCTGGGGAGTAAAAGGCAAAATTCATTTGTCATCGTTTTCATTATGACTCAGACAAAATGGACCTACCAGAAGGTTGCCTGAGGCTGAGCAGTATTACAGCACTGAGCAGGTGTAAGCAGGATTTCTACAGGAAGAAATTCAACATTCTTGAGGTTGGAAAACTGTCCATCTGCAGTATAGTATTTTTCTGTTGGGATTCATGCAGTGATGAAACACATAAAAGAGCCATGACCAACTACTTTAAATTCTTGTATTAGGACCTCAGAAAATTGATAGGAAACATGTACGAAGGGAATTTAACTGTGTAAGATTTAAATACTGTTTTAATATTTTTAAGCATTTAAGCAAAGGAGTTAGTATAGTCTCACTGATGCATAGAAAATTCCATTGTGTTTTCCTGCTACAGAGTTATGAGGTTCCATTTTTGGATTACCAGAGGAAGAATTTCTTTAGTAGTGTTCATGTTTTGATAATAATAAGCTAAATTTATGCTAAAACCTATGTTCTGGTTAAACCTGTCATGCAATTAGTGGTTGGACTTGATGATCTTAGAGGTCTTTTCCAACCTGTTTGATTCTATGACTTTATGATAATATATGATATTCAACACCAATTCAGTATTTCCAGATTACAATATGCCACTCTCTTAACTGATATCTATTTTGAATGTATCCATCATTGTGTTTGTAGACTGTTTTTTATAATATGAACATGATAAAAATAAGAGCATTACCTCTCATAGCAAAAATGAAGTTGATTTTGCTCATTATCTTGAGTGTCAAAACAAAGGAGAAGGAACAGAAGCAAGGTGAGCAGTAAAAATCAGAGGTTTAACATCTTGTTCATGTTAACTGTTTAATTTATTTGAAATAAAATTTTTACATAGATGGTTTATATGTTCAGACCATAGATTTTCCATCATGACTGGCAGAATAATTACACTTAAGGAAAAAGAGAGTAGATGTGGTGTTAATTTTCCTTGAGACTAACTTGTTTTGTTTTTAATTTTCTAAAGGTGCTGTTACTCTGGGCTGATTCTTAATGATCCATTCTTCAGTTCCTGGTACTATGCATGGATCAAGACCCTCTGGAAAACTGCAGGCTTTTTGATGGGGTTAACTAATGCTTGGGCATTGGCTGGTAAGAAAATTAGTTAAATGTATCAAAATGATATGTAGTGGACCTTTTTAATCTGTTTTCTTTTTTCTTTTTTTTTTTTTTTTTTTTGTCTTCACATTAATGAGACTAATAGAGCTGTCTGTCTGCATGAAAATGGTATTGGTCTCTAGTATAAATAGGTACAATATGCAATTAAAGATGTTTGTGGCCACATGTTTTGCTACCACCACCACCAGCATATGTAGTTTTGGTTTAGGAGACTACGAGTTGATAGCAGCCTCTGTCAGGAATACTGTTCAAATCCCTTTGGTTTCGTATAACTCTTGTCCATTTTGCGAAAAGCACAATTTTTCCTTTATTACTATTGAATTTCTCCTGTGCCTTTAAGGAATTGCAGGAATAGCAAATGCCGTAGAGTCTGATTGTAGAGGTACATATTTCAGTGCAGCAATAGCTACAATTATCTTCTTTGACTTATTTCAGAGGATGTCCCCCAGAAAGTCCAGGAGGACTGTAGTTAATGGTTTAAGATATTGAAAGAGATTTTTTCCCCAAAACCTTAGTGACTGAACAAGCTTAGTGAAGCTTGTATTTGCTTCAGAACAGCTTTCATAAATGCCCTACAGTATTAAATAGTCCTGCCATTTATTACATAAGTACCCACTCATCGTTTAAATCCTGCAAGTTCTCACTGGCTGAGAGTACTTTCTTTTCCCATTTAACTCCCACCATTTTGACATGCCAAATCTTTTACCCAGGAGTTTAGATTTTCCTGCCATAGCAACCAGGTCTGGATATTATGTCTTTTGTCAATACCATAAATAGCAGGAGCTGTTTGTGTCAAAGGCATTGAAAGTCTTTGGTGAGTTTTACAGGAAAAAGTAGTGTTTAATTGCATATCTGTTATGAAAATTTCTCTAAAAGATGTATTCTGCAAGATCTAGTGCCTTCGGTTCTCATAGAAGGTCACCAAAATGTACAAAATGAACTAACATAATTGAAAATCATGAATTTATTAAAAAGTTCTAGATCTGAGAGTTACTAAAGTAAGCTGGTGTGTGGGGAGAATTTTTGTATTGAATCAAAATATTGTAAAGCAATATATGAAAAAAGAATGTACTAAATTGTCTTATAAAATTAAAATGAATGCTATGCAGTAATGAAGCTGTGAGTAGAACTGATCCAGTAGCAACTGCAATTAATCCATAAATTAAAGAAAAAAAAATGCTAGAGAGTGGCTTGTTAGCTACTTTATACAGTCAGGCTAGTTTAACTGCATTTTTCTTAGCAGCTATATAGTCCAGGAGTTGTAATGGTTTCTAAGCAAGTGCAGAATTTTTTTGCCATATGTGTACTCTGCAATTTTTTACTGTGTTGTGTAAATATACTCAAATTGCTACTTAGTTAATAATGATAAAAAGGGTGATTAAATAAAGGTGCTGTTTTGGTACAATTAGTGCAGCTGTTCATGGCTGCATTTAATGTTCTCTTTAAGACAAACATGACAGAATGGAGCTGTTGGAATTAGCTTGAGGATTCTGATCACAGGAACAAAAGTTAGCCAGAGGCTCTAAATAGCAAGGAACTGGCATCCTTCACCCAGGCTGCCCGTTGGCTAGTGGAGCAACTATAGTTAGATGCTGCTCTGAGAATTGTGCAAGCAGGAGAGAGGTATCCCTTAAAGAAACAAATATTGTAGCACCCAAAGATGCTTCTTACTTCTTAGGAACAACGTGCCTTTGTGTACTTATTTGAGGGTAGGAGGTGGCACGTGAGGAGGATGAGTGATTCCACAACATTGTGAAAACTTTGAGCAGCAACAGTAGGAAACAGGATGGTCTCAGTCAATCAGCTATTATCTGAAGACTTGTGGGGTATTTTTAGGGTTTTTTTTTATTGTTTGTGAGAAGTGGGCTAGTTTATGGTTGGATCCTACGTTTAGAAGCCTAACAGTTTAGACTTGGCTAGTTGCAGTACCCTGCAGGTAAAAGGCATCATTCGAGCAACCCAGTCTCCAATAATTAGTACCTGAGCTTCATAAATATCTAGGTTTCTCAAAGCTTCTGTGTCTAGACATGGGTGAAGTCACAAGCTACTCTGGGTGTAGACTATAAATGAGCTCATAATATTAACTAAATATGATGTAAGTCACGTTCATCAGTGAGCAGGAATCAATATTAAGGAAATTGTCAAATTTCGAATATTTTTCATTCTGATAAAGAAATTGATTACTTTGGACTCTTTAGGGAGGAAGTGTAGCATAGCAGTTCTGTCAGCACTGGAAAGGAAATCTGGGTATCTGCTTTTTACCATACTCTGCTAAAAAATAGTTACAATACCACTAATACGTATGTGCTTAAATCTTTCTCTATAAACATAATCCTAGTAGTTTGGGATCATAGCAGTCAACTTTAGTTAACATCCATCATTTATATGCACAGATAAATAAATCCTGGAGATGCATCCTACCTATCATAAATAAATAATAATATTTTGCCCTGGGTTCAGAAGTAAGAGTAATTTTTTCCCTGTGTTCCATTGCTGTGTTTTTGCCTTACAGCCTGAGAACAAAGCTGATAACACCGATGGTTTTAGTTGTTGCTAAGTAATGTTTACTCTGACCAAGGACTTTCTCAGTCTCATGCTCTGCCAAGGAGGAGGGGAAGCCAGGAGGAAGCAGAGACAGGACACCTGACCCAAAGTAGCCGAAGGGGTATTCCATATGATAGCTTGTCACGCCCACTATATAAACAGGGGATAGTTACCTGGAAGGGGTTGATCGCTGCTCGGGTATGGCTGGGTATTGGTCAGGGGGTGCTGAGTGGTTGTATTCTCTTCTCCTGTTATTTCCCTTATCATTATTATTATTGGTGGTAGCAGTAGCGGTTTTGTGTTATACCTTAGCTACTGTACTGTTCTTATCTTAACCCGTGGGAGTTACATTCTTTCAGTTCTCCTTCCCATCCCTCTGGGAGAGAAGGAAGAAGATGGGGAGGGAGTGAGAGAGTGGCTGTGTGGTTCTGAGTTACCGGCTGGGCTTAAACCATGACAGTTCTTTGTGGTGCTCAACGTGGGTCACAAAGGGTTGCGATAATGGCAGATATGACCAGTGTGTGTCTAATCGAATTTGTGATAAGCATTCATTGTTTTGGATTAATAGTCAGTTGTCACAATGCTGATTTATTGGCTCTCAAAGTTGTTGCTCTTGATCTCAGAGTTTCAGCATGTTGTACCTTACTTACAGCCGGCATTTGCTGTTTTAGAGTTTATCGCCTGGGGGGCCTGGGCTAAGGTTCTTGTTTCATTGTACTTTATGGTAATGACTTGTAATACAATAGATCATTGATCATGAAACTAATCTGGCTTGTGTTCCCAGTGTGGTCATCGCCTCTATACCTTGGGAGGTATATGATGGAAGTGTTTAACAATTATATCTTTTTTTTCCTCCTGAGGTGGTCAACCTATGAAGGAGACATTCCCTTACATTCCCAGCTCCCCCACCAGACTATTTACAGCATCATTTGAGAGTTCTGAAGGTTTTGAATAGCCTTTGGATACCCTTGAGACCTGCCTGCTGATTGTGATGGGGATCACCATGTTGGCACACATACAGAGTGTGTTTTACCCATGATCATTTCGTCTGATCTTGAAAGTTAAACAGAGTCAGGTTTGGGTCTCATCTAGGGTTAGATGACAATATAGGTGGACCAAGAGATTTTCCTCAAGGCTGGACCATCATGAGTAGCAGGGTGTGTGGGACAGTATGGGGAAGTATCTAGTCCAGTGGGCCCCTCCAGTGCTTTGGAACTTCACCACTGAACAAGTGAAAAATTCGGAAAAACTAGTAAAAAGTTTAAATGAGGTGTGTTGTCATCTTGGTCATACCAGAGTGGTACAAATCATGGCAATGTGCTGGGGCTTGGCCTATGCTTACAGAGCCCTGTTCAATACTACCCAGCACCTTCAAAGAGAAAAAAAATGTCTCTGGATCTGATGGCAAAGCAACAGACAATGCAGCTACTCCAACTCCAAATACAGAAGCTATACCAACCCCAGTGACAAGTACAGCAGCTACTCAAACCCCAAAAGCAACAGACAGTGCAGCTGCTTGTGCTACTCAACCTCCAAGCACAGTGGCTCCAGCAACACCAACAACAAATACTGCACCCGCTCCAACCACAGTGATAATCACTGCAGCTAAACCAAAGGACTAATTTGTGCCAATATCTATTGCGCCTTTACACAAGCAGAAAAGCAAACAAGAAGCACAAAAACCAACCTGTACAGTGAAGCAAGATGAAGAACCAATGCACTTACTACACAGGACAGCATCTGAACAAGAGTTCTTATTATGTAGATCAGAGGAAGAGGAAGAAGAAGAGGTGACTTTTTGACCCCGGACCTCAGCAGAGCTACAGAATATGCAAAAAGATTTTACTTGTCAACCAGGGGAGCACATCATCACCTGGTTGCTCCGATGCTGGGACAATGGGGCCGACAGTCATGAACTAGAAGGTAGGGAAGCTAAGCAGCAGGGATCACTTGCTAGGGAAGGAGGAATTGACAAAGCAATTGCAAAAGAGAAAAGATCCCTCAACCTTTGGAGGCGGCTCTTGGCAGCTGTGAAAGAAAGGTTACCATACAAGGATGATGTTCTGAGTCATTCAGCCAACTGGACCATAATAGAGAAAGGCATCCAGTCTCTGAGGGAATCAGCCACTGTAGAGATGATATATCGCAGTCTGGATTCTGGGAAGGCATCCGTAGATCCAGATGAAGTTTAATTGTACACGACATGTGGCAGAAATTTACACTGAGTGCACCATCATCATATGCCCACTCCTTGGCAACAATAACCTGGAATGGCATAGTACCACCAACAGTGGATGAAATGATTCATCAACTCTGAGAGTTTGAAAACAGTCTCACCCCTTCCATCATTTCAGCTGTGGAAAAACTGTCCCAGGAGTTCAAACAATTGAGAGATGATCTATCTGTCTAGCCAGCTCCAACCCACGTCTCAGCTATTAACAAAAGGTGTCCTACTGCTTGAGAGAGGAGATATATGAGATGCACGTCATGCGCCACCCTATGGTTTTACCTGTGGGAACACAGAGAAGACATGAGGAAGTGGGATGGAAAACCTACCTCAGCTCTGGAGGAACGGGTGTGTGAATTGAAGAGGAGAACAAAGGTCAAGGATGATCATCCCATGAAAGCTGCAGCTTCAGTCTTTGGTGAGCAGGCTCCCAGATGGAGTAGAAGAGCTGATTTTAGTCCAGCTCCTGTGATAAAGAAGACTAATCCCTTTCTACAAGACATAAGTGACCAATGTGATGACTACTAGAGGGGCCCTGCCTCCAGCCAGGTGGAGGCAGGGGACAATTGGATTTACTGGACTGTGTGGATCAGATGGCCTGGCACATCAGTCCCACAGAAGTGTAAGGCTCTAGTAGATACCAGTGCACAGTGTACCCTGATGCCATCAAGCTGTCAAGGGATGGAATCCATTTCTGTTTCTGGAGTGACAGGAGGATCACCAGAATTGACTGTACTGGAGGCTGAAATCGGCCTGACTGGGAGGAAATGGCAAAAGCACCCGATTGTGACTGGTCCAGAGGCTCCATGCATCCTTGGCATAGATTACCTCAGGAGAGGGTACTCCAAAGACCCAAAAGGGTACTGATGTGCTTTTTGTATTGCTGCTTTGGAGACAGAGGAAATTGAGCAGCTGTCCACCTTGCCTGATCTCTCAGATGATTCTTCTGCTGTGGAGTTGCTGCAGGTCGAAGAACAAGTGCCAGTCATGACCACAACAGTGCACTGGTGGCAGTATTGCACCAACCGAGACTCCCTGATTCCCATCCATAGGCTGACCAGTAGACATGAGAGCCAAGGAGTGATCAGTACGACCCACTCACCCTTTAATAGCCCCATATGGCCAGTGTGAAAGTCTAACAGAGAGTGGAGACTAACAGTAGGCTATCGTGGCCTGAATGAAGTCACACTGCCATTGAGTGGTGCCGGATCGGACATGCTAGAACTTCAGTATGAACTGGAGTCAAAGGCAGTCTAGTGATATGCCACAACTGATATTGCCAATGTATTTTTCTCAATTCCTTTGGCAGCAGCAGAGTGCAGGCCACAGTTTGCTTTTACTTGGAGGGGCATCCAGTACACTTGGAACCGACTGCCCCAGGGATGGAAACAGCCCTACCATCTACCATGGACTGATCCAGACTGCATTGGAACAGGGGCAAGGTCCAGAACACCTGCAATACATTGATGACATTATCGTGTGGGGAGATACAGAGGAAGAAGTCTTTGAGAAAGGGAGGAAAATAATCCAAATCCTGTTGAAAGACAGTTTTGCCATAAAACGGAGTAAGGTCAAGGGACCTGCACAGGAGATTCAATTTTTGGGAATAAAATGGCAAGATGGGCGTCGCCAAGTTCCCACAGATGTGATCAACAAGATAACAGCAATGTCTCCACCAACTACTAAAAAACCCACAATCTTTCTTAGGTGCTGTGGGGTTCTGGAGAATGCACATCCCGATTTACAGTTTGACTGTAAGCCCTCCCAGTCATGTGACCTGGAAGAAGAATGATTTTAAGTGGGGCCCTGAGCAACAACAAGCCTTTGAGCAAGTTAAACGATAGTTCATGCAGTAGCCCTTGGACCAGTTATAAAGTAGCCCTTGGCCAGATAAAAAATATATGCTCTACACCTCAGCCGGGGAGAATGGTCCTACTTGGGGCCTCTGGCAGAAATCTCCAGGAGAGACTTGAGGTCAACCCCTTGGCTTTTGGAGTTGAGGATACAGAGGATCTGAGGCCAGCTGTACCCCAACTGAAAAAGAGATACTGGCAACCTATGAAGGGGTTCAAGCTGCTTCGGAAGTGATTGGCACTGAAGCACAGCTCCTCCTGGCACCCTGGTTGCCCATGCTGGGCTGGATGTTCAAAGGCAGGGTCTTCTCTATACATCATGCAACCAATGCTACATGGAGTAAGTGGGCTGCACTAATTGCACAATGAGCTGAAATAGGAAATCCCAGTCATCCATGAATTCTAGAAGTCATCATGGAGTGGCCAGAGGACAAAGATTTTGGAATGTCAGCAGAGGAGGAGGTGATGCGTGCTGAAGAGGCCCCACTGTATAATGAACTGTCAGAAAGTGAAAAGCAATATGCCTTGTTTACTGATGGGTCCTGTCGCAGTATGGGAAAGCATTGTAGGTGGAAGGCAGCTGTATGGAGTCTTCGACAACAAGTTGCAGAAACTTCTGAAGGAGAGGGTGAATCGAGTCAGTTTGCAGAGGTGAAAGCCATCCAGCTGGCCTTGGACATTGCTGAATGAGAAAAGTGGCCAGCACTTTATCTCTATACTGACTCATGGATGGTGGCAAATGCCCTGTGGGGGTGGTTGCAGCAATGGAAGCAGACCAACTGGCAACGCAGAGGTAAACCCATCTGGGCTGCTGCACTGTAGCAAGATATTGCTGCCCGGGTGCAGAACCTGGTGGTGAAGGTACGCCATGTAGATGCTCATGTACCCAAGAGTGTGGCCACTGAGGAGCACCAGAACAATCAACAAGTAGATAAAGCTGCTGAGATGGAAGTGTCTCAGATGGACTTAGACTGGCTACATAAGGGTGAATTAGTTTTGGCCCAGTGGGCCCATGACACTTCAGGCCATCAGGGCAGAGATGCAACATAGAGATTGGCTCGTGGTTGAGGGGTGGGCTTAACAATGGACACTATTGCCCAGGTTATTCACGATTGTGATACATGAGCTACAATTAAGCAAGCTAAATGGTGAAAACCTCTTTGACATGAAGGCGATGGCTGAAGTGCAACCATGGGGAGGCCTGGCAGATTGATTATATCACACTCCCACCTACCCGCCAAGGCAAGCGCCATGTGCTTACCATGGTGGAAGCAACCACCAGATGTCTGGAAACATATGCTGTGCCCCACACCACTGCCTGGAACACTATCCTGGGCCTTGAGAAACAGATTTTGTGACAACATGGCACCCCAGTGGGAACTGAGTGAGACAATGGGACTCATTTCAGGAACAGCCTTATAGACATTTGGGCCAAAGAGCATGGCATTGAGTGGGTATATCACATCCCCTACCATACACTAGTCTCTTGGAAAATTAAAGGGTACAATGGCTATTAAAAGCTAAACTGAGAGCAATTGGTGTTGGGACTTTCAAACACTGGGATACATATTTACCAAAGGCCACTTGGCTGGTCAACACCAGAGGATCTGGCAACAGGGCTGGTCCAGCCCAGTTAGAATTTCTACATACTGTGGAGGGGGACAAAGTTCCTGTGGTGCATATAAAAGATTTGCTGGGGAAGACAGTCTGGGTTGTTCCTGCTTCAGGTAAAGGCAAACCCACTCGTGGGATTGCTTTTGCTCAGGGACCTGGATATACTTGGTGGGTAATGCGGGAAGATGGGGAAGTCCGATGTGTACCTCAAGGGGATTTGATTTTAAGGGATAACAGCCAATGAACTCAATTATATGCTGTTGCCTGCTATGTTATACTTTTATAGCCCACCAACGAAATGTCTTCAGGTCACCATCAACTGACCCTGACTTCCCTCCTACCATCACCCCAACAAAGAATGAATTTTGACGAAAACAGATGAGCTCAGCAGTGAGCAGACAAGTTGTGCGGTATCATCAGCAGGCAACAATCCAACACTTCACACAATCTCTCCTGCTCTGAAAGTCTGGTACAAGAGATGGAGCCCGATATCATGGACCAGAGGAACTCAGCAGCCTTATAGGGATTGGTCGGTGCAGTAAGGAATATCTCTCTCTTTGTGTGTGTGTGGATGCATATATACGTATATATGAGACAAGATTGATGTTATATTGAAAAATGTGGGATCTGAGCATGACGTGAATGGTATGGAATAAGGGGTGGTTACTGTCCTGGGTTCAGCAGTAGCAGTCACTTTTCTGTTGTGTTCCAGTGCTGTGTTTTTGCCTTACAGCCTGAGAGCAATGCTGATAACATCAATGGTTTCAGTTGTTGCTAAGCAGTGTCTCCTCTGACCAAGGACTTTCTCAGTCTCATGCTCTGCCAAGGGGGAGGGGAAGCCGGGAGGAAGCAGAGACAGGACACCTGACCCAGACTAGCCAAAGAGGTATTCCATACCATAGCACTTCATGCCCACTATATAAACAGAGGATAGTTACCTGGAAGGGGTTGATCACTGGTCGGGTCGGGCTGGGTTTAGGTCAGCGGGTTGTGAGCGGTTTTATTCTCTTCCCTTCTTATTTCCTCTAACATACCTTCATCATCCTCTTTTTTAAGGAAAAAGAGGCTTATAAAAGGTGGAAGCAAGGACAGGCAGCCTGGGAAGAACACAGGGATGTTGTCCAGGAAGCTAGAAACCAGGTTAGGAAAGCTAAGGCACACTTAGAATTAAACTTGGCTAGGGATGTGAAAGGTAAAAGGAGAGGATTCTACAGGTACATTGCAAATAAAAGACAGAGTGGGGACAATGTGGGCCCTCTCTGGAAGCTATCAGAAGAACTGGCGACCCTGGATTTGGAGAATGCTGAGGTTCTTAACAACTTCTTTGCCTCAGTCTTCACTGGCAAATGCTCTGACCACACCACCCAACTCTTGGAAGGCAGATGCAGTGAATGTGAGAATGAAGACCTTCGGCCCGCTGTAGGAAAGGATCAAGTTCAAGACCATCTTAACAACCTGAACGTATACAAGTCCATGGGACCTGATGAAATCCATCTGCGGGTCCTGAAGGAGCTGGCAAATGAAGTTGCTAAGCCACTGTCCATCATATTTGAAAAATCATGGCAGTTCAGGTGAACTGGACTTGTTCCCAAGTTCCCAAGAACTGGAAAAAGGGGAATATAACCCCCATTTTCAAGAAGGGGAAAATGGATGAGCCAGGGAACTACAGACCAGTCAGCCTCACCTCTGTGCCTGGCAAAATCTTGGAGCGGATTCTCCTGGAAGGCATGCTGAGGCACATAAAAAACCACAAGGTGCTTGGTGACAGCCAACTTCACTAAGGCGAAATCCTGTCTGAGCAATCTGGTGGCCTTCTATGATGGGGCTATAGAACTGATGGACAGGGGTAGAGCAGTTGATGTCATCTACCTGGACTTGTGCAAAGCGTTTGACACTGTCTCACATGACATCCTTGTCTCTAAGTTGGAGAGGCATCAATTTGATAGGTGGACCACTCAGTGGATAAAGAACTGGATGGATGGCAGCACGCAAAGGGTTTTGGTCAATGGCTCGATGTCCAGCTGGAGACCAGTAACGAGTGGTGTCCCTCAGGGATCGGTGTTGGGACCGGTCTTGTTCAACATCTTTGTCGGTGACATGGACAGTGGGATTAAGTGCACCCTCAGCAAGTTTGCTGATGACACCAATCTGTGTGATTCGGTTGATAAGCTGCAGGGAAGGAATGCCATGCAGAGGGACCTTGACACGTCTGTGAGGTGGGCTGATGCCAACCTGGTGAAGTTTAACCATGCCAAGTGCAAGGTCCTCCACCTGGGTCGGAGCAATGCCAGGCACAGCTGCAAGCTGGGCAGAGAAGAGGCTCAGAGCAGCCCTGAGGAGAAGGACTTGGGGGTGTTGGTCGATGAGTGTGGAATAATTAGGAAATGTGGAATAATTAGGTATTAAACTTATATTTGAAATGCAGCATTGTCCACACATAAGGGTAAGCAGACTTTCAGGGCCTCTCGGGACGAGATGTCACCATAGCTGCTATGCCAGGAATGTGCACTCCACAGCAGTTCCCCTGGCAACACAGACAGAGGATGGAGCGTGGTGGAGACCTTTGCAGCCACACTCCGTCCTAACATCAGCAAAAGATGGGAACTACGTGGTACAAGAAACTGATAAGCTTCATACTTGCTACCCTGAGCCAGCAGCCTGTCATATTTTGACAGAATGCTGTCTTCTGTGTGAACTTTGCTTCATTATAGTGTCATTATAATGAATTTACATGCTAAAATGCACTGCTATCTCCAATGGGACCCACCTCCAAAATGAGATCACCCCGTTTTGAGCATGTGCTCTGAATTTGTTTGGTGTCATATACCTTTAAAAGTGAAGCGAGAGAGATTTGCACCAGCAATAAAAAAGGTATGTATGACTAGAGTCACTCAAGCTCCACCTTGAAGTTGAAAAACAGTATAAAATGACCCAAGAGAGTGGGGTATACTGGGGAAGATACCATCGTGGACGAGTCGAGGAAGATAACATCAACAGACTCCTGGGACCAGTCGACGGGCTGGACCTCTCTTCCCCCCCCTTAGGGACACCTGTGCATAAGACTTGCACTGTATCCAGTGCTTCCCCTGGAAAACTTAGAATCTCTACAGAGTTACTTTTCACTGTTACCTCTATATTTTAGACTCAGGCTACGTTAACTTAATCAAGCTCTTGTATCCATGTAGCTGTTATTCGCACGTGCTTTTGCAGACAGTATTTATAACCGGCAATCCATAAGAACCTGTATCTGTTGCTTCAATAAACTGTTTTGGTAGGCAATCGTAATCAATAAACTGCACTGTTTCAGTAGTTGATCATAATTTTCTCACTGAATGTGACCCCATCTCTCAGTGTGGCTGTGAGGGTTCATGAGCACAATTGAACTGGCAGTGCGGTGCACTATTGGTGAATATGGATCAGTAAGGTTCGATACAGCGAATGCGGCCTGACAGGTAGTTGTATATTGGAGCCGTTCCCAGGGCCTCTAAAGCAAGGGGTTTATTTTCTCCCCTTTAACGCAACAATGAGAAACTGAACATGAGGCAGCAGTGTGCGCTTACAGCCCAGAAAGCCAACCGTATCCTGGGCTGCATTAAGAGGAGCATGACCAGCAGGTCGAAGGAAGTGGTCCTGCCCCTCTACTCTGCTCTTGTGAGACCTCACTTGGAGTATTGTGTGCAGTTCTGGTGTCCTCAACATAAAAAGGACATGGAAATGTTGAAACAAGTCCAGAGGAAGGTCAAGAGGATGATCAGGGGACTGGAGCACCTCCCGTATGAAGACAGGCTGAGAAAGTTGGGGCTGTTCAGTCTGGAGAAGTGAAGGCTGTGTGGAGACCTCATAGCATCCTTCCAGTATCTGAAGGGGGGTATAGGGATGCTGGGGAGGGACTCTCCATTAGGGACTGTAGTGATAGGACAAGTGTTAACAGGTTAAAGCTTTGTCATGGGTTCAGCAGCAGCAGTCATTTTTCTCCTCCTTGGTAGCTGGTGCAGTGCTGTGGTTTTGATTTTGGGCCTGGGAACAGCCCTGATAACACCAGTGTTTCAATTACTGCTTAGTGATGTTTTGGTCTGACCAAGGACTTTCTGAGTCTCATGCTCTACCAGGGAGGAGGGGAAGCTGGGAGGAAGCAGAGACAGGACACCTGACCCAAACTAGCCAAAGAGGTTATTCCATACCACAGCATGTCATGCCCAGGATGGAAGAGCAGAGAGCAGAGACCCAGAGGGGTGGGGGTGCACTGCGTGGTTGGGCTTGGTATTAGGTGGTGAGAATTGTATTCTTTCCTTGTATTTGCCTTGTCATTATTATTATTGGTGGTAGCAGTAGTGGTCTTGTGTTACACTTTAGTTACTAAACTATTCTTATCTCAACCTGTGGGAGTTGCATTCTTTTGATTCTCCTCCCCATCCACCTGGGAGCAGGGGGAAGAAAGAGGGGGAAGTGAGTGAGAGAGAGGGCTGCATGAGTCAGAGAGGCTTAAACCACGACAGTTCTTTTTGGCGCCCAACGTGGGGCACGAAGGATTGAGATAACGACAGGATTAATAGCCACTTGTCACAATGCTGATTTATTGGCTCTCAAAGTTGTTGCTCTTGATTCTCTTGCGTTCATGGTTTCAGCCTGTTGTACCTTACTTACAGCCGGTATTTGTTATCTCAACATTTTTCGGATATGGGTTTTGGGTTAAGGTTCTTGTTTCATTTTACTTTATTAGAATGGCTTGTAATACGGGCAGGCTCCGGAAGCAGGGGGGGGCGGATGTGTACCTGGCAGTTCGGCTGCCCTTCACCGTCCTGGCCCTCGTCCTCACCTCCGTCTTTGCGAGGCTGTGGGGAGCCGAGGGGGTGCCGCCTCGGGAGCCGCCGGCTGCCGAAACAGCCTGGGGGAGCAGCCCCGGGGACCAGAAGGTGAGCCCCCACGCTGAGCCCAGCCCGGCAGCTGCCGAGAAGCAATAGGAGACGACGGAGGAGCTGAGCCCTGCACCCGAGCCCTGCGCCCGAGCCCAGGCCAGCGGCGGCCGAGAGCATTTCCCAGCAGCTGCCTGCAGAGCCCTGCGAGCCCGAGCCCCAGGAGGATGCAAGAGACCGCATAGCACTTCCCAGCAAGGCAGAGGAGGGAGATCTGGACTTAGACAAAGAACAGCTGGTGGTGAGAGAGCCGGTAAGCACAGCAGCTACACAAGCCCCAGTGACAAGTACAGAAGCCTCATTTGAGAGTTCTGAAGGTTTTGAATGGCCTTTGGGTACCCTTGAGACCTGCCTGCTGATTGTGATGGGGATCAGCATGGTGGCATGCATACAGAGTGTATTTTACCCACAACCATTTTGTCTGGTCCCGAGAGTTAAGCAGAGTGGGGAGGGGGCCTTGTCTGGGGTTAGACTACAATCCAGGATGGCTAAGAGATGTTCTCCAAAGCTGGACAGCCATGAGTGGCAGGGTGTGTGGGACAGTATGTGTGAGTATCTAGTTCACTGGGCCCCTCCAGTGCTTTGGAAGCGTCGGAGATGGAAGGCAGCTGTATGGAGGGCCCAACGACCACCTGCAGAAACTGCTGGAGGGGAGAGTGAATTATTTTGAGCCTGGTGGGCCCATGAGAGTTCAGGCCATCAGGGCAGAGATGCAACATACAGATGGACTCATGATCGAGGGGTGGACTTAGCAATGGACATTATTGCCCAGGTTATTCATGAGTGTGAACACTGCACACAGCCTCTCCTGCTCTGAAAGGCTGTTACAAGAGGTGGAGACCGATATCACGGACTGGATGGACTCAGCAGCTTTATAGGGATTGGTCCATGCACTAAGGGATGATCTCTTTCCCTCTGTGTGTGTGTGTGTATGTATATGTATACATGTGATGGCATATTGAAAATGTGGGATCTGAGCATGACGTGAATGGTATGGAATAAGGGGTGGATACTGTCATGGGATCAGCAGCAGTCATTTTTCTCCTCCTTGGTAGCTGGTGCAGTGCTGTGGTTTTGATTTTGGGCCTGGGAACAGTGCTGATAACACCAGTGTTTCAGTTACTGCTTAGTGATGTTTTGGTCTGACCAAGGACTTTCTGAGTTTCATGCTCTGCCAGGGAGGAGGGGAAGCTGGGAGGAAGCAGAGACAGAACACCTGACCCAAACTAGCCAAAGAGGTTATTCTGTACCACAGCACGTCATGCCCAGGATGTAAAACAGAGAGCAGAGACCCAGAGGGGTGGGGGGGCACTGCGTGGTTGGGCTTGGTACTAGGTGGTGAGAATTGTATTCTTTCCTTGTTTTTCTCTTGTCGTTATTATTATTGGTGGTAGCAGTAGTGATTTGTGTTATACTTTAGTTACTAAACTATTCTTATCTCAACCTGTGGGAGTTGCATTCTTTTGATTCTCCTCCCCATCCACCTGGGAGCAGGGGGAAGAAAGAGGGGGAAGTGAGTGAGAGAGAGCGACTGCATGAGTTAGAGAGGCTTAAACCACAACAAACTTAAACAGGGGAAGTTTAGATTGGATATAAGGAAGAAGTTCTTTACTGTAAGGCTGGTGAGGCACTGGAATGGGTTGCCCAAAGAAGTTGTAAATGCTCCATCCCTGGTGGTGTTGAAGGCCGGGTTGAACAGAGCCTTGGGTGACATCATTTAGTGTGAGGTTTCCCTGCCCCTGGCAGAGGGGTTGGAACTGGATTATCTTAAGGTCCTTTCCAACCCTAACTATTCTATGATTCTATGATTATTATTATTGGTGGTAGCAGTAGTGGTTTTGTGTTATATCTTAGGTACTGGATTGCTCTTATCTATCCTTGGGAGTTATATTCTTTTGATTCTCCTCCCCATCCCTCTGGGAGCAAGGAGTGAGAGGGTATGTGTGGGGTTGTGGTGTGAGCTAGCTGCTGCATGGTTCTGAGTTACCGGCTGGGCTTAAATCATGACATATTTATAGTTATTAGTTTCAGGATTAGAATAGCTCTGCTTTTTAATCCATATGGCTATTTCTCACTTGTCCGGGTACCTGGAGTTTTTCCCCTCTGCAGGCAACAGAAGTCATTGCCTCTTTGAAAAAAGTGCCAATTGTTTCTATCCTGAGAAATCTCCCAAGTGTGCACCTTCTCTGACCTCCAAGGCCAAGATTATTACCATTCTCACTGATCCATCAAATCAAGCATTCTCCTGGTATCCTGTATAATGTAGCCTCTTGTTACTACCATTTATTGTAGTTTTTCCCCATGTTAAACTATCTAAAGAGTGCAGTATGACATCTATCATGCTATATCTGGAACAGTAGCAGTTGTTAATGCTATCTAATGAATACATTTAGCATGGCTGTGGTACTGTTATAACACTCCAGTAATGCATTAGGGTTTAAAAATGGTTTTCCAGCAGCACCAGGGTGTGCTTGAGGATCTTGCAGTCCTGAAACACACCTTCTCTGAAGCAGTCAGAGCAGGACTGCACATCCAGTACTTGCATAGGAAGATGGTTATCTTGTGTTCCCTGCTTCCACATGAGAAATAGAGAGATGAATCCTGTAAGTTTATTGAAGGTTCAGCTTTTCAATTCACCATCTAGGCTGGGCTCCTCTTTTTCACATGTTCTGGCTGCAGCTGTAGCAGTTATTTTTCTCTTTCCTAGTAGCTGGTGCAGTGCTGTATTTTGGCTTTAGTCTGAGAGCAATGCTGATAACACACCAGTGTTTTAGTTGCTGCTAAGTAATGCTTATCCAGATCAAAGATTTTTCTCTCTCTCATTTTCTGCCAGTGAGGAGGGGCACAAGAGACGGGGAGGAAGCAGTGACAGGACACCTGACCCAAACTAGCCAAAAGGTTATTCCATATCACAGCACATCATGCCCACTATGACACATATAGATACAATTATCCACACACAAGACAATGCACATGAAATATCTGTGTCCGTATTTTATGTCTGCTTCTATTGTAGACCCATGCATGAATGTTTAGGTCAGTGAATGAGGCTTCTCTTTCCGTGCTTTCTGAAACCTGGCAACCTTCTGCTCCTTTTGGTGACTTCAAGAGATAATAAAGGTCGCAAATAAATGGGTGTGCTGTTTTCCTGGCATTAACCAGCATGTATGACTATAACTGGTAACGGACGTGGAAATTACCTGCCAGCCTGTGAAGGACTCTGTCTCTCTCCACTCTCTGTTGAAAAGCCTAAGGAGACTGACTAGCCTTCTAATTTAGACAGCTACTGTATACATCTCCTAATAATGGAATTCGAATATATTATAAAAATAGCAATGACTAAAGAAACTGATATTAAAAGTAGTCTGTTGATAAAACCTGCTCTTAGCAAGTCTGATCAATGTACACCATAATTGGCATCCTTCACCACCTGTACTAGGGCTCCCAATATATTTCATACCCAAGTGGCAGCAATATTAGGAATTACCACAAAAATTCAAAGGCAGGATGGAGAGCATTGGGAAGAGAAAAGCTTTGTTTGTGATTTTAGAGGCTTTATTATATTTAAGCAACAGCTAAAAGAACTTGAATTTTGTTGGTGTTTATTTTATTCCTCCATCTGTTTTATCCCTTTTGCTATGTACTTTCTATTTTCATTTTAAATTCAAGTTCTGATTACAATGCAGTTTTCTGAAAGGCTTTGGAGAAAACATATGTGTTGATGAAATGAGGAAACTTGTAAAAATAAAGGTTTTGAAAGTAGAAGTGATTTTTAGTCAATGTTTAAAGAAACACAGGAAACAAGAGAATAAAATAATCTGAAAATACAAAGACACTGTTATAAGAGCAGGTTTTAGCTCTTCAAAAAAATTCTTCAGACTTACTGATTCCTCCTGAAAACAAGGAAAACCAGATATTTTTTTCAAAATAATTATATAACAGAGGAATATACATTCAAATCACTGCATGCCACTATTAAGATGCTAAGATTTTCTCAATTCATTTGTTGAAAGAGCCTGTCTTTTTTTTTTTCAGGACCTAATCCAGGCCTAATTACAATCAAAGGTGGAACTCCAGTAGTTGATAAAACATATTAATCTACTAATTCCTGTTAAAATGGGTATTGGGAAGAGGATTTCAGACAAAAGGACATGAACAAATTTTAGTGAAGAGAAAATGCTGGAACTTTGTGGTTCAGAAATGTACGCATACCAGCGTCTCATTATTGCTGGCAACATTTGCACAGCTTTGAGGTGTGAACCTCTATCGAAATACATATTCGCTCAGTAGTGGACTTTGAAAGTCTGTCATAAAATCAACCCTTTTAACACAGCATTTAAGTCTATACTCAACCTTCAATATTGCTGAACTCTCAGTGGGACTTAAATTTTCACTTAAATGATGTCCTTAAGAGAAATTTTCCAGAAGATATGATTTTCTGAACCATTGCCTATAAATGCCTTAAAAACCAGTAAGGGGTCTTTTTCTTCCCATTTCACTAACCTCAAATCAATTATAAAAATACTGATTTTAAGAGTTCCTGTCATGCATGTGACACACGTTAGTTGCATTTCTAGCCAGCAATTTGAAAACCAACCTGAAGAAGCATGTACCATTGTCATAAATTTAACTTGGCAACTTCTCTGCAAGACTTTCAATTAGTATATATATTTTTTAATACAAATAAAAAGAAAAAGAATGAAAACATCAGTCTAAATGTGAGGAGGAAACGCTGTTTTGTGGGAGACGTACATATGCTTCTTTTTGTCTGGACTCCATGATGATCAGGAGCCTTCAGTGCAAAGTGCTGGATTAAAAAGCACTTAAATACCTCACTGCTGTGACATAGAAACACCTGTTTTTGCTGTCTGAGGGGATGCAATATGTGCATTGGGCACCAGCCACACCTGAGGCCTGGTGGGCTTTCCTGCCAAGCTGAGGGCAGGAGGTAGTGGAGTGGATTTGTGGTGCTACTCAAATAATTCCATCTTTTCACTCAAAACTTTGTGCTCTTGATGAAGTTTCAAAAAAGCCCTCCAATTTCAATGCTGGCTATTAGAAGCTTGGATTATGAAGTGGTGGGAGCAGCATAGCTGGAAAAAGGTAACCTCAGGCAGGGTGGAAGCTTTCTGTGCCTCAAGTGCAAGCTGCTAAGTAGTGTGGATAGGATAATTTGATCAGCGTGCTGTAGCTGCAGTTCTCTGTCAGCTCTCCTCCCGCACTTGTCTCTGAGGAAAACCCTGGCTGGCTTTTAAGTTACAAGTGATCACATCTGACCCTGCATCAGGATTGCTACCACAGCCTCTATCAGTTGTGATAAATGCTATCTTCCGGGCTCCAGAATTAAATTTTTTTTTGTAAAGTGTGAAGAGAAAATTTATAATTACATTTGTAGCTCAAAAAGTGGTAGAACTAACCTTGAAGCAGTCATTAAATGTAAGTGGATTCAATTATTCCTGCCTGAATCTTCATCAAGCTTAAACAACATGCTTAGTAGGTGTGAACGGGCATTCAGGAGCAGCTGTGTCTGGCTGCATAAAGGGCTAGTTTCTGAAATCGTGTTGATTTTATATTTATGACTGAAACATATGACTGGAAAACTGATAAATATGCTCAGGATGAGCACAAGGGGTGAATGTATAAAGGAGGCCAAATAACCATACACCATGCACATGTGGATATGTACCACACCAGGGTTCCTCATCCACTGCCTCTCCCTTCCGTTGAGGCTGTAATTATGGAAGCTTAACCAGGGATGCACTGAATTTGTTAAAGATATTAATTTATTTTTACAGCTATTAATTGCAATTGGGCAGCCACTAAGAAATGATGCAGTTACAGGTAGATGAAGTACAAAAGTTTTGGATTATCTCTGTGTTATAATCATTCCTATGTCTTTGTGTGATTTATATGATTATTATTTTGCAGAAAAAAATATTTATATGAAAATGTTTTCAGACACAGTTTAGCATGGTAGAAATTGAGGGGGGTGAAGTTGATGGTAACTTGTAGCTATCAAATCCTTATAATGGCTGTTCAGAAACTCTTAGCAAACATTCCTCTAAGTGCAGGGATTTTCCCAGTCATGAATCCTGAACTTCAGGTCATTTCTGGGTAGCCCTAAAATGTCTCAGACTGTTAATTGCCAGATTGTCTCCCCAGTACAACTTTCTTCTTCTGAAAATATATTAAAAAAAAAAAAAATCTCCTTTTCTTCCCCACACTCCTACCCCTCCACCCCCAAACCCATGTTAATCTTTAGACCAATTATTTCCAGTTAATATTTACATTTAAGGAAAGGAAGATATTAAATTAAAATTTATTTTTAAAATTGTTGCTCAGCTTTTATTAGCTCACAAGATTGGAGGTTAACTTCTGAGATCCAGTCCATATGAGCCATCATCTTTTGTGGCAAAACTGAGAAGCAGAGGCTACAAGAATATGGGAAATGTCACTTATCAACATGTGGGTATCAAAGTAAATGGGTATAGTTCTGAAACCATTATACAAAAGTAGAAAAAATGAGGCATCATTTTCACCCCCCCAAAAAAATAGATTCACAGGGTGAAATCTTACCCTTTTAGAACAGATACCAAAATTAGTGGTAGATAAGGTGAGGCCAACCAAATAGCTGGCAAAAAGGGATGAACATAGGTAAGTAGTCTTATTTTAAAGTTAACTAGAAGTCTGTTAGAGAATTCAAGTATCAAGGAGCACTTTCAGAAGTAGTAAGACACCTATTTTTGTGACTCTCACATCTTTCAGGTTATAAACTTACTGATTTCATGATTACTTCCTTTTGCTCTTGCATTTCATGAGCTTGCATTAGGTATCTTTATAAAAGAGATTTTTAGCTGAAATATATAGTCTGATCGGTGATGCTTTTCTGTTTGTAAAACTCTTGAAAAATTCTCAAGTAGCGCAGCTGAGATTTTCTGAGTTATAGAATTCCAGTTTCACTTTTGGATACACAGAACTTTGCTGCATTTTCTGAACATGAAGGAGGAGAAATTTGGGAAGTAGTTCCAGGTCTTGTTAACAAAGCCACCAGATATAACCAGATTTACACCTCTGTGTAGATACAGGACTTCTGTAGCTCTCCAGTATAAGCAGTCCCCTGAGCTCTGCCTTTCCTCAAAAATTGTGCTTGACATTTTGATGCTGTGAATGAGTTAACTTCCAGAAAAGAGAAAAAAAAAAGTGGGATGGGCAGAATATTAAAGAATGATGGAAGGAAGAGTTACTAAGTTGCTTGTAAGGAAGCTGACAGGCACCTGCAGGAGGTCAGAAGGTGATTTCTAGAAGCGTGAAGGGGATAGAGAGCCCTGGGTGGATGCACTGAGCTGACTCAGCCAAGGAAGAGAAGAATTCTCCTGGTAGAGAGTTTTATTATGGGAATATATTTATCAGTTCTCCCCTGCTATACATGTGTAAGGTCTACTTTGTCCAGCCGTCTCAGCCATGCTTTTCCATTCTGATTAGCTTTAGGCCTTAAGCCAGTTAAGAGTGCCTTAAAAATCTCCCTTGCGTTGTTCTCTGGAACAAAGCTGATTACAAATTCCTTTCAAGAGTTTTGACACCTTCATACTGAACCAGTGTGTATATGAAGGCAGCAGGAGGATATGGCTTCCTAGCTTTTCATACAGTTACTCCCAAGTGAGTTTGTCAAGTTTAGGGGTGAAACAGCTCTGCCTTTAGTAACATCCTGGCACTCAGAGTGCTTCCTACAGTCTGTAACTCAGCACAATGGAAGCATATCTCTTGCTTCTAGAAAGAGCTGTTAACAGCTTTAGTGTTAATATCTCAGTTTGGGTTGAAAGGAACTTTAAAGATAATCTAATTCCAATCAATATTTATTGTGTCTATCTGAAAGGTAAAGGTGGGAGAGCACAATAACACTATTATCAGATTGCCGTTTCGAATTGAGTTAACGTGCAAAATATGTGCTGTTCCACATCTCATCTTCAGCTGTTCATCAACCCTTCCCTGAAATTACGAGGCTCTCCAATCCATCAGTATAACTGTTTGTGTAGTCTCAGTTTTGAGGAACTGAGCTGTGTTAGATAACCCCTATTATTAGAAGTGTTTCAGCTGTTGGATTCATTTAGACAGTGTTGCGGGCGGGAACCACAGGCTCCTCTGCCTGTGCGGTATGTGAGGACCGCAGGCCCTTACTGCCCGCCGCAGGCCCCTCTTGCCTTCACCCCTGGTGGGAGAATGAAGACAATCAATGTGATCGTTCAACAGACTCAGTTTATTTCATCTGAGGGTTCCAGTTATATACTCTATGCAGGCACACTCGCTACTATGTGATTGGCTACCTATATCTACTAATTGATACATGATTGGTTACATGATTGGTACCTGCTTGGTCACAGCTCAAAGGTTACATTCGCATCCCACCCCCCTCTGTAGTTTTCCTCTTGGTTATGTTCCAGGGGGTTTCCAGCTTGCAGCTGTGCTTCAAGGTTGCAGTTACCAGTTCCTCCCTACATATCCCGACTTCTCAGGCTCCTCTGCCAAGTCCCTCAAACTCTTCTCATGCACATGTTCTTTAGTAACCTTCAGCCAAGGCCTCAAAGCCTTTGGTTCACTACTGTTAGGCTTTTTCCATCTGTTGGCCTATGATCTTATTGTGTCCATTTTCTATCAGCTATTCCCAACAGACAGAATTGGGTTAGAAGCAATTACACATGCCATTAGTTGACAGTTTGGAGAAGTCTGTAACCTCCAGTAGTGATGAAATGGGCAATGGGATCAGCAGAAAGTGGAGTGATAACCTTTTAATCTGACACAATTGCTGGCCAAATAGCCTTACTTAGCATCAAGGACTCTACATGGGACGAGTTGCATTGTCAATACTGAGTTAACACTGAATGTGTTGTTGTTCTATGTGCTACATCTTAAAAAAATGACAGAATCAGACTTGCAATTATGCTCATAGTTTTCTCTTACATCAGGAAAGTAGTCTTCTGTCAGCAAGGGATATTGTGTAACTAGAGCAGTCAATGGCTAAAAGCTCGTCAGGTTACCTGCTTGTTTATTAGGTAATGAAAACAGTTGTCGTGTTTTACTAAACATTAAGAGTGAGGGAGGCAAACAGAACTAATATGAGTTGAGTTACAGCAGGCTACAGCATCTTATTTATGTGAAACTTTCACCAAGTATGTGAGAGAGAAAAGATTGGAAGAGATGTCGTAAGCCATGCAATTTTCTTCATTCTTAATAATGTATTAGTCTGTGAACTGAAAATTTTCCATTTTTTAATGTAGGACATTATTTTCAAATTTGACTGTAAGAAGCCATTCTGGTGTCAGCTGCTAGAATAAGAAAGGACTTAGTGCACAGAAGTTTGGAAACCAAAAATATGTGTCTGTGAACAAGGAGGAAACCTTTAAAAAGCTACAGAAGTTTTACATTTCAGTAGTTAGGGCACTGCAATGTTAATGCAGCCAGAGAAGAGTATTACAGATGTAAATACCATCTAGTATAGTACAGTAAAGTTTAGGAAAAGTCTAAATTTATTTTTAAATTAGACCTGATTTTCAGTGCAAAATTGTATTTGCACTTTTAAATTGATGATGAACAGGCACATGGAAGTGAATATTTTCTGAATTACGTTGTTTCTTTTTAATTTTCTCAGCTTAGCTCCTTTTTGTTAGGCTATCCAACCTGTGTTGCTGCACAGCTTGGGGCAACCTCCCCATCCTGCCTGAGACAGTACGTATAGGAGGTGAGATGGCACTGAACACGGAAAGGAAATTCAGTGCCTCTGTCACATGGGAGACTTTCACACAGCCTAACCGAAAAACACAAACCAAAACCTAATTCATTAGGAGCAGGTGCTTAGAAGCATATTAACATTTTCAGGTTTACTTAGACTCATGCCTGATTAGTTTAGTTGCTGTAAACTTATCTCAGGTGAATAAATTATTGAAAAAATCCCTTCCCAAAAATTATATTTAGGAGGTAAATCAGCAGATCTTAAAAGAACTGCAGCAGCCCAGGAGAAATGACACATTCTCATGAGAAGGATTATCCCATTTTTTCCTGCAGGAAAGTGGTTCCATTACAGGAAGAAAAGGAGTAGAACTCTTAAGAGGCTGCTTCTGACATTTTTTATCAGTATTTAAGCATGGAGGTGGTAGGGCATTGACTTGCCTCCGAAGGTGGCTAAAGGACATGTGAAAACCAGGCAAAGATACTAATTTTGCATTATGTTTTTTTCTAAGAAACATAATCCCATGTATGTCCTACTGACAATAAGCACTGTCTTGCATGCATACAGATTGATTAAAATGTAAATCTGGGCATTAAACATGGTACATTCCAGAAGGGTGAGAATAGTGAAAGATCCAGTTTTAGGGATCTTTCTTAAAAAACGTGTTTCTGGCTGATAATTGAAGAATGAAAAAAAATCCCAAGTTGTAAAAGTTATAAAACCCCCCTTTTAAGAAAACCAATTAAGCACAAACCTAGTCTAGGACTTAGTGACTGGAGCAACTGACCACATATTTAAGACCTGTTGACAAGAGCAGTATTTCAGCTTGTGTGTTGAAGCATGTGTGCTTTGTTGGGTACAAGAACTGTTTCTTAGGCTGACTACAGTGACAGGAGAAAGGGGAAAAAACCTTGTGGGAGGACTGAGTTTCTTTGTATTTCTGTGCATAACATTTTGTAGTTGTGTCCCAGTTCTGTGAACAGATGTGTTTTTATAAGCCTAGATAAACAATCTGGAGAGCACATAAACACCTGGGATGTCTAGCAGATGAGTGGTTGTCATGGGTTCAGCAGCAGCAGTCATTTTTCTCCTTCTTGGTAGCTGGTGCAGAGCTGTGGTTTTGATTTTAGGCCTGGGAACAGTGCTGATAACACCAGTGTTTTCAGTTACTGGTTGGTAATGTTTGATCTGACCAAGGACTTTCTGAGTCTCATGCTCTGTCAGGGAGGAGGGGAAGCTGGGAGGAAGCAGAGACAGAACACCTGACCCAAACTAGCCAAAGAGGTATTCCATACCACAGCACGTTATGCCCAGGATATAAAAAAGGAGGGCAGAGACCCGGAAGGGTGGGGGTGCACTGCTTGGTCGGACTGGGTATAGGTGGTGAGCGATAGTATTCCTTTCCCTTGTATTTCTCTTGTCATTATTATTATTGGTGGCAGCAGTAGTGGTTTGTGTTATACCTTAGTTACTAAACTGTTCTTATCTCAACCTATGGGAGTTGCACTCTTTTGATTCTCCTTCCCATCCCTCTGGGAGCGGGGGGCAGAAAGAGGGGGGAGTGAGTGAGCGAACTGCCTGAGTGGCTTAAACCACGACAGTGGTCATCTGTCTGAGCCTTCAATTGCATTTTCTCTATGATTAGCTGTCTACTTGCTTGTCCAGAGTTGTAGCTAATGTATTTACACATACAATTAATTATACTTGAAAAAAAAAAAGAATCAGACAAGCATTTTCAGTTGTTTATTCTTTGTCTTCATTTGTGGAATGTCAAACTGCCACACTACTGAACTGCTATCGGTTTTATTTGTGCATTACGCTATGACTCCATTCTGGGTATGTCCATAGAAGGACATATGATGCCTAATTATTTCTCAGGCTAAATAAGGAAATAATTAATATCAATTACAACTAAGTTCAGCAGTAGGCGGATTAGAAATACTTCAAGAGTACCCCTAAGTCTGGGGAGCGAGCTGGGACATGCTAGCTAGTCATGATTTTTATTCTACTTTTTTACTGGGTTCCATTGACTTGTAACAGTATGTTCGACTTTCTGAAAGCTGACTTTGGAGAGAGAGCTTAGAGTTGCTAGCCTCATAAGATGCTAGTCTCATTAGTTACTAGCCTCATGAAACAAACTGTTGGTGGGTAAAATTTTAATATTCACTTGTGAGAGAACTTTGATATTATGAGGTGCCCAAAGAACAGTTCTGCAAATGTAGCTTTCTCCACTTTGTGTGCTCTAAGTGATGGTGTTCACAGTGTTAGTAAGACTAAGACTGTGGGACAGGACAGCTGTATGTTGCCTGTTCCCCAGATGCACATCTTCATGTTTCTGAAGCTGTGGCTGCCTGGGACTCTGGCTGAGGTGCTGTTTTTCTTGTAGAGTCAAATTCTCTCATCCATGTTTAAAGCTCTGTTTGTGCTTTTGGCTTTGCTCAACTCGGGATCCTTACGGACATGCCCTTCCCCCCTTCCTCACCATGTCAGAATGTGGATATCCTTCACTGCCCATTCCTTCAACGTTTCCTCCTATTTTCTCTTTTGTCAGGGATCTGTGAAGCTACTACAAATCCCACCTTTCCTTCCCTTAGTCTAGGATATGTCATCCTGTGGCTAACACTTTTAACACTACTGTGGCAGAGAAGTATGACATCAGGCAGGCTGTTGCTCTGGTCTACAAGCTGCACAGTAAAAATCAAAGGCACATAAAAAAGTGTCACTAAAGATTCTTGCAAGGCTGTCCAGTATTAATGTAATTTGAAAAGGGCTGCAGTTTTGTTTTGAAGACCACTTCAAATGTTGATCAGTATTTCTAGAATTAACTGAACTATAGGGAAGACTCACCAAGTTTACAGATTTTGGTTTTGTCATTAAAATGATTCAATCTGTGTTATAGCCACTAGAGACTCTGTGTGAAAAACAAAGACTGTGGAGGGAACCTCATAGTAATTAAGAAATATTCACAGCTGCTGAATGTTTTCCTGCACAAAATGCAGGGAACTGATATGTCTGTGACACTGCCATGTCAAGTGCACCCTCCCAAATCCATCTGGCAGTATTAAGAATACTTGTAATTGTGTTTAATGTAAAAGATTAAAATCTCGCTGTATTCTGGGAATAAGATTCCTCAGGCTGCAGACTAGTGATCTTAGGACATAAAAGTTGTTAGATTAGATACTGTTCTCTGCTTTAATCTAAAACAAATGCTTTATTGTAGTCAAACTCATCTCTTGGATCCAGTCATTATCAAGCAAATAAAACTCAGAAATATCAAACAAAATCAAAAAGAAACCTCATCCAAAAACCTCATTGAATAAATGGATGGAGTTTCATAGGGTGCCACTGTATGCACCAGTGCAATGTTGTGCCTAGAAACTGGCTCAGGCCCAGAGAGCAGCCGCAAGCTCCTTGGCATCTTCAGGGGCTGTAGAGCTGCTGCTTGGTAGGTACCTGTGGTGTACATGGGTTACTTCAAAGGAGATGGCTAGAGGAAAGAAAGATAAAACAAAATCTTAAACTGCAAATAATACAATATCTAAATAATGTTGAGATTAAGAAAAAAAAAAAAGAATTCAGAAGTAAAACTGGAAGGGCTAACACATTGAACCACTAAAAATGAGGACTAGAAGACTGTCCAGTTAGTTAGTTCTGGTAGACTTATTAAAATTCAAAATGCTTTATTGCCAGTTCGTTGTCCATTAAGTCTGTAGCTTTAGTGACACATTAAGGGCAAATGATGGTATGTTGCAGAGTTCAGCTGGTGTGTATCAAAGGACCAGAACTCATAGACTGTGAACCTGGTAATTACAGTAGAATTAATTCTTCATAGCTTTAAAGTATGATATCTATAGCAAATGTAAGTTTACCTTTATTCTTACCCATTAGTTAATTAGTCTTCCCCCACCTTGAGAAGGATATGAACAAATTATGGGATAAATTATTCCTTTAACTTGTATTTCTCTGGTCTAAATCTTATAGTTGGATCTAGTATTAGACATAATGAACTCTGTAAGTCTGCTTTTCAGGGAACTGTCAAAGAAAAGTAAAAAAGTGAAAATGTCAGTCAGCAGAAAAAGAAAATAGGCAGGCTGTAAATACAGCAAAAGTAGGTATGTCTGAACAAGAAGATGAGCTCAGTCACTGAGGTAGGTTACAAGATCACTGGTGATTGGAATTAGATGGTTTGGGAAGAGCTACAGAAACTCTGCAGTAGGCAAGTATAGATTCACTTTTGAAAAGGATTAATTGCTTTCAAACACTTGTGACCTAGGGCCTCCAGGTATGTAGTATCAGATTTTATATTCTTTCTAAAGCTGTTTAATGATAGTTAAGAGTTAACTCTGAAGGCTCTTATTACTTATAGATCCCATTTATCCTTGAAGGCTCGAAAACATTAGCTTTAGTAATATGTTGCAGTAGTTAGATGAACGCTGCCTTAATAGTAGAAGCAAAAAGGAGAACCTTTAGGAACTTAAAGAACTTGTGATTGATTTTGGTATGTACTTCACTCACAATGACACTGGCAAACAGCATTTCATTAGAGGAAAATATAACTAGCCTCAGAACACCCCAAAAAACCTTCACAACATTGCAGTGATTTCTATGGATTTTTTTTTATCAGGAATAAAAAAAGATGAAACAACAGAATAAGATGGCTTAAAAAAAGACACTGGCTTTCCAGAGTCTGAAATAGCTCCCATCTAGCTAGTGAGGTGGTAACAAAGAGACTACACAGTAACTTCAGTGGCTGGAAAAGAGGGAGAGCTAGATCAATTTGCCTAAACCCCCTGCAGTACATCAGCAGCCTGCTGCCAGGGGATGATGGGCTCACGCTGTGGACACAAGCCACAGGTACCCTTGGGTGCTTGTGTCCATGTAGAGCCAGTGGCCATCTCCTGACCCTGGTGGAGCCCGAAGCCACTCAGAACAAGAGATGAATGCAGATGATCTCTGATTATCTGTGTATCAGACTAATAATAAGTTTTAGGTGATATTAAAGAAGCACTTTCACTACAGTAAATGTCTGCAATTCCAATAGGTAAAACACTGAACGAGTATTCTGCAGAAATTTTTGCACTTGATAATTTCAAGCTGTTTACATAATTAGATGCAAAATCAAATACAAGAAGTTGGTCTTGTACTGAACTATTTACCTGAAACCATTTGGTGATGATAATACTCATTAACCAAGGTACAGCTCCTGGCATTGCTTCATTTCTGTCATTATAATGAAATAGTGCTTTGTTTCAGACCTGAAGTGTGGCATAAGCTTATCTTCTTTCTGAAAGGTTTTCTTCTGGATGTGACTGCATCTTTATGCCATTTAGCACTGAGCCAAAGGTATAATTTTTTCTCTGTATCTCTCTTCTTTTCTAGTTTAATTAATATAATCACCTGGCCTATCAGTAATTACCTGTGCAATATATATGAATTGCCTTTTTCGATCCATAGTCCTATTTTGTGAAGGAGCTGAAGGTGTTGTGCAACAACACACAGCATTAAAATAGAATTCTTCAGGATATTAATCTGCTGGAATAATATAAAAATCAGAAAAAATTTGATAAACCTTTGTTCTTTTGTTCTATCTCCAGCTGTAGGATTCCAAAATGCTTTTGGCTATGGCTGCTGTCAGTACTGGTTCTCCAAGCAGCCTTATTCCAGTCTCTTAGCTGAGGAAGTCAAAAAAGTGAAGAAAGAAGAGGAAGTCTGAAGCTGTTGAAAAAAGTCTGTGAAAGCTCAGCACAAAATTCTGTGATCTTAAACAATGAAAGGTCTCACCTCACTTGAAGGCAGCTGTCTGGAGATGGGAAGGATGGCAGAGAGACTGGGCAAGTGTGTAGATGTAGGTTGTAGGTGAGTGTTTCATTGGTGAAAACCCTGACTCTGTAGAGAGACCTTTGAAGACACATTTTGTGTATGTAAAGCTTGTAATGGTTCCAAAACCCCTTCAATTTAAAAGAAACTATAGCTTTAGAAACTTTTTTTTGTTAAATACAGTTGCAGCTTCCAAAGGTTTAAGTGGAAAATACAGGGAGGGTCTGGAAGGAGACTAGAGAAGCCAGCCATGACCTTAAGTACTTGTTATTTTGAAGATGCAATCCCCACTTTGTATCTCCCTTACACAATTAAGACAGACATTTTGCCATAAGAGCTTCTGCAAAGGCAGATACCTTGGGCAGTCTTGCATTATTTTTATTTTATAATTAATCATTAGCTAATGCCCTTTATAAAATAAAAATCAGGCACAACAGCTAGGTTATATGCCTTTGAAAAGCTGTTACTATGCACACAGAATACCTTACTTCTTGTCACTAACAATATCGCAAAGATGTAAGAAGAGAAAATGCTGCACATTTAGCTACATGCTAAATGTCATGTCCAGTACAAATGAAAGTGCCATAAACTTTTGAAAAAACATACAAATAAGAACAGTTTCATTGACAAATGCTTTCACTGGGTCATCATGAAGAATGAAATTGAAAGCATTATTAGTATGCACGGATAGAGGCTCAGGAAATATTTCTATAGAACTCTCAAGCTATTTTTTTAATTTCTCTTTGCAAGTTACCTATTTACCTCCATGATTTTTCTATTTTTATTCCTCAAAGAGCAATTGAAAAAGAGGTAGAATACATTATGTACATATACATCTGCAGTAAGACTTGAGCCCCTAAAAGCATCAGTCCCAATAACGTCACTGCCCGCTTTAGCCCAGTGAATGTGTTTCAACCATAAAGCACATGGAAGTCAAGGAAATTATGACTCAATTTAATATACTGATCCCATGAGAAATATTAGACTATAAAACGTGTAGGAGAGGCACTGATTTGAAAAACATGCCATATAATCACATACGAGTGCCCAGCCATAAGGGTGGTTAGGCACTTGCACAGGCTGCCCTGAGAATCTGTGGCTGCCCCATCCCTGGCAATGTTTGAAGCCAAGTTGCATGAGGCTTGAAACAACCTGATTAATGCACGTGGCATAGGATTGTCACTGGATGAGCTTTAAGGTCCTTTCCAACCCAAAACATTCTGATTCTATGACTGTTATTCCAGACACAACTTTGGTGCAGCCACCATCAGCCTTGGGCGCACTGTGATCAAGGGCAGTATTTATGCTGCCAAAAGCACAACAACTTCTCAATGGCTGCAAAGTACGGAATGTCTGTCAGGATAGAAGGGCCTTTGGGGTAGCCTCCAGTCTAGGTGGCACTTTTGTCAAAACATACAGACTGGGGGGGCTGAAAAGACCCTGGGGCTTGGAGCATCCCAGGCCCCTGGCTGCTCTGGGCCCCTTCAACCCCTGCAACACCAGGCAAGACAGCATCCATGTTTCAGCAGTTTATTCTGAGTTGGCTTGCCCTGTGGTGATAAACCTGTGATGACTTGTCAAATCATGGGGCAGGCGGCAGCCAATTGCCAGGACAGCCTTGCATGGGAGGACACTTGCAGAGGGATCAATATCTTCTCCGTGATTGGTGGGGAACAGAGCCGACCATCAGCATGAGCGACACACCCCATTCCTTCCTCCTTGCCAACCTTACATCTCCCAGAGCAGTGGTGCCCAGGACATCCTTGTGGTGCCTGGGGACACAAGTTGACCCCTGAGGTCTCTCCCACCTCTGCGTCGCCTCCTCTGGCCGTAGCGGTGCTGCCGGTGCGTGGAGACGCGTCCCTGCTGGCGGCTGGAGAGGCGTCTCATCCGGTGACTGGAGCGGTATCCCCTCCGGTGGCTGCTCCGCCGGTGTCTGGATCGGAGGCGGCTGCTCTGGCGGCTGCTGCAGCTCCGCTGGTACCTGGCCATGCTTGTTGCTGCTGTGCTTGGCTACGAGGGGGCTTTGCTGCAGCCTTCACAAGATATAGCTTGGGGTTGATTGTGACATGCAAGGACATCATATAGTTGGGTGGTGATGCAAAGTGGATCAGTCCACCCACCATCCATCCATCTATTCGACCATTCCTAAGGTGAAGGGAGCCGGTTTTGCCCCACAAACACTACCCAGGGATGTTCTTCAACCAGAAATGGGATGGATACAAACCCCTCTCTGTTCCTCCCCCATGTTCCCAAACCAGACCTCATGCAGAGACTCGGCAGCCCCATAAGCAACTACTCAGCACTGCATCCCAGGCACGGACCGGCCACTGAGCACGGACAGCTCCTTGCACTGCTGGATCTTGCTGCTTCTTTCTTCATCCTTTTAAAGAAAGAAAACTAAATTGAGATGCTTTCCTTCCTCCACCATCCTGCAATCTAGCCATCCACCCAGTTGGCCAGCCAGTCAGCCAGCCAGCTATCCTTCTATCCACTTATCCATCCATCCATTTATCCATCCATTTATCCATCCATTTATCCATCCATCCATCCATCCATCCATCCATCCATCCATTTCTACATCTGTCCATCTATCCATCCGCAAATCCTTACGGTGAAGGTTCAGGGCGTTTCCCCACTAAGTATGCCTAATGTTATTTTCCCACCAGAAATGTGATGGATACAAATTCCTCAGCATTCCTTTCCCTACTGAGGAACCATGTGCCCAAATCAGAACACTGACCAGGGGCTTGGCCATGCCAAACTCCCCTGCTGAGCTCGAGAAAGGAATGACTTGATTAGGAAGAGTCAAAAAAAATTGTGCAGAAATCCCCTCTAATGGGTACTTCTTTGTCCCACCATGTGCTCCTTTTCCGAGGAAGGGGCAGAGCTTTGAGTGACTTGGTCTATTGCCTGTACCACAGGGTTGTTATTGGATGAGCTTTAAGGTCCCTTACAGCCCAAACTGTTCTCTCATTCTATGACTATGATTTCACAGACAGCTGCGGTGCAGCCAACCCCAGCTACTGGCACGTCACTGTTCACAGCAGTTTTTATGCTGCCAAAAGCACAAGTTCCCCATGGCTGTGATGTGTGCAGTGTCTGTCAGGACAGAAAGGCTTTTGGGGTAGCCTCCAGTCTAGGTGGCACTTTGGGGATGCTTTTGCCAAAACGTGTGGTCTGGGGGGCTGCGGCGTCTCTGCATCACAGAGCAGCCTATGCTCCTGGCCCTAAGCTCTGGCTCAGCCCTTTACAACCCCTGCAACACCAGGCAAGACAGCATCCATGTTTCAGCAGTTTATTCTGAGTTGGCTTGCCCAGTGGTGGTAGACATGTGATAAGTTGTCAGATCATGGGGCAGGTGGCAGCCGATGGCCAGGACACTCCAGCATGGGAGGATGCTTGCAGAGAGATCAATATCTTCTCCATGATTGAGATCGGTGACCTGGTGGGGAACAGAGCTGACCGTCAGCATGAGCTACACACTCCGTTCCCTCCTCCTTGCCACCCCTTCACCGCCCAGACCTGCAGTGCTCAGGACATCCTTGAGGTGCCTGAGGGCACACGTTGACCCCTGCAGTCACTCCCACCTCTGCGTCGCCTCCTCTGGCTGTAGCAGTGCTGCCAGTGCCTGGAGTGGTGTTGCCTCTGGCGGCTAGAGTGGAGTCTCTTTCGGCGCCTTGAGTGGTACCCCTTCCCGTGGCTGCTCTGTTGGTTTCTGCATCTCAGGCGGCTGCTCTGGTGGGTGTTGCAGCTCCACTGGTACCTGGCCATGCTTGTTGATTCTGTGCTTGGATTTGTGGTGTTCTGCGAAAGCCTTCGCTAGATAAAGGTTTGGGATGATAGTGCTATGCAGTGACGTCAAGGAGCTGGGTGGTGATGCAAAGCGATTCAGTCCATCCATTCACCTACCTATCCGTCCATCCATCCATCCATCCATCCATCCATCCATTCATAAATGCTTCCTTCCACCATTCTATCAACCCACCCTGAAGATGAAGTACAAGTGGGTTTGCCCCACTAGCCTTGCTTTGTGACATTATCTTGCCACTGGTAATATGCAGACAAACCTCTCCCTGTTCCTCCCCCTGTTACTCAAACCAGACCTGGCCACAGGGTTCGGCTGCTTGAAAGGTTCTTGCTCAGTCCTGCATCCAAAGTAAAGCCTTGGTGTTGGCCATGGCCAGCTCCAGTTTAACTGAATGATGCTCTTTCTTCCTTCATCCTTTTAGCGGAAGACAACCAAACTGAGATGATTTCTCAGTGTCTTCCCAACATCAGGAATATTTCCAGAGTAGGTTCTTTAAAGTGTTTGAAGTGTTGTATAACAATAATTATTACTGGAGACTTACAAACACTATTAATAGTTTTGTGGAAACTGAGGTGCTAGTGATGAGGGAACATGCACATGAGATTGTGTTTAATGTGGAATGTGAGAAGTAGATCTCTTCCAGTAGCTTCCACTGCTATAAGCACCTTCTGATGTTCTAACTACTTCTTCTCACCTGCCTGTGCAGTGACACCCGCAAAAATGGATATCACTGTGTCAGGACACAGGGTGTGTTTGCTATTATCTCTACACTATTATCTCTCCTTCCAGGGTACTACTGGATGAAAAGGTCTTGGCACTTCATAGATGTATGATGCATCTCAGTAGCAGCAGGGAACAAGCACACTGTAATAACAGACTGACCAGTTTGTGCTCCTTGATGCCCTGTCCCATTGCTCTTCAGCACATCTTGCTGAGCTTGAGAAAGGAATGACTTGATTAGGAAGAGTGAAATTTATTGGGCAGAAGTCCCCTGTAATGGTTATTTCTCGGTCCTACCATGTCCTCCTGTTTCCAGGAAGGGGCAGAGCTTTCAGCAACTTTATCTAATGGAAGATGTCCCTGCCTGTGGTGTGGGTTTGGGACTAGGTAGTACTAGCTTGCTTTGTTGTTGTTGTTGTTGTTGTTGTTGTTGTTTCTTTTAATAGGAATCCTAGTTTGAATATAGAAAATGCAGTTTTTCTCTCTCTTAGCATTTGAAATTGCTTAGCATTTGAATATTACTCTTTTTTTCCTCCATTGGCATTTTCAGACATTCTTAACACATTCATTACAAATGTCAGTTATCAAGAGTAATACATAAAAAAGATAGATGATGAAAAGATAGAACATTAATATATGGTGGTGGTGGTAAGCTCGACATCTGTCAGCTTTGCCTGCGTGCATTTATTTCACACTCTATTATTTATTCATCTGAGACACATTTGAAAATGAGGTAGATGAAAGGTAATGTAAGGTAAATTCAGTCTGTTTATGGCAAGTAGAGATTAGAACAGGATAAAATACTTGCAGGAGCTGAGCATCTGGGTATTCATGGCTGCTTCCAGACATTAAGTGTTCTCTTTTTAAACGTGCCTCAAATTATTCAAGAGTAGTTAGCATCCCTAGCCCCAAAGCATCTTTAGTTTATTTATCCAAATGGGCAGATAATGAATTTATCTAGACCCTGAGTCTTCACATCATTGAAGGAGGCCAAAGAAAAAAGTTAAGAAAGCATGAAAAGAAGCAGCAATATAAACATGGGTGCACCCAAGGTATGTTTGTTGGAGAATTCCCCTTGTAATGAAATATTACGCTTGCATTAAAAGAATGCATGGGAAGATGCATTGTGGGTGAGGCTGAGCAGGTATGTCCTGATACAGGCATAACTGAGGTCAGATGATGATGAAGCATTCTCGTGTATTTTTTTTTATGCTTAGCTAGATCACAAAGTAAACCTAGTATTATTTAAAATTTTCTCAGCTTTTCATGGTTGAATTGTATTTGATTTCATGCAGCTTAGGTCAAGGCAATGGAACTGTTTGGGTTATCCATATTTTTCAGCGGCTGTTTGGTGTTGAGCTGCTGTACTGCCGTTGCTACTAGATGTTTTTTGCCAAGGTGGGCAGCTTCAGAGAGGAGCCTTCAGCCCCGGGGCGAGGGGAAGCACCGAGCCCAGGAGCCTCAGCTCCGAGCGCAGAGAGCCGCCGAGAGACCCCCGAGCCCTCGCCAGGCGTCGCCCAGGAGCCGGCGGTTCCGCTGAGGCTCGCCGGGACTCACAGGGGGCGGTGCCAGGAGGGACGGCCCCGCCCTGAGCGGGTGAAACTCGCCTCAGGGAGCGCGGGAACGGCGCCTCACGCCGCGGCTGGTGGCCGGGGGCCTCCCGCTTAAGGGCCCGGGCTCGATCTGGGAGCTCTGCTGCGGCTGCTCCTGCGGTGGCAGCATCGGCTCCAGACAGAGCCGATGAGAGGGGAGGCTGCGGCACAGAGCTCGGGGTGTAGAAAGTGCCTGCACCGGCGAGGGTGCACAGTGGGGAGGGCTGCACTCGGTGGAGGACCTCCTGCAGCCGGGGCTGAGCTGCGGGAGACTGTCAGTAGCTAAAAGATGACAGGGAAGCTGAGAGGGAGCTGGTCTGCTTGCCTTGGGCCCAAGCTGTGAAGGGGCCACCAGCGTCCATCATAGCACGTCCAGAAAAGGAAGGCATTAATCCCGGCAGTTGGGAGCTAGTAACAAAACAACAACAAAACAAACAAACAACACAAAAAAACCAAACCAAAACCAAAAAAACAACCAAAAAAGGAGGAAGAGGACAATTAAAAGCAAGGGGCTTCCTCCCGTATCTGACCTCCCTACTCAGAGCTGCTTCACAGTCCTGCGGGGTGCTAATGAAGAAACACACCTCGCCACATAACAACTGGCTGATGCACCAGTAAAGAGGATCACTGCTCGTGCCTCCAGGAAAAAGCGGTGGCTCACAGCAGTAGGGGACTCGACTCTGAAAGGAACAGAGGCACCCATCTGTCAGCCTGACCCAGGCTCAACAGAGGTGTGTTGCCTACCAGGGGCTCGGATCAGGGATGTTGCAGAGAAGCTGCCTGCTCTAGTCGGTCCCACTATTACCCACTTCTAGTAATCCATGTGGGTGCTACTGATATAGATAGCAGTAGCCAGGAGAACATAAAGAAGGACTGCAGAGCTCTGGGAGAGGTGGTTAGAGGCTCTGGAGCTCAGATTGTCTTTTCATCAATTCTCCAGGTTAAAGAGGAGGACCTTGAAAAGGCCAGGTGGATTTGGCAGGATAATAAATGTTTAGAACAGTGGTGACATAGTCAGAGGTTTGGTTATAGAATCATAGAATCATAGAATAGTTAGTGTTGGAAAGGACCTTAAGATCATCTAGTTACAACCCGCCTGCCATGGGCAGGGACACCTCCCACTAAACCATGCCACCCAAGGCTATGTCCAATCCGGCCTTGAACACTGCCAGCGATGGAGCATTCACAACTTCCCTGGGCAACCCATTCCAGTGCCTCACCACCCTCACAGTAAAGAATTTCTTCCTCATATCCAATCTAAACTTCCCCTGATTAAGTTTGAACCCATTACCCCTTGTCCTCTCACTACAGTTCCTCATGAAGAGTCCCTCCCCAGCATCCCTATAGGCCCCCTTCAGATACTGGAAGGCTGCTCTGAGGTCACCACGCAGCCTTCTCTTCTCCAGGATGAACAGCCCCAACTTTCTCAGCCTATCTTCATACGGGAGATGCTCCAGTCCCCTGATCATCCTCATGGCCCTCCTCTGGACTTGTTCCAACACTTCCATGTCCTTTTTATGTGGAGGACACCAGAACTGCACATCACTACTCCAAGTGAGGTCTCACAAAGAGCAGAGGGGCAGGATCACCTCCCTTGACCTGCTGGTCATGCTTCTTTTGATGCAGCCCAGGATATGGTTGTCTTTCGGGGCTGTAAGCGCACACTGCCGGCTCATGTTCATTTTTTCGTCAACCAAAACCTCCAAGTCCTTCTCTGCAGGACTGCTCTGAATCTCTTCTCTGCCCAACCTGTAGCTGTGCCTGGGATTGCTCCGATGGGACTTGATTTGGGAGGCGAGGTCTACTGGAGGTTGGTGGAGCTGGTCTGACAAAGAAGGGGCAGATCTGCTTTAGTAGGAGACTTTCCAGACTGGTCAAGGCAGCTTTAAACTTGTTGTGTTGGGGAAGAGGGGCATAGACCCATCCCAACACTTCTAGCACCTGTAATAAATGCTTGGAGTGATGCAGAGCTATTTCAGCTGCTCCCGCCAATGAGTCAGCTTTATTTGGAGCTTGGCTCAGATGCCTCTATACAAATGCCTGTAGCATGGGGAACAAACAGGAGAAATTAGACATGTGTACACAACTACAGTGATGTGATATCATTGGCGTCACAGAAACATGGTGGGATGGCTCCTATGACTGGAGTGTTGGAATGGAAGGTTACAGGCTCTTTAGAAAAGATAGGCCAGGCAGAAGAGGAGGGGGAGTTGCTATTTATGTCATTGCTAGGTTGGAGAGTGTGGAACTCTGCCGGCACGTGGTCAGTCAGCAGAGAGCTTGTGGGTCAAGGTCAATGGGAGAACAGTGATGGCAGACATAATTGTGGGGATCTGTAACAGACCGCCTGATCAGGAAGACTCTGTGGATGAAGCACTCTATAGACAGACAGGAGCAGCCTCACGCTTGCAGGCCCTTGTCCTCATGGGGGACTTCAACCACCCTGAGATCTGTTGGAGGGATGGTATGGCCTAGCACAAGCAATCCCGGAGGTTCCTTGATTGTGTGGAAGACAACTTCCTCTTTGTCGTGGCTTAAGTCCAGTCAGCCATGCAGTTTGCTCACTCACTCCCAGGAGTGAGTGGAGAGGCCGAGTGGACTAGATACTCGCCTGTACTGTCCCACACAGCCTGCTACTCATGATTGTCCAGCCTCGGGGAAAATCTCTTGGTCATCCTACATCATAGTCTAACCCCGGACAAGGCCCACACCCCACTCTGCTTAACTCTCAGGACCAGACGAAATGGTCATGGGTTAAACACACTGTATGTGTGCCAACATGGTGATCCCCATCACAATCAGCAGGCAGGTCTCAAGGGTACCCAAAGGCCATTCAAAACCATCAGAACTCTCAAATGATGCTGCTGTACTTGTCACTGGGGCTGGTGTAGCTGCTGTGCTTGCCGGCTTTCTCATGTCACCAGCTTAGTTTACTTGGTTTAAAGAGCTCTAGTACCTGCTGCTTTTATTTCAGCAGGTGGAGGGAAACTTCAGTGCCACCTTATTAATTGGCTCCCTTGATATTTTAACTTGAAACCCAGAGGCTACAATTAAAAGCAAATTTGACATTGTGTAAGGAAAGCATCAGAAGAAGGTATTAAGCCCGTAAAAGGCTTGTATTCCACTGGTTGCCTCTGCAGAACAGGCAACCTCCCACTACAGAATTTGATTTGAAAATTTATCCTAACAGTAACACCAGAAGGAAGCAGGCTTCTGCATCTTGCACACTTTGGGTTTTGTATCAGGCACTTGAAGTGCGGGATAGATGCCGTTCTAAATCAAGTAAGTGAACACAGGGTAACAATGATCTTTAATCTAGGTCTAATGATGAAGTTTCAGCAGCAGGGTGGAGGCAGGGAGTGAGCAATCCATCTGTGCTGAGACTTGTTGATGGTTTCTAAAATGCCCAAGAAGACAACAGCAGTAGCTATCCCGTAGTGTCCATTTTCCTTGTGAGTTGTGTTGCTGATAGGAGGCTTTTCTGTGTCTTGAACTAAGAAGGCATCGAGGTACCCTGTGCCTAAATCCCTGGATCCATCAGGTCCATACTAGAGCCAAACATTGCTATCAGTTGCTCCTCATAATGTGGTATATTCTTCTTCAAAATGTCCATGGAGGGTCCAATGCTTGCACATCCATGACTAAACATTTTACCTCTCCAACAGTATAGGCAGAGGCTGCTCTGGGTTTGTTGGTAATAAGTGCAAGCTCTCCAAAATACTGCCCTCTCTGACACCGGCCAATCTCCGCTTCTTGGTTCACTTCTGTACTTGTCACAGTCTTGCTTTTAATCAAGATTTTTATTTCACCGGTTTCTACAATGTAAAAACAATCTGCTTTATCACCCTGAGAAAGGATACATTCTCCATCTTGGTGTACTTTCTCTCCTATAACATCCACTATCTTCATTCGCTCTGATACTTCCAAGGATTTAAGAAGGGACACAGACTCAATAAATGATTCATAGGTCTTCCTCTTCTTTGCATTGTTTTTCAATATAATTCTTCTGAATGTCACTCGATCCAGTCCCCAGAGGGATCCTTCTGTGGTGGCAATAATGGTGGCAGCTCTAGGAGCATTGTACATCAAGGCCAGCTCCCTAAAACTGCCATGATTATCATAGCAGTCTACACAGCGCAACTGGTCAGCTTTTGCTATGACGATATCATACTACCCTTGCTCGATGACATAGAAGTTGTCTCCATCATCACCTTGGTCAATCACGTGTTCCTGAGGTGTCACTTACCTCTCAAACAATGTATCAAGGACCTGAGACAGCTGCTCCTGATCAAGGTTTTTGAAGAGAACAATATCTTTACACGCTTCCTGCAGTCAGCATTGTTGTTTGTCAGTTTTTGGATGAACTATCTTTCCTTCCATTTCTTCTTCCTCTTAATCTGGATTGAAAACTTCAGCACAAACTGATACTCTTCTGTTGTACTGGTTAATAAGCGCAGGCTCGAAATCATAGTCGTCATCCTCATCTCTGTGATCGGGCTTCTCTTCGCCGTTGGACTCAATCTGCATGGGCTCCCCATCAAAGGTAACCACCTTGCAGGTGCCGCCACCCTGCTGGTTGTGTGCATCTTGCAGGTGGACGAAGTAATCAGCAGTGAAGCCCAGCAGGTCAGACGGCCGGTTCCGCAGCACCTCCACCGTGTAATCCTGCAGCAGCTCAGTGAGGCCTGGTGGGATCTCAATGTTCATGGTAGCGGGAACCGAGTAGATGGTGGCCGCCACGTTCCCCCCACCCCCTGTACCGTTGCCGGTGGGAGTGCCAGGTTCCGGGCCTCCCTCTGCGGGTGATAACTGACACCCTCTGCCCTGGTCACATGAGCCCTGCGAACCGAGCCCCAAGGCCAAGCCCAGCCCCGTGGTGGCTGAGAGCATTCCCCAGCAGCCTCCCGCTGAGCCCCACTTTGGGTGCCACAAAGAACTGCCATTATCTCAACCCTTTGAACCCCACGTTGGGAGCCAAAAAGAACTGTTGTGGTTTAAGTCCAGCCAGCCACGCAGTTTGCTCACTCACTCCTCCCCACTTTCTTCCCCCCAGCTCCCGGGGGGATGGGGAGGAGAATCGAAAGAATGCAACTCCCACAGGTTGAGATAAGAACAGTTTAGTAACTAAGGTATAACACAAACCACTACTGCTACCACCAATAATAATAATGACAGGGGAAATAAAAGGAAAGAGAATACAACTGCTCAACACCCGATACCAAGCCCGACCCAGCAGTGAACCCCCCTCTTCTGGGTCTCTGCCCTCCATTTTTACATCCTGGGCATGACATGCTGTGGTATGGAATACCTCTTTGGCTAGTTTGGGTCGGGTGTCCTGTTTCTGCTTCCTCCTGGCTTCTCCTAGCTCCCTGGTAGAGCATGAGACTCAGAAAGCCCTTGGTCAAACCAAACATTCTAAGCCGTAACTATAAACATGAGTGTTATCAGAGCTGTTCCCAGGCCAAAAGTCGAAAAGAGAGCTACACCAGCTACTAAGAAGGAGAAAAATGACTGCTACTGATGAACCGAGGACACTCTTGCAAGTAATAGAGGAGCCGACAAGCAGAGGTGCCATGCTTGACTTCGTGCTCACCAACAGGGAGGTGATGGGTTGAAATGTGATGCTCTAGGGAAGCCTTGGCTGTAGCAATTGTGAGATGGTTGAGTTTGAAATCCTCAGGACAGTGAGAAGAGAACACAGCAAGCTCACTGCCTTGGACTTCAAGAGAGCACACCTTGGCCTCTTCAGGAATCTGCTCAGTAAGATTCCATGGGATATAGCCCTAGAGGGCAGGGGGGCCTGAAACTGCTGATTGATATTCAAGGATCATCTGCTCCAGGCTGAAGAGTGCTGCATCCTGACTAGAAGGAAGTGCTGCAGGAGGGCCGGGAGACCTCTATGGACGGATAAGGACCTTCTGAGGAAACTTCGAGGGAAAAAAGCTCATAGAAGGTGGAAGTGAGGACAGATGGCCTGGGAAGAATACAGGGATATTGTCCAGGAAGCTAGGGACCAGGTCAGGAAAGCTAAGGCACACTTAGAATTAAATATGGCAAGGGATAAAAGATAACAAGAAAGTCTTCTATAGGTATGTAGCAAACAAAAGACAGACTAGGGACAATGTGGGCCCCCTCTGGAAGCTATCAGAAGAGCTGGCGACCCTGGATTTGGAGAATGCTGAGGTTCTTAACAACTTCTTTGCCTAAGCCTTCACTGGAAAAATGTTCTGACCACACCACCCAAGTCTTGGAAGGGAGATGCAGGGACAGTGAGAATGAAGACCTTCAGCCCACTGTAGGAGAGGATCTGGTTCGAGACCACCTTAAGAACCTGAACATATACAAGTCCATGGGACCTGATGAAATCCATCCGTGGGTCCTGAAGGAGCTGGCAAATGAAGTTGCTAAGTCACTGTCCATCATATTTGAAAAATCATGGCAGATCAGGTGAAGTTCCCGATGACTGGAGAAAGGGAAATATAACCCCCATTTTCAAGAAGGGGAAAATGGATGAGCCGGGGAACTACAGACCAGTCAGCCTCACCTCTGTGCCTGGCAAAATCTTGGAGCGCATTCTCCTGGAAGGCATGCTAAAGCACATGAAAAACAACAAGGTGGTCGGTGACAGCCAACATGGCTTCACTAAGGGGAAATCCTGCCTGACCAATCTGGTGGCCTTCTATGATGGGGCTATAGAACTGATGGACATGGGTAGAGCAGTTGATGTCATCTACCTGGACTTGTGCAAAGCTTTTGACACTGCCACATGACATCCTTGTCTCTGAATTGGAGAGACATTAAGTTGATAGATGGACCACTCGGTGGCTAAAGAATTAGCTGGATGGCCGCACGCAAAGAGTTGTGGTCAATGGCTCAATGTCCAGCTGGAGGCCAGCAACGAGTGGTGTCCCTCAAGGATTGGGACCAATCTTGTTCAATATCTTCATCAGTGACATGGACAGTGGGATTGCAAGTTTGCCGATGACGCCAAGATATGTGGTTCATTCGATATGCCGGAGGGAAGGAGTGCCATCCAGAGGGACCTTGACACGCTTGAGAGGTGGGCCAGTGCCAGCCTCATGAAGTTCAACCAGGTCAACTGCAAGGCCCTCCACCTGGTTCTGGCCAATCCCAAGCACAGCTACAGGTTGGGTGGAGAACAGATTCAGAGCAGTCCTGCAGAGAAGGACTTGGGGGTGTTGGTCAATGAGAAAATGATCATGAACCGGCAGTGTGCGCTTGCAGCCCAGAAAGACAACCATATCCTGGCTGCATCAGAAGGAGAGTGACCAGCAGATCGAGGGAGGTGATCCTGCCTCTCTGCTCTGCTCTTGTGAGACCTCACTTGGAGTATTGTGTGCAGTTCTGGTGTCCTCAACATAAAAAGGACATGGAGCTGTTGGAACAAGTCCAGAGGAGGACCACAAGGACAATCAGGGCACTGGAGCACCTCCTATATGAAGATTGGCTGAGAAAGTTGGGGCTGTTCATCCTGGAGAAGAGAAGGCTGCTTGGAGACCTCATAGCATCCTTCCAGTATCTGAAGGGGGCCTATAGGGATGCTTGGGGAGGGACTCTTCATTAGGGACTGCAGTGATAGGACAAGGGGTAATGGGTTCAAACTTAATCAGGGGAAGTTTAGATTGGATATAAGGAAGAAATTCTTTCCTGTGAGGGTGGTGAATCACTGTTATGGGTTGCCCAGGGAAGCTGTGCATGCTCCATTGCTGGCGGTATTCAAGGCCAGGTTGGATGGAGTCTTGGGTGACATGGTTTAGTGGGAGGTGTCCCTGCCCCTGGAGGGGGGGGGGGGTTGGAACTAGATGATCTTAAGGTCCTTTCCAACCCTATCTATTCTATGATCCTTTGTTGCCTAAAGTATGATGGGTTGACCTCTGTCTGCATAGCTTTATGCTGTAAAATGTTCTTACAGCTATGATTTGAATTACCCTTGTTCAATTTTGTCCCTGTTACATGGTGGTAAATAGCCTAGGAATCTTGATTAGAGTTCTGTTAATCATAACTATCAGGGGCTTTAAAAATCAACATTAGGTGCTTCAAACTGGGTTTCTTTGTTAAGTGACTGGTTAACTAATCCAGTTAAGGGCTCCTGTACTTTTTATTTTGCTGGTTTATTTATGTGGGTGGTAGGATTTCCAGCACTATACAGCCTCCAAGTGAGATCAGTTTCATTTGTTCCCACCTTCTCTGTCCTCTCCTACCATGTTAGGACCCAGCTGATCTTCACAGAGCAGTGTTGTCTTAGAAATACATCAGCAAGCTAGAAGCTAATCACTGACTTCAGACTCTTGATGGCTGATTTAATCATAAATCTGGTTAAATCTGTGACTATATTGAGTATTCACAAAACTCAAAATGCTACCCAGCTTTTTCTTCAAGTGCTTGGGGTTTTCCTTACAAAAGATCAAGGAAACCTTTGCTGAGGTGACTATAGGTAATAATAGTGTTTTTTGAACTCAGCATTCTATGGTTAGAGCTCTCTGTCAGTAGATTTTGCGTGTAGAGCTGGTTTTCTTTCTAAAATGTTTAGCTTGTAAAGCCTATTATGGCTTTCATGTAGGTGTCTTGCTTGGTTTGCTTAGGGGTCAAATATAGAAGACAGTCTTTCTGAAACGTGAAATCCAAGCTTTCCTGACAATCATTCATCCAGTCTCGACAGGGACGAATGCTCCCTCCAAACTAGCAGTCATATTCAAATTTAACCTTGCACATTTTCTTGCTGGTAGAGTTGCTGGGTGACAACCTCCACTCACTGGCTGGGCTGGGGGCAGGTATTCACTCAGTGTTAATGGGAGGGACAAGCAAGTCTTCAACTTCACAAGTGTTTGTGAAGTGCCAAACAGCACAGCCCTGCTGTCTGCCTGAATTAATTTTTACTAGATTAAAGATGTCTTTAGTTTATAACTGTCTCATTTCTAGTAAGTGTGCAGAGTTGAGGTGACTGCAAGGAAAAGGACTTGCCAAGTATGGGTCTTAGTTCTGGGAGTTTTTTTTTTTTTTTTCTTATTTTTAATCTGATTCTATTTTGGTTTGATACAGACCAAAATGATGGTGGTTTACAGATTTGTTTTTCAGGACATAAGGAAAATGCATTGAATGACTCAGTGACTTTAAATGGATTAGTGACTTCTAGCAGCAGAAATGGAAATGACACCATTACAAGCCAAGCAGCTGTGAAGCAAAGAGAGAAGAATGTGTATTTTCCAAACCACCTGATCAGCTTTAAGCTAATGTAAGTGTACCCCCATTTTTTTTTTTTTTTTTTTGTGGGGAAAAAAGTTTTCCTGATGGTTTTAGGAGTTGTTTGGGTTATGAGATGAGAACAGTGCAAATGTATGCAGTATTAGCTTGAAGTGTAGATCAGTGCATACTGGGAGATGAGCAGACTTCCTTGGTGCTCCATGACAAATGAAGGCAATGCTATTCATCTCCTTACTTTTCAGAGAGTGCCACTTACCTTTCATCAGCAATTTTAGGATGCAAGATAGATGTTGTAATTTCAGTGTTTGTGTTAGCTTTGTTATTCTTCTGTACATTAATCAAATCCATTATTTAATTTATTTAGAAGAATAGGTTTGGGACTAGCTTTGCAAGGTATACTCATAAACAAAACCTAGAGATGCTATGTTTTGTTTTGCGTATTGAGTCTCTTTTCTGTAACTAGTGAAAGCTAGCTACAGTTGCCAACTGACAGCAAGGAATTCATTTCCAAGTCCCAGGCCCTCTGAAGGGGAAGCAAATAGTTACGGATATTACATATTTTCAGGTTGACCACACAGTGTTTGTGCAACCTAGTTAAAAAATGCATTTATACTCTTCTGAAAATTCTACATTTTGCAGCCCATCCCATCCTTTCCACACTGGAGGTGATTTCTCATGCTCCTGGGTCCATCCCTCTCCTTGCCCATGAGAGGAATAGGTGTCTAGGCAAACAAATTAGTTTCTAGAAAATTTCAAGGGCAGCCTCTTGGAGGCCTTCTTCCAAAACACAGCCCTGTCAGGTACATTAAGGTAGAGAATTAACATGAACTTGAGCTGAAAAGTGTACTTTAAGAAAGGCCAGTCTCAGGAGCCGTCAATGTGAGAACTGAGGGAGGTGTTTCAGGGCAGAGGTCTGGATGACAGGGTCTTCTCAACTTTAATCTGTTGTTAAGATCCAGCCAGAGCCAAGTCTGAAACTGTTTTGACACACTGAGCTCAACTTTCATAAGTGTTTACCTCACTTTGAGTTTCTCCATCTTTAAAATGGGGGATAATAACACCCCCTCACTTACCTGTCTCACAAGATTTGAAAAGGTGTTCAGTGTTATGCATAGGGTAATTTGAACATGAAAAACAAAAGAAATGTTCATTGCTAATAATTTAAGTCCATACAGAAATGAAATTGTAGCAAATAAGATAGATGTAGGATAGATGTACCAGATACTTGATAGATACACTGCATGGAAAGTTAATACCCTTTGAATGTTTCAGAAATCAGATCTTGGTAGTTAAAGAAGTTCCAGCTCTTAGCTTCATTTTCCGCTCTGCCTCTGTAGAAGGTGACAACAAGCTGAAGTATTCCAATTATCTTCTTGTTTCTTGTTGTTTATAAAAAGGGCTTCTGGCTAAATGTTCATTACAATTTTTTTTATGTTCCATCTACTATATATCATGACTTTATGGATTTCCTAAATAAAATTACCCATTTAAAATTTTTAAGACTATGTGAAAAGGCATCATATGCTGGAAAATTGTATATGTGCTGCATGCAACAGAAGCAAATCTCCTTTTCATTTGAAAGGGAATGGGAAAATAACAAATAGTGACTGGTGACATTTCCCTATGCAACCATCTATTTGTAACACACTTATTTAAAAGCTGCATTGGCCGTATCCATTTATTTTTTCTCCTGGGTCAATTATACTGTTTGCATTCAAATCAATCCCTTAATCAAACCCGTTGATAATTGCAGCAGTGCAAGGGGTATATTTATCATGGAAATGTAATGAAGGCACTTTGTTCCAGTGCAGCAGAGTCTCATATTGTTCTGCCACAGTGGACTATTTATGTGTTTGTGTGTAGTTTATTTTCCTAATCAACACTCTCAGACACAGGCATGCTTGGATCTCACTGATGGGGTTGGATGGGCAACACACTAGCATTGAGACTACTCAGGATTTACAATGCCTCTTGACATTGCTAGCTACATGAAATTTCAACAGACTTTGTGTAGATAGCTCTATCATTCCAAAGAGAAGCAATCAGGATTAGACCTTGCATGGGCTCATTAAATGTACATTACCACATAGAGTGGAAATGAGAAGGGGATGGGCTCCCAAGTGCCGTTCACACCTGGGCAGAGAATTAATTATAGCACTGTGGAGGCTTTCTGGAATTTAAATTACATCCTTGCTTCTGGAAGTTTGGTATGCTAGGGCAGACAATATTGTCATCTAATCCGTCTCCATGAATATGCTGGAACTGCATCTATCTATCATCTATTATAATTGAAAAATCACCAATTGTGTTTAGAAATCAGTATTGCTGTCCAAAATCTCTATTGCCCCTGACTTCAGAAACTGGAGTAATTTCAAAAACCTGCTTCTCGCTCTAGGGGATGCTTTGTATAGAGGAATTAGCGAGAATTCTGTTGTACGTGTGATGGTGTGAGGCTGTAAAGAGGTAGGGCTGTTGAAGATAGATGGTATCTTTTATTAGATTTAAACACACAGCCAGGAAAAGCCCAGTCATGCTGTTTGGATCACTGATATGTTTCCAGTCTGAAACAAAAATAGAAGGCTTTTATCTGACGAAAGTATTTAAATGTTTTAGTTCCTTTTTTCCAGTCTGAAACAAAAATAGGAGGCTTTTATCTGAAGATAGAATTTAAATATTTTAGTTCCTTTACATGAAAAATTAAATTATCTCAGGTTTTTTTCCTTTCTGGTAAAACTATTGTAAAAACTGGGGTTTTGTTTGTTTCAGTTTTAGTTTTAAAAAACTGTTTGTGATAGCTATTTCTTGTTTAACCTGCTATGACATTCTAATAGAAAGATGCTTACAACTGTCCTTGAGCAACAAAAATGTATTGCTTTGATAAAGTTGGTGATTTGGGTTTAGTGAGCTGAAGCAGGTGGAGCTATAAAGCCAGCATGCCATTTCTGACTCTTCCAATTTTCTTTGCAAGGTGTGTTATGTGGGCCCAGCTGGCACAGAGATCCAGGGGGATTCAAAATAGAGCCTGTACATCTTTTGCAACAGCTCTTGCCCAATTTGCTGACTGCACAATGCAGTGAAAGGAAAGGATGAGATGCCGTCCTCCTGGTCTCATCTAATGAAAGCAGTATCTCTTGCTTCCAGATTGTACACACAGATGATGCTAAAATATCTTCCAGTTTGTGGTGTTCATCTGTTCCTCTCTTGTGCTGTAAGAGAGCTAGTTAAACAGGGCTTGCCTTAGCTGCATCTTCTACCAGTCACTGAAGTGTAAGTACATTTTAGTTCCTCATAAGGGAGTTCATCAGCGTTCATCAGTATTCCAGCTAATGGAATTAATGTGTCTAGATTCTTCAGTGTCCTTTTGGAATTTCCCCTGCAGCTTTAATACTGAACACTGTACGCTCTTTTGTACATAAAGTCTGGTCACTAATTAAAACCTGTCATTGCAGATAATGACTGTTTTGGGGGAAACCACATTTTCATTGCAGGAAACCAGCTAGCCCAATTCTACAAAAAGCATACAGTTCTTCAAAATATGTTGTCATGTGGAACATCAGAACACAAGCTTAAATGAATGTGATGAAACTGAGCTTACAGATATTAATTCAAAAGAAATGAACATTGAAATCATTTATTTTTGATGATTCAGTTTATTAGCACATACTTCTTGTGCAGCCAAGCCTAAAATAAAACTGTATTGAAGTTCTGATACATCACTTAGTGAGAGAGTTCTTTGAACTGCCATTCAGCTCAGCAATGTTCCCTAACTGCCACAATTCCAATTTCACTTTATATTTCAATTCATCAGGCTTCACCCTCCTCCCCTCTGCCATGTATTCTCTGGGGATCCTAAACAACCTACAAAAATTCCATTTCATTGCCCCAGTAATAGTGTTATTTGAGGCTTCAGATTGTTTAGGAGCATCTGAAGTAAAATACTTAGTGAAGCTGAAACTTCAAAATAGTAGGTAGATGAAAGCAGTGTCCTTGCTTTTTCTGTTTCAGACTACAGCTGAAGTTCTGCTGAATTTTGACTTTCCTGACAAGTACCTCGGTTCAGGTTTATGCAAGAAGCCCAGATTTAAACACAATTCCAGGTTAGATATATGTGCAAGATCTCTAATGGGCAAGGTCAAATATATCTTTATGGCAGACATGAGCAAAACACCAATTCCCTCAAGAACCTTTTATGCCAATTATGGTATCAAGTAGAAAACCTGGATATTGATTTAACAACTGGGCCTCACTTTTCTAATCATCTGGAACAACTCAGCACTGTCCTAATGACAGGTTTTTTTTCCGTATTTTTTGTTTTATAAACTGAGTCCTGGGCAAAGTCTGTATTACTAACAGAGAAAGCAAGTAAGAGCTGTTGGTAGGACTTCAGTGTCTCACTTGCAATGTAGTGACCTAGTATCAGTGTTGGTTTTGAGGAAGCAGAATAAAAGCTAGTTCTAATACCAAGCTGGGAATACCAGCTGCCTTAAATTACAATCTAAACCTAAATTTTGCAAAACTTTAAGGAAAAGAAAAGGAAAAGGTAATTAGTTGTCTGTAATAACTGCCCTTGTAGTACCAAATGCACTGGGTATAGGGTGCCTTTTGGAGACTGTAGCCCTCTGAATTCTGGTTTGCTGCATTCATTTTAGGGGTAGTGATCCCTCAAGGAGCCTAAAATGGTCTTCATCACAGATCAATGGCTGAACTGTTGTACTTGGTCCATCTGAATGGATGCACCAGAAAGAGGACTATTGGAGACGAGCAATAGTAATTTTTCATAGTCTAGTAGCAGTTAATCAGAAACAGCCAGCTGATGTGAACGGTAACAGAAAAAAACAACAAAAAAAGGAGGAAGAGGACAATTAAAAGCAAGGGGCTTCCTCCTCAGTCTGTTGTCCCCACCCAGAACCACTTTGCTGTCCTGCAGGGGGCTGATGAGGTACCACACTCCCACCAGGAACAACCAGCTGATCCACTGGTAAAGATCTCTACTGGTGCTGCCAGGAAAAAGTGGCGGGCTGTAGTAGCAGAGGGACTCTACTCTGAAAGGAACAGAGGCACCCATCTGTCGGTCTGACCCAGACTCAACAGAGGTGTGTTGCCTACCAGGGGCTCGGATCAGGGGTGTTGAAGAGAAGCTGCCTGCTCTAGTCGGTCCCACTGACTATTACCCACTTCTAGTGATCCATGTGGGTGCTACTGATATAGATAGCAGTAGCCAGGAGAGCATAAAGAAGGACTACAGAGCTCTGGGAGAGGTGGTTAGGGGCTCTGGAGCACAGATTGTCTTTTCTTCAATTCTCCAGGATACAGGGCAGGACCTCAAAAAGGCTAGGAGGATTGGCCAGGTTAATAAATGGTTAGAAGGGTGGTGCTATAGTCAGGGGTTTGGGTACCTTGAACATGGGACTCAGTTTAGGAGGCCAGGTCTACTGGGGGCTGGTGGAGCTGGTCTGACAAAGAAAGGGAAGAGTGGATTTGGGAGGAGGCTTGGTCAAGGATGCTTTAAACTCGGTGTGTTGGGGGGGGGGGGGGCATCATTCCATCCCAACACACCCAGTCAATTGCCAGCACCTATAGTAAACGTTCAGAGCAATGTAGAGATATTGCAGCTGCTCCAGCCAATGAGCCGGCTTCAACTGGAGCTCGGCTCAGCTGTCTCTATACAAATGCCCGTAGCATGGGGAACAAACAAGAGGAATTAGATATGTGTGCACGTCTACGGGGGTATGATATCGCAGGCATCACAGAAACATGGTGGGATGGCTCCTATGACTGGAGTGTTGGAATGGAAGGTTACAGGCTCTTTAGGAAAGACAGGCCTGGTAGGCAGGGAGGCTGAGTTGCTATTTATGTTAGGGATAGGCTGGAGAGTATGGAACTGTGCCTGGGGACAGGTGAGCAGTCGACAGAGAATTTATGGGTCAGGGTTGAAGGGAGAACAGCAATGGGAGATATTATTGTGAGGATCTGTTATAGACTGCCTGACCAAGGGGACTCTGTGGATGAAGCGCTCTACAGACAGATAGGAACAGCCTCACGCTCACAGGCCCTTGTTTGCATGGAGGACTTCAACCACCCTGAGATCTGTTGGAGGGATGGTAAGGCCCAGCACAAGCAATCCAGGAAGTTCCTCAACTGTGTGGAAGACAGCTTCCTTCTGCAAGTAATAGAGGAGCCGACAAGGAGAGGTGCCATGCTTGACCTCGTCCTCACCAACAGGGAAGGGCTGGTTGGAAATGTGACGCTCCAGGGCAGCCTTGATAGCAGTGATCATGAGATGGTCAAATTCGAGATCCTCAGGACAGTGAGAAGAGTGTGCAGCAACCTCCCTGCCCTGGACTTCAAGAGAGCAGACTTTGACCTCTTCAGGAACCTGCTCAGTAAGATTCCATGGGATATAGCCCTAGAGGGCAGGGGGGCCCAAGACTCTTGGTTGATATTCAAGGTTCTCCTGCTGCAAGCTCAGGAGCGATACATCCCTACTAGAAGCAAGGGATGTAGAAGGGCCAGGAGACCTCCTTGGATGGATAAGGAGCTGCTGAGGAAAATTTGAAGGAAAAAAGAGTCTTATAAAAGGTGGAAGCAAGGACAGGCGGCCTGGGAAGAATACAGGGATGTTGTCCGGGAAGCTAGGGATCAGGTCAGGAAAGCTAGGGCCCACTCAGAATTAAACTTGGCTAGGGATGTTAAGGATAACAGGAAGGGATTCTATAGGTACATTGCAAATAAAAGGCAGACTAGGGACAATGTGGGCCCCCTCTGGAAGCTATTGGGAGAACTGGCTACCCTGGATTTGGAGAAGGCTGAGGTTCTTAACGACTTCTTTACCTCAGTCTTCACCGGAAAAATGCTCTGACCATACCACCAAAGTCTTGGAAGGCAGACGCAGGGGCAGTGAGAATGAAGACCTTCAGCCCACTGTAGGAGAGGATCTGGTTCAAGACCACCTTAAGAACCTGAACATATACAAGTCCATGGGACCTGATGAAATCCATCCGTGGGTCCTGAAGGAGCTGGCAAATGAAGTTACTAAGCCACTGTCCATCATATTTGAAAAATCATGGCAGTCAGGTGAAGTTCCCGATGACTGGAGAAAGGGAAATATAACCCCCATTTTCAAGAAGGGGAAAATGGATGAGCCGGGGAAGTACAGACCAGTCAGCCTCACCTCTGTACCTGGCAAAATCTTGGAGCGCATTCTCCTGGAAGGCATGCTAAAGCACATGAAAAACAGCAAGGTGGTCGGTGACAGCCAACATGGCTTCACTAAGGGGAAATCCTGCCTGACCAATCTGGTGGCCTTCTATGATGGGGCTATAGAACTGATGGACATGGGTAGAGCAGTTGATGTCATCTACCTGGACATGTGCAAAGCGTTTGACACTGTCTCACATGACATCCTTGTCTCTAAGTTGATAGAGACATCAATTTGATAGATGGACCACTCGGTGGCTAAAGAATTAGCTGGATGGCCGCACGCAAAGAGTTGTGGTCAACGGCTCAATGTCCAGCTGGAGACCAGTAACGAGTGGTGTCCCTCAGGGATAGGTGTTCAGACCGGTCTTGTTCAACATCTTTGTCGGTGACATGGACAGTGGGATTGAAAAAACATTAAAAAATGTTTAGCATATGATAGCAAATGATAGCAAATCCTTTACTATCTCAGCTGAATGGATTGCTTATAAACAGCAGTCTGTTTCTCTTTTTAACCTGTACCGTTGGAATTATTGATTTATCCTAACTGCCACCAATAGAATGAAAGTAGTGACGTGCAGTTCTGGTGTCCTCAATATAAAAAGGACATGGAAGTGTTGGAACAAGTCCAGAGGACAGCCACGAGGATGATCAGGGGACTGGAGCACCTCCTGTATGAAGAAAGGCTGAGAAAGTTGGGGCTGTTCATCCTGGAGAAGAGAAGGCTGCGTGGAGACCTCATAGCATCCTTCCAGTATCTGAAGGGGGCCTATAGGGATGCTGGGGAGGGACTCTTCATTAGGGACTGTAGTGATAGAACAAGGGGGTTACGGGTTCAAACTTAAACAGGGGAAGTTTAGATTGGATATAAGGAAGAGTTCTTTACTGTAAGTGTGGTGAGGCACTGGAATGGGTTGCCCAAGGAGGTTGTGAATGCTCCATCCCTGGCAGTGTTCAAGGCCAGGTTGGACATAGCCCTGGGTGGCATGGTTTAGTGGGAGGTGTCCCTGCCCATGGCAGGCGGGTTGTAACTAGATGATCTTCAGGTCCTTTCCAACCCTAACTATTCTATGATTCTGTGATTCTATGAGATGGTCATTTGCAGCATATACCCATTTTCTCCATCTCCTCTCCCTCATCTTGGTCTCTTACACATGCTCTTGTCCCTGCTGAGTATCAGGGACCTGGCACCCCCAGTGCTCTTGCTCTCGGTTTTTCCTCTTGCTGCAGCTGAAGTGGGAAATCCATGTCCATTTTGGACATCCTCTATAGCCTATGAGGTCCTGAGCAAAAGGAGAAACCGGAGCTTGCCCAGGTTGTTGGAGCCCAAGTTCCTGTCCTTTCAGAGGAAGAACAAGCAAACAAAAGGAGGAACAACTTCACACAACATGTGGTTAAAAGTAATGTCACTATAGAGTTGCACATACCACGTTTTTCATAAAAAGAAATAGATGTAGGAAATGTCCGGTTCCTCAATTCAAGGATCACATCTTTGCTTTTTGAAATCTCCCAGCTGCACAGTGCTAGAAACTGGGAGAGCACAGAAGAGAAATATGACTGTATGCCTGAGCTAAGTCCCTACGCTTTGCTGTTATCTATTGTCAGAAACAGTATCATGGACAGATTTGCTGTAATTTAGAATAGTTATTCTTAAACTCACAAAAGCAAGAGCCTTTTTCCAAGCGCCCCTTAGATCTCCTGGAGATCCAACAGACATAAACACAGGAATGTAAGGGAGCTGAGAAAAGTTTTGGTGAAACAAGAAGTAAATGGAAAAGGTTTTGAGAAAAAAGGGGGCAGTATCTTGACTTTTATTTATTTGTACAACGGGACAGTCACTGTGACTAGGGAAAGCCAGACACTGAGATGTTTCTCAGCTGTATTGTTCCAAGTTGGACATAGTAAAACTATTTCTATTCAGATTTATGATCTGTTTAACATCTAGAGGATTACACAAGGAGGTGGTTACACAGAATGGACATCTGATTGCTTTGTGCTGTCTTCCTGTGTCAGATCTCAGCCACCTGTGAGGGAGATAATGGCTTGTGCTCTTTCAGATATGGACATGCAGCCCTCTCTGGGTCAGTGCTAATGTGGAGCAGTCAGCTCATGGTGAAATCAGTGTTTCATATATTGCATAACTGATTTTCCATAGTGAAAAGCCTTTTTTTGTTTACGTAAGGTATTAGTTCCTTTCTTTATGACTAGGAGGCTTATTACGATACCTTTCAGTAAATGTTAACCATCAGAATTAATATCAAGCATAGTGCATAGCACCTGGGGAAAAAAAACTCTGAAATGCTCAATGATTCTCTAACATGATGGGTAAATACCTCCCCTGGAAAATGAACCAGAGAAAAGCAAGTCATGCTGCAGTATCCATGGGTCATTCTTTCTTGTAGACAAGCGGAAGAGAAGATTGCTGTGTCTTTGACATAATTGTTGAGTGGCTTTTTTGTTTCTTAATACAGCAGGTTGATCTTCCAGGAGAGCTCACTATTTAGGGAGTCTTTTGTCTACAGAAAAGGTAACCTAACATATTCAAATGGAGTAACCCAATTTTTCCACATTTTCCATGATAATATAGAATTAAGAATATTTATAGGAAGTGCTGACAAACACAGAACAAAAAGTTAGATAGTCTTTGAAGTAAAATTAATTTTTGTTAGGTATATTGCCATGTAGCAGGACCAAGGTGATGATAGGCTCAGTGTCATGCTTTGCACACCCTGAGACTGCTCTGCAGTGAGCAGTTGGACAACACAGAGATAACCGCACAGAAGAAAATTTATTCCCAGTCTACATAGGCTGTATTTTCCAGCTCAGGAAAGGAAATGGTCCCTTTCTCTGAACAGCACTTCTATTTCTAACACTGGGAGAGGCTAAAGATATTAGCAGCTTGGGGAGCTGGAACTGAATATTGTGCAAGCACTCATCCCTCTGTTCAGGGAAACTGTTCTCCTCCAAACATCACTCCTCCAGTAGCTCTCTTTCATCTCTATTCATGCACCTGCGTGCTGTTCACACCTGCAGTTTCTGACTTGCAGCTTTCTACTCCTTTCCCTTGCCTGCCTTTAATGTGTCAGAGATGCTCAAGGCACTGGCTCAAGACACAATCCTTGCAGCCTCAGGCCACCTCCACAGGCACAGAGGACGATTGATGTTGGCTGTAACCTGCTGTAGGAAAACAGAATTGCCATCTTGCCCAGAGCCGGCATGATGTGTGGCTGGGATGCTTGGCAATGGTCAGTGGGACAACTTTATTGTCACGTCTGCACTAAGTAAATGAGGTCCTCATAATCTGTGCTGTATGGCTCCCTGCACAATGTAGTGGTGATTCATTGGCATTGTGTGAATAAGCTGCAGGGACTCCTTAGCCCAGAAGAGATCACATAATTTATTTAGTGGAAGTCTCATATGCCTTGTAATGCACGTATATCTGGGTACAGGCACTGTATCCTTTGGAACCGCTGAGATGGTTCCAAAGAGGTTTTTAATACATTCAGCTGAAAACAGAGTTAAAGTTAAGTGGGCACACTGAGAACTGCTCTAGCATACATAGCAGCATCCATTTATTCTGTGGTTTTGACTTGGAGCAAACCCAGGAGTGCCACTGCAGCACATGGACTAAAAGCTAATGATTATTATGCAGTTTCTGATTCTCTTTGCATTAGTTCTGTGAAGATCTTCCCAAAGAAATGCCAGCTGGGGTATCAACAGGCTAGAGATTTGGTTTCTTTTCAGTCATATCAGACCTAGACCTGATTCTTTCAGCCACAGAGTAGTGATGCCCCTTTATATAGGGGCCTTCTAATATATAGATATTCAGGCCATCTTCTTCATCCTGCTGCAGCAAAGACGCAGCCAGCATTACAAGGTGCCTAATAAGAGAAAACATGTTTCTGCTCATCTTATTTGCAGTTCTTAGAAATCCCTGTCAGTGCAGTAGCAATGGATCACTTCTGTAACAAAAGATAGTATAACTGGCCTATGGGAGTGTTTGACATTACAAAACCTTGGCATTTCTGTTTCCAGCCAACCCATTATCTTAAAGGGGAGTGAAGGGTGGATGCCAAAAAACAGTGCAGCTGTAGTTTCATTTGTTGAGATGGGTTTAAGAAGAAAATGAACTATTTTTGCTTTTGACAATGTCAGTGTCTTTCTCACCTGAAGAGTAGCTTGTTACTTCTGAGGAACTGTTGTGGTTTAAGCCCAGCTGATAATTCAGGACCACTCAGCCACTCGCTCAATCCCCCCGTTCCATCCTCCTTCTCCCAGAGGGATGGGGAGGAGAATTGAATGAATGTAAATCCCACAGGTTGAGATAAGAACCATCCAGTAACTATGGTACAATACAAAACTACTACTACTACCACCAATAATATAACAATAAAGGAAATAACAAGGGGAGAGAATAAAAAACTGAAAGGGCAAAATGAAAAGGAAACAATAAACATAAGTGAAAACAATACAATTGCTCACAACCCACTGCCCACTACCCAGCTCCACCTGAGCAGCAATCTGGGCCTTCTGGGTAACTCCCTCCAGTTTATATACTGGGTATGACATGCTGAGGTATGTAATACCCCGTTGGCCAGTTTGGGTCAGGTGTCCTGTCTCTGCTTCCTCCCAGATTCTTGTGCCCCTTCTCTCTGGCAGAGCATGAGAGTCTGAAAAGTCCTTAATCAGAGGAAGCGTTACTTAGCAACAACTGAAAACATTGGTGTATTATCAGCATTGTTCTCAGACTAAAGCCAAAACACAGCACTGCACCACCTACTAAGAAGGAGAAAAATAACTGTTAAGCTGAACCCAGGACAAGAACATAGTTGATCTTTCCTTTTAGTCTACATGTGCAGCACTGATGGAGGTAGCTGGGACACCTACCTGCAGTAGTGGTGCAGAGAAATTTGCCACCAAACACACAGACAAGCTGCTTATCTTGTGTTAGAGAAACCTCATTTACAGCCTGGGAAAAATAAACTGGCAGTTAACCCACAGATAACTGTTTAGGGAAGCCTGATGCTATGGTATGCTAAGAATGTGCTTTGGCTTAATCTGAATCTTTGCCCCTACAAATGTTGGAATATTTGCAGTAGGTGTCTTTCCATACTGGGTAAATACTATAAACTCTTTTTTTTTTTTCCCAATAATTTGGTATATGTAGGTTTGAATAAAGCCATTCAAGCTCTGAAATTATATTGTTCTGGAAGGTTTCTGCTGTCCATATTTAATTGAAAAAAAAATTTTTTGTTTTTTTTTGGTTACTACTGTTTTGGTTTTTGTGTGTCAGCGGCGGACTTGTGTTTCCTGTTAGCCTGGCTTCCTGGTTCACAGAGGCAGCTGAAAGTGGGGTCTGAAAGCTACAGGGATCAACTGCCTTAACTTCATCAGCTTTGCCAGCTGGAGCAATATCATAGGCTTTATTCTATCCAACATGGAGTTTTACAAGAGACGAGGCAGCAGGATAGCAAGCAGGGAGGAAATGGCATAAAGAAGGAGAAACCACTGATCTTCAGGTGAGTAGCGCTGCAGTTTCTCCATGCTGTTTGTTTTCTTTAAAGATGGGGATGCATGTAGTGTTCAGGAAAGTGAGGAACAGTAATCAAACCTCCTGCTGTTGACTGGGGTCAAGGCTTTGCCTGTGTGCCCTCAAGTTGGGGGCATGGTCCAGGTAATACTGAGGCTCTGGGGCATCTCATATTCCCATGACCACACCACGAGACCATCTTGGCCCCAAACAAACAAGGGCCTCCCTTGCACAATGTCTCCAAAGGCCTAATGTCCTTACAGGTGTAGGTGGGGATGCTTTCCCACTGCCCTCCAGTGAGGTTTCCTGATGGTGCCCGCTGGTTACCACAAGTTGACCTTGAAGTGAGGTGAAGCCCAAGAGCAGGTTGACACGATGGAGCTACAGGATGGTGGAATCATTCAGACCTTTTCTGAGCAACCCTTCAGGAGTCAACCGCTGGCTCCCAGTCTCAATTTGTGGCCAGAAAAATCCCCCAGCTGATAAATTTCTCTAGAGCAACAGTGACATCTTGTGGTTTAATTTTAAGTGTGCTCTATATGGAAATGTTAATTCCAGTCTCCTTCACCTTGGCTTGGGTGGAAACCAGCAGCCTGAACTCAAACGGCATCCACAGCCATCTGCTCAGCACACCCCTAGACCTGACAGTAAAATATCTGATGGATGGCAGAAGAGCTTATAAAGTCTTATGCCAAGGCCTCACATGGAAATTCAGTTAGCAGGATCATTTTTTGGAAATTCTATTTTAATTGGAACTGATTGGTAAGTGGTTATTACACATATTTCATTAAGAAGACACATAGAAAGCTTACTTGTATATGGACAACAGGAGACTGAAGTTTTGTTAACATGTGTTTTTGAAGATGCCAGTGTCCCAGTTTTAATTTGCGAGAAGGCAATCAGTTGAATGTTGATTCAGGTCTCTATTCTCATCACGATAACACACATTTTTGTTTTGGTTTTCATCGCTGAGCATAACTTTTGCTACTGTGTTTGCCAATCTGCTTGCAAGGCTTCATTGTTTCCGATCTAATTTTTTTTTTTTTCCTGGCATATTGAAATTGTTGCTCCAGAGGATTTTTCATTCCAGCTGGGCTTCAGTTATTCTCTGATTCCCCAAGGCTCCATTTTGAGTCCTACTGTGATTTGCATTTGTAGACTTTAAATGGGTAAATATTGTAGCTTCTCAAACCCTGTACTGTCACATCCTTTCCAATGGCACTCAACTCCTGCTGATTTTGTAAAAAAGCATGATGTTTTGCATAATATTCTGCATGACATTCAATTATGGCTATCTTTAAAAAAAACTGTACTCGAGAGAAGAGTGAGCTGCTATTAATTAGCTGTCTGATGCTCAGACTCATGTTGATAGTAATAGTTTCCCTCAGTTATGGTTTTATTAATCCGTAGGAAAGCATTCCATAATAGATATTAAAAATTCATTTCAAAAGAATACTTCCAGCTTGAAAAGTGGAAATCAGTCTTTTGATTTATCAACCTTTTAATAGAATGGTTTTAAATAACAAAGGTTTAGGTTTGTTTAAAATATTTTTTCCAATAAAGTTGAAAATAACATCTCCATGTGTGTTAGCACATACTTCTGCACACAAATACCGGAATGCCTGCTTCAGAAAGCTTTGAAATCTCCTTTTTTGAACATACAGAAACTTCAGGAGAGGATGAGGTTTCTAAAGATTAATTTCTCAAGCTGGTTGAAGTCCTTTCCACTTATTTCTTCTCAAAATGTGCCTACTCAGACCTATGCACATAAAAACATGCCCACACATTTCTGCACATACATGCAAGACCTTTAATGGTTTTTTGAAAATTAATGTTAACAACATGCATCACCTCTTATTACTCATTTCCTTGCATCACCATTGTTTTAAAATATAATTCCTCCCTTGCCCTAAATACATCGTATTATCCAGGATTAAGGACTGCACTCGTACACCTACCCATTGGGAGTTGAAACCTTGTAATGAGAGACATTGCTTCCTCGCAAGGTTTCTGTGGGGTCTGAGCCATATATTGCCTTTTTACCCCTGCTGACAAAGAGATAACCATGGTTTTCTGTATTGCCACATGTCACCTTTCTTGTAAAAGCAGCAACATTGACAAGGAGCTTCTTGGAATCATAGTTTTAAAATGAATAAATAGGAAAGAAAGTCCACAACCCAATAATCTACTGATCTTCTGAAGTGATAATTCATCACAGTGCCGTCTATTTAGAAACATTATAAATCAAATGCCTTCCCTGTACCTATGGTGATATCTATAGTGAAGTGACCTTTTTTAATCTATTAAAAAGAAATTTAGGGAGATAAAAATCCAGCAATCTTGCAGTTTCAGAACTGCATTCTGTTGGACATTAAAAATCAATTAATAAAATAATATAGGTGCAGTTTGTCATTACTATTTTCAGTGCAATCAATGTTTTCCTTGTATAAACTTCTAAGGATTGTGAGTTCTGTTCTTCTAGTGATACATGCATATTAATAGGGCAAGGAAGTACATGCCAGAGCACAATATACTGCTGCGCTATCACGTATAATTTACTTTCTTTGAAGGAAAATTATTTTTACTGTGATTCATTTTGCAATGCAGTCCAAATGCTGAGGGGTTTTTGCAGGTTCTTCTGGCCTTGAGTATATGTTCACCAATTTTCCTACCTATGCTTTTGCATGCTTACTAGATCAGGAGCATAATTACATTACTGGAGTTTATTAGGTGTAGAAGTACCCTTAATATGCTGGATGTTCTTCATGGGAAGGTAGTTACAGACTTATATGGGTTATACCCAGGTGTTGCTGATTTGCAGCAAAAAATACATTAATACATATACGCTCATTAATACTCATGTTGTATGAGTTGTAAAGACAGAAGCGGTTTCTGGAAATGATTCTTTTAGATCTTGTACTTTCTTTCCTTTAATAGTTTAAGTACGTGGTTTAGGAGAACTTTCTTCCAAGGGAGACTAAGTGCAGCTTCTTCAGAAATGCTGTCAGTGCAGCAGCCATCTGGAGCATAGCTCTGCCTACACAGCAGTGGTCAAACTGCCCTTCCTGTGCCGTGAAGTTACCTGTGTTCCTGCCCTCTCTTTCCTTTAAGCTGTGATCTGAGAAATATCTTTAATTAAAATCCAACAGAATTATGAGGAAAGATATTGCCCATGTGTTCGCAGTTTCTCGAAGGTTAGTCCAGCTGGCAAACTTTCCCTAGGTTAGGGATGATTAGCACCAGAAACTTTGAATTTTATTTTAGTGATTTTTAATGACTTGGAAGTCAACTGGAAAATTCAGGTATGTTTTCCTAAATTTGTGAGTTTCTAGTACTGCTGTGCTTCAAACAAATTTCAAGTTCATAAATGTTTTTCAACAAATCTCACTCTCACCTTCCTATGTTCTAAACATTTGTCATATGTGGTGCTGAGACACTTTAAACACAGTTTACCCTGGGATTGAGGTAAGTTTAGAACTTTTCCAGGTATAGCTGGGAAAACAACAAGTACCTAACATTGAAAATGTGGTGAATTACAACAGCTCCTGATATTTAAAAAAACCCAGGAAACTGACAGAGGATCCTATCCTGAAGATCTTGTTAAGGCTCCTTAATAATTTGCCTCTTTTTTGAAAAAAGCAAAGTGCTTGACAGCTAGTGGAATGACATTTAACAAAACAGTGATGGAAAGTAGCAGAGAACCTGTGAGTTTCTGAAACGCAAAATAGTGATTGCTTCTAACTACATGCTTGGCAAAACTGGAGAGTCACTCTTTTCATGGCATTTTCTGAATATGACATTGATGTAAAAATTTTAGGTACACAGCTGAGTGACAGGACTTTCTTATTGCAAACTTTAAGACACTTTATTGCATTTTAATTAAAGGCAATCCTAAACTGCTTTTGTTCCAAAACACCAGCTCTACCAAGAGGGCAGTAGCAATTATATTTGCAAGTCCAGCAGCTTAGCTGGAAAGGTGAGGCAGCCTTGTGCTCAGTGCAGAAAGGTAGGCTAAGAAGGTGGGAGAGTAGCCCCTCTTTCTCCAGTACAATCTTGTAAACATAAAATCTGGCAAATTAGAAAATAATTTTCAACAGTAATGGGCATGTTCATCTGTTAGAATAAAATGCAGGTAGTTTTACTGCGTTTAAAAATATGAGAGTATGTCTAGCTGTAAGGTTTTGGGGATGGTGAGGCTCTAGTTTTTATCTTTTTTTAATGAAGACACAGATGTGTCATTTAAGTAGTGAAAGCATTAAGTATTGCTATGCACTTTTCTATGTGTGCCAGCTGGTACTTGTTTCTGGAAGGGGAGTGGGAAAGATTTTTCTTTAGTCTAGCATTGCATGCAGTGTTATAAACTGGGAGAAATACAAGCTCAGTATAGCACTGAATGAGAGCACAGACATTTGCTGTACCTGTGAGTGGTGGGTGTTCTCTCACTAGCAGAACCAAGTGGCATGTTTTTCACAGTTGTTTCATCTTCTTTTTTGAAAGCGCTTTCTTGGGAAATAAAGAGTGAAAAGCAGCCCAGATTGATGCATCTTTGGCGTTTACAATAGAAAAGACACCAAGTGGGACAAATCCTGCATATCATCCTTGGCAAATTATTCCTCTGTGGCTTGGCCATGCATACAAACAAGGTAAGATATGTCCTGCTGTGTAAGCAACCTTTTCTTCTCTTGACAGGTCAACAGGAATTTGTGTTCACCATGTACACAGGCCCTCTTACAATTTATTTATTTTTCACTTAAAATAGACAAAACACAGCAATTCTTTCCTCATGGCCTGATGGTTTCTTGCATTCCAACGATATTTATTTCCTCCTCTTTGTTTCTAGCAATTAACAACTACTAAGAGGTATAAAATAGTTTACTGACAGAATTTCCTATGTATGTTATGCATTTATATCTATTTGCTATAGGGATTGAGTTTTGCTTATGGGAAAGGCAGAAGTACTTTAAAATGACAAAAAGGAAAGCTGAGGGCTCTTGTGTGTCTCCAGAAATGCTGTCTTTCAAACTTAGGTGCTGGAACTACAGCAGTTGAACGTGGTACTAGTTGTTGAAGACAGATAAAGACCACTCCTCAGAAGGCCTGGAAGTGATCCTGCAGGTGTTGGTCTTACTGTATGCAGGGCAGGGCAGAAATCAAGAAGGCTTTGAAGAGACATGATAGTCAGCGCTAGAAGAAATAGCTGTTACTAGTTCATTCATATTTTCTGGAGAGAATTTGAATCCAAGCTATATGAGGTAAAAAAGAAGAGGGGGAAATTGTGAATGAAAATGAGAAGTCAAGGAATTTCTGGGAAAGACAAAGATTGTGGAGTATTTTAATCGATTAATTTGTTGAGGAGGGAGAACTAATTGGCTCACTTTTGAATCCTTTCACTAACCATTGGTGCAGCAAGTTTTTCTTTGGCATCTGGTCAAAGATCATCACTTAATCCAGTTTCATTTATTCATTTCACATAATTATGGCAGTGGATTACAATGACTTCAGAGTTCAAAGCTGCTTATATTCGCTACAGTTGTCTACAAGGTTACTGAGGGGTGTATATTCAGAGGCTGAGTTTTTCTAACAAACAGGGTTACTGAGTCGAGTCAAGCTGCATTTAGCAACAGAGTAAATTTTTTTTTTTTTTTCAGATACTGGGTGATCGCTTCTCACTACATAGAACTGGCAAGCAGGAAGACCCAAGAAAGCTGGAACAAGAGGAACAGTTAAAATCCCCAACCAGACATACCCTGCAAAGCCTGCCCAGTCTGGGAGGGCACTGAGTCATGCGCCGCCTTCGTCTGAGAGTTTTGGAGTACACTGCGGGAGACAGAACTACAGAGAAGCAGTAGCTGTAGACCCTGCAAGCTACCTTACCTTACACAGGGAGTGATCTGTGTCTGAGTGTCTAATAGCACACCCTAATACTTGTGGAAAATGTGTTTCATTAAAGAAGTTGATTTTATTTACTCTGAAGTACAAGAGACAACACTGTCTTCTCTGAATCCAGTGGCAGAATATTAATTGGCCTCACTGTGAACAGTGTCAAGCCTTTCTGTTCAAATACTGGAATCATGCCACAAGAACATAGAGAAAGTCTATCACTGATATATTTTGTGAAGAAAGACATTCCAGTTTCTGAAGCAAGCACCTAAGCCCTCTTTTGTGAGAAGCTGAGTGATGCTCCCTGTCAGGAGTGCACCTCAGCTAAGCACTGTCCCTGTAGGTAAGAACCCCAAGACTCTCTCTTTCAATGTCAGTAACTTGTGTAATGCATTGCCTTGTGCTGCTGCTTTGCCTAAGAAATTTATTATTAATATCTTGACTCATGGTGGTTAGTGTAATACTTATGCATACAGGTATCTGTGAGAGTCACCTTGAGCATGGTGCAGGCTGTAAAGAGCAGATAAACAGCATTAGTGCCTGCAGTGTGTATGGCACTCTTCCAGGTGCTTCACTGCAGTTCATCACTACCCTGTATGTAGAAAAGGTATAAATGGTGTAAGTTCACTCATCAGTTGGTTTCTTAATGATTCCTCTAGCAAGGAGAAAGAAGTGTAATGTGGGATCTCAACTAAAACACGTGCTTTTAGACTTCAGCAGCAATAAATATTTGAGAGACATAAATAGGATCATTTAAACCACTTGAACTCTCCTCACCTGCTTGAACGAAACAGGAAGACTGAGAAAATAGCAGACAAAACTGGTGCTGATAAATGATGCTTCTATATAATGAGCACTGCATACAGTTGTGGTCTTCAAGTGTTAACATGTTGAGGGAAGATAGTATTGATAAGTATGGCAAGGGTAGCCAAAAGTGCGGTATATGTCTGTGTGAGCAAAGACTAAATAGGCTAAGACTTTTTAACTCAGCATAAAAGGATCAATGGGAGTTATGGGTAGAAGTTACACAGGAAGAGGGGCTGCAATTGACTTCTACAGTTCTGCAAGTGCCATAGAAATTTAGCAAGGCCTACTTTTTGTCTGCCTTTCATTAGGTGAACCTAGTAGGCATCAAATGAAATGGTCAATTGGACCTTTCAAAACTAGCCAAAGCATGCAATACTTAACGTGTAATTTGTTAAATAGTTTGCTACAGGGCCTTGTGAATGCCCAAATGCTGCATGGTAATTGGTCAAATATTGTTTACATAAGATTACAAAAGAAAAGAGTATAACATCTTTATTAAAAAAAACCACCAAGACAAACAAAAAAGGCCTACAAAAAAACCACAAACCAACCCCAACCACTCAGAATACATCAAGTCCACCTCAAACTTAGGATGTCTCTGATTCGCAGACTGCTGCAGGAGAGGTAATATTGGGTGTCATACAGCTTTATGACTTCCTTCATGAATGCATCTTCACTTAAACCACAACAAAATAAAATCTAGTTTAAGACTCAACCTTACTATTCCAGCTTCATTTATTGCTACTTATTTTGGTGTGTGTGTAAAACATCTAATGCTCAGCTATGTTATTCTCAGGGTAGAATTCATACTGGCTTGATCCTGTTTAGCAGAGCAAAGGTTAGCCCTTGTGAGGTAGATGAAGCAAACAGAGACTTGCCCTTTTATATGAAAACAGGGCAAATTTGCCTCTAGAAGTGTACAGTTTCTTATGTTTATAACAACTCCTTGTCCTTTGGTTGCTGCTTTTCTCCTTTTTCTTTTTTTTAATTTTTAACACAAAGCAGTATTGCTTCCTACTCCACAGTATTGGAAACAGGAGATGCTTAGTGGATAAAAGCTGGGTGGTTACCTGCCGTCTTCAGTCTTGCTCTGTAGTGTATTGTTTGTGCAAATACTCTACCAAGGCACCTCAACAAGCTGCTGATGGGAGGAATCCTTTTGTCTCATCTGTGGTTTGTAAACCACCCAATCCCACTAAGAAGCCAGACTTCATGAAAATCATCCCACTCAGATGAACGGATTGACTTATGTAATTAACAGCCTCAAACAGGAAGAGGCAAATTCAGGTACTGGCTGGAAATAATTATTGCCATTAACCACTTGTCAGATGTTATAATTTTTTAATTTCATTTAGTTCTTTTCTTCCTGCTAGTATTATCCTAATGACTGTAATGCCACAACAATTTTCCCTTATTTTTGCTGCATGTGACACAATCCCTTGCTGTCAGATTAGGCACTGACATTAAGATCACATAAATTTGACTGACAAGGACTAGAGTTAGTTCAGTAGCTGTCTGCAGCACACTAGTGGTGCATCTTTCCTCAACTTTGCTGCTTTTTCCAGAGCCACAACATTGCCATTATTAGTGCTGACAAATAAAGAGGCAGGAGTATAATTTTTGGTGATGGTGGGCAAGAAAAGGCTGCTTTTCTCATTTTCAGGAAACAGCATTTGCCAGACAGAAATATGAATTCTCTCCTGTTCCCCCAGGGACTAAAAAAGGTTGAACATACAGTTGCAACAGCCACATGCTGCAGCCTAGGCCTGCGGGAATATACATGGCTCCTGGCATGATTATCTTTTCACAAGGTATTGTTTAAGATTCTGTGAGCTAGCTGTTTTAAGAGGGGGCCATTAAACACCATCAATAATTGGGCTTCCATAGCTCACACACCATTAGACCAACTTGCGGAAGGATCATTCTTTTTATTTTGATGAAAAACTTAACATGAGCCAGCAGTGTGTGCTTACAGCCCAGAAAGACAACCGTATCCTGGGCTGCATCAAAAGAAGCGTGATCAGCAGGTTGAAGGAGGTGATCCTGTCCCTCTACTCTATTCTCGTGAGACCTTACTTGGAGTATTGTGTGCAGTTCTGGTGTCCTCAACATAAAAAGGACATGGAACTGTTGGAACAAGTCCAGAGGAGGGCCACGAGGACAATCAGGGCACTGGAGCACCTCCTGTATGAAAATAGGTTGAGAAAGTTGGGGCTGTTCAGCCTGGAGAGGAGTAGGCTGGATGAAGACCTCATAGCAGCCTTCCAATACCTGAAGGGGGCCTATAAGGATGCTAGGGATGGACTTGAACACCGCCAGGGATGGAGCATTCACAGCTTCCCTGGACAACCCATTCCAGTACATCACCACCCTTACAGTAAAGAACTTCTTCCTCATATCCAATTTAAACTTCCCCTGTTTAAGTTTGAACCCATTACCCCTTGCTCTATCACTACAGTTCCTGATGAAGGGTCCCTCCCCAGCATCCCTATAGACCCTTTCAGGTACTGGAAGGCTGCTATGAGGTCTCCACGCAGCCTTCTCTTCTCCAGGCTGAACAGCCCCAACTTTCTCAGCCTACCTTCATACAGGAGGTGCTCCAGTCCCCTGATTATCGTCTGTGGTTTGTATTCAAAGCAAAAAATATCCCCAAAGTTAACAACAGAAAATACTGGAGGTTTTTGTCTTCGGTAGCCAGAGATCAGTGGGCAACATATAAAGTTCTACCTTTGAGGGAATATGGACACATGCTGTGAGGACCTTTTCAATACTGATAATAGCATGGTTTAGAATTTGTTTATTTATTTATTTATTGTCCTGCTACAAATTGTACCCTGTCCTGTACCGGTTTGAGCTTTGTTCCAACCTCCTCCTTAAAGCACCTTAAAGCCTTTTCAGTCCAGCCTCATACTGTCTGTGCTTACTTTCTTTCACTTTTTTATTTCCTTCTTAATCACATCTCCCTGGAGAAACAGTGTTCTCTGTGTGATATCAAAAGAAGTATTATTGTGCAACTATATCCTTTGTGTTGCAATTTATCTGATTATATTATTTTTTTGTATTCCCTTTTCTATTAAAATAGGGTTTTGTTTACTTTGTGTCAAATGAAGCATTTTATCTGATCATATTCTGAGAGGTTGTTTCTGATGGTCCTTCTTAATCAGGAAGGATTCATCTACGATATGGTGAGAATCCTGTCGTAGGAACCAGTGACAAATCAAGCCAGGTTGGACAGAGCCTTGGGTGGCATGGTTTAGTGAGAGGTGTCCCTGCCCATGGCAGAGGGGTTGGAACTGGATGATCTTGGGGTCCTTTCAAGCCCTAACTATTCTATGATTCTATGATTCATGGCCCTCCTCTGGACTGGCTCCATCAGTTCCATGTCCTTGTTATGTTGAGGACACCAGAACTGCACACAATACTTCAAGTGAGGTCTCATGAAAGCAAAGGGGCAGGATCACCTCCCTCGACTTGCTGGTCATGCTCCTTTTGATTCAGCCCAAGATACAGTTGGCTTTCTGGGCTGCAAGTTCACACTGCCGGCTCATGTTCAGTTTCTCATCAACCAACAACCCCAAATCCTTCTCCACAGGGCTGCTCTGAATCTCTTCTCTGCCCAACCTATAGCTGTGCCTGGAATTGCTCCAACCCAGGTGGAGGACCTTGCACTTGGCATGGTTAAATTTCATCAGGTTGGCATCAGCCCACCTCAGAAGCGTGTCGAGGTCCCTCTGGATGGCATTCCTTCTCTCCAGATTGGGTGACATGGTTTAGTGTGAGGTGTCCCTGCCCTTTGCAGGGAGGTCGGAACTAGATGATCTTGAGGTCTTTTCCTACCCTAACTATTCTATGATTCTGTGATTCTATAACTAAATGGCGGTGAGACTCCAGCTAATACCTGCAACAGCATTGGCATCAAACAGGCAACAGTGCTGAACTGGGCTGCAGAGGCAAAGTCTTAATACAGTGGGGACATAGACGAGCCTTTTTTTCCTACCCCAGTACACCATGCTTTGTTTTCCTTTCCATTCACATCTGCTTTTCCTCTCTCTTTTAAGGTCTGTGTTTGATAGCATATGTCTATTTCTGCAGCAGGCATACTGCATGCTCCTCTGGAGTAATTTTGTGCCAACCCAACATCTCTACCTCTTCGCAACCAGGTTGTCACATTGGGAATGGTGTATGGGGAGAGTGTGGTTATCAGTATCCCCGGGGATCCAAAATGAGCCGCTGTGAAATGGCTGCTCCTACTAGCATGGGGACTGACATACCAAGTGTACTCCCAATGCACCAGCAGTGTAGTTTGCCTGGACAATGTGTCAGGCAAAATTTGTTAAGTTGTTCGCAGCTCTGATTTCTCTATCCCCAAGAGTGTCTTTACTAAGAGAAAGCATTGATTTTTGCAGTCCAGCACACACATGTATGAACATGATTCATTCCACCCCATTCCTTAGAATAACTTTTGCGAGTTGTTATTCCAGCTAAAATGAGCCTTTTCACCGTTCTTTATTTCCATCTAGCAGACACACAATAAAATTACCAGAAGTGAAATAAACTTCCCTTGGCTTGAGAAGAAATTTTCTGTGGTTGAAGGGGACACTTTCTGAAGAAGTAACGGCTATAGCTTTATGTTATATTAATTTGTATGTAAACCGAGCACCAGAATTATTTGGTGTAAATACAGGGTCAAGAGAAGCAAGCATAAATAGTTTGAACCAAAAGTCCACTGCATACTTTTTACTTTAGTGTAGGATGATGGTATCTATTAAAGGCCAGAATCTCCAACACTAAGTAAGTATGAAAAATCTGTCTACAAAAAATAAGGGTTTACTCAATTGTAGAAACAAATTTTTCTGTGCATTAGGAATTTTCCAAAGTGTCTACTCATTCTAATTTGGTTAATAGATTAAAGCAAGAGCAACATTTTGGTGAATATTTGTTAAGTGCACATATTTTATATGTTAAATTGATGAACATGACTGTATACTAAGTAAGTAGGGATTCTACAAAGCAAAACAAAATTTAGCTCAGCAAGACTTAATAAGGAAATACTGGTGTATTTTTCTGGAGAAAAGGTAGGTAGAGTTAAAAATTGCATAGTTTGCACCTCTCCAAAGCCACAGCAAGGTGATGAGACTACACCATGTACATGGCATTCTCCTGTTTTCCCTCATTTTCACTCCAGCACAATGAAGAAACCGCAGCATCACACGGAATGTGAAGTGGCTGGACCTCAACACAAGGCCTGTTTTTTTTTCCAAGCTGAATTAACTAGTACTGTGTCAGATGTAGGAGGTTTTCTAACTTGTATTTAAAGCCTTTCAGTGAAAAAACTGTGAAGCTTCTTCTATGAAGATCTCACTACCTTTACAATAAGGAAGTTTTCGCTAGTGTGTAACATCTGTCTCCATTGCTGCAGTTCTCTCTATAGATAATTAAAAATTGACTACTGCCACCTTCTTTGCAGCAGTCCTTAAGATTTTTCCTTTTTTTTTTTTTTTTTTCTGTAGGCTAATAAACTGTGAGTGCACAGGCTTCCTGGTAGGCTACTTTTGCAAGATGTTGGTTCATTCTCTGTTGGACTTGCTGCATTCAGCCACACCTTTTCTCAAAGAAGGATGCCTCAAAGAAGAGAGGACTATCCTCCAGCTGATGATAGAAGCACCAAGTACAGTAGGATTATTTGCTACATATTGCAAGCCACATTACAGACTAACTTGACTAGCTTTTGCCTTTGTAAGAATAGATTTAGTATCAAGTTTCATCTAGATTTAGAATTTTTCTGAAGATCTGCTATCCACCTAGTTGATATCTATCCTACATTTATGCACTTCTGCCTAGATTTACAACTGAATGGTATATGCATAGATTCATATACAATATTTTCTGTATCAGTTTCCTAGTGTGTGAAGCTGTTCTTTGGATAGGTTAACAGGATCATCTGACATACAGTCTTGGAGCTTATGTTATTTATGTGTAGTACCTGAATGCATCTTTTCCCCATTTGCTCTTTTCAGCCATGTCACACTTCATTCAGTTTTCAGAAAGGCAACTGGCCACAGCTCAAAAATCATAGAATCATAGAATAGTTTTTGTTGGAAAGAACCTTCAAGGATCATCTAGTCCAGCCCCCTGCAATGAGCAGGGATATCTTCAACTAGATCAGGTTTCCCAGAAGCACATCCAGCCTGGACTTGAGTGACTCCAAGGACTATGCATCCACCACCTCTCTGGGCAACTTGTTCCAGTATTTTCCCACCCTCACAGTAAAAAAACTTCTTCCTCTTATCTAAGCTGAATCTCCCCTCTTTTAGTTTAAAACCATCACTCCTCATCCTATTGCATCGGGCTCTACTAAAAAGTCTCTCCCCATCTTTCTTGACAGCCCCTTTGAAGTACTGAAAGGCTGCAATAAGGTCTCCCCAGAGTCCTCCATAGGCTGAATGCCAACTCAACTCAGCCTTTCCTCATGGGAGAGGTGCTCCAACCCTCTGATCATTTTTATGGCCTCCTCTGGACCCTCTCCAACAAGTCCATATCTTTCCTGTACTGAGGACTCCAGATGGGGTCCTCAAGACTCCAGGTGGGGTCTCACCAGAGCTGAGCAGAGGGGCAGAATCACCCCCCTTGACCTGCCGGCCATGCTTTTTTGGATGCAGCCCATGATGATCCCAGCTGCAGCGAGCTCATCTCTTATCAACACCAAAAAAACACCATAAGCTTGAGGCTTGTCACAACATCTCTCCAATCCTACACAAAGCTGAATAAGTCTAAAAAGAGCCTGCTGTCTTTCTTCAGTCATTTTTGGGAGACAAAAGAAAAAAAAAAAGGTCAAATATGAATCTGTGGGTCTTGAAATAAAAAAATCTGCATAGGCTGTCAGGTTTCACATGGCCTCTCATGATACCTACACACCAGTGGCCAGATCTCAAACTCACACCAGAGGGGCACAAGGGAAAGAACCTTTCCTTGACAACTTGCAGACAATTTCACAGGTGTATATAACTGTAATATTCAGCAGCTCCAGGAAGTATATCAAAACTTAATCCTTTGACTTAAAATCTGGCTGTTAAACCACAGACATACAAATTCATGAGAACGAAATATGTATCTTTGCTTTCCTCTGTCAGCAGCTGGGGTTTTTTTCAAGGTTCAGCAGGCATAACAGCCAATGCTTTCCAACAACCTGCTAAAGAGAAATAACCAGAACTAAGTACTCCTTGATCTGTTCATTTTTAATTAGAGATCTTTCCTCTTTTTTACTGTATTAACAACCTGCTACCAACTGACTTTCTCATACAAAAACCATTAAACAATTTGACCACCTGGTGATAATTTGTTGCCAGCTTTCCTTTCCTGTTAATTACTGAATTTGGATTTACTTTCATTATAGATACTTTTTTTTTTTCCCTTTTGATTGCTTGTAATTTGTCCCTTTGGCCACATTTTAATGATGGGGGCTTCTTACTTATATACTTACTTATACTTTATATAAGTGTATTTACATTATATTTATTTATCATTTAAAAAGCTAGCAAATCCCACAGAAGGTGAAATTATAGAAATAAGGGATTTTATTTTTCCTAAATAAGGTGTCATTGTGTATGTGAAATTGGAAGTTACACGTGTGAAACAGCTCATAGATACACATATATCAAGTGGATCTAATTCAATTGCACAAATCTTCATCCTCAAGCAACTAATAATTTTGTCCATGATTGCGGACTGTTAGAGACTAATTGTCATACTGGAAAACTAAGAACTGAAATTAAGATTACTGTGCACAGAAGAAATAAGTTGAAAAATGCCCTCTCACATGATAAACAGTATTCCCATAGATATGACAGTAAGGTCCTAATATATCAAGAAACCCACCTTAGTCACAAAAAAAAAAGGTAAAACAGAAGCTGATGGGGAGCATGTTTGGGCAAGCTAACAGTGGTAGCTGTAAGGTGCACATTGTTTTACTGAATGGACTATCAATTGTTTAGACATGATGAGGTCCGTATTGCTGGACTTGGCATTCCTGGGGTAAAGGTTGGACTTGATGATCTTAAAGGTCTTTTCCAACCTAGTTGATTCTATGATTCTGTGGGAGTTTTAATTAAAGGGTTGTAGCAAGAAGGTACTAGTTGAGAATCTGTCTAGCAGGAGCACTGGAAGCCCTGCAGATGTTATTTTAAAACCCCCATATAATCCAAATCTTGCATTTCATAATGGAGAAATAAATATAATATGCAAAGTATAACAAGGTTTTCTGAGCAATTGTCTGTAGTAAAAACTATGTTCTGACAAAGCAAAAGTTCATAAACAAAGACCACTATGGACACTGGCCACTGAAAAAATCCCATAAAATTTATTAGATACTATGTGGAGATCTGACTCATCATTTTGTCTAATCAACGTGCCTCTTACTCTTTCAGTTCAGCTAAACCTGCCAACAATTCATTTCCTTATTGAACAGTATAAAGGAAATGTGGAATGACACACAAGATTTCTCTGCATCCTCATTGTGTTGCACTGCGAAGGTAAAGACATTTAAATTGTATTTCCCTGGATTCCTCCCATTAACTACTTGTCACCTAAGAGACACTAGGATACATGTGGAGTCTTTTCACCTAAAAGATACTGAGACACTTGTGGAGTCTTTTCACCTAAGGACACTGGGACAAATGTGAAGTCTTGACACTGGGACACGTGTGGTGTCTTATCATCTGAGGACACTGTGATGCATATTTAGTCTTGACAATTGACTCCATGTTCTTGTTTGGGCAAATTTACAGCCCTGAGAGGCTCTAGTTGTTTTCGTTCACAACTCTTGGAGCTTGAGGAACCCATTCAAGAATAATTACGGTTCTTTTCCTGGGTTTTAATTTTCTATTTTTCAACGTTTCCTTCTGAAACACCTAAAGAAAAAGGATATGGGATCTCAGAAAAATGTGTTCTTACAGGAAGCAAGTAAGAAACCCAACACAATGTTAGGGCCTTCTTTCACGTTTCAGGACATATACACCTACCAACCCTGCTTAAAAATACCCCAGGAAGTCAGATTTTCACCTGTGCAGCCCTTTGCGTGAGAGCAGTGACAGGGATAAAAACATGGCTCTGTGTCACCTGCTGCTGCAGATCTCCAGACCTTCCCAAGTATAATTCTACCTTAAATTCTGCTTTTGAATATTAATCTCCACTCTTGCTCCCTACAGAATGGGTTATGCTTTTTCTTTTTAATGGTGATGTTATCATTATTTCTAGCTCCAGAATTCCTCTGTAAAAATTAAAATACTAAATACCAGGATTTGATATTCCTTTGTAAAAATTAAAATACTAAATAGCAAGATTTGATATTCCTTTGTAAAAATTAAAATACTAAATACCAAGATACTTAGAATTAGTAATAAATACTTCAATAATGTTATGCAGTCACATGCTGTGGTTGTTAAGATAAGATTTAATAAGTAAGATTTAATGCATTGCAGAAAAGGAATGGAAGAAGCTGCAAGAGAGAATTTCATAATGTAGCTGTGGTACGCAAAACTATTATAATTATGATCTGAGAACAATTTATTTGCTGCAATATTGTATGTGCTGATCTCTTCTACATTCTATTAGCATAATTGCATTTGTCCCTTTAGCCTTAAGCATTCCATACTGATCTGTCTTCCCTGTTTACTCCAATATATCATAAATTCCAAAAAAGATTATGTATCAAACAGCAGCTACAAACTGGAGCAGGAGCAGTTCTGTCCAAACATCAAGAAAAACTATTTTCCTGTGAGGGCAATTGAGCACTGGCAGAGGTTGCCCAGAGGTGATGGAGTCTCCATCCTTGGAGATGTCCAGAAGCCCTCTAGAAAAGGTTCTGGACAACCTGCTGTGGGAGAATCGACAAGATGACCTCCAGAGCGGCCTCAGCCATTCTGTGAATACATATCTGTAATCTACCAAAAATGGAGACTGGCTCTATGTCTTCATAAATTGTACAAGAAAGAAATAAAGTAAATCAATTTATTTTAGACCTAGTCTCATTAGAGAAAAGGATAGAGAGAAGATCTGGGAATTAAAGTTCATTTCCCTTACTTTACAACCTCACTAAAGACGGTCCACAACAATCTGCGGTCCAAAAGCTGAATTTTGCCAAGGTTAAAGTGGCAACACTGCAGAAAGTCAGGCCACTCTGCCAGGGGAGAGAATGTCTTGTCTGTACCTGTTATTGTTTTCTTGTCAGCCTTTTCCTTGCAAGAATGTTAAAATTCACCAAAGTTTATTTAATTAAAGCAGATCTTTTTTGCATTTGCCACTGATGTTTTAGGAGAAAGAGGTCTTCTGGAGGGCAATAAGGATCACTGACCTCACTCTACAGTCTCAGTAATGCTGTATCCCATCTGCTTTATTTGAGTTTCTGATCTATTTTGACAGCATCTTACATATTCCTGTCTTAAAGGTCAAACCTGCTTCTTGCCAGTGATAACTGCTAAATGAAAATACCAGTGTTTTATAAAAATGACCTCCATGAAAGGTTAATCCCATCTTTATCAACTCAACTGGATAGGATGCTCTTGAAAAGTGAAGGGAGATACTCATCGTAAGCATTTCTGATTCCGTGAAAAGCCTAACTTAAGCTTCCATTATAGCAGACTGTAAAACCAATCAATGCAGTATCTGGAAAATATTGGGGGATCGAGGCAAATGCCAAGTTTCCCCAGTCACCTTGGATTACTCTGTCAGGGAACTTGCCTGAATAACTGAATCTCCAAAGATGTCCTCCAGAATACATAAGGTTTTAAAGGACCTTACTGACAAAAGAGCTCCAAAAACAAAGTACATTGTCATTTTTAAATATGTGTTTCTGGATCTTAAAATCACTTGAAAAAAGCCTTGAACAAACCCAGTGTATTTCAGGTAGGACTATAGTGGCATTGCTAGTTTAGCTGGTGTGTTCAAAGGGGATAAAGTATCATTTTGTGTTAGTTTGCTGTCGTCAGGGTCACTCCATATATTTCCATCCAATTCTTTAGCAGATACAATTAATGTACTGTACAGTTTCAGGGGGATTGGGAGCCCACATGAACATCAGTTCAACTTCCCAGCATTTTTTTTTCTCCTTTTCTTCCTGTAACTTGCTTCTGCAACTGCTCAGTTTTAAGCAACGGTGATAATTTGGCTGCCTTTCTGCCTTCTATTTCCTCTCTCAGGTCTTGTTTTTCTCTACATTTTTTCTACTACATTTTTTTCCTATATCTTGACAAGCTGCTTCTAGCATTTTGTAAATCATTCCTTTCCCTTTATCATCCTTTAAAGGGCCCCATGCCAACTTAGCTGTTCTTCCACAATTCCTCTATCATGCCAATTATTGCAAGCCTGCTTTTCTGAGAAGTTGGGACTTGGACTGATTCCATGTTTTTGAAAGCAATCAGGGATACCACTTGCCATCCTGCTGACTACGCCTATTTGTGACAAGGACTAGACCCCTGGCTTTCTAAGATCCTGCCAGAGCCTAGGTGCACCTGGATCTAGTCTTAGTCTCAGACTTGCTTAACGGTTTACATCTAAAGCATTACAAGTGTCATTTAGCAGCAGTCTGCAGTTTTAGGGTGGATCTTAGGTGAGTCAGTAGAATTCCCTACATTGCTATACCTGTCTATACACACATACGCATAAATAAAGACATATTAAAGACATATGAAGGCATACCAGTTAAAAATTTCCCCAAGTTGGTGAAGTACATCTCATGCTTGTAATTTCTCAGCAGATGAGGGTTGAGTCTGGAGAAGTGGGGGACTTCAGCCCAGGCTCCATGTTTCAGTGATGGTCCTCTAATTATCAGAGACTTGAGAGTTTGTGACCACTGAGACGTGTCCTACTCAAATGGAAACGCTGTTTGCTCCTTGTTGTGGTCCAGGAGAGCTCAAACGGCCTCTCTTGGGGCAACTAGCATCACAAGATTATTTGCTTTAGCCAATAGTAAATCTCCATCGTGGTCATAACCCGAGTTGGTAATTACTAGAATTTTTTCAATACTCCAATAACAGTGGTACTGTTTCACTCAGGCTATGATCAAGGGAAGGAGTGTTCTTGGGCTGTCATGGAATGATTGATTATCCCTTCTCTCACTTCCCATTGTAAGCAGAGAACAGGAGGCGCTGGTGTGACCAATGCTTTCCCCCACTCTGTAGCCACCTAAGAGCTCCTGATACTATCAAGGGATGCTTCAATAGAATTCATTACACAAAGGCCAAGGCCTGAGGGGAATTCTCTGAGATCATGGAGCAGCCCAGAGGATGTGGGGGGAAAGGATGCACCACCACACCCACAGGAAGAACTAAGACTCACCAGATGAAATTATCACTGGACAGGTTGAAAATTAAGAGGTTGAAAAAACTTAACCCACTCAACATACCAACACAGGCTGCTGCTGCTGCAGGAAGCTCACTTGCATTCAGAGAACAATGAATCAGACATTCCTGGGAATTAAAAGAAAAATCAATACATACTGAACAGAAGTCTCTGCAATGACCCAGCAGATTTCCAATGAAAAGGGCACTGTGGCATCGGAGAGACCAGACCAGTCCTCACAGTAAGGTGATTGTAGCCTTAAACTCTCCAAACATCTCTTATGGGCCGCTGCCAGAGTCTCATTCCTGGGCCAGGCAGACCCAGTGATATTGATGGCCATGTATTTTCCTTGCTTCTTGTGGCTACATTTTACTGCTGTGACTTCGGATGGTAGACGACAGCAGGTAAATTACAGCTTTCATGTTGGAAAACACATTCCTTTCATGCTGACTAGGAAATAGTCCATCTGTTGGGAAAAAAATGCATTGTAATTTACATAAATATTCTTAAAAGATACTCTCCTTCCAGTATATCTGTGCTTCTCAACAACTAAATGAGTTTGGGAATACAGAATAGACCCTTAGGATCACCAAGTCCAACTGTTTAATATGCTTGCATCTTGTCACGATCTAAAGAGAACTTAGATCAGATCTTATTTGAGTTTTTGAAATAAGCTGATGGAATTTCTCCATCCCTTCTTATATCCCAAATTAACATTTATTTTCTAAGTTTTGTCAGGATCTGAGCTGGGAACACAGACCATCTAAGCAGAATTTGTTCCTATGAGTGGAAGGGAGCAAGAGTGGGAAGAGTGAAATTCATATTGAGAGGGATTTCTCTCGAAGTTTTACATGCTTTTAAAGCTTCTAGAAATCACGGTGTAAAAGTAATCTAACTCTGTAAAGGATCAATCTAAAATGGTATACAGACAAAAATAACTATGCCACTTCATAAGTAATCTTAACATAAACAAACAGTAAATAGAAATTATTCTTGATAACACAGTTAAGAAAGACTTACTGCCAGAGCTGTTACTTTCTGCTGCAAAAAACAGTCATTGTAAATGCTGTAAAAACACTGAATACAATTTATAGATTCATTTTTATTATGTTAAGATGACACTAACATGGAACCACGATTATTAATTATAACAGTGCAAAAACTATCTGTGACTTGGATTATCCTTCTTGATAGGAAAGCTGTGCTGAAGGCTGCAGCAACATATGAATAGTTTCATTCACCACTATATTACCCTAATTTTCAACCCATGAAATATAATATTACAGCAACATGACTCTGAAGTGCCGCTGTAGGGAGTCAGTCCTCTAGCTTGTGTTATCCCACAACAGTAAGTAAGTCCTATGCTGGGGTCAGGGCAATCCAGGCACAGATACAGGTTGGGCAGAGGAGTGATTCAGAGCAGCCCTGTGGAGAAGGACTTAGGGGTGTTGGTCAATAAGCAAATGAACATGAGCCGGCTTCAGTGTGTGCTCACAACCCAGAAAGCCAAACGTACACTGGGCTGCATCGAAAAAATCATGACCAGCAGGTTGAAGGAGGTGATCCTGCCTCTCTACTCTGCTCTCGTGAGATCCCACTTGGAGCTCTGCGTGCAGTTCTGGTGTCCTCAATATAAGAAAGACATGGAACTGTTGGAGCAAGTCCAGAGGAGGCCACAAGGATGATCGGGGGCTGGAGCACCACTGGTATGAAGACAAGCTGAGAAAGTTGGGTCTGTTCCTCCTGGAAAAGAGAAGCTGAGACCTCATAGCAGCCTTCAGTATCTGCAGGGGGCCTACAAAGATGAAAGTAGTGTAGCACAGGAATAGGTTGCCAAAAAAAATTGTGAATGCTCCATCCCTGGCAGTGTCAAGGCCAGGCTGGATGGAGTCTTGGGTGACATGGTTTAGTGAGAGGTGTCCCTGCCCATGGCAGAGGGGTGGAACTAGATGATCTTAAGGTCCTTTCCAGGCCTATTTTATGATTCTGTGTTGCTTAAAGGATGATGGGTTGACCTCTGCATAACTTTATGTAGTAAAGCGTTCTTACCTCTATGACACACTGAGAAAGTTGGGGCTGTTCAGCCTGGAGAAGGGAAGGCTGCATGGAGACCTCAGAGAAGCCTTCCAGTGTCTGAAGGGAGCCTACAATTTTGCTGGGGAGGGACTCTTCATCAGGAACTGTAGTGATAGGACAAGGGGTAACGGGTTCAAACTTAAACACGAAAAGTTTAGATTGGATATAAGGAAGAAGTTCTTTACTGTAAGGGTGGTGAAGTACTGGAATGGGTTGCCCGGGGAAGCTGTGAATGCTCCATTGCTGGCGGTGTTCAAGGCCGGGTTGGACATAACCTTGGGTGACATGGTGAGAGGTGTCCCTGCCCAGGGGGGTGTGTGTGTGTGCGTGTGTGTGCGTGTGGAACTAGACGTTCTTAAGGTCCTTTCCAACCCTATCTATTCTATGATTCTATGATTCTATTTGCATTACCCTTTGTTCAATTTTGTCCTTGTTACACATGGTCTTATGGCTGTCCAGCAGGTGCCCACTACATGTTAGAAAGGCAAATGGTGCCAGGCCAAGTCACACTCCCAGTACTGGGCCATCACTGATAGTCTAAAGTGGATTTCTGTCCTTGTCTAAGTCAACTGCAAATTGGATGTGGGTGTTGATTTGGATAGGGGAATGAATTCATCCACCAAATGCTCTTCTGTGCAGTCTATCACAATTACTGATGGTCATCCTTTCATATTGCTTAGAGAAGTGCCAAAACTAAAACCCTGACAAGTAGATCTTCTTAATCTAACTATTTAAATAAGTTTAGTAATCTTCCTTTCTTTTTTTTTTTTTTAATAAGAAATCCTAATTGACTTTGGTTTTGCATAACCAGAGTTAATCTAAAGTACCTCTCTTATGTCTCTTCAGGCCACTTTCAGCCCTTGCATAAGTCATAAAGCATAAAAACCCTATTATTTTTTTTAAATCTTTCTCCCTGCTGGTAATAAAATGGAAGGAGAAAGTGAGAGATACTGTGATTGAAGCTCAGTGAAGGCCAAATGCAGAGTTCTTCACTATCACCTTGGAAATAACGAGGAAGCATGTTGTCCAAGAGATAGAAGTTGAATTGAAGAAGGTGCCCTGTGAGGAATGTATAAGGAATTATTATACATAGAACTTGAGTACTGAGGATGTAATTTGGGGATCCACTATAGACATTTTCAAATATCATTAGAGTTTATTAGTATTGCTATTATTACTGCTGTTATCATTATAACTCTCACAATGGGGCTCAGGTCAGCAACAACAATTTCCGCAAGGTTATGCTGAATGCTTCCTTTTCTGCTCAGTGATGCTCAACAGTCTTATTTCTGGGTGAAATAATTTCAGTGGGAACTATGAGGCAAAAAATGGTAAGACCAATTTTTGTTAAGACATCCTTCCCTTCTGAATGCAATGTCCAATCACAGCAGAGCAGAGGCAGCATCTCACTGTTTGTACTTCCAAAGCAAAAAAGTGCTCCTGATGCTGAACAAGACATTAGTTGAGTCTGTGTCCAGTTCAGGTGCCCTGGGTATAACATTTTTCTCCTTCTTAGTAGGTGGTGCAGTGCTGTGTTTTGGCTTTAGTCTGAGAACAATGCTGATAATACACCAATGTTTTCAGTTGTTGCTAAGTAACGCTTCCTCTGATTAAGGACTTTTCAGACTCTCATGCTCTGCCAGAGAGAAGGGGCACAAGAATCTGGGAGGAAGCAGAGACAGGACACCTGACCCAAACTGGCCAAGGGGTATTACATACCACAGCATGTCATACCCAGTATATAAACTGGAGGGAGTTACCCAGAAGGCCCAGATTGCTGCTCGGGTGGGGCTGTGAGCAATTGTATTGTTTTCACTTATGTTTATTGTTTTCTTTTCCTTTTGCCCTTTTAGTTTTATATTCTCTCCCCTTGTTATTTCCCTCATCATTATTATTATTGGTGGTAACAGTAGTGGTTTTGTGTTATACCTTAGTTACTGGATGGTTCTTATCTCAACCTGAGGGATTTCTTTCCATTCTCCTCCCCATCCCTCCGGGAGCAGGGGGAAAGAAGGGGCAGGAAGAGTGAGCAAGTGGCTAAATGGTCCTGAGTTACTGGCTGGGCTTAAACCATGACAGTTCTTTTTGGCACCCAACCTGGAGCTCAAAGGGTTGAGATAACAGTGGATCTGACCAGAGTGTGTCCAACTGCATTTGTGATAAGCATTCATTGTTTCGGATTAATAGTAACTCATCACAAGGTTTATTTGCTTGCTCTCATAGTTGTTGTGCTTGATCTGAGATTTTCAGCATGTCATGCCTTACTTGCAGCCAGTTTTTGCTGTTTTAGTGTTTGTCGGCTCTGGGGCCTGAGCTAAGGTTCTTGTTTCACTGAACTTTATGGTAATGACTTGTAATATAATAGAATCATTGATCATGAAACTGGTCTGGTATGCGTTCTCAGCATGGTCATCACCTATATAATGGGAATTTTTAGCAATTACACATCTTTTTTTTCCTCCTTGGGGGGTCAATCTATGAAGGAGACATTCCCACACACCCTCCGCTCCCCTACCGAGCTATTTACAGCAGCATTCGAGAATCCTAGAGGATTTGGATGGCCTTTGGATACCCTTGAAACCTGCCTGCTGCTTTTGCTGGGAGTCAACATGTTGCCACAAATACAGCATATGTTTTACCCATGGCCATGCCACATTGAGAATGCCCTATTTTGTCTGATCTTGAAAGTTAAACAGGGTTAGGCTCAGGTTTTGTCTAAGGTTAAATGATAACCTAAGAGGACCACCAAGAGATTTTTCCCAAGGCTGGACAGTCATGAGTGGCAGGGTGTTATGGGAGTGTGGGATCTTATGGGCAAGCACCTGGGCCAATGAGCCCCTCCAGTGCTTTGGAATTTCACCTCTGAACAAGTGCAAAATCTGGAAAAAAATAGCAGAACAGTAAGACAAGGTGTGCTGTTGTCCTGGCAATACCAGAGAGGGACAAATTATCACAATGTGCTGGGGCTTGGCCTGAGCCTACAGAGCATCTCTGGAAAAAAATGTCTCTGGATCTGATGGCAAAACAACAGACAATGCAGCTACTCAACCCCCAAGCACAACAGCTACACCAACCCCAGTGACAGACACTGCAGCCACTCCAACCACAGTGACAGACACGTTAGCCACTCCAACAACAGTGATGCACGCTGCAGCTATACCAAAGAACCAATCTGTGCCGGTACCAGTTGCTCCTATAAGCAGGGTGAAAGAAAAATGAGGCCTGAGCCTTTGGAGGGAGATCTTGGCAGCTGTGAAGGAAAAGTATCCCTACAATGACAATGTTATGTGTCGCTCAGCCAAGTGGACCGCGACAGAGAGAGGCATCCAGTCCCTGAGGGAAACAGCCATTGTAGAGATGATCTATTGTAGGCTGGATGCTGGGAATGCACCTGTAGATCCAGATTTACCTTGTAGTCATGAACTAAATATTTGGTCTTCCAAGAGACCTTTGGTCTTCCAAGAGACCCTGAGCTTACCTGCCCTCATCCATGAATATCTGAAAGTTCACAAGGCAAAGTGGAGTACTGTCTGAGCTAAAAAAAAGTTGGGAGCTGCTGTTGCCACCACCACCCCTCTCACTGACAGTATCTAGACAAAGTTTACAACATTGACTTAGCCTGTTGGTTATGTTGGAAATACCATAACACAGCGTAAGCTTACCATCTTGTAAGGTCAAGCTTCTCCAAGTTCCTACTTCCTGTGTGTATTCCACCATCTGCCTTGGCTGGAAGCCAGTTCTTTGTCACAGAAATTATAAGAAAATCGTAAGCAGTCCTTGTGAATCCATTTAATACCACTATAAGGACTGTGTGAGACACAATACAATACAGCCAGCTGCTGCTAGAATGATTTACAGTACACGGAAGAGCATGCTGCTTTTGTCTCTACTGTATGTTAGCAGTGGCCAGCCTATCTGTGGGTTTCTGTTTTAAAGAGGGTGCTGCATTTTCTGTCCAAAATTGAGCTATTTATTTTATTTTGAGGGGAAAAACCCTGGAGTTCTTTCTAGCTATGTAAACTTCAGTCACACAAAGCAAAGCACCACACTTTTCTTATATTTTTTCCCCAAAGTAATGCTCTAAGCAGGAGGGAAATAGCTCTGCAGATCTCCAGAACGTGAAATACCATATCACTTTTTCTCACTGTTTACTTTAATTTCTAGAGATTTTGCGAAAACCATTAAAGATCAAAATTCTTTTTCATTACAGATGAAGGATATATTTTTAGCTAGAGAAGACCAGCAGAATCTGTAAGTTATATTCATTTTGATGTACTTTTCAGGTTATTTAAACTACTTCTGAATTTTCTTACCTGTGAACACCAAGATAAAGTAATTGCAACCCATTGCACTGTCACAAACAGATATTCACATGCTGATTTCAAGCAAGAAACAGCAGATCTTTTTAGGTATTGAAAGTACCAGCCCCTATTAAAACTGAGCCATCTCAGTTATTCTGACCTTGCTCTCTGGCATCTCATCTCACACTGGCTCACACAAATCTCTCACTTCTCCAGGTTCTGGAAACAATAAATTCAAAGCAACTTGGTGAGAAAACTAGATAGACTGATTATAGCATGCTAGCAAGGAAACAACCAGCTTTCATCACCCTGCCAGCTGCTTAAGGGAGAAATTCACGCATAGGGAAAATTTAGATGCCACAATGTACATAATGTAACTTTAAATATTCTCACTTCTGCTTTCTTTGTAATATAGGCTAGCACAGCAATGTTTACATTGGAGCTGGGCTTGAGCTGCAAGCAACAGTCACAGATCTTGCTTTCATCTAGAAATGTGCAAAATTTAAGAAAAGAAACTTGCATCACAGTTTCAAACAACATATGTGATGGGGAAAACAATCCCACTGAGGAAAGAAAATAGGTATTTTATAGGCCTTGGCAACTACAGGCAATTCTGGACTAAGGGACAGAAACAATGAAACTGTGGGAATTATAATTTATTTTATTGCTTCTAAGTAAGGTTTCTCTGCATTATTCCATAGTTCCACTTCTACAAGTACCGTAAGTTCTGAATTTCTCTTTACCTTTCCATGTATGCTGAATATTTTGAGGATTTTGAAATAAAATTAAATGAAATGAAATTAAATTACATGCAAGCTTGCTTGGCAGACCCTTAAGCTGGGATAAACATGGGAAGAGCAGTTTGGTTAACTGGAGCATAAATTGTCCAAATGGGAAGACACCTGATTCTTTCAGGTTTTTATACACATCTATCTCTACCTTGGTGGATACCTTGAAGTCACTGCAAGTGCCACAGGATACTTCAGAGGAACAGAGCAATCTGAAGAAACACTAAATGGGAGGGAAAGATGGGAAAAATAGGAGTGGAGGATTTTTCTCTTGTTGGGGATAGGAGTTATCAGCTATACAGGTTAGAGTAATTTAATTTAAATTCATTTATCTGCAGCTGCTTGGTTTCCAAACACAAAACTAAACAAGCCAAGGTCAGTAAGATGAGCAGCCTACCCAAAATGTGCCCTCATGCATTAATACCTTCCATTAGGTAGACTGTGCGTACAGTAGATATGCAAAACTGTGCGGTGAGTCTGCAGCGACAGTGGATGAAGTGCAAAGCCTGCAAGTTTGGTTGTATGCCACAGAGCTGTCTTAACTAGGACCCTTAAACGTGCTCTTGCCACAGAAACCGCTAGCAGCAAGTCCTTTAATTTTTCTTTATAGTTAGAATAACACTAATAGTCTAACACCGTGAAGCATGCTGAGTTCATTTGTAGGAAACATCTTCAAACGTTGCTAAAAACCTTACATTAACAAAAACAAATCTGCGTGTGATGGAAGCTGTGCACACATATTCTGTGGGAGCACTACTCTGAAAACATGGGCATCTATCTTTTCAGCTTGTAAAGGAGATAAAATAGCCAGCACTCTCTGGTGTTTACTCTGCCAATATTTAATATACATGATAGCTCCCATTCTTCTTCCCATTTTAAATGCTGTTCTTAATCTCCATCTGAAATATTGTTGTACACCCCAAACCAGGATGAATGCAGACACCTGAGAATGATGGATGAGTGTAGTGCTTCAGTTCTGGGTTCCTCGAATGGCACTTACTTAGAAGGATCTGGCTTTCCATTGGTCAAACACATAACTTTTGCACATATTTCACAGGTATCTGTGGCTTGGTTTCCTCAAATATGCCAAATAACCACTATGGTTGGGTTTTTTACAGCATAATGTTAAGGAGAGTTCACAACATACTTGCCAACCCTTCCACCCACTTCTATTTTTTTTTCTTCCCTTTAAGTTATTTTAAGTTCAGGATCTTTCAGACTCACCCACAGTAACATAAGGGTCTGCTTTGGCTGTTTCCTTTTTGCTGTTCTATTTGATGTGTTCAGAATGACCTTCTACCTCCATTAAATTACATATGTTCTAGTTTCTCAGCAGGGCCATTTATGACTATTTGCCTTAGATTTTATGTATTGCTTTTCATTGTCCATCTCAGAAATTGTCTTACTTATACTGAATAAGAAGTGACAGGAAATGATGGAGGGTGTTGTTAGAAACACTTTGGGGAGGACCTTGACACACTTGTGAGGTGGGCTGATGCCAACCTGATGAAGTTTAACCATGCCAAGTGCGAGGTCCTCCACCTGGGTCAGAGCAATGCCAGGCACAGCTACAGGTTGGGCAGAGAAGAGATTCAGAGCAGCCCTGCGGAGAAGGACTTGGGGGTGTTGGTTGATGAGAAACTGAGCATGAGCCGGCAGTGTGTGCTCGCAACCCAGAAAGCCAACCGTATCCTGGGCTGCATCAAAAGCAGCGTGACCAGCAGGTCGAGGGAGGTGATCCTGCCCCTCTACTCTGCTCTTGTGAGACCTCACTTGGAGTATTGTGTGCAGTTCTGGTGTCCTCAACATCAAAAGCACATGGAACTGTTGGAACAAGTCCAGAGGAGGGCCATGAGGATGATCAGGGGACTGGAGCACCTCCCGTATGAAGATAGGCTGAGAAAGTTGGGGCTGTTCATCCTGGAGAAGAGAAGGCTGCGTGGAGACCTCATAGCAGCCTTCCAGTATCTGAAGGGGGCCTATAGGGATGCTGGGGAGGGACTCTTCATGAGGGACTGTAGTGAGAGGACAAGGGGTAACGGGTTCAAACTTAAACAGGGGAAGTTTAGATTGGATATGAGGAAGAAACTCTTTACTGTGAGTGTGGTGAGGCGCTGGAATGGGTTGCCCAGGGAAGCTGTGCATGCTCCATCCCTGGCGGTGTTCAAGGCCGGGTTGGACATAGGCGTGGGTGGCATGGTTTAGTGTCAGGTGTCCCTGCCCATGGGTGGAGGGGAGTTGTAACTAGATGATCTTCAGGTCCTTTCCAACTGTAACTATTCTGTGATTCTATGATTCCATGATTACAGAAACACTTGTTACTGAGCTGCAGACCCTCTCAGGATGGGTAGCTGCATTACAGCATGGTCAGTCCCACCCTGGGGGACACTTATGAGGCAGGAGGGGATGACTCCCATCCTGCCCCCCATGCTTGCCCCTCTCACTTGCTAGCTGGGCATGAACATAGCTCTCTGGTGTCACAGCACTTTCCCTCAGAGATTTTTAAGACATGTAGATGTGGCACTTAGTTAGGGACATGCTTTAATGGCAGCCTTGGCAGTGCTGTGTTGGAGTTCGTGATCTTAAAGGTCTTTTCTAACCTAAATGATTCCATGAAATTTTTTCTTTGTTTCATAGATTAAAATGCATGAACACAAAGTAAGAGGTACCTGTAAATGTAAAAACCTGACGCCACATCTATCATAGACTTCAAACATGGAGAAAGTATCAGTATTATTAGTTGTGTTCATGTAATAGCTGACAAATCCATGACTACAGACTTAAAAATAAATAGGTAAACAGTCAAGACAGTTTGAGTACTGCAGCCTCAGATATACAGTAGGTAAGAAGATTTGAAAAAATCATAGATCAGTCGTTGCAGATGATTTTATGATGCTTTGGGGTCATATTAAGTAAGCTTTGTTTCTGCTCTCCATTGTTGTTCAATGAGACTTTGCAAGAAAAAAGTAAACCTCAGTCAAAGGGGAAAAGTACTAAATACATAAGTGTTGAGTCACTTTTTCTGCTACAGCGCAGAGCCTGTAATAAACTGAATCAGAGAGGGCTTTCATCATTTTGGGAAAAGTTGGGTGCAGGGTGTGTGAGAGCTCTGGATTCTCTGTTAATTTAACTGGCTTCAGAGATTAGAAGGATTCAAGGAATAACAGTTTTAAGGTTACTCTGTGTGCCCTACATCTGGAAAAGGTCACCAAGTTGTTTATTTTTTAATCTTGCTAATTTTGTTTATGAGAAACAGTGCAGCAGAAAACATCTTTCTCCTACAGGTTTATCAGTTTATTAAGCATTTCAGCCTGATATTTCATTTTTCTTCTCTTTGCCCCTACCACAAACATGAGGCAAAACAGAGCTTTTTTTTTTTTTGGGAACACACTAATACATTAGCACAATCAGCCTAGATAAATCCAAAATTAAGGCTGAGGCTCATCTCATTTTTCAAGGATCAGTGAAAAATGCATGAATGTCATTTGTTTCCTGCTGTTCTACCATAACTTTTCTTTTTTTGTTTTTATTTCCTGTGAAAGCAAAATTCAATGTGTCCAGAAAATAAATTCACTACAGCAGAAGTAAAACTCAAGAGGTTTTGAAGTGAAAAGAAGTCTGGAATACTGGTTGCTCAATTAGATCGCATTAGCACAAACATGAGCAATACTACCTAACTATTTTTTATGTCACATTAACTTTTCTGTAGCGAGGAAAAAGTATTCCCTAATGCTTGAGATGCAAATGTTTAAGTGTACATCTATGCATATTCTCTGTTAACTATGATTAAAATCATGTTATTTATTTTTGCCAGGAATGATTGTGCAGTCAATATTTCTCTTATTTCTGAAAAAGCTACTCACAGTTATTAAAAAATGTCTCTTCCTCTTCCCATTCAAAGCCAAAATGTTCTCACTTTGCCACTAAAACTTTTTATTCAACACAGAACCATAGTTAAATTAAAGCATAAGTGGTGTCCAACCCACATCTAGGAGACCTACACACATGCTTTGTAATTATACAAGGAAAGGGAGAGGGTATTTGCAGCTATCTACAGGATCCTCACGTGGCTTTTTTACTGTTGTCATTCCAGTAGACATAAATTATCTGCCTAAGTTTAATATTAATATCTCTGCATATCCCACTCTATGTACACATTAAAATATTTCCCCTTTCAAGAAATCTGGCCCTTTACCAACCTCCCAGTGATCATGAAGATAAACTGCAGTACAAATTATGCTAAAAAAGTCAAAGGGTGACAGTAAAATTAGTATCTGCAGAATTCTTAATTTGTGCTTGTGGTCATCTGGTGTTGCTCTCCCTTGAGATAGTGACCTGCCTCTCTGCTCTCTTGGTCCATATTTCATTCACTTATATCTGATGTTGTTACACTGGCACATGAATGCTCCCTTTTTTAACTCTCTCTCCTTTCCTTCTTCCCTCCCTCCCTTCCTCCCTCTACCCCCCTCCCTCCTATCTTCCCTCCCTTCCTCCCTCCCTCCTCCCTTCTCTCCCTTCTTTTTCTTTTCTTTTCCTTTCCTTTTCTTTTCTTTTCTTTTCTTTTCTTTTCTTTTCTTTTCTTTTTTCTTTTCTTTCTTTCTTTCTTTCTTTTCTTTTCTTTTCTTTTCTTTTCTTTTCTTTTCTTTTCTTTTCTTTTCTTTTCTTTTTTCTTTTCTTTTCTTTTCTTCTTTTCTCTTCTCTTTTTTTTTTTCTTTTCTTTTCTTTTCTTTTCTTTTCTTTTCTTTTCTTTTCTTTTCTTTCTTTTTTCTTTTCTTTTCTTTTCTTTTCTTTTCTTTTCTTTTCTTTTCTTTTCTTTTCTTTTCTTTTCTTTTCTTTTCTTTCTTTTTTCTTTTCTTTTCTTTTCTTTTCTTTTCTTTTCTTTTCTTTTCCTTTTTTCTTTTCTTTTCTTTTCTTTTCTTTTCTTTTCTTTTCTTTTCTTTTCTTTTCTTTTCTTTTCTTTTCTTCTTTTCTCTTTTTTCTTTTTTCTTTTCTTTTCTTTTCTTTTCTTTTCTTTTCTTTTCTCTTCTCTTCTTTTCTTTCTTTTCTTTTCTTTTCTTTTCTTTTCTTTTCTTTTCTTTTCTTTTCTTTCTTTTCTTTTCTTTTCTTTTCTTTTCTTTTCTTTTCTGTTCTTTTCTTTTCTTTTTTCTTTTCTTTTCCTCTTTTCTTTTCTCTTCTCTTCTCTTCTCTTCTCTTCTCTTCTCTTCTCTTCTCTTCTCTTCTCTTCTCTTCTCTCCTCTCCTCTCCTCTTCTCTTCTCTCCTCTTCTCTTCTCTTCTCTCTTCTTCTTCTCTCTTCTCTCTTCTCTCGTGTCTTTTCTTCTTCCTTTTCTTTCCTTTTTCTGTATGGAAGAGCATGCCTTCTTTGGAATAGAAAATTCCATAACTGCAGCTCAACTAATAGAAATACAACATAGTCTCACTTACTTTACAAGCAAGTACTTTAAGCTCCAAGGAGTGGCACAGGGGGAAGAGGAAACAGGCACCCTCAGAAGCAGCTTCAAGCACCTTCATCTAATGTGTTCCTGAGGTATGCCAAATCCCCAAGTCTTCGTAGTCTGCAGAAATGGTTTCCCTTAAGCACAAAGGGCCATAATAACTACACCCAATAGTCTGTCTGCTTTTATCACTTGAATGGGCTTAATCTGAAAAAAACCAACACCAAACACAAACCCAAAACACATAAAGTGTTATCTCCTTTTCCCCTCAGGTGAGACAAAAGAAGCCAGAGCTTCCTTGGTGGAGGCTGAAGCACAGGTGGTGCCAACCCCAGCTAGATACATCTTGCCACCTTGCTGAGTAATACATCAAAGTTGACTGACCTGCTCAAGTTACTCCCAGGAAACTAAACTACCTTGTCCCTTCCTAAATACAGTTGGGATGGAGAAGGTCTATCTGCCTGCCTGTGAAAGGTCACAGTAAAAAAAGGAAAGTTAGATCCTTTTGTTTTGCTTTTATTATTTGGCTAAACGGCTACATTTGTTCCAGTTCTGACTGTGGAGAACAAGCATTTGGTCAGTTGAAGAAGCATGGAGTTATCAGCCTCTGTAACAAGAAAACATTAGAAAGCTGATATTGTCAGTCCTAAGCATGAAGATTCAGATTGTGAAGCCAATGTGACTAAACGCAGCCATGCAAGCAGATAGGAGGTATCTCACAACAGGTTCACAAACTCACAGTTGTACAAATAAGCCTGGTACCTTCCACAAACACTTAGCATCAGCAAAGTAACCACTAGTTACTGTTTCATGTTGCCAAAAAACAACTGTATTCTCTGGCAACTCTCTAGAAATCCAGCATACCCCTTCTTAGGTGCTACAGCTCCGTAAGCTGCCTGACCCTTTCCTGCTGCAAGGTCTGTCCTTGCCCTGTGTCACTAAGCAAGCGCCAGTGAGATTACTCAATCCCTCTTGATCCTACCTTTTCACATTTTAAACAGCTTACTGATAGTACTTTTGCTGTTTCTTTGGAATAAGCCCATTTTTTTGTCCCCATTCTTCTTTTAGACAAATCATCCATACGTGCTTGGGATGGTGCAGGTACTGAGTGGGTTAACAGTTAAATAATGAGCATAAAATAATACAAAAAACATACACAATAAACCAGGTGTCCAGGCTGTGAAAATCAGCATGGTTTCATTACAGTTAATGGGATTGAAAGTTAAATCTTTGTCCAAATAATATAATAAATTCAAGAACACTGAAACATTATACACTAAACTTCTACATGTCATGCATGTACAGTCCATAATCTTGCACAGACCAAATTATATTAAATGAAAACACGATCCTACTGAAGTCAGCAGAGTAGTTTTTATTCTCAGTAACTGTTACTCGCAATTCACTTTTCTCCACTGATAATTTTTTGGTCCTAGTATAATATAAAGGCAAGAAATTATAGGTGGCATAAATGGTATCATGACTGAATACTCTGTATCATGGCTCTATCTCAAGGTAAGTGAATGGGAAAACATTTTGCCTAAAGTTTAGGGACATTGCAGTAAAACTGACCTATAGAGTCACCAGGAAAGCTTTGTCTGACTTTACTGGAGCTCGCATTTGCCCCATTTAATCTATATCAATTAAAGTTATAGTAGGAAAAGGTTCAAGTCCTCAGCTGAACTTCATTTTTGTTTTAATTCATTAAAAGCTGAAATTCCTAAGCAAAACTCAGGACTTACTAGGAAGACAGGGAACAAACACTATTGATTTGGATTTTGCTGTGGTTAGGAGAACAAACAGGGACTATATGAAAATACAGATATGGATGATAATGCTCTTCTACACTAATGCAGCATTTCAGTGCATTTCAGTTTATAGAAGACATTTATATGCACTTGTCATTAAAAGTAGCCCTGTGGGTCATGCACTTGGCTACTTTGCCTTCCAGAAATATGCCAATTAACTTAAATGACCCAGTTCTGGTCTAGTAAGTTTCTGGAGTCCCATGTACCCTTATACTTGAGTACAAGTAAGCTGAGAAGCTTGAGTCTGAGTGAAAAGGAAACAGACTGTTCTATAACCTGCTATAATGTAGTATAATTATAATTAATTATAATTGCAATTGCAGTTGTGCTTTAATAGTGCTAGGTTGGAAGAAAGTCTGGTTATTCCACCCAGGCTGGTGAAGTTAGTAAGGGTTATTGTACCCATTTGATGCATCTGAGCATGGTCAAGGATTAAAAGAATGTTATAAATTTTTTTTCAGAAGTATTGCTCAAACAACTGGGGTACAAATTTTCTTCTAGGGACTCAGAAGACTAAACATTTTGCTGTTGGATTTCTCTTAGAAAGTGTGGGCCTAGTAATTCAGTTCACAAAGGTGAATTATCTCCCTTTGATGTGATATACCATAGGAGAAGAGAAAAGCACAGAGGTAAGAGGTGCATCTCATATCTTTCCCTGAACTAAGGGAAAAGTTCTAAAGAAAAATGTCCATGGGCACAAACCAATTAATTTATCACTAAACAATTTGCATTTATCAAAATGCTAACTGAAATGACTTTGGTAGTGTCTGTGCAATCCTCATTTTAGAGGATGCTCCACATTACAAAACTGCTGTATATGAACTGGCACCAGTGACAAAATGTGTGAAACCAAGGTCCAGCACACAGCCAGTAAAGAAAAAGAATTACCTCTGACCACAGGAGACAGAAACTGGCTTATCAGACAGCGTCTGTAGTTTTGCCTCTGTGGAGATATGAACAGCCTCATGTCACAGATGATAGTGCATTTTTCATTTTTGACCAACGACCTTGCAGTATACTCATTTAAATGGTGTAATGTATTTATCAAGGTGCGGTACAGCCTAGATTAAAAGAACTCACATAAGTATTGTATATTACAAAAAGCTATCTGTATCATGAAGTCATACAAAGATGTAAAGATAAACTATTAATAAAAGAAATAGGGAAACTGCCATTATTGCTAATACCACAGAACATGAGAATAGACATGCACTGTCAATATTGAAAGGTCAAATCCTGCTCCCAAAATGGATCTTTAGGGGTTTTACAGAAGTGTGCTGAAGCAGAATACAAGCCAAAATGTATTTTAGGTGAAAGGAAAAAGGAAAGCAACTAAGTTTATTATTTGAAGCTGAACCCCATCTAGTATTTTAGGTCTTTAATACTGGTAAAACCCCATTTCTGCACTAGTCCTCTTTCTGCATAGGCTGACAGTGTTTTGTGGTTGGCTAGAAACAATTCATTCTGGGATTTGATTAAAACGCTGTACAGTGTACAAGGCAGTAGGGAACTGCTCTGCTAGACGCTCACATTATACCAACCATCCCATAATTTACACTTGCAGGTCTTGACAGTTTCTTATCGCATGGACACAGTCCAGAGGAATGCTTTTTTTTTTTTTTTTTCCTAGTTTATGTATTTGGTTGATTTGTGAGAGAGTATCTTAGGATCTTTTTTTCTTCTAGGTATCTTTTGGCTTTGTATTGCAGGCACAGGTTACCTGTTCCTCTAAAGCTTGAAAGGTGGACATTTGTTACCTCGCTTGTTACTTTAATGTAAGGTGCCTTTCTGATGCTCCCTTGGATTGCATTTCTGTCACAACTGACAGAAGGGTGTAAGAAGGAAAGGAAAGAACGCAGAAAGAACCCCACAAAATGTTTCTTATTCTAAGTACTCCTAAGTCACAAAGAAAATAATCACCATAGCTCCCAGTATGGGAAAACCTAAAATCCAAGACTCCTCTAAGATCCGCCAAATGAGAATTAGGAGTAAAGATTTTCATGCAGTTTTAGAATTGAGACGTAGGCAGAAATTATATGAACCAAATTGTTGTGGACTTCCTGTGACTCATGATCCTCGATTCCTTATGTGACATGAAAACCTTTCATTCATAGAATCATAGAATGGTTGGAAAGGACCTTAAGATCATCTAGTTCCAAACCCCCTGCCAGGGGCAGGGACACCTCACACTTAACCATGTCACCCAAGGCTATGTCCAACCCGGCCTTGAACACTGCCAGCGATGGAGCATTCACAACTTCCCTGGGCAACCTATTCCAGTGCCTCATCACCCTTACAGTAAAGAATTTCTTCCTCATATCCAATCTAAACATCCCCTATTTAAGTTTGAACCCATTACCCCTTGTCCTGTCACTACAGTCTCTAATGAAGAGTCCCTCCCCAGCATCCTTATAGGCACCCTTCAGATACTGGAAGGCTGCTATGAGGTCTCCACGCAGCCTTCTCTTCTCCAGGCTGAACAGCCCCAACTTTCTCAGCCTATCTTCATACAGGAGGTGCTCCAGTCCCCTGATCACCCTCGTGGCCCTCCTCTGGACTTGTTCCAACACTTCCATGTCCTTTTTATGTTGAGGACACCAGAACTGCACACAATACTCCAAGTGAGGTCTCACAAGAGCAGAGTAGAGGGGCAGGATCACCTCCCTCGACCTGCTGGTCACACTCCTTTTGATGCAGCCCAGGATATGGTTGTCTTTCTGGGCTACGAGCACACACTGTCGGCTCATGTTCAGTTTCTCATCAACCAACACCTCCAAGTCCTACTTCTGAGGGCTGCTCTGAATCTCTTGTCTGCCCGACCTGTAGCTGTGCCTGAGATTGCTCCGACTCAGGTGTAGGACCTCGCACTTGGCTTGGTTGAACTTCATGAGGATGGCACTGGCCCACCTCACAAGCGTGGTAAGGTCCCTCTGGATGACGTCCCTTCCCTCCAGTGTATCAACTACGCAGCTTGGTGTCATTGGGAAATTTGCTGAGGATGCACTCAATCCCATTGTCCATGGCCCCTAAAAAAGATGTTGAACAAGGCCAGACACAACACTGATCCCTGAAGTACACCACTCATTTCCAACTGGATGCTAGAGTTACCACAACTCTTTGCATGTGGCCATCCAGCCAATTCTTTATCCACTGAGTGGTCCATCCATCAAATTTATGACTCTCTAATTTAGAGACAAGGATGTTCAAGGCTGGATTGGACATAGCCTTGGGTGGCATGGTTTAGTGAGAGGTGTCCGTGCCCCTGGCAGGGGGACTGGAACTAGATGATCTTAAGGTCCTTTCCAACCCTAACTATTCTACGATTCTATGATTCTATGTCATGCGGGACAGTGTTGAATGTTTTGCACAAGTCCAGGTAGATGTTATCAACTGCTTTGCCCCTATCCATCAGTTCAGTAGCCCCATCATAGAAGGCCATCAGCTATACTTCAGCTATACTTCTTCAGCTATACTTCTTCAGCTTATCCTTTAGCCAGTAAAGAATTGCGTGCTTCCAATTCCAGAATCATATCATTTTTCTGTTGCCTCACGGAGGCGTGGCGACCTGGTTCAGGAACGGCACGGCGACCAACCCCAGGCCACTCGGTCCATCAGCTCACAGACACCAATATGGTGAACAGCAAAATGGCGTTTATTACAGGAAAACACAACATTATATATCCACGGTTTACAACGTCACTTCCGTCTGCTTACATCATAACGTAAACACTGTTGGCTATTAGGGGAGGTGTCCTGTCTTTCCGTACAGCACGATATCTTCCGGCCGCCAGACCTTAGCTTGTGCCACAACATTTCCCCCCTCCCTATGCTTAACCAAATTAGCTACAATATACTTGATCAAAATCTTATTTATATCTTATAAAATCTTATTCAATACCTTATAACAACCGTACAAAACATATATAATAAACTTTGAGTGAAACACATAAGACACCTCAGACAAGATCGATCTTACAAAAGACTACATACAAATATAAGAATCAAAACACAAAATGTTACTGATATACAGTGCAACGACCCTACTAAAAATCAAAAACCAGCTCCAAACAGCGTCAGTACAACGCAAGGTGCATGCCTCCCTTACACTGTCTGAGGCTTGGGCTTCTAAACTGACCAAAATGCACACTCGTTCCGATGTAGGTGGCCAGCCTGCATCGGAAGAAGTGGCTGGTAATATTCATACCAATTTACAAGGGTTGACAAAAACCTAAACATCATAACTTAAGGCAGCTTAAAAGTAACCTGAGATAATACTAAGTCACTGAGGTAACACTAAGTAGGCATAGCACCGAATAGATACATTCTCAAAGCAGTTGTTGGTGTTCTAACAGCTTACAAGACCCAAAGATCAGTACCATGATGATTGTTGCAATCGGCCCTGTTCAAGCACCCATTTGTAGGGCTGGTGACCTGATTCTACCACGGGTGGCATTAGCATAATTAAGATCACAAAAAGGCATTGCAGTCCCCTTTTTCTCCCCCCCCCCAGGGGCTACTTTGCTGTTGTCTGGACTCTGCCAATGTGGAGCTCTCAGGCTTGGACGGGTCGCTTGGCACCGGGGTGTGCGGGTTACGGGGGCGTCTGATGATTTGATCCTGTAGATAAAAACTCACAGTTTTCATTAGTTGTGTTCTGAAGATCTGGTTTGATAGATTTAAGCGGACACCACTTAACCCTGCCGTCTTTTCTGACAGCGGCATACCCCTGCCCTGTCAGAAGTAGTAGCACATGCTTTCTTTATTTCCTTCCAGTCTGTGAAAAGAGTTTTTTCCTCTTTCGGTCTTTCTTCATTAAGGATGGGGATAGTTTGGCTTTTAAGTCTGCATCCCCTCGTTTCTTCCTCCTCTGATTCTAGATCGGTTTTGGGCCACTCGTCCCCGCTAGTGTCTGATCCGGGATCGGAGCTCGACTGACTGGTTACTTCCAGGTTCCCATACTTTTTCGTCGGGCTCCGGCCCCGCCCCCTTCCTGGGCTCCAGTCCCGCCCACTTCCCTTGCCGGCTCCGCGGAGGGGCCGCCCTCCCCCTCTGCTCCGGTCCCGCCCACGTCCCTTGCAGGCCGCCCGTCCTCTTCCTCCTGACTCACCCCGCCTTCCACTCGGGGGGGGGTGGGGTGTTTACCTTATAAGGGCATTTATTCAAATGGCCGCTCTGATTGGCTCCCCGCGCCTCACACGCACTCCGCCCCTCTTCCCGTTTGTGTGCGCATGTCAATTCTAGCACTTCCTCCCTGTTCCCGACAGGGACATCCTCGCTCCGCCCTTCCCCTTGCCACTCGGCGCCACCTTGGGGCGCATAGGGCGGTGATCTAACCCAGTCGATTAATCCACCCCAAAAGGATTTCGCTTGATTCTGTCCCTCCGTAAGTGGTTCAGGGTTCGGGGATTCGTGGGGCGCATCACCCTCCTGCGAGTCTTCAGACTCAGCAAAGGTGCCCCCGTCCGATGGGTACGGAGTCTGTATGACTGCCCCATACATGCAGGATTCCTGCTCCTGCAGGGCCTTTCGCAGAGCCTGTTCAACTTTCCCCCACGACTTAAGATATTTCCCACAACCCGAGGACTTCATCTCCTCGGCTAACGCTACAGTACATTTAACCCACACTTCTGGGTGGAGAATATCTGCCGGCTGATCAATAGCCCCAATCAGTAAAAGCCTCACAATAGCAAAAATAAAATCTTTGGATTTACAATCAACACCCCGCTGCTTATATAATTGCGATACAACCTTCACAGGAGCTTCCATCCTCCTTACTAATCCGGGAGCGTCCTCCCCGCCGGGCCGGCCCTGCCGCTCTGGCCGCCGTTCACCTGATCCCAGGCAAATTTCCCGGGTTTCGGCACCACTTGTTGCCTCACGGAGGCGTGGCGACCTGGTTCAGGAACGGCGCGGCAACCAACCCCAGGCCGCTCGGTCCATCAGCTCACAGACACCAATATGGTGAACAGCAAAATGGCGTTTATTACAGGAAAACACAACATTATATATCCACGGTTTACAACGTCACTTCCGTCTGCTTACATCATAACGTAAACACTGTTGGCTATTAGGGGAGGTGTCCTGTCTTTCTGTACAGCACGATATCTTCCGGCCGCCAGACCTTAGCTTGTGCCACAACATTTTTCCCTATTTTAAAGTCAACAAATATATGCTGCAGCCCACGACTCTTTAATAGAAGTTATTGCATTAAGTGAAGTGCACAGGCAGAAGGAAAAAGTGCAAATAAGGGCATTTAATTTACAACTTGTCGCCTTTTAAAAATTGTCTTGAAAAAATGCTAATCACACTGGTTTATAACTTGTCTCTCACTTTATAACCTATTAAACAGCATTATGTCCCCTAAAGTCTTTTCAAGCTCCTCATACTCCTCACTCTCTGCCCCTCCCAGCCCTCTGCCTGTTGTAATAGCGTTCTTCTTGCTCCATCATTCTTCCTGACAGACTCCTTCCCTTTTAACTTTGGCAGAACACTGCTTTTTATTGTAGTTCCTGTGATCTGTGTTGGTGCTCAGTGTGTCATCTTGTTTCTAAAAAGACATAGCTGCTTGAAAGTTAAGATTTCTGCTCACTGAATTCCTAATGTAAATGATTTAAACTCTATCTATATAGGGACTGGAATCTCTGCTTTCCCTTTTTATTCAATATGCATGAAGGAACACAGGTGCCCAAATCCCAGAGGTGTATGTTATTAAGCCAGAGGACACAATACCTAAGACCTGATGCCCAAATCTCCCATTTGTGGGCTTAGATCTACATTTGGGCACTATCTCTCCCTGAAGACCATCTGAGCAGGGCATAAACTACTGGGCAACATCACTGTTACCTTTCCAGCAGGAAGGGGGACTCTCCTACCAAGCTGTGTAACAGACAGAGGAACAACGGGATGTGTTTAGCAGACCAGATCTAATGTATGCTGCTGCTGTCTTCAGAAGACCCCTGTTAGCTAGAGTCATATGTACTTCCTCAGCACTTGCAGAGGTTGACAAAGTGAAGTGATGGGGAGGCAGTGGGAGGAAATGACATAAAGTGAGATACACTGGGGGGTGGGTACCTCTGACGACTGATTCAATATGAAAACCTGACATAAGGAAATGCAGTTCCTTCACTCCAGTTCTAACACATTAAATTTGAAGCAAAGAGAGGCAGGTTCATACAAGAGCAAAATTAAAATCGGATGTTAGGAAGAGATTATCTCTATTAAGCCATGGATTGGATCCTGTAGAGCTTTCTTAGTACCAAAATATTTCTTTCTCTGATAAGTCTGAAAATACACAATGCAAAAAGTGGCTGTTACTTACCTTTAAATGTGGCAAACAGTTTAAATGGCAAAATCCTATCTGTTCCTTTTATTGCATTAGAAAAAAAACAGTGTGAACAGGCACAAGATGAGAGCAGGCAGAACCAACAAAATCAGAAATAAAGACAGTGTTTTATTGTGCTTGGGTGGGTGGTGAATTATACTTCTGAACAATATTTCACCAACTCAGTGTGTACTGGTCTGATGGTAAGTAACCCCTTCTGTAATTGTTGTTGAGCCTTTGCCAAGTAGTGCAAGAAAATGTAACAGTAATAATGACCTGTGTAAAACTCCTCCAATGACCATGTAAAGACCAAGACTGAGGTATCTAATAGTGCTGTAATGATTGTATAAAGAATTACAGCCCATTAGCAACAATCCTAGGACACACCGTATGCCATCAATAAAATTAGCCACATGACAGCATTTTCCAAGTACAGACAAATGAGTGACAGAGGAAAAGGTCAAGTATTTTGTAGAGTAAGAGATTTTCTGGGCATGAGTATTAGATCATTTAGGCTCACCACCTGTATAACACACAGTAAATAACCTTACAGCATGGCCCTGGAATGCATCCAGGTATCTTGCGTTAGGTATATGCATAGCCAAGGAGGCACCAAGTCCTGCTTTGAAGTCACTGAGAGAGAGAAAACCTGACATTTCCTTTGGTATGGTGTTTCAGTGATAACATCTGTGCAGTCTTGCCTCTGAACTTATTTGGAAATTTCTGAGGATCCCTCTGTCTCTCTTTATGCAGTTATATACTTTAGGAAATATGCCAGAATGACTAGACACATTTAGACCTTATTAAAAGGGAACAGCCAGGGGAAACAGGAATGTTAATTGTTAAAAAGAAACACTGAGACTTACTTCAGAACTGATTTGTCTTTGGTGATATCAGTCTTTAGAAGGTGACACATCATCCCTGGGAAAATGTTTTACCAAAAAAGAAAAGTGATGGTTTTGGTACAGATACTTGAAGGGATATAGGGAGGACATTTCCCAAATCAGGCAGGCAAGAGCTCTGAGGTTTCTACAGTCCCACCTTAGATTGCTTTTCTAGTCTGTGAACTACAGCAACCTCCTAGAGAAGCAAGAAGTTGTTTTGCCACTGGCCAAAGCAAGGGATCCCAGTTCCCATAAGGAACAAACCGCAATGCAGGCTGGGACCCACCGTCTCCTTCAGCATCATCAGGTGAAGGTGCTTTCCCTCCATCATAGAGAGTTCTCCATTTCAAAGGCCAGGATAAATTTCTTGTAGTAGGGAAAAGAATGTGAAATTATTTGTATAAGACACCAAATAGACTATAATTAAATATATATCTAATTAAATGCATATTTACTTACAGAAACACACAAATCTGACAATAATGAGAATTCAAAGAATAAAAATTAGGAAATAGTTTAGGAATTCAGGGAAAATTCTGCATACAAAAATTACAATCACACACAGAGATGGGTGGTATCACACTAAAGTCTGTATCATTGCAAGACCAAATTTCATAGTATTTTGTCAGTTCTCTGGCCCTTGGGGGAGAGGGAGGGTGACCTCTGCATTGCCACTCTTCTCCCCAGCACAAGTACATGCATAACAGGCTAAATGGACTCTACCTGCTCTGGAACCCAAGAGACTTAAAGGGAGAAAATGGGAATTATTAATAGCCTGACTGCCAGTAACAAATATGCCTGGATCCCAACTTCTCACAGAGTATCGCTGCTTCCTTGCTTACAGTTAATGAGTTCTCCCCTTGAAAAGATCTCCCAGGAATATGGGACACAAAAGAGGGAAGGTAGGAAGCTCTCTGCTCTGTCCACAGTTGACAGGCTTTCAACTTTGCTGCCCTTTGCTTTTTTTCTAATAGAGAGCAGCATATGGCCACTTGTTCTGTCACCAGGAGTCCTAGCAACTGTGATGTTATTAGTCATTTAATAATGCTGATGGACATCATGGGGAAAGTGGGGGAGTTCTGGTGTTGGTGTGCTTAATTTTCAGAGAGCTAATTAATACTCCCTAGAAAATGGCTTTCTAAAATATTACTTAATAGAGGGAAAAAAATAAAAAAAAAAAAAGAAAGACACCCTCCCCCCCGTTGAAAACTGCAATAACTAGATTAACTTCTGTGATACTTACATAGATTCAGAATGCAAAAAAGAGAAAACTGTCACAAATAGAGAGTCTGGGTGATTGGATTGTCCTGGGACATACATCTGAATCCTAGACTATGCACAAGAGACAGTGAAATGAGACTGTCAGCCCCATTTTTATATCATAAATAACAAATAAACATTTTTCTTTCTATTAATTTCTTTAGAAAATATTTTTCTGGAGAGAAAGTAAAATCAAGCTTGGTTAATAACAACAGAATATAGAAACTGCACAGACCACCGCTCTCCTCTCACTGTTGGCATACAGAGATGTACAGAACAGAAAGACAACAGGAAAAACTATCACATACACTTAAATCTTTAGCTTTTCATAGAATCATAGAATAGTTAGGGCTGGAAAGGACTTTAAGAACATCAAGTTCCAACTGCCCTGCAATGGGCAGGGACACCTCACACCAAACCATGTCACCCAAGGCTCTGTCCAACACAGCCTTGAACACCGCCAAGGATGGAGCATTCACAGCTTCCCTGGGTGACCCCTGACAGTGCGTCACCATCCTTACAGTAATGAACTTCCTCCTTATATCCAATCTAAACTTCCCCTGTTTTGTTTAAGTTTGAACCTGTTACCCCTTGTCACAGAATCATAGAATCATAGAATAGTTACGGCTGGAAAGGACCTTAAGATCATCTAGTTCCAACCCCCCCTCCCCCCGCCAGGGGCAGGGACACCTCACACTAAACCATACCACCCAAGGCTATGTCCAACCCGGTCTTGAACACTGCCAGCAATGGAGCATTCACAACTTCCGTGGACAACCCATTCCAGTGCCTCACCACCCTTACAGTAAAGAATTTCTTCCTCATATCCAATCTAAACATCCCCTATTTAAGTTTCAACCCATTACCCCATGTCCTATCACTACAGTCCCTAATGAAGAGTCCCTCCCCAGCATCCTTATAGGCACCCTTCAGTTATTGGAAGGCTGCTCTGAGGTCTCCGACAAGGATGTTAAACAAGACCGGTCCCAACACCAATCCCTGAGGGACACCACTCATTACTGGTCTCCAGCTGCACATTGAGCCATTGACCACAACCGTTTGTGTGCGGCCATCCAGCTAGTTCTTCATCCACCGAGTGGTCCACCTATCAAATTGATGTCTCTCCAACTTAGAGACAAGGATGCCATGTGAGACAGTGTCAAACGCTTTGCACAAGTCCAGGTAGATGACATCAACATAGGTGTTGGGACCGGTCTTGTTCAACATCCTTGTCGGTGACATGGATGGTGGGATTGAGTGCGCCCTCAGCAAGTTTGCCAATGACACCAAGCTGTGTGGTTCAGTTGATACGTTGGAGGGAAGGAATGCCATCCCGAGGGACCTTGACATGCTTGAGAGGTGGGCTGATGCCAACCTGATGAAGATTAACCATGACAAGTGCGAGGTCCTCCACCTGGGTCAGAGCAATGCCAGGCACAGCTACAGGTTGGGCAGAGAAGAGATTCAGAGCAGCCCTGCTGAGAAGGACGTGGGGGTGTTGGTTGATTAGAAACTGAACATGAGCTGGCAGTGTGTGCTTGTAGCCCAGAAAGCCAGCCATATCCTGGGCTGCTTCAAAAGGAGCGTGACCAGCAGGTCAAGGGAGGTGATCCTGCCCCTCTCCTCTGCTCTTGTGAGACCTCACTTGGAGTATTGTGTGCAGTTCTGGTGTCCTCAACATCAAAAGGACATGGAAGTTTTGGAACAAGTCCAGAGGAGGGCCACGAGGATGATCAGGGGACTGGAGCACCTCCCGTATGAAGATAGGCTGAGAAAGTTGGGGCTGTTCAGCCTGGGGAAGAGAAGGCTGCGTGAAGACCTCATAGCAGCCTTCCAGTATCGGAAGGGGGCCTACACTTTTGCTGGGGAGGGACTCTTCATCAGGAACTGTAGTGACAGGACAAGGGGTAATGGGTTCAAACTTAAATAGGGGATGTTTAGATTGGATATGAGGAAGAAATTCTTTACTGTGAGTGTGATGAGGCACTGGAATGGGTTGCCCAGGGAAGTTGTGAATGCTCCATTGCTGGCGGTGTTCAAGGCTGGATTGGACATAGCCTTGGGTGGCATGGTTTAGTGTGAGGTGTCCCTGCCCCTGGCAGGTGGATTGGAACTAGATGAACTTAAGGTCCTTTTCAACCCTAGCTATTCTATGATTCTAATATGTTCAATTCAACATTCTGCTCACTAATCCCTTTCAAATCACGTTTAAGGTGGTTTGGTGGAAAATGGTTAATTTTATGTATAACACAATATTTAACATTAAGGCAGAACATGAGACTCCTTGTGGTTATTAAACTATCAGAAAAAGAAGAAAATAAACTTTTCTGAGGTCTAGTGAAATGGTAGATTTTAATCATTTTGAAATGTCTCTGATTCTTAGGAAAGGGACAGTTTTTGAAACTGGAACTTAGATGTTCTGAATCTAATATACATAAACCTTTTCATATAAAAATATTTTAGCAGAAATACACACTAAAATATATAGCTGCATATATCTGTGAACTGTTGTGCTAAATTTAATGCATATTTAACAGACAGACACTGCACGTTTTGAGACTGTACACCTCCATTTGAAGAAGGAAATCTGATTTGACCTGTCTCCTGCCTAATACAGTTGTATCCTAATGGTGTCAAAATGTGAAACAAAACAAGGCTGAGTAAGAGAAGAAATAAAAATAAACACTCTTTGAAATATTCCTGCAACATATGGACCTTGCCTTCAGCTTCTTGATTATTTTCTTGTTGGGGAACACAACATGAATGAAAATTTTATTTGGACCATGTCTTACTCTTGAGCTTACTCTAAATCTGAAATTTAGAATAAAATTTCCCAAGCTGGGAATATGTTTTGTATCTATTTTTAATACCTGTCCTTTGGGGAAGTTAAACCTTGGGAGCTCATTGTGATTAGACATATAAAGTTTCTTTGTCTTGAACATCAGTGCCATTATACTTACTTTGTGTCTTATTTGTGAGTTATACAGGGAGAAGTAAGAAAAGGACCATTCCAAGGGACCAAAATTCCAATTTAAGAATAGGCTTGTGAACAGTCAGTTATATAAGTTATACAGAAGTCATGGATACTCCGAGTGTAAATCCAGGTGTACCCACACCACTAATTTATGAATGTGTGGCACTCCTGAGAGAAGAAAAAACAAATATAGAGAGCTGACAGCCTTGTAAGAGTGTTCCTGTAGTGGCATAAGCTTTTAGCGAATAAATAAATCATACCCATCGTTTTGTAAATTGACCTGCAAGTTACTGGCAGCAAATCAATAGGATACAAATGAAAACCAATAATGCAATAGCAATGCTGTGTATTATCTTGGACCACAGACGCAAACTTGCAAAACAATCGATGTGATAAAGAACCAGAGCTGCTACTCTTTTACAAAGAAATGGCAAAATAACATACTGATTTCAAAATGTGGTGTCTGTAAAAAAGCCCAAACCTCCGAGCCAAAGAATGAAAAGATAAACCCAAATATAAAGCATCTCCTTGTTTGTTTGTTTCTTTTCCCCCTAGACTTCCATTAATTGGAACTGGAATTAAAGGGAGCAATGTTTGGTTGGTTGGTTGGTTTGGAGAAAAAGCAAGCAAGCTCATGAACCATCCATTTTAGCATTAGGCCAAGAAGCTCACTTGCATATAATAGAAATATGAATACTGATTGTTCCCATTAAGTCTTTATGTGCATTTATTTGGTTTAGTACTTAAATTTTACTGCTAGCTCCCTCAATTTTTCTTACAGCTGTTGAGCTTATTTACAGCAGGGCATTTGTTAATTAAAACAAATTTTTATTTGCTAATTTGAACAAAGATGGTGCTTTGAAAGAGGTTTGTCCTCCACCTGCAAAAGTTCGTCTCATTTATGGAATGGACATGGTGAAATAGGTAGGAAGCTACAGGTAGAAGAAGGTCCTGGGGGAGGAGAAGGGAGAAGGAACTGGTGAGGAGCTGGGTAGCTGTGCCTTCAGGACTGCAGAGCCTGTCAGAGACTTGGACAAATTGCTACAAACATTCTGTGAATTAAGGAAGGAAACTCCTGAAGGCAGAGGTATAGGATTACAGTATGGCTTCATTACTAAAAGAAAATAAGACAAGCCACAAGCTTCACTGAATGAAATCTAGAATTAGTAAATTAGTTTTCTGTGTTTTCTCCAACTGTGGTATGGAATAGAAATTAAGAGCAGGAAAAGGAAGTGGAAACTCCAGAGGAGAGGGAGTAGAGTGGCTGCAGAGCCTGGCTGCTGGTGGGGAAGCACAGAGATAGTCATCACCAGCATGTCCCTGGCAGCATCAGCCATGGCTGTTAGTCCCGCCACTGCAGGCACTGAAGGCAAAACACCAGAGGCTGATGGGCACACAGTCAAGTGTAGGAGGATTACCTGCATCTCTGAATTAATCCATTCAGTCATTCCATGATACACATTCATTCACACAGGGGTACAGGATATTGTTTGAAAGCTTCCAGAAAAGAATGGTTGCAGTGCAAGCTGAGAGTCTGCATCTGTAGCTGAAAACAAACACCCTCACAAGCTGCTGTCTTACAGGCACCATGTGTGACACCAAACCGAAGCCTAAGAGGCAATAATTTACAATGCCAGGTTCGTGGTTGATACATGCACAAGCCAACAGAGTCAATGCTAAGGCCAAGAACTACGAGGTAACTGATTAAGCATTAATCACTAATGTTCTTTATTCATCCCTGTGGGTTTGCAAGGTCCTTTTCAGACAAGCACGGAAGGAAAGACTTCACAGTGGCAATTTTAATAATGAAATGAGTCATTAAAGTCAGACAAAGGAAGAGGGAATGAAGGCAGAACTGAAAGTGAAGTTCTAAACCTACGTAAGGGCAACATTTATGTGAAACAGACTGGTCATTACAGCTTGCTTTCTTGCAAGCACAAGGTAAGCAATTGTCTTGTACATCAGTCTTAGTATCTACCCACAGACACCTTATTGTGCAAGATTTTGATAAATAAGTGCATGAAAAGATGGTGGCAAATTGTGCATTCCCACAACTATGCAAAATAACTTCCACAATCGATGCAACATAGCAGTTACCCTTCAATCTCACTTATTTTCATTTTAGATTTCTACGTGCAGAGTGAAAATAAAATGCTTTCTTGAAAGGCAGCCAAAATCTACACTTTCCAAATTTTAGTTCATGCTCAGAGCTTTATTACCATTCCATGCTTCTCAGCTTAAAAATTTCCACAAGTTCTTAAAGGTGCATTTAAATTCATTTTTCTCCATATGGATGCATTGTTGCAGGAATTTTAAGAGTGATTCCAATATGAATCCACAGTGCATGGTTATGAGCACAGATCAGAGATCCTCACACAGCTCCAGCCTCAAGACAGGCTATAGGGTGGCAGGGGACAGTCAGCTCTTTCTGCCATTAAAATCATGTGCATTTAATTTACTGTAACCTTGAAATAAAGGATGAAAATCTCACTAGCTGTGAAGACTTAATTTCTGCAGCGTATCAACCAATGAAGATGTTGAAAATTATTGCTAGAAGATTGTGTCAGGGCATTGTGGGGTTTTCGCACCTTAATTCTGGTTTGCATGGATTTTTTGTTCTTTTTTTTTTATGGTATCTGCATTTTAAATGGCGTTTGTTGCAAATCAACACCAGCTCAACATTGAAAAAAAGTCACTTTGGGAGTGCTTTAAAAAAATATATCTAAGTTCTTCATGGAAATAAGATAACGTTTTTCAGACTGCTGCAGTTACCACCTGTTTGCAGTGCTGCAGGAAAGGAACACATTTTTTCCAGATGTGTCAAACTGATTTTTGCATTTATGCATTCCTTCTGGTCTCTAAGTGTGCTGTCATTGGAAAACCCGAAGGGATAAGTATGAGGAGGTGGAAATACCTCACTGTGAGATTACCTCTGCCTGCTACTCTATGCAGACAGAAAAAACAAACCCACACTTTTGTTGGGAATACACTGTGATGTCGAAGAGGAGTAGCATGAGATGCTTTCCATATCCTGCCAGACACCAACACATTTAACAAAAGTAACTAGATGCCCCGGAAGCGCTTGCTGAAACCCCAACTGTTTCTTGCTGCCCTTTTGCTGCAGACAAACTTGCCTGCAGCTTCCTGGGATAGAGGGCTGGTTTGAATGGGGAGTGGCTGAATATGCTTTAATCTCTTTGGGGTTAAAGTCCATCACCTCTGTTTTGCCCGATGAAGGAAGAGATTAATGTCTTACCCAACCAGAAGCTTCAGGCTTGTGCACCGCCAACTGCTGCAAATGTGGAAAAGAAAGAAGAAAGGTATCCATTTCCCCTTCTAATTGTGTAAACCCCTCCTGGCAGTGAGACACATCCAGCATTGCTGGGTTTTGCCTGTGGACTTGAAATAGTGAAAAAAAAGAAAATCTTCCAGTAGAAGTGACACAGTTTCAATTCAAAACAAAATAGAAAAATGCATTATACAAATATTATTTTCTAAAGTCAGAGCTAGTTATTACCTTGCTATGCTAAATCAGAGTTATATCTATGCAAAGACCAAAAGATGAACTCTCTTCATTTGCCGTAAAACTAAACAGTATTTGGTTTTCTGTTTCCAAGTAGTCTCGAAAGTATTCTTACAAAGTATTTCTCATTTCTTTTTTTTTTCCTCTGTTTTTTTTTTAACTGCTGTGATCTTTTCTGTATGACTCACGTTCCCTAACAGCAGCCTAAGCTCAATGAAACAGGCAGTGTCAAATACTACACTGCCCTAATAGAGAAGAAACACAGTTTTGAAATCATAGAATCAGAATACTTAGGGTTGGAAAGGACCTTATCTTTCATAGCATGCATAATTATCAGCACCTAATTGTTACAGCTGAGGTATCCATGACTATCTCAACAGTCTGGCATAATGCTTTGAGTCAAGTGGAACAGTTTCTTATTTTTGATATTTTGTACTCAGGTGTTAATATTAAAAGCTTATCTAGTCATAATGTGAAGCAAAACAGCATTAATTCAAACAAAACACCTAAAACCAAGGAAAGGCAGGGAAAAAGAAAAAAAAAAGACATGTAAAAACCAGCTTGGAGTGAAAGATTTGAAAGTAGTCTTCAGCCACCCCAATTTCTGGAGAAGTTTCGAGAATATAAGGGTAAAAGTATTACCTATGTAAACAAAAAAACTCAGATAAAAAACCCAAACTGCTGCCTGCTCTAGTTAAGCAGTATGGAAGGCAACATTTTCTTCCTTTTCATCTTTGGTTAGCTACTGATAAAGTTGGGAAATCCGGAAAGACTATACAGTAATCCATTAGGCGAAATCACTTTCAAAGTAGAACCTATCCTACAAATAAATGAAATGGCTTTATGGCATCTTTCGTGTAGGAAAAATGGGAATATCTTAATTGGATTTTCAGACCTCTACACTTAGGAATCAGCATTTACATCTTGCATTTAGAACAGCAATTTAATCTATTTCAAACATCATAGATGGAGAACAGCTTGCAATGGCCACAGGTTATTTGGCACTGAAATCCAGTAATAACAGTGTTAAATTGTACCTCAGAGTCGTTTTCATAATAATGAGTCCTGGAGAGCTTTGAAAACGTTTTCCAAAGGTAGGAGGAGACAATTCTACCTTGCAAGAATCATTCATCGAGTCTTGCATGCATCAGGTCATTATGAATTAGGTGTCTCATCACAGACTATGTGATGAATCTCCTATAGAGAGCTGAGAACTTATAGTTGAGCTTCAAAACAGTAAAGTTCATTTGCAGTATAGTTTATCAGCCTCAAAATTATGAGATTGTTGAGAAAAATCATCATCATTGTATTAAGACAATAGAAAGGGGAAGGGCAGGGGAAGACATTTTCTGAAAACATTTTACGTTTTGTTCTCAAACATACTTAAGCACTGCTACTGTGACCTAGTGCTGCATAGATGAAACAGAATTGCTATACAAAAAACACAGTCTGAAATGAAGACTCAGAAAAAGAGCTAAAGGCTGTGTCTCCTTTCATTTAAGTGTTTTCTAGAGTTACTCAGAACAAAGACACTTAATCCCTAATGTAAACCTGCAGGGAACGTTATTTATCTTTAACAAGACTTTTAGGCTAATGTAGCGCAAACTGAGCATTTTGTCTTTTTGTTGTGTGGGGGAGGAAGAGCAGCTAGATTAAATTGCTTTCAGTACATACCAAGAGATAGTTTAAAGAGGCGGTACAGCTGCCATTCCTTTGAATAATTCAAATATCTCATTTGTTCTCTTTAATGAAAGAAAACTCACAATATACAATGAAAGATGACAGAAATATGGTCACTTAGTATTGGGTCTATGATATTTTGATTAGGTTTGTTTGATGTACCTAAAGTAGGTATTTCATTGTGGTGGACATGTATGAAGTAATAGCTAAAAGGACCCACTGTATATGTGCAATAATAGAGGACTTTGCTGTTTAAGGGCAATTTTATCCCACACTAAGTGTTCATGGTCATAAAAAGACTCTGCATATCTTCATAGTTACCATGTTACACATTTTCCATCATTCTTGATAAACAATTATTAATAAACAATAAAACTGAGCTCTAAATAATTTCATCACTGCTTTCAGGAAATGGAACAAGAGGTGGTTCTCATTATATTGTCAAACTTAGAAAACTACATTTTAATGAGTCTGTTTTAAGCTTTAGACCTCCTGTCCTTCTCTAGCTGGCTTCTGCCACTCTGTCTCATGGTATTTCTGTGCTGAGGTCACAGATGCCTTAACAGTGTTAAAGTACATTATGCATCTAGGCCTGAAACATATGTGGTCTGTACTCAGAATAAGTTTGAATTTTAAAGCTGCAGGAATGCATGATTAAAGTTGCTGTCATGGATTACTGAATAATCTTTCCAATGGAAAATTAAATTAAAAACACCAACTGGGAGGAATTCGAGCTTCAAACAATTTGCTTCTAATCAAGGAGCTCGACATTGTTTTACTAGTGCTGGCACCTTGCTGTCTACAGCATAAGCCCTGGCAATTTCTAAAATAATGAACCCACTGTCACCTCACAACACTTCCTCAAGCAACTTAGGAAAACACAGGTCCAGCTGATCACTAAGTAGGCCAGGATTTTTAGCACAAGGAAGTAAATTACCCACCAGGACAAGAAGAAAACATTGACTTGCTGCATACAACACTTGATCATACCATTTAGCCCCAAAGCCGTTTCCTCTGTCCGTTCTGTGGGGCTGCCATACCAACTTATGAATCCAAAGTTCCAGAGAAGCATGTCCCAGCCTGTGACCCCTGGGCACCGATGCTGTGTTGCTCCACCTCTCCTTGCTGCTGATGGCTCCATTGGGATACATACAACCCAGATGGCATATTCAGCCAGAAGTTCTTGCTCCTCTGGCTGCTTTTAAGCCTGGTAGTTAGTTTTCCTTCTGATATTCCTAAAACACAGTCTTTCCTAAAAGTAAAGAGAGGAAAGGTTTGGATTTAGGCTTAAACCCACCACTTGCATTTCTTGCTGTTTTTCAGGTCTTAATACAAATTATCTTTCCCTCTGCTTATTATGAGGTTTCCTGCCAGGAACATTTTCCATGCTATTCACCTCTTTCTTTTTCCCTTTGCTGACTTCAGCCTTTCTACTGAGTTAGACAAAAGTTATTTGTCCTCACTTTCAAGGCTCATTATAATTTACTCCTACTTACTACCTCTCTTTACAATGAAGAGATGGAATTTCTTCTCTGGTTAGCGTGTGGTGCCAGTTTCAAGAGCCCATGTACTATGCTGTTATGTGCTGCTGACCACTTATTTTCTGTGCTCTGGTTCTCCTCTGTGTCCTTGGCAGACGGAAATGGACAGCTGGTAACAGGAACCAGTGCTCAGGCAGTAAACCCCCTGGAGCGGACACAATCTCTTGTCACAGGCTGGAAATGTGATTTGTAGAAAGTATCCACAATCCTCCCAAGTTAATGTTACACAAAGAAATAACAGGCAAATGAAGGAGAATAATGAACATGTGATATGTACATATTTTCTTAATAGCATTATTCTACATAAAAAGTTACTCCAGTGACATTATGCACTGATAAATAAGAGAAATTGGGACAACAGAGTAAAATTGGAAGTAGGGAGAGTTGCAAGACATGTCTCGAACCTGGAGAGGGACTGCACCGTGAAAGCACCTAATATCTACAGTATATTATGCTATTAGTGTATTTAAGGTAACCATGGTCTGACTTGCAGCTTCCTCAGGCAACACTAGTCCTTCTATTAATTTCAACGTGTTTTGGAAGAAGCCATGAGGACTTCTGCATTTGTTTGCTTTGAGGAGTTTTGAGAATGACATATTACAACATAAGAGACAAACCAAGATGTTTTCTCCAAATGTTTGACAGCCATCAGTTTTATAGGAGCCTGAGAGCAGAGCTTAAATTAACTCACTTGATATAGTGTCTCAAGCTGAGACTTTCCAAGCTACTAACTCAAAAGATGAATTCTCAAACACCAGACACAAGTGACAAGATAAGAAGCCCAGCACACCGTGTATAATATATCAATGGATGCATCTGTCAGCAGTTACTTCATAAGTGAATTGATCTCAATTATTTTAGAAACAGCATTTAATGAAATATGATTTTAAAGTACCATATAGAGGAAGAAAATGTGCAAAGTAAATTCCTGATATAATGAAAATTGAAGAGAGTGATAGATTCTGCTATTATAATTGGCAAAGAGAATGGAGGAGTTTGATAGAGGTGACAGTAGAACAGCATTTGAGGTATCATTTGGCTGGGATAGCAATCTTCTAATCCTGTGTCCAGCCTGTCTTCAGAGGTAATTTTCAAGGTACACATTCAGATGAGAAACAGTAGTGTTAGATGACATTTTCCCTGAGAGCTGCAAAGAAATGTTCATTCCATTGCCTTCCTGCCACATGAGAAGGGACCTGTCATGTATCAAATGGAGGAACAGGTGTCGATGAAAAACTGGAGTTTCAGTATGCTGAATTTAAATCCTTCATATAGCCCACATTCACTCCCTTCTCTTGTGACAGGAATTCAATAAACCCATATTAAAAGGCAGGCAAATATTTTACTTTTTTTTTCCTTCAGTATTTATTACTTCAGTAGTCATGAGAGAGCAACTGGGAGGGCGAGCCCCAGCTGAGAAGGGAAGCTGTAGATACACCTGGCTGTGAGAGCTGCACACATCTCAAACAAGCAAGGGCCATGACACCTATGAGCAAATCTAACATGCCCTTGAGATTGGAAATACTCAAATCACGGTGTATCTATTCTGTGTGACCTCATGACACGTTGGAATTAAGGTTACTTTAGATGTCTCACCTGTGACATTCCACATTATAACAGACATATTTGTAAATACATTTTAACTTGTATTACTTAGGAACTTGCTAGGATCCTGTGTGGAGAATAATCAGAATGCTTACATCATGTATTCTATCCTGAATTAATGATACTGTCCTCCCTGACCTCGTTTCAGCCTCATACATTTATTGCCTTGGTATGAGAAAGAAGGGGATTGCACAGATAGCCCCTTGCCTGCTGAACACTGGTCTGAGGGAGCTTGACATGTTTTTGTGGGCCATCTCTCAGTGATGCCCATCACCTGGCTGGTGAAGGCACACTGTATTTTTTGGGAAAAGCAGACATCAGTCTTCTAGCCTCAGGACAGGATTTATCAATGCTGAATTAAAAGTTATTAGAAATAACATTGCTTTCACAAATACACAAATATTGAATTAATTACTACATCTACATGAAATCAGCTGAATTATGAGTAGCATTTCAGTGACTGATTTATGTTGGAGTTTCACATTTGCAATTTATATTTGCCAATGAACCAGGCTCAGGCATGACATGAAAGTTGTTGCTTTTAGTTGGCAAATGTTTTCTACTTTGCTTTTGGTTCTTGGGAATGCTGCATACCAAACTATATATTTCCCATGTGAAATAGCTTTCCTGAAACATCTGCTGCCAGAAAGTTTTCCTGGAACTTGCAATGATGGATGAATTTTTGACAGGTAATTGCAATTCAGATCAGATGCACACAGATTTAGTACCTAGAAGCTCCCAGTTTATTAAAATCACCATCGATTTATAAGCACCCCCCTCTCTTTTCACCACCATTCAGAAATTAATCACTTGGGCATGATGTTCAAGGCTTATCCAGCTGCTCATAATATGAAATACATCAGTTTATCTATCTCACAGCATTTCTGAGGAACCTATCACCACAGTATCTAGTCACCATCAAAACTGACATGCACAATTAGTATAAGCCTTTCATGAAAGCTGAAAGAAATTCTAGAATTCATATTAGTTACATGATTTCAATTATTCAGACTTACTAAAGCAAATTAAATGTCACCACTATCCATCACAGCTAAGAAAATGATGTTTTTCTTTTTCTTAGACAGTAGCCGGAAAGGCACTACTGTTTTGGTTGCTGTCGGTACAGTTTTTTCCTTTTTTGTAGCATATAACAAATTCACTGAATAGACATGCACCACCCAGATAGATAGATAGACAGATTATAGACACACTGCAGGTTAAGATTTTTCTAAATCGCCACTAAGTTTGTGTAACTGATACAATGACATTAACAATGGCAGAATGGAAGGACTCCGTCCAGTCAGGACAATTTAATGAGCCACATTAATAGTCTTATTTAGATGAAGTGGGACAGTTTACAATTGTTTTGGGTTCCTAGAGCGATAGACACTGATTTGTTCTGTTTGGGTATTTTTCTCCGACATTGATTGAGCAGAGATTTTCGAATTCCATTAATATAATTTTGCCGTTTAAAAAATTCCCGTCTAGCTTCTGGCAGCGCGGTTCATTACAGTACAGTTTTTCTGAAGTTAAGGTAAATGACATCTGCCATTCTTTCCTTACCCACAAATCCAGTCATTTTATAATGGAAGCACTCAGGTCAGGTAAGATTTAGCCCTGCTACTCTTCCTTGTCACCTACTCCTTCATGTGCCTAGAAGTGGGTCCCCAGGTGAGTCACTTCATGACTTTCGCAAGGACTCAACTGATGCTGACTGGGCTGTAGTTTCCTGAGGTTTGGCCTTTTAAGATGATGGGTGGCCTTTTCTGAAGATGATGGACAATTTGTTGAACATATGACATTTTGTGGCTTGTTTTACAGAGGCACATGAAAAACAACAAGGTGCTTGGTGACAGCCAGCATGGCTTCACTAAGGGGAAATCCTGCCTGACCAATCTGGTGGCCTTCTATGATGGGGCTATGGAACTGGTGGACAGGGGTAGAGCAGTTGATGTCATCTACCTGGACTTGTGCAAAGCATTTGACACTGTCCCACATGACATCCTTGTCTCTAAATTGGAGAGACATCAATTTGATAGGTGGACCACTTGGTGGATAAAGAACTGATTGGATGGCCGCACACAAAGAGTTGTGCTCAATGGCTCAATGTCCAGCTGGAGACCAGTAACGAGTGGTGTCCCTTAGGGATTGGTGTTGAGACCGGTCTTGTTCAACATCTTTGTCAGCGACATGGACAGTGGGATTGAGTGCGCTTTCATCAAGTTTCCCAATGACACCAAGCTGTGTGGTTCAGTTGATACGTTGGAGGGAAGGAATGCCATCCCAAGGGACCTTGACATGCTTGTGAGGTGGGCTGATGCCAACCTGATGAAGTTTAACCATGACAAGTGCAAGGTCCTCCACCTGGGTCAGGGCAATGCCAGGCACAGCTACAGGTTGGGCAGAGAAGAGATACAGAGCAGTCCTGCAGAGAAGGACTTGGGGGTTTTGGTTGATGAGAAAATGAACATGAGCCGACAGTGTGTGTTCGTAGCCCAGAAAACCAACCGTATCGTGGGCTGCATCAAAAGGAGGGTGACCAGCAGGTCGAGGGAGGTGATCCTGCCCCTCTACTCTGCTCTCGTGAGACCTCACTTGAAGTATTGTGTGCAGTTCTGGTGTCCTCAACATAAAAAGGACATGGAAGTGTTGGAATAAGTCCAGAGGAGGGCCACGAGGATGATCAGGGGACTGGAGCACCTCCCGTATGAAGATAGGCTGAGAAAGTTGGGGCTGTTCAGCCTGGAGAAGAGAAGGCTGCGTGGAGATCTCATAGCAGCCTTCCAGTATCTGAAGGGTGCCTATAGGGATGCTGGGGAGGGACTCTTCATTAGAGACTGTAGTGAGAGGACAAGGGGTAATGGGTTCAAACTTAAACAGGGGAAGTTTAGACTGGATATGAGAAAGAAATTCTTTACTGTAAGTGTGGTGAAGCACTGGAATGGGTTGCCCAGGGAAGTTGTGAATGCTCCATTGCTGGCGGTGTTCAAGGCCGGGTTGGACATAGGCTTGGGTGGCATGGTTTAGTGTGAGGTGTTCCTGCCCCTGGCAGGGGGTTTGGAACTAGATGATCTTCAGGTCCTTTCCAACCCTAACTATTCTATGATTCTATGATTCTATAACACAAACCACTACTGCTACCACCAATAATAATAATGATAAGGGAAATAAGAAGGGAAGAGAATACAACTGTTCACTACCCACCCACTGATACCCAGCCCGACCCGAGCAGTGATCTAACCCTTCCAGGTAACTGCCTCCAGGTTATATACTGGGCATGAAGTGCTGTGGTATGGAATATCTCTTTGGTTAGTTTGGGTCAGGTGTCCTGTCTCTGCTTCCTCCTGGGTTCCCCTCCTCCCTGGCAGAGCATGAGACTCAGAAAGTCCTTGGTCAGAGCAAACACTACTCAGCAAGAACTGAAAATGTCGGCTGAAAGTCAAAAACACAGCACTGCCCCAGCTACTAAGAAGGAGAAAAATGGCTGCTACTGCTGAACCCAGGACAGTATCCACCCCTTATTCCATACCATTCACATCATGCTCAGATCCCACATTTTCAATATACAATCATTCTTGTCTCATATACTATATATATATATATATATATATATATACACACATCCTCACACACACAAATAGAGAGAGAGATCATTCCTTAGTTCATGGAGCAATCCCTATAAAGCTGCTGAGTTCATCCAGTCCATGATGTCGGGCTCCATCTCTTGTAACAGTCTTTCAGAGTGGGAGAGAGTGTGATGTATTCAATCTGCCAGGCCTCCCCATATTTGCACTTCAGCCATCGTTGTCCACACCAAAGAGGCTTTAACCATTTGGCTTGCTTAACTGCAGCACATGTTTCAGAGTCATGAATAACCTGGGCAACAGTGTCCATTGTTAAGTCCACCCCTCAATCACGAGCCAATCTCTATGTTGCATCTCTGCCCTGATGGCCTGAAGTGTCATGGGCCCACCGGGCCAAAAATAATTCACCCTTATGTTGCCAATCTTAGTCCATCTGAGACACTTCAATCTTAGCAGCTTTATCCACTTGTTGGTTGTTCTGGTGATTCTCAGTGGCCACACTCTTGGGTACTTGAGCATCTACATGGCGTACCTTCACCACCAGGTTCTGCACCCAGGCAGTGATATCTTGCCACAGTGCAGCAGTTCAGATGGGTTTACCTCTGCGTTGCCAGTTGCTCTGCTTCCATTGCTGCAACCACCCCCACAGGGCATTTGCCACCATCCAAGAGTCGGTATAGAGGTAGAGTGCTGGCCACTTTTCTCGTTCAACAATGTCCAAGGCCAGCTGGATGACTTTCACCTCGGCAAGCTGACTCGATTCACCCTCTGCTTCAGCAGTTTCTGCAACTTGTCGTCAGGGACTCCATACAGCTCTCTTCCATCTCTGATGCTTCCAAAGCACTGGAGGGACCCACTGGACTAGATACTTGCCCATACTGTCCCACACACCCTGCCACTCATGACTGTCCAGCCTCAGGGAAAATCTCTTGGTCCTCCTATATCATCACCTAATCCTACATAAGACCCAAATTCAACTCCGCTTAACTTTCAAGATCAGACGAAATGGTCATGGGTAAAACACTCTGTATGTATGCCAATATGGTGATCCCCATCACAATCAGCAGGCAGGTCTCAAAGGTACCCAAAGGCCATTCAAAACCTTCAGAACTCTCAAATGATGCTGCTGTACTTGTCACTGGGGCTGGTGTAGCTGCTGTGCTTGGAGCTGGAGTAGCTGTGCTGTCTGCTGTGGTTGGAGTTTGAATAGCTGCTGTACCTGCCACTAGGGTGTGAGGGAATATCTCCCTCATAGGCTGACTACCTGAGAAGGGGAAAAAGTCGTGTAATTGCTATACACTTCTATTATATAACTTCCAAAGTATAGAGGTGGTGACCACACTGAAAGTCAAAAAAACAGCACTGCACCAGCTACTAAGAAGGAGAAAAATGACTGGTACTGCTTAATTCAGGACACTGACCCACTTGTCTGTGCCATTATGAAGGAAATACAGTCTTGTAAGCTGTGATCCATCTCAAGTTACTGGAAGAAGAGAGTAAGGAGTAATGTTGTAACAATATTAATTCACCCCTTAATTACACAGGCTGCTGTAAAGAAATAATTCTTCTGCCAGGATTTTCCAGTTACGAATGCTCATCAATCTTGCAATGACTTTAAATATAATATGCAGATTCTCTCTTGCTTATAAATAGTGGTTTAAACTTTTAGTAAGCTAATAATTTAGAGAAAAAAAGGGGACAGTGCTTCTGACAGGGCTGATTAGAGAACAGAACAAGGATACACCTCTATTTAAAAAATAATGCCTGATAGTGAGTGAAAATTTATAGACGTGTTCTGCTGATTCATGAAAACAAGATATGGAAATTAATTTCTGGAAGCCACTCAGTGATGAAATATATAATGCATTTGTCTGTAAGATAAATATGTACATTGATTAATTAAAGAAGATGCATGAACTGGTGGAAAAAAATAAAATGAAATTCTTCTCACAAACAAAAGAGTTGATTATAAAACCAACAGGAAATGAAATGTGTCTATGGAATAACAGTATTTTTGCAAACCAGAAACCTTCAATATTAATAACATACTTCATATGTAACTCCAATATCTAATGACAGACACATACTATTGAATATCTGAAATATACCACTCTGTTCTAGCCTGTTTTCAGACAGATGGCGTTGGGCATGTCAACCAACTGCCCAAAGGAATCAGAAGAAAGGGACGTGGGATTAAGAGCTGGAGGAACTCCCTTTGCTGCAAAACACCCCCAAATGTGGGAAAAGGGCAGCTGTTTCCCGAAGAGGATCGTTTCAGGGCAGCAGAATACAAGTTTATTATGGAGCCAGACTATGGCAGTAACTGTACTGCCCCGGCCAGCTCCCTAATCAGAAGGGGAATAAAATAAAACCCAGCTGGGCCCACCCCTATGCACAGCACTAACCACTGTGGCAGGGATGTATTGCAAGTTCAACCATGATTAATTCAATATTAAAAATAAATATTAATGTCACTGTCTACCCTAAACGCTGCTTATAATACGAAACAAAATATAAAGACAGTGAATGACCTATGAAAAGTTAAAAAGGCACAATTAGAAGTTAATTTAAGTCCATAAGCCAACTGATAAACAGCTACATTTTTATCATACATCTAAAGTTTTTGTGGTTTCTTGCACAGCAGGCACAGAGAGGTGTGGGGGGTGTTTGTTGTTTTGTGGCTTTTGGGGGGCTTTTTAGTTAACACAATCTGTCAATCTAAGGAACATTTTTCAGAAAAAGCAGTTCAGCTTCAGCACTCTACCAGTAATAAATGAGGCTTTTCAAAAATAGAAGTGCCTACATGTGTTGATGAGACAATATGTGAATGCTAGTGAATAAATATAATCTGCCTGAGAAGGCTAAATTTCAGCTTGCCCTTACATGTAAGTTATTTGCATTTCTACAGATGTGTTGATTTTATATGCCTTATGGACAAGAAAATAAAAATGTTAAAAAGCAACTTTTCCCTATTTATGTTTAAAATAAAACTACTCAGTTGTTCTGACAGGTTTAGAATCTTGAAGCAATTGATGCTGTTTAAATAAAAAAGATCAGGGTGCAAATCATCAAACTTAAAATCTAAAATTTCTCTATTTTTTTGCAAAAATAAAACCAAACTGTGAATTAGGTTCATGCATAAATCCCTGAGAGACAAGGGCTCTGAAAACTGTAGATTTCCCTGAAACATAAGGGTTCCAAACACATTCTCTAAGTTTCAGCTTTGCTAAAAGAAGATGTAGTAGGTCTATCTATGTCTTTTAATTCAAGAATGAAGACTGTGTCACAGCTCAGAATTGGCACATTTTCAGTTTGCTTTGGTTTTTTTTTTTTTTTTTCTACTGGAGTCAATAGAATGCATGATATTCAAAAGATTTTTTTGCTTTTCAAATATCTTTTCTCCATTTTCTTTTCTACCCCATAACAAAAGGGACAAAAAGAGATACAGCAAGAGAGAGCTTACTGCTTTGTGACATACAAAATAAAGAGGGAAACAAAGAAAGAAAACCAGAAAATTTCTAAAAGTAATAAGAAAATCAAGGAAAATAGATGTTATAAACTTCTGTGAAGTAGAAGCAGCTATGACTATTTAAAGCTTCTAATTTTAACAACTCTCATTAAAAGCCTCTATATTGCTTTGTTTTCATATACATACCTTTCTTACCATGTTAGGGTGGGATATAAAAACATGTAGTGCTAGCCAAAACTACAGAACAGCAAAGCAGCTGCATTACACCTTTATTTTTAAGTGAAGAAATATGGTATACTTGAAGTATATAAACCCTCTTCTTTTCAGGAAAATTACCGGTGGCAGAGGTGGTGGAAAAGCATGGGTGGACAAGACCTCATCCTGCCTGTTGGCCTCATGTAAGCTGCTGGGAAACCCCTGTAGCCTCTGTGCAGCCATACCTGAAACTCTGCCCTGGTTCAGCTCCATACCCTGTGGGTGCACACAGCAGCAGCTGAGTAACACAGAAGCTTAAAATCCTACAGGTCCACCATCTTTAGTTAGAAACTTCATTAATCCTCACAATGTTACACTATCTTCTGTTGTGGTTCTTGCACTTGACACAGCTGGGCAGTTGACACAGCACATCTGCACCCCACTTGCCATTAGACATGCACCTCTGCCGTGGATCCTGGTTCCCCATCAGTGAGAGCCCAGCCAGACATCCCACAGGTGTAAGACATCCAGCACTCACCCCAGTCTAGAAGCCAGAACTCACACCACAATCCTGCAGATCAGTAAAGCCGAGAAGAATAATTTTCAGTAAGCTTCAGGTAAGATGTTTGCATGAAAATATTTTACAATTATGATATGATTCTATATGCTCTAAGACAAGATGCTTATATTTTTCATTTTGCTGTCTCTGCTGTTTTTCATTCATATTATACTCAAAACACTGTCTGAGGTGGACACCATCTTGTTGATCCAGATATATACAGTGCCAAAGAGAAGGACATCCTCATTTGTTCTGGGGATCAGTGGATACTAATAGCTAGGAGGTAACAGATGACATTTTTTTTTGCTATTTTTCCCATATTAGATAATAGACCAGTGAATCGTAGTGAATAATAATAGTCCAGTCTTTAGATATTATCTTAGAGCCACCCTAGAAAGCTGTCTGAGGACTAATCTGGTGAGGCAGAGCAAGCGGCTAACTTCCCCTTTCTCTCAAGAGCTGCACACAAATCCATACTATGAATACTCATGGTCATGTTACTTTCAGCATAAGAAGCCATGAATTGAAGTTATATATTATTTTGACCTTTCTACTCTGCTGACATCACATTCTCCCCACTTTGCTCCCTTGCTTTGGCTCTTCAGATCAGTGGTCTTTGTTTGACCTCTCCCTCAACCACGTTGAGAGGTCATCCTTTATACCTGCACTGCCCTTTTTAGCTGGAGATTATTTCCCCTTAATTTGATCCACCATGTCCATTTTGTAAAGTTCATATTCAACTAACCTGCCTTCTTTAAAAATTAAGACAGATTGTTCTCCTGCACAGTTGTTTACTTGTGATCTCATCCATATCTTGACCTCTTCTATCCCTGAGTCTCAGGTGCCAGTGATCATAGGATCAAATCCACTTAGGAATAGTTCCAAGCAAGGTACTCCACTGCTCCTAGAGAAAAAACCCTGTTGTATGACTACTTCTACATCAATATGATAAGAAAGGTCAGAGGTGTAGGGCCCAAATGCACAAGAAAAAGAATTATGAATTTCTCATTATAAGAATTTGCTGGTCAGTTGTGATTAGCTCCTAGCTCCTTACATGCTTCTTAATAGTGAGGACAAAGAGGCTGGGCCTTTCTAATTGCACAAACCTGTGTTTGTTATGCAAAATACTTTAGGCTCTTTATTTCATGAATTTTTACCATCTTAACTCACCTACTCCAAGAACACTGTATCTTCTCAATATGCCTTGCTGACACCCTCTGGCTAATATGGCAATTTATCATCAGCAATTCCCCATGTCACAGTTGGGCTCTCAGTTCAACACCGTGTTTAAGACAGGCCAGAGTCCTAGAGGAGCTTGGAATAAGAGTTAATATGATGTGAAAATACAGATTTAAATTTAAATGGCATGCCACTGTGGGCCCTTGAGTCCTACCATGCTATTGGAATCATTAACAATCACTGCCCAGAATGACACTCAGCAATTGCATCCTCATTTCTGTTTCTTATCTTATTCTTTAGCCTTTCAGGATTTAGATTGAAATACCCAGCCTAATCATTATCCTTCAGAATAGGAACCTCATCAGATAAAGAAATTGTTTTAACACCATAAAGCATTAGAGCAAAAGATTAGAGCCCAGGGCAGAGGTACAAAGAAAACCACATGTTATTGAGTGTTTTGATTTCTTTACTCTGTTAAAGAATAGACATATTTTCAATAGCTTGAGGGAAGGAAAATTTGATGCTTTAGCAAATATGGATCAAAAGTAAACTCATCAGTTGTATGATTTTCTTTGCAAAGACAGTAAAAGAATTAAAATAACAAAATACCAACTGTGGGTGCCTTCTGGTTAGAAACATCTGTTGAACTATTGCCAAGGTAGATACATCAACCAAGCCAAAGGCATTACTACTGTAAGTAGGCCTGGAACAAAGGTTACTTCAGGAGATGGCATACGTGACCAGAAGACGATGTGTCAACATCTGTGGTTATAGAAAAGAGGATCTTGGCAGAAAAAACAGGATAAGGGTGTTACTTTTGCGCAAGTGTGTGTCGACCAATCATAATCAGGAAGCAGTCTCGTGAACAGTGCATGCAACCAATTATAGGCTGAGCGAGGCGTGTGTACAGGAACTATTATTGCATATAAGCAACGCTTTGCAAACAATAAACGGACTTCTAGATCATCAGATTGATGCATGAAGTACTCTTTGTTCTCGCATGAGTCGACGCAACAACCAACTTATAAGGTACCAAGAGAATGCAGTTGGTTTATACACAATTCCAAATATTCCTTGAAATCAGTGTCAATAGTCAACTGATACTGATATGTACATACCTATGCTGAAGAAGAAAACCCCAAACCTTTTGTCATTTATAGTGGAACTAACAAGAAGAAGTGATCTGGTGTATAGGTAGAAGTTAAGCTACCAAACATTTTTTTTTACTTTCAAAACTGACAATGCACAGAATAGAACTTTAAAACTAATGACTGATCTTGTTTTAGTGTTTTCTCATTCAACTGTATATTAGTAAAAAGATCATGCACCTTTGATAAAACACAGCATGTTTTGTGATTATTTTTATATATAATGTCAGAATTATTTAGAGAACAATAAAAATTATTTAAAGTCTTGAAGCTGAAAATAAATCCATCTGATGCCATTCTTTCAAAAGCTGTTCTTTCCTCTGCAATTACTAATGCTGTTATTTTGAGCAGAATAGTTCACACAGGTCTGATGGCTATTCGAAGAGGACTAGAAAATGGAGGTTTAGCAGCCAGGCAAAAATATTTCACCACACATAATAAAATTGCCAAAGATATTACACGTTAATGAGAAAACTAATGAACTTCAGATAACCTGTAAAATCATAATAGATGCAAAGGAATTCAAAGATTGTTAATCACAGGCAGTTAAAAAAAATATTTTTGTCTGTTTACATTTGGGTGGGAAAAAAAAAAAAGCAACTATAAGACCTTTTCTCTACTGAGAGTTTACAGAAAAATAACTAAAGGTATTAATTCTCTTGATAGGAACAAACCTCACTCAATCCATGAAATAAAATACTGAGTTTGGCTTCTATGACTCCCACTCCTGCTGCAAGTAGAGCAACGTGTGTACAGTGAAACTTCTAGAGGACCTGCGGTTCATTTCCACACCTGGCAACATGGAGAAAGATTAGCTCCTTGTGTTGATTCAAATAAGAAAGAGGCATACAGTCTCAAACTGTCTGAATAACACAGACCAGTTAATCACCCTTTTATTCTCTACAGTTTAAGGTCTTCAACTAAAAGGGTTTATTCTCAAAATACACCTGTATTTAATATGAACTGATGAGATATGGTTGATGAAAACACAGAAAAAAGAATTGCTTTTCAATTAAGTCCTCAGAGACAATTAAACCCAATAAAAATAATAATTTTCACAGGAAACCAGCTCTATATTCTATAAAAAACTTTGTTAAAGCAATTAAGAGCTATGAAACTGAGGTTCAAAATCGTGCACAGGTTTCTGGTGGCATTTGCCTTCAAGGTAGAGGTGTTCCTATGGTCAGTGAGGACCGACTGCAAAGAAGAGAGCAGAGGATAAAAAGTGCAAAAGTGAATTAACATAAGAACTTTGGAATGTTTCAGTATGAAATGCCTGTACTTTTTGCCTTGTGACAAGTATATAAATGATTGATACTGCATTGTACTTGAACTCCAGTGTGCACTGGTATGGCACAAACCAGAGCATCATTTTCTTTCGCAGAATTAGTTAACTGAAGTCTTCCAGAATCTGACGTTGGCTTGCATTGTATTCTTTAGAGGCTGCTGATCTCCCATATCAGTTGGTTATGACATGTGTCTTGACAGTCTCACCAATGGACTTTGGCATTAAGTCCTAAATGAGAAAAATTTAAGCCTAGATTTAAGAAGAATGGTTTGTATGACAAGGAAGAAAACTTAACCAAGGGTTGCAAGTGCCATTTGTATGTCCCTAATTCTACTTAAATATCACTTCCTTTCCAATTCTTACATAACTGTGAAGTGCTTTATTTCCAAATAGAAATAAATAATTTAACAAGTATTCTTACAGAGAATTCAATGTCTATTGAGAATTCTGGGGTATAATATTGCAAATCTGATTTACAGAACATAGGTTATCTAATAAAACCTCATTACAAAAAATTGACAGTATTAGAAGGGAGGAAGATGGATCATTTCTCATAAGGAAGTGATGCATTACTGATTCTATTGATATTAAAAAAAAAATCAACACTTTTCTTATTTTGCCTTCACCCTAGGCTAGTAAGTTAATACTACTGTCTTTGTTCTACCTGTGCTGCCCCTTCACAACTAATACTGAAGGACACCCAGTTTCCCTTTTAATTTGTTCCCACTTAGGTGCCACCACACAGTGGAGATCAGTACAGGGCAATGACAGTGCCTATGCTGGTTAGATTCAGTGAGGAAGCAGGATATTAATCCTAGCCAATCATGAAGACAGTTCAATACATGTGCCATTTAAGCAGATTATATGGATCTGGATGATTTTCTACTTGTACAGAGTTCTTCAGTTGTTCAGATGCCTAAAGCAAGACAACATGTTAGCAGCAGTGCCAGCTCTGCTTCAGTAAAGGTAATGAATCCATATTCATGTGTGGCAGAGGTTCAGTGCCATGACTTTTGGTTTGAAATACGAAATGGACTCTAGATCACCCAAATATGGATACTAATCCCAGATAAGTTGAAAAAACACTCTTGTTTCCGTCTTTCCTCAATGATGGGTCTCATTTTACATATGACAATAACAAATACCTGCTCAGCTGTCGATAACCTGCATCTATGAAACAGATCCTGCCAAGAGTTCCCCACTGCTGTAGCCAAAAGCTCTTAAAAAACTTAAACTAAAAAGTACCAGCAAGTGTGGAAAAATTTAATTACCCTACCATGAATTACACATTTGTGTTTTTAACAAAGGTCTGACTTTCCCCCACATTTTTTAAAGGTGCTGTACACAGAAGCTGGGAGGGTACTGCTTACATTTCGAAGCCAGCAGCTAGGGGATTCAGTAAAGCAGGCATGAAATGGTATTTGTAGAAAAAACAAATAGAACTAAAAAAGGTAATATGGTTTTATGTAATATTTAATAAAAAAAACCCCAAACACACACACAAAAAACACAGGTAAATTTACTGCAATTGGAAATGTTAGAAATATTAGAAAAATTACATAGGAGGCTAACAGAATATATGATGTCATTTTAGGTCCCTCCCCCAGCTCATGCTTTGTCCTTTACAATACAGCCACATCCTAGATTTGGAAGGTCAGGAAGAAAAAAAAAACAATCCATACATTTGAACCATCTCCTGTTTCTTCTCCCATCTTATTGTTTTCTGTTATCTTTGCAGTGATGTAATGAATGATCAGGAGCCTGAAAACTGAACTCAAACTTCATAATCAGAATTACAATGGGAAAGAATTACTGGGTAACCTCAGGAGAAGCTGCTTGGTTGCTTTTTTTTTTTTTCTTTGAATCCAAATCCCTGGAAAGCTGAACCTGAAAGAGGATCATGTGCTTCTTGCGCCTAGCTGCAGAAGGAAGGAATGGAGCAGAGAACATGGGTTGATGGCAAGTGGAGTACAAATAAATGGTGAAGACAAATGGTTGAATGCCACTTGAGATGGGGGAAAGCTGCATAGTTTTTCTCTTTAATACAGATTTTTTCCCTTTAAGAAAGAGCCTGTAAGTCTAGCTTAATTTTTCTTTCTCACTATAGCCTTGTTCACCAGGCAAGTATTTCTCCTCTAATAAAAATTAATACATGCTAAATCTCCAGTAAGTGAAATTAAACATCATACATTACAATCATTGCACACACCCCCACACTCAATGTCACTGAAATCAAACTTCAACACTTTATATTAACTTGATTTAAATATGCAATCAACAGCATATGGTAATGCTAAACCAAGGAGATGAGTCACTGTATAAAACCCATTTCTTTTCACACAGAGGGAAGATTAAACACCTATTTAGTGATAAAATCATGAGGATAACTTAACCAAAGGACTTTCTATGGGGACATACTTCAAAATGGGGATACTGTCAAAGATCCAACTGGAAAGTGGAGGGATCATTACTTTATACACAGGTCTGAGCACAAGGTGTTGCACAGCCATACTCTTTGCAGAAATCTATGGAGACATTGTGGGTTACAGCTACAGAAATGTTGGCACAACCCCAAGTGTTTCCTTTTCCAATCAACTATGCCAGACCATTAAAGATGTTCTGCAGCAAGCCACTTCCCTAAGCAGGTGTGTGGGATAGGAACAAGATGTGACTTCTCCCCCTTATGTTTCTTTTCACTTTGAGGAGAGTTGCTGTAGCTACCAAAATGCTGAAGAAGAGAAGCTTCTAAAGGGCAAAATGCTTGGAGCTCGTGAATTAGAGAGAATGACATTGACTTCCCCAATCATTGGAAAATTGTGATCATGCTGAGGTGACGGAAGCTGAAAGGAAACTCCCGGTTGCTATCAACCTATCAAAGCAGTGACAGCACCAGTAGGAGAAAAATATTAATATGTTGCTAAATTTTGAAACTAAAATTTGGTCTAAAACCTCCAACAACAATAAACAGCCACCTAAACCTGACAAATAATAGGAAGCAGTATTTTTTCTGTCTCCCAGGTTTTGGTGCCCTGGGAGCAGATTCCTGGGTTTATCCTTTCCTATTTGTGTGCCAGGGGCTCCCAGGTTTGGTCCATTGCACCTTTTTTCTCATCAGGACTGTCCTTGTCTGAGGTGTCAGCACCTGACTCCGGCCAGCCAGCAGTATATGTCAGAAGTATATGCCTGAGCATCTGTCCCTTTCACACCTCAAGGCATTTACAGAAAGCTGGAAATAAAGAATAAGAATTATCAGCTTCAGACCTATTGAAAGACTTGAGATGAAGCCAGCATTGCTTGCTTCCTTTTTTACGTCATTCCACCAGAGCAGGACATTTTGCATTTTTTTCTCTTATTTTGGTACAATTGTGATTATAACCAGGCTTTGATAATCCAAAGAGCACATAATACACAAGCATTCTATAGTCCCTATTTCTTCAGATTTTGTATCAACTAGGTTTGAAAAATATTCACATATTGCTTTCACATATTTTCTTTTATCCTGAAAATTCCTGATTAATGACAATTCAAACTTCTCCACATTGGCGCACAAAGTGCTCTTCCTGATCATTTAACGTAGATCTTGATATGGAATAACAGTGTAAATATGGTAGGCAATTTATGAAAGTCTCCAGTAGTTTATTCATCTTTTTTCCTAGATTTTTAACTACAGTGTTAGCTATAACATTAAAACTTCTGATAAATTACCAGAATATAACCAAGTCTAGAAACCTTTCTGCTACAAGGAGACAACAGTGTCTTCTCAGTACCGACCAGGGGGGCTGGAGCATGGAGCAGACCATATGTCTTTGGACTTCACACCTACCTGAGTCATCTTGCTGGGAAGAGGAAAAGGAAAACCAAGGCATCTGCTATGCTAGCTCTGCAGCCACAGAAAGCAGACCAGAGCCCCCATCTTGATAATTGCATCAATTTTCTCCTGAAGAAGTAAATACTGGTAGTCTGAAGGTCTTGACATGGAAGTTTAGAATATGAGATCAAAGGCCTTTCCCTTGTCCCAGCGATTTTTAAGTTGCACAGTTCCTCTTCCTGTTGTTCGATGACTGTTATGAATCCTGCATAGACTAAATCAGTCACTTCAAACTGCCTCTGCATCAAATCAGTGTGACCTGAGGACAGGAAGTGCTGCTGTTCCTCCTTGACCCCCTCCCCAAATCTTCAGATCTCCAAGAGCTCAAATGATATATTAAAAAAGCCAAATCCTATAATCAGTATAATCCCACAGAAATATTCCCAAAGCTTTTCTAACAATGCCTGAGTTCAAGTGGAAAGACTTAAACAAAATCCACTGTATTCAGATGCTAAAACCTACATGATTTGATAAATAGAGATTTAGTTCCAATTAAACAGATGATTAAAGAAGAGAAAGCTCAGAGAATAATTAGCACTATTTATACTAATGCTGCTAGTTTAATTAATCAGTTTTGAAACCTTCAGAATTGAGATAAAGAATCATAAGATCTGGAGATGAAAATTCACTATGTAGAAACTGTGAATTGTTATTATCCAAGATAACACGTGAACACCAACTGCTCTTGGCAATGGTTTGTCTTTTGTGCCTGTTCTCCTGGTTGCTGAAGGAAAAAAGCTGCTCATCTCTGCCACACTCCTCAGCCCATTGAACTGTGGCCACAGGACAGTCATCTATTTTATACCATCCTCTCTCTAGCTACATGGGATATCATGCTCCGGGAAAATTCACATTACCCCAAAAGGTATTTCCATTCCCTAGTTTCACACTTCAGATCCCTACAAGATGACCTAGCAGAAAAAGTGGGAAGACTGAGAAAGCAGGAGTCCATAACGCATCAGTCCATAACACATCACAAGAATATTATAGTATGCCAGACACTTAAAATATCTGCAGTAACCTAAAAGGACAAATAATATTAACCTAGGCATTCACACCTTTGTCTATGCACTCAAAGAATACATGTGACAGACTGTTTTTGTTTATGAAGCTGTATTTCAAGAGCATATAAAGTTCTCTTCCACTACACGCTAGTAAAATAAACTATAAAAATAATTTTACTGTGACATAAAAACTATAAATCATAAAGACAAAAACCCATGGATGTATCTTTGTTTAACATGCTGTCCTTGAGTCCTCCGGTTATGACATATAGCAGATACTCTAAAAATCTGTGATTTTACATATTAGCTGTAAAGTGATGTTTGAAGTAATGGATGAGTAAATAAAACCGGCTCAACTCAAACTGCATTTCAACATTAGTTTTATGTCATCCTTGCCCCTCAAGTTTAAGGAGTATCCTTACACTAGCTCAAAGTAGTTTTTGTGATTTAATTTTGTATTTAAGTCTTTACTTAGCTGCAAGAGATTTTTCCAATAAATAAAGAGAGTGGCTATGAATCTTACATTACAGCTGTAAATTCCTGCAGCAGGACACATTTTTAGTGATGCAAAGGCTGGTGCTCGTGGGCTCCTTCATGATAAATATATCAATGTCCGTCTGAAGCTCCTAGTGGAAATATGGCTTCAATTTTTTTCTTAAAAGCATGGATCAGTCATTGGTGCCCTTGCCTATTCTTTTCTGTTGAATGATTCAAATGAGTTGGAGTATCTGTAAAGTTCGAACAGCACTTTGGCTACATGTCTAACAATCCTACTGAATAACGTTTAACTTTGATGCAGCTTTTGCTCACTTTCTTTGAGATACACAAGGAGCTGTTCTACACTTAATGTGATTAAGGACAATCCAACAAATTCTATTTATAAAGTAGTATAATGCCTGAAGAATATCCTGTGATCAGGACCTAAAACCCCTTGTGCCATTGGGCTCTGGGTAATATATTCCATATCTCTGGAAGAAAGTACTTAATGTCTGAGCAGTAGATACAGGGTAGAGAAGAGCTACAGGCTTAAGCAATAAATTAGCTTATTCTTCAATCTAAATTAATTCTAATTTTGTGCTTGGGACTACAATATCATTAAGAACATTTTGCAAAATTATTTCAGAAACTTTCTGTTTTACTGCATTGACTAGAAACATTTGTTCTGTGTTTAATGAATTCATTCATTCTTGTTTTAGATGAGTAATTCTTCCTTACTAAAAAAAAAAAAAAAAAAAAGGCAATTCCAGGTGAAGAAGACCTGGAAAGCCAGTGAGAATCACACATTTAATTCTTTAATGTGGTATTTGGGTCTGGCTCACTAGTAATGATGTAGAGGTGATATATTTTCTGATGTCTAAGTCTCTTGTCAGAGTTGTATCAAACCTTGCAGGTGGATTACAACGTAATTCTACAAACTCAAGAAGTTTCTGACTCACTGAAAGGAATTGCAAAGGAGAGAAAGACAGGAGGAATGAGCTTCCTCTCACGAAGTTTGCTACCTCAGCTTTTTTGTCAGTGACACATTCATGTCTACTTAAAATGCAACATATGGAAATGGCTTTGATACTTTCCTCCTTAATGATCTGTTCAGTTAGTAACCTTGTCATGGAAGCATGACACTACCATCTTGTTAATACTCAACTTATGGAAGAAATATTCTTTGAAAGAAAGCATCAGAGATGTTCCTTAACCTACCTTGAGGTAAAGTCTCTATTTTATGGCCAGGTACACAAAAAATTGTAATATTTTATAGAATCATAGAATAGTTAGGGTTGGAAAGGACCTGAAGATCATCTAGTTCCAACCCCCCTGCCAGGGGCAGGAACACCTCACACTAAACCATGCCACCCAAGCCTATGTCCAATCCGGCCTTGAACACCACCAGCAATGGAGCAGTCACAACTTCCCTGGGCAAACCATTCCAGTGCCTCACCACACTTACAGTTAAGGATTTCATCCTCATATCCAGTCAAAACTTCCCCTGTTTAAGTTTGAAACCATTACCCCTTGTCCTATCACTACAGTCTCTAATGAAGAGTCCCTCCCCAGCATCCCTATAGGCACCCTTCAGATACTGGAAGGCTGCTATGAGATCTCCACGCAACCTTCTCTTCTCCAGGATGAACAGCCCCAACTTTCTCAGCCTGTCCTCATACAGGAGGTGTTCCAGTCCCCTGATCATCCTCGTGGCCCTCCTTTGGACTTGCTCCAACACTTCCATGTCCTTTTGATGTTGAGGACACCAGAACTGCGCACAATACTCCAAGTGAGGTCTCACAAGAGCAGAGGAGAGGCGCAGGATCACCTCCCTCGACCTGCTGGTCACACTCCTTTTGATGCAGCCCACGATACGGTTGGCTTTCTGGACTGCGAGCGCACACCGACGCCTCATGTTAATGTTTTCATCAACCAACACCCCCAAGTCCTTCTCTGCAGGACTGCTCTGTATCTCTTCTCTGCCCAACCTGTAGCTGTGCCTGGCATTGCCCTGACCCAGGTGGAGGACTTTGCACTTGGCATGGTTAAACTTCATCAGGTTGGCATCAGCCCACCTCACAAGCATGTCAAGGTCCCTTGGGATGGCATTCCTTCCCTCCAACGTATCAACTGAACCACACAGCTTGGTGTCATCGGCAAACTTGATGAGGGTGCACTCAATCCCACTGTCCATGTCACCGACAAGGATGTTCAACAAAACCAGTCCCAACACCTATCCCTGAGGGACACCACTCATTACTGGTCTCCAGCTGGACATTGAGCCATTGAGCACAACTCTTTGTGTGCGGCCATCCAATCAGTTCTTTATCCACCAAGTGGTCCACCTATCAAATTGATGTCTCTCCAACTTAGAGACAAGGATGTCATGTGAGACAGTGTCAAATGCTTTGCACAAGTCCAGGTAGATGACATCAACTGCTCTACCCCTGTCCATCAGTTCTGTAGCCCCATCATAGAAGGCCACCAGATTGGTCAGGCAGGATTTCCCCTTAGTGAAGCCATGCTGGCTGTCACCAAGCACCTTGTTATTTTTCATGTGCCTCAGCATGTCTTCCAGGAGAATGCACTCCAAGATTTTGCCAGGCACAGAGGTGAAGCTGACTGGTCTGTAGTTCCCCGGCTCATCCATTTTCCCCTTCTTGAAAATGGGGGTTATATTTCCCTTTTTCCAGTCCTCAGGAACTTCACTTGACTGCCATGATTTTTCAAATATGATGGACAGTGGCTTAGCAACTTCATTTGCCAGCTCCTTCAAGACCCGCGGATGGATTTCATCAGGTCCCATGGACTTGTATACATTCAGGTTCCTAAGATGGTCTCAAACCAGCTCCTTCCTACAGTGGGTCCAGGGTCTTCATTCTCACTGTCTCTGCGTCTGCCTTCACCTTGCCGGTGAAGACTGAGGTAAAGAAGTCGTTAAGAACCTCAGCCTACTCCAAATCCAGGGTAGCCAGTTCTCCCCATAGCTTCGAGAGTGGACCCATGTTGTCCCTAGTCTGTCTTGTATTTGTAATGCACTTATAGTATCCCTTCCTGTTATCCTTAATATCCTTAGCCAAGTTTAATTTTAACTGGGCCTTAGCTTTCCTAACCTGATCCCTAGCTTCCCAGACAACATCCCTGTATTCTTCCCAGGCCACCTGTCCTTGCTTCCACCTTTTAGAAGCCTCTTTTTTCCTTTGAAGTTTCCTCAGCAGCTCCTTATCCATCCAAGGACATCTTCTGGCCCTCCTGCTGCACTTCCTTCTAGCAGGGATATATCGCTCCTGAGCTTGCAGCAGGTGAGCCTTGAATATCAACCAAGAGTCTTGGGCCCCCCTGCCCTCTAGGGCTATATCCCATGGAATCTTACTGAGCAGGTTCCTGAAAGAGGCCAAAGTCTGCTCTCTTGAAGTCCAGGGCAGTGAGCTTGCTGCACGCTCTTCTCACTATCCTGAGGATCTCGAATTCGACCATCTCATGATCACTGCTATCAAGGCTGCCCTGGAGCATCACATTTCCAACCACCCCTTCCCTGTTGATGAGGATGAGGTCAAGCATGGCATCTCTCCTTGTCGGCTCCTCTGTTACTTGCAGAAGGAAGCTGTCTTCCACACAGTCGAGGAACTTTCTGGATTTCTTGTGCCGGCCGGTACCATCCCTCCAACAGATCTCAGGGTGGTTGAAGTCCTCCATGCAAACAAGGGCCTTTGACCGTGAGGCTATTCCTATCTGTCTATAGAGTATTTCATCCACAGAGTCCTCTTGGTCAGGCAGTCTGTAACAGATCCCCACAATAATGTCTCTCAATGCTGTTCTCCCTTTAACCCTGACCCACAAACTCTCTGTCGACTGCTCACCTGTCCCCAGGCATAGTTCCATACTCTCCAGCCTATCCCTAACATAAATAGCAACTACCCCTCCCTGCCTACCGAGCCTGTCTTTCCTAAAGAGCCTGCAACCTTCCATTCCAACACTCCAGTCATAGGAGCCATCCCACCATGTTTCTGTGATGCCTATGATATCATACCCCCATAGACGTGCACACATATCTAATTCCTCTTGTTTGTTCCCCATGCTACGAGCATTTGTATAGAGACATCTAAGCCGAGCTCCAGTTGAAGCCGGCTCATTGGCTGAAGCAGCTGCAATATCTCTACATTGCTCTGAATGTTTACTATAGGTGCTGGCAATTGACTGGGTGCGTTGGGATGGAATGATGCCTCCCTCCCCCAACACATCTAGTTTAAAGCATCCTTGACCAGTCTGGCAAGCCTCCTCCCAAATCCACTCTTCCCTTTCTTTGTCAGACCAGCTCCACCAGCCCCCAGTAGACCTGGCCTCCTAAACTGAGTCCCATGTTCAAGGTACCCAAACCCCTGACTATAGCACCACCCTTCTATCCATTTATTAACCTGGCCAATCCTCCTAACCTTTTTAACATCCTCCTCCATACTCTGGAGAATTGAAGAAAAGACAATCTGTGCTCCAGAGCCCCTAACCACCTCTCCCAGAGCTCTGTAGTCCTTCTTTATGTTCTCCTGGCTACTGCTATCTATATCAGTAGCACCCACATGGATCACTAGAAGTGGGTAATAGTCAGTGGGACCGACTAGAGCAGGCAGCTTCTCTGCAACACCCCTGATCCGAGCCCCTGGTAGGCAGCACACCTCCCTTGAGCCTGGGTCAGGCTGACAGATGGGTGCCTCTGTTTCTCTCAGAGTAGAATCCCCTGCTACTACTGCCCGACGCTTTTTTCCCGGCAGCACCAGGAGTGATCTTTTTTACCAGTGGATCAGCCGGTTGTTCCTGCTGGGAGTGTGGTTCCTCATCAGCCCCCTGCAGGACAGCAAAGTGGTTCTGGGTGGGGACAACAGATTGAGGAGGAAGCCCCTTGCTTTTAATTGTCCTCTTCCTCCTTTTCTTGTTTTTTTTTTCTGTTACTGTTTCCCAGCTTCCTGGGTTAGCGGCCTCCTTTCCTGCGTGAGTGACAGTAGACGTTTGAGGCCCCTGCACAGTCTGGTCCTGGAGCAAGCAGTGCTGTTTCCCCTCAGCTTCCCTGACACCTTTCAGCCCAGTAACAGCGTCCCGCAGCTCAGCCACCTGCTGCAGGAGGAGCTCCACCAGGGAGCACAGAGTGCAGCCCTGCCCATTGTGCACGCTCTCCTCTCAGGAGAGCAGTGCAGGTGCTCTTTACACCCCGAGCTCTGCACTGCAGCCTGCCCTCTCATCGGCTCTGTCTGGGTGCCTACACTAGCCACTGCCGGGGCAGGCAGAGCAGAGCTCCCAGACCAGAGCCTGGTCATACGGGGAGTGCTCACCATTCCACTCACCATCCCCCGCGAATTGCCGCGCGAACTGCCTGCAAACTGCCTTGAACCCGCCCTAGTCACTCGCACTCCCTGGGGCAGGTTTTTACCCACTCAGGGCTGCTGCCGCTCCTCCTGGCGCCACCCCCTCTGAGTCAGCTCTTCACATCCGCTGAGCTGCCGGCTCCTGGGCAGGCCCTGTCGAGGACTTGAGGCTCCCTCGGTGCCTGTTGCTGCTCGGAGTTGAAGCTCCAGGACGCCGAGCCTCCCCCCGCTCAGGCATTGCAGGCGTCCCCTCTCGAGACAGTCACCTCAGCAATGGGCCGGAAATGGCTGATGGTGCCCGGATTGAATCTGCCACCGCTCCTCCTGGCGCTGCCCCATGTGAGTCAGCTCCGCGCGTCCAAGTTATAGTGCTGCACAGCTGAAGCCACCACAATATATAACCCATCAGTGATTGCCTGGAGAGTCTCGAAGACCTCAGAAATTGACCAAGCCTATTTGCAAAGCAGTATTATTGATATCATCAATATTTGCTTTGGCAAGTAAATGCTGCATTTTTGTCAAGAAATCCCACACTGATTCATTTGTGAAATTTCTTTCAACTCATTAAAAAAACCCTACAGTATCTGAAGGGGGGCAATAGGGATGCTGGGGAGGGACCCTTCATTAGGGATGGTAGTGACAGGACAAGGGGTAACAGGTTCAAACTTAAACGAGAAGTTTAGATTGGATATAAGAAAGAAATTCTTTACTGTTAGGGTGGTGAGGCACTGGAATGGGTTGCCCAGGGAAGTTGTGAATGCTCCATCGCTGGTGGTGTTCAAGGCCAGGTTGGACAGAGCCTTGGATGACACAGTTTAGTGTGAGGTGTCCCTGCCCATGGCAGGGGGGTTGGAACTAGATGATCTTCAGGTACTTTCCATCTTTAACTATTCTATGATTCTATGATCCTATGATTGTGAGTAGGAACAAGTGTCTATGCTTGGATGTGATCACAAAGCCCATCTGAACTGCAAATTAACCACCTTCTGAATGAGAACCCCTCAACTCAAGAACTAGGTCATGTGAAGTCTGGGTTAATAATTGTGCTGCCTGGCACAGGAGAACTGCACCTTCTGAGAGCAAGGACCCTGTGCTCACGTGTGCCAGGACCCCTATTGCTACTGGCTTCACTCACAATCTGCCCACCAGCCACCAGATGAGACAGCTATTGAGACAGACTGTACCGCTAGATCAGAGGGAAGTCTTTTTGAGGTAATGAGGACAAATTACTGACTTTGTCCTTGAATAATGCTACTGAAATCAGTGGTTTTCCACTCAATATGAGTGCATGTATGCACCAGAACCACATGAAATTATGCTCGTGTACAAAATCCTTCTCAGTCATGTCACCTCAAAGTTTTATCAAAGGCAGTCTGTATGATACTCAAGCTAATAATAGAGCAGCTTACAAGGAGAGGGCACAGTACTTTCTGCAAAAGAGAAATTATTATGTCTCCTTAAATAAGTTGTCTGCTATACAATGAAGCAATTCATTTAAGGAAGATTATAAGTCTCAAAAGTAATTTGTTTAAGCTTCATTGTGATGCACAAAAACAAACAAACAAACAAACAAACAAACAAAAAAAAACAAAATACAATCAAAACTAAACCAAATGCCATGACAGAAAGCACTGCCAGGGCTACTGGCAGGGCTATACCACACCTGAGTCCAAAGGAACAGGGGCTGCTGGGTAGTGATTTCCACTGGGAAACAGGGCTAATGCTTTCTCCAATATTCAACAGGAGAAGCCAGACACCAACACCGAACCCAATGCCTGGCTCAGCAGGAGAGTAGAAACCTCTCCTGAGCCTCCACCCCAGTAGGCCTTGCAGAAATGTCTCTTTCCTGTTGATCCCAAGCTAAGGCTCCAGCCACAGTCAAGGATCTGCATCTAGCAACACAAAAGTAATTGTGACTTTACCTGGGCAGCATCGCACAGTACCAAAGCAGTCACTCACATTACTGTGTGGGGACTCAATCTGGTCTCTGAGTGTGTCCCTTGTGTGTCCTTGTCCCTCCAGCAAACATGAGTATTTCAGGCACCTTCATCATTACTCCTGGCTCAGCAGCAGATGTATACAATGATGTAAACCATCAAAAAATGTCAGCAGCAAGTTGCAGAAAGCACATAGAGGATTCGCAGCAGCTGAAGCCTCTGCAGGTTTCCAACATGCCAGCAGAAGTGAAGCTTTGGAAAGGAAAACCAAGACTTTTGGTACCTTGCCTGGTCTCAGCCAGCCTTGTACAGCCCAAGCTGCCTCCATTCATGCTGCAACACCAGATGCTAATATCTAGGACAGGTGCCTGGCATTTTTTAATGTGAAAATGTGCCAGAGGTGGCTGTGATCATCAGCTAATGGGACAGCAAAAGCCCCATCTGCAGTCTTTCGTGGCCCTCCATCACAGACTTTTACTATAGTTTCATTCTACTCATTGGTCTCGAAATGCTAATATTCCATTGGTTAAGCGTAGCAGAACTTGAATAATATAACATAAGCATACAATTACTCAGAATTCCAGTTCCAGGCTGTTTATGGGCTAACCAGAAATGTGGCTAAAACAACTCAGATTAGCAAAAAGCATACTAAAAATCCTAGGCTGTGTGTGGGCATTTTATGAATAAGAAGCAAATAAATTAATGGCATGCACTTCTTGGTGTGAACTGCTTGCCTGCTTCTAGCTGCTAACTACCAGATGTTCCCATCTGAACCTGCTAGTTTTCACATATTGCCCGTATCCAGCTAATAATATAAATGAACCACCAGAATACAGTAATCTATAGCTGAAATGTTAGTTAATTAGGAGCTACCCTACACATTATGTTGCAATAAGTACAGCCAGAGAAGTAAGATAACTTTGGAAATCCAGACAGGTATGTCTGTCTTCTTACAAATGAGAACATGAATACTCAATAACTAAAATTTAAAAGATGAGGAATTTTCAGTTATTCTGTACTCTTGATTTTGATAACACAAAAAAGGGAGATAATATTCTTTATTAATCCACATCATATGCCTAATATTTTTGGCAGGCTGTTCTCATATGGAGCCACAGAATCCCTACCCAGCCCATTTCCAGGGACCAGATGCCCCAGCTGCAGGAGAGCAGGATTACACAAAAGACAGCTTCAGAACTGGTTTTGAAAATAACCAGATTTTTGAATTCTGAGGAAAGAACAGATAATAACTGAATATCTATTAGGAGATGCTCTCAGAGAACAAACGCAGATACATCAGTGGCACATGATGTTAATGCATAAACATTTTGTAAAGAATGTTTGTAAAGAAAATTAACATTGATATCCCCAAGTGGCTACGATTCAATGAGATGTAAGCACAGCCAGGTGAAGAGACAGACTCTGGCAGAGGAAGCACACAAATTTCAGGTGCTGGCTCTGACCTGGCAGTTTGAGGTCATGAGCTCTTACTGGGAAATGTCCAAAATGCAGCTGCCATGGTTACAGCTCATCCTCTCCCCACAAGAGGATGACTTCTTTTCTGTGTGATGTACCACTATGGGAAATGCACAGACGGGATGCAAAATGCGTCTTCTCTTTCCTAAACCCATGTCCCTTACTGTAAAGCAAAGCAAGCATATGCAGACACCTGACCATACTGCTGTCTCCTGGCCAGGACTGACCAAAGCTCATTTTAGCACTATAACATTTCTGTTCAAAGGATCAAGCCATAAAAAGAAATTTATTATACATTATACATTAAATAACTTATATTGCCTCCAGAACTAAAATGGCTGTTGCAGATGGTCACTTTGCATAGATTTTCCAAGTGTCTTTCACAGGACCTAGGACTCACAATTTGAATACTTGCAAGACTTGTTCCTTCAAGCCAAAATAAGACAGGTCCAAAAAAACCCCAGAAACAAAGATGCACCTTCCAACATAAAACCTGATTCCACACTAGACAGTATTTACATAAATCTTAAAAGCAGTTCAGGGATACACACAAATAAAAAGGTTTAATTAAAAGAAAGATATCATGAAGAAAGTAACCACTAAATACATTACTAAAACTATTAAAAAAATTACAGATGCTATCTTGCTGACTTAAAATCTGCCCTCAGTTAGACCTATGAGGAGCACAGCTGCTGTAAGGGTCCAGGGAGGGCAGAGTTTAGATCACATAAATTTAGATTTTTTCCTCTTAGCAACTTAATAATCATGAAATTATATAACAACTCTGTAAACCAATTACCAAATGTCAGAAGGTGCACTGATTAAAATACACACATTCCCTGAAATGTGCCATATTCACAGATTAGCCATTTATGGCTATAAATTTCCTCAAGGCACAATAATGAAGAAAGTGGTAATGAAATCCTAACACCTGAATATCTCCCTTATGTTTGAAAGCAAATCCCATGAGACCCCTCTGTAATCCAATCTGAGGGGAAAAACAATTCTTTCTAAACCAAACAAAGACCCTACAAACAACCTCTCCTGCCTTCGTAATTTCATATTTGGTGTTTCATTTCCAAATTTACTTAAAAACCTACCATCCTCTTTGTTCCCACATATTCATTTTATCAAAATGATTCTTTGAATTTCCTTCCTTATTTTTATTTGCCAACACCACAAAGTGCAATCCAAATGCTGAAGAAAAGTCAGATTTCTCTTTATGGGTGCACTTGGAAAACAAAGTTATTCAACGTTCTTTGTTCTCTTGGCATGTGCCTCAGCTTCCTGCCCTAACCAGTGGCTCTACTGCCCTTCTCTATTTTTGTCCCATATTTTCTATTTGTTCATCAGAACTGTTATTCTGCTTCTCATGTATGTTATTCTTCTTTAAAATCATTTATTAACACTCTTTTCTCCTTTATTTATGGTTATATACACATGTACTATATCACATGCAGAAAAGCCTTTTTGAATTATATGGCAATGACTGCACTGAAACATTTTACACTCATCCAATTTAATGCCGTCAACCTGCAGCATTGCAAGACATGATTAATTCATCATGTTTGTAACATGAGTGCATTAGCACAGAACAAGGATAAATGAAGGAGACTATCTCTTTTGAACGTGAACCAATCTCTAGAAATGCATGGTGGTTTTGTCTTTCATGACGGGTGCAAACACCACTGAACTGCTAAAAACATTTGAAGGTACACAAGAATATTTAAATACATTTCTAACCCTTCATTGATGAAACAATCAGTATCCACTGGTTATTCATTTCAATCACTATCTTTCAAACCCCAACTCAGTAACATCCTCCTTCTACTCCAGGCCTTTCACAGGAGCCTCCCCCATCAATATTCCAATAGCAAAATGAACGGCAGCAGAGCCTCCCCCCAGAACTTGGCAAGAACATGTTGCCTTCTGCTTTTCTTGTCTCTATCCTCCTTCTCCCTTTGACTGACTTTCCCTTCTTTCTTTTCATCTGTCCCTCTCCACCCTTGCAGGTTAGCTATTTTCTTGTGTTGTTAGAGAACTTATTTCAGGCAGTTTAAAAGCTCTTGGAGGCATATGGAAGGGTGAAAAACTGTACTAGGAGCCAGGAGTTGCATCTTTGTATTACTTTTGCAGACCCGACTCTTAGCCAGAGGGTTAGGAGATGGGCATATGTTGCCAGAAAACGTTTTGAATTTAAACAAAATTACACTGGCTCTTGCTGGGCTGCTGCAGTAGCACAGTGACCTCAGGAGCCATTTCTACCTACGCACAGTGGTCAAAGGTGAGATGCGCTAAGGTTTAATTTACTTGATTTAAAACCTCTCTGTAAGAGATGTGGATAATAGAAACAGATATAAAAATATTAAAATAGTTATAAATATAAAAATATTAAAATTTTCCCTATCCTCCTTTCCTACAATTCTTTTCACCTGTTTTTTATTATTCTGGCTTTTGAAGAGCTCTAAGACACAGGTTTTTGAAGTATTTCTATCTTACAGAAGCCTCTGGCCTTTGCTTTGTATAGCTATAAACGGCAAAATAACGAAAAGCAACCACCAAAATATTACTGTGTCTGTTGGCTCCAACTATAAATACAAAGTAAGAGGCTTGCATGGGAAAAAGTCTCACAAATATGGTTTCCAATGGAGAAGTGGCAGCGGTGCAGACACCTTTAGGCTTTGGATTTTAGAGACTCGTGAATAATTTAAACTAAAAGCAGACTTAAAACACCACTCTGCTTTGGACTGGGTAGCATGCCACTTGTGGGTGCTTTAAAGCCTGTGGTTACTGTCCCTTACAGATAGACCCTTATGGAGGAGTTTGCTTAAGTGAGGTATTACTTTGATACAGGGGATGTCTGTCAGGAGGGAGACCTTTCAGGGCCGTCTTTCCATCCATTGCTGGTAAAGGCTTTTCTTGCTTAGTTTCAGAGCTGCTGGATGGGAGGCTCCTGATTCTCTCTCAGGGAGACCTCTGTTCAAGCTAATGGACTGCCCTGTCAAAAAGAGTTGGGTTTACTGCTTTTCACTGCCTGCCCCCGAGGCCGATTTCTTTTTCTGATTTGTGCTGACAGTGCAATCTGTGTGCATTTGTTTGCATTGAGCTTCACACTGAAATCTGTGACTTGTTCTGTCAGCTTCCACTCTTTGGAAGAAGCTCACAATAAACTGCAAATGCACTGTCCCACTGCAAAAAGCTTTCAGATCACCTCTGGGTTCAAGAGGTGACATTCACTCTATGGTTTTGCCCTATCACAGCATCTGCAGAAATATTCCAAATTTTATTTTCAGCAGGGAACTCTTTCCAGAAAGGACCTGGCCTTCCAGGCAGTCCCTTCATGCCTTTTCTGGCCAACAATGCCATCACACAGATGTACCGTATCCTGATGGCTTGCTCTGTGCTGCATGCAGCCATGCTCCAAAGAGCTCTGTCCACATCAAGGCAGCCTGCAAATGTCTCCCCCCAAAATAAGCATCAAGTCATCAATATGAGGATGATAATAAATGAAGAAATGCAGTCAGGGACCTATTCTCAACTTCAGAATGCATTTTACATCACTCAAGACCATGGTGTCAGCAGAGACAGAAGTCACTCTCTTTATTGAGAGGTCAGAGCTCAAGTATCTTAACTTCAAATTCTAAATTATTATTGTAAAGGCTGTTTTCACTATTTTGTTCATTCCAGAATGTAATTACCTTTTTTTTCTGGACTGAATGAAGATGCTAGGTGACAAAGGCTGGCTTTTGCTAGCAGAAACAGACCCTATAAGCCATTGTGTTGTTAATTTTGCAGTTACCTTGGCGTCCTTAATATAACTTAGCTGTTCTTTTTTTTTATGGGTACCTTATTCTGCTTGATTCTGTTTCACTTTGAAACTCCATTGATGTTGAGGATTTAATGCAATTTTTTTCATGCTGTGCAAAATGCTGATGGAATCTTTGTGCAGACTCTGTGGTGAGAGAACAAGGTTATTCTTGTTGTCCCCTTTGTACTGTATCTCTAGAAATCCATGCACATGCTCTCTAGCCACACAATCTGCACAGAATCATGAAGAGATAATTTTGTTTTATTCACTACAAAAGCACTTTTTTAAAGATGTCTTTATAATTGTCCTTTTAAAAGTCTGTGCATGCATAATGCATTGCTTTTAAAAGGGACTTGAATGATTTGCTCCAATTATACATACCTTAGCACTCAGGCTGCTGCTTTGCTGAAAGGGGAAACCATCTACAGTGAAATCAGAGGTCTGTATTAAATCTGAATTTAGAAGGAAAAGAATTTCATTCACTGAGGGCAGTGGTCAAAGAACCCCATCTGCAGCCTGTACCAGTCATCCAATTACTCTGTTTCTGACATTTTCAAGGATGTGAAACCCATCTGGACTTTTTATGATCCAAATCCACCCAATCCTTGATCTATAAGGGCAGAGAAGAAAGAGTGAGCTCCCATTCCCCCCTTCTAGACATACTTCCATTAATTCAAACTGCTTTCTGTCTGCTATCTTGGCTTCTCAGCAGTCTATGGCAAGGATCAACAATTATCAAAATTAAATGGCTATTGACTATAAGTATTCAGAAATATTTTTATGTAAGATAGAACCATGTTCATTCAGCGCATTCCAGCCAGCCAGCCATGCATCTGTTCCTGATTTACATGCAAGTAGCAGCTGGACATTAAGGCATAGTTGTGATATCTCTATATTGTCCATATGCTCACTTTGAGAAGCTTGAGAGACCTCTGTCTTTTAAACAATAAATAAAAATAATTAAATAAACCAGCCAAATACTAAAACAGCTGTCAAGTCAGCCTATTTGCTTATTATGCTCTGCATTACTACAAATTCACTTTGCAGTCAGGACACATGGGGTTAGAATAATTTTGTGCCATTACATTTTCCCTGCCACTAAAAGTAACATGGTGATGATCTTCATTAAACAAATCTGCTCTTTGCTCTCAAGGTCTGTGTACACTCTGAATGCATTTGTGACACCAGATTTTCACTGGGGATACGAAAAAAAAAGGCAAAACACCACTTTCCTGAAAACCCAAGAAACCAAGCTGTCCATCTTTTTGAAACACTGTATGACTGGGGAAAAAAATTATGTTCATAGAACATGCAGTACAAATTGGGAAGTGAGTGAAAGAGAACTTTCAAACTGAGACTGTCTCTAGTTACCATTCTTTTGAGCCCTTCCTCCTGAGGATGTTCTCAGTCCAAAATTTAGAAGGTGGGTGACGAACACAGAAGGTGGAAATTAAGCAGAAGAATCATAAAAAAGAGCTCATGGAAGAAACCTTCTGTAAAATAAGAAGGACCCTGGGCTATATTAGAATATCTCATTTTTCCTCTTTAATTCTCATGTATTTAGATAATAGTTTCTATTCCCCTTCTTTTTGACCTATGTAACATGCAAACTCTATTTGGGTGTGGGTAGGCTGAGAAGGATAATTGCGTATTAGATCTGCTGAAGCTGGGAAGCACAGCTGTAGTGAGGAAAAAATGAACTTTTATAAATTACATGGAAATACAACAATCAAAAAACTTCCGATGGGTGAAACACATCTTTCCCATCTGCAGCCCTGCCCATCACTGTGTTAGGATTCCTTGGAAATAGCTCACCAACAGCATAGCTCTGATAGGAATTAAATAAGATTTCCATAAGGCCTCAACGATGCAGTCAGAAATATTTGTCATATCCAGTTTAAGTGTTTGAAAAAAAAGTCGAGTCCATTACCTTTACTTTCCCAGGTGCTTTTGGATTATGTGTGTGAAAAGAGCAACACTTGCTTCCAGCTGCAGCTCTAAAGAACAACAAAATCATTTCTGAGGAAAAATCATATCTACACATCCCCTAATTGCCTTTTTATTCTGTGTATGCCTCCTTTCAGGCAGTGAAAACACCTGTAAGAAAAACAAGTAGCACTTACTTTTCTGCAGCAAAGCCCCACTTTATCCATCAAAACCATATTGTCACTTGCTCCTATACTGTATACTGTTGGTTTAATAGTTAGGTAAACATTGCAGTGCCTGGATACTACAGAAAAGTGTATTTTTAAAATGCACACCATAACAGAAGACAATAATAACACACAGAAGTGCCTTTAAGGAAAGCCAGGCCCTATTAAGCTCTCCTGGCTTCAGGTACAATTACTGCCTCAGCAGAAACTGGCTTTGACACCAGTGAAAAAGGTATCCCAATTCTTTAAATAAGATCACTATGCAGGACTGCTGCTTTTGCTTCAATTGGACTGACCAGGGAGAAAATCCCATGTAGGAGAATCTCTGTGAAATAAGTAAATTAGTGGCTTATAAAATATCAGCTGTAACAGCTACAGTTACTATTTCTATTAAAGATTATCAATACTTCTATCATAGATGAGCTGGAGAGAAATCAGGATTTAATGTTTAATTATATTTAGACCTGCATGCTTAAATATATGAAAAAAATGCTCACTAAATTGGAATTTTTTCTTAACTCCAGTGGAGCCAGGCTTTTCAGAGTATCAACTGCATGTACATCACTGAAAATAACATTAATGATTTCCAGTGCAGTTTAAAAATAATTAGAAAGAGGCATAGTGCCCAAGTTACATGCTCATACTAAGAAAAGTCTGAGAAAAATCATGCAAAGCTTTAAAGCTTTAAAACCTGAGGGGAGAAAAATAAAATAAAGCATGGGGTGAGGTCTAAATCAAATATGAAGCAATCTATATTCTCCATTAAAACTATTGTGAAATTGGCCATTTTGCAAAGGTCTTGATTGAAAACTATGTAAAAGTTAATGGTTTTGACTTTGATGATTGCCACCACTCAAATAAGAAACAGGGAGAAAACAGATCCACAAAAACAGAACTTGGAAAAAAAATATTACCACAAAACCATGACATCAAAGGAAAATTATAAATAGCTCTAAAAAAGCTTATAAATTGCTTTGTTCCAATAACTAGAGGGAGATGCAACAATGCAGATACCCATTATAATTTCAGCACTGTATTTCTTTTTTTATAAACAGTATATAGGTAAGATTTTACTAATATTGTTTCAATATGCTGAAAGCTTTATTATATGTTCTTTACATTTGGTATTTTTCTAGTTCTTTAAATAAAAAGCAATACAGATGTGTACTAAAGACTTCATTTTTAATGTGGCTGATTTGAAGGTTAATTAGCATGTTCATATCTGTCAAAAAATCTAATGTCTTTTCTATTCTTAATTCTGGGTTCTTTTGTGGTCTGTTTAACTACATTTGTTGATAAAATTCTTGACAAATAAATAAGGAGAAAAAAAATTGTTTAGGTTAAATTTTTCAAAGGCAATTAATAGTTACTTCCCACTAAACTAAGGAAAGATAAATATAATTTTCTAGGTTGGTTTTTTTCCAGTAATGGTATGCTTAAAATTTTAGCACCTTCTTTTAATATGAATAGTCAGGAGAGAACAAGTAGCAGGCATGGCCCCAAACAGCTTCCTCTCTTCTTGTCTCCCAAAGCAAAAGGCAAAAAATAAAATTATCGAGACGCTGAAAAACAGGAGTTCACAGTTTAGAAGGCTGCTGAAAACCTCTTACAGTGCTCTGTTTCAGAAGCTATGATTTCAAGAGTGAGCAAAGTGGATCATGAACAGTACTGATAGCTGAAAATTAGGAGATGAAAAACACTTCAGAATGTTTAAGTGTGCTAGGTGTGATTATAGCAATCTAACATACCCCTTTTTACTACTCTTTATCTTGAACAGCAAGGTTAAAAAAGAAAAAAACAAAACAAAACAAAACAAAACAAAAGCAAGATGACCCTAAATGGTGCAGTATGCATAAATGTTAGCAATGGTCCTGAAAGTAGTCTACACAGCGGCTGACCTAGAAGGTAACATGGTATTTATCTTGTTTTGTACCTTTAATGAAAGAGATTCCTGCTGCCTCTTCAAGAGAAGTTTCACTCTTACTTTATGGTCTGAAGTTATCCTTTGTTGGTTTTGTGTTGTGGACTAACCTGTTTCTCCAAAATATCTATGAAAAAAAAAAACCCAACAAACAAAAGCTTCATCTTTAATTATAACACTGGGGCATTGACAAGGATGTTTGTATATGTAATTCACTGGCCTGGAAGTACTTGGTGTATATTAACACATATGACCAGTATAGCAGCACAGTGACTTTTGTCATAATATCTGAATCTAGTCTCATGACCAAGAATATAGTCTCAGTTGCTCCAAGGAGTGAACATTACCCAGGCACTTACATAGAAGTTGCAGTTTTGTCTCTTCTGCCAAGCTATTTTTGACTACTTGGGATGTTTTCTTCTCTCCCCAAATTAACTTCCTATGCAATTTCAGAGCAAATGTTTGTGCTCTTCAACCTTGTTAGGCAATTGCTCTGCAGTCTGGTGCCATGGCCCATGCCAAGGGCTCCAGGGTGAAGCTGGCAGTAAAGAGTATTACCTCTTTCCTCTTTTGTGAAAATTGTCTCCTCGCTGAAGATGCAATATCTCCAAGGATCATTGCATAAACCTCACTACCTTCTCTACAAAAGTGCAAAACAACTCCATAAATACACAGTGACACAAACAATAAACGCTCTGACGGAGCCACCTGCAACAAGATGTCCTCTTTCAGCAGGGGCCAAGAGAATAAACAGCAGGTGATAAACGTTTGGTCATTCTCATCTTAACCCAGTGTAACTCAGCGCCGATGCCAAACATGAAACCTCTCTTCCTTCTGTCAGCTGAATCAGCAAACTCATCCCAATTCATTGGGGAGCTGCCAATGGACAAAGAAGGGGTTCAACAATATATATAAAACATGATATATTAAAAGCACTAGAAAGCAAAGAAACAAATATCCCACCCTAGTATTAATAGTAGTACCCAATGCAGAGTAAAAATGTTGTCGTGGTTTAAGCCTCTCAGTCAGCCACGCAGTTTTGCTCACTCACTCCCCCCTCTTTCTTCCCCCCTCTCCCGGGGCGATGGGAAGGAGAATCGAAAAGAATGCAACTCCCACAGGTTGAGATAAGAACAGTTTAGTAACTAAGGTATAACACAAATCACTACTGCTGCCACCAATAATAATAATGACAAGGCAAATACAAGGTAAGAATACAATCGCTCACCACCTATACCCAGTCCGAAAAAGCAGGGCACCCCCACCCTTCCGGGTCTCTGCTCTCCATTTTACATCCTGGGCATGACGTGCTGTGGCATGGAATACCTCTTTGGTCAGTTTGGGTCAGGTGTCCTGTCTCTGCTTCTTCCTGGCTTCCCCTCCTCCCTAGCAGAGCATGAGGCTCAGAAAGCCCTTGGTCAGACCAAAACATTACCAAGCAGTAACTGAAAACACTGGTGTTATCAGGGCTGTTCCCAGGCCCAAAATCAAAAACACAGCACTGCACCAGCTACCAAGAAGGAGAATAATGACTGCTACTGCTGAAACCAGGACAAATGTCAATAAACAAAGCAACTTCATGTGGTTTTAATCCTAATACTTAGGGATAAGTTGAGCACCAATGTCCTCATGCCTTGTATCCCGTAAGCTGAAAGGTTGTGGCACTAAAATAAAATTTAACAGCAAATAATTAGGACAAAAACTAGGGACCCGGAAGTTGCAATGCAAAAATACGAATTAAATGCAAAAGAGTCTTGTGCAGTTAGGAAGCAACTAAACATCTTTCTCAACTTGTTCCAGGCATTGAAGGCAAACCAGCACAGACACATGAAACTCTCAACTGAGATGAAACTCTACTTCAACCACAGAATTGGCATCTATCTTCTTTGCAATAGAATCAAAGATTTTAAGACCCAGAGGGATTAATGCGGTTGACCGATTTGACCTTCCGTATAACAGAGGCCAGAAAATGTCATGCAACAATTCTTAAGTCAAATCTAAGTCAAAACTTTTAGGCTAAAGTAGGACATATATTCATCTAAGGTATCCAGACCCAGCTTTCAAGATTTAAAAAGATGGGCTGTTCATTGTCAGCCCTATAAAATTTGATCTACCTGCCGTTATTGCTAAGAAGGTTTGCCTAATACCCAGTTGCAATAGCTCTTTCTTCAACAGAGGTCGACTCCACACAGTTTGCTCTCAGTGCCCATGGTACTGGCTGTGATTCTGGAAAACATTCCTCTTTTTCAATAGGGTTTCCCTTGGTGGCAGTACCTTGTACATTGGGCTGTCCTGTTCCCTGCCAGGCTGATGAGCTCCTGATGAGGCCTGAGTCCCCCCTTGAAATAATCTTGTAATTTTAGCAGCAGAGAGAATAAAGATCCTGCCCTTGTGTAATCAGAAATCTGTATTTACCAATGTGAAAGTTTAGGAGCTTACATTTCCAAAATCTTGTGATAGGACTTACTCCCAGGACTAAGTACAAATGCAAAGCAAAAATCAGTGGGGTGTCTGCATACTCTAAGCAAGTTCTTCCAACCAGCAAATAGCTTGCCAAGTGTCGTGGTTTAAGTCCAGTCAGCCACGCAGTTTTGCTCACCCACTCCCCCCTCTATCTTGCCCCCCACTCCCGGAGGGATGGGAAGGAGAACCGAAAAGAATGCAACTCCCACAGGTTGAGATAAGAACAGTTTAGTAACTAAAGTATAACACAAATCACTACTGCTACCACCAATAATAATAATGACAAGGCAAATACAAGGAAAGAATACAATTTCTCACCACCTAAAACCAAGCCCGACCACGCAGTGCACCCCCCACCCCTCTGGGTCTCTCCTCTCTGTCCTCCATCTTGGGCATAACGTGCTGTGGTATGGAATAACCTCTTTGGTCAGTTTGGGTCAGGTGTCCTGTCTCTGCTTCCTCCCGGCTCCCCTCCTCCCTGGCAGAGCATGAAACTCAGAAAGTCCTTGGCCAGACCAAAACATCACTAAGCAGTAACCGAAACACTGGTGTTATCAGCACTGTTCCCAGGCCCAAAATCAAAAAACACAGCGCTACACCAGCTACCAAGGAGGAGAAAAATGACTGCTGCTGCTGAACCCATGACATTATCCACCCCTTATTCCATACCATTCACGTCATGCTCAGATTCCACATTGTCAATATACCATCACATGTATATGTATACATCCACATACACAGAGAAAGGGAGAGAGATCATCCCTTAGTGCATAAACCAATCCCTACAAAGCTGCTGAGTCCACCCAGTCCATGATGTCAAGCTCCATCTTTTGTAACAGCCTTTCAGAGCAGGGGAGGCTGTGTGCAGTGTTCACACTCGTCAATAACCTGGGCCACAGTGTCCATTGCTAAGTCCACCCCTCGATCATAAGTCCATCTGTATGCTGCATCTCTGCCCTGATGGCCTGAGGTGTCATGGGCCCATCAGGCTCAAAATAATTCATCCACCCCTCCAGCAGTTTCTGCAGCTTGTTGCTGGGGACTCCACACAGCTGCCTTCCATCTGTGATGCTTCCAAAGCACTGGAGGGGCCCAGTGGACAAGATACTCGCCCATACTGTCCCACACACCCTGCCACTCATGGCTGTCCAGGCTTGGGGAAAATCTCTTAGTCATCCTAGATTGCAGACTAACCCCAGACAAGGCCCACACCCCACTCTGCTTAACTCTCGGGGCCAGACAAAATGGTTGTGGGTAAAACACACTGTGTATGCATGGATCACGAGCCCATCAGATGAGATCGGGCGTTTTCAGGGTGGTATGGCCGTAGGCAGCCTCTCCTCCAACACCACCGCACTCGGCGGTGTTATATTGTACTCTATTGCACTGATTTTTAATACAGTAGACTCAATGATCATGAAACTGATCCGGTTTTGGTTCCCGATGTGGTCACCAACTCTATACTTTGGGAGGTATATAATAGAAGTGTTTAGCAATTACACATCTTTTTTCACCTCCTTGGGTGGTCAACCTGTGAGAGAGACATTCTTTTATGCTCCCAGCCCCCCCACCAGACCGTTTACAGCATCGTTTGAGAATTTTGAAGGTTTGCATGCCACTATGCTGATCCCCATCACAATGAGCAGGCAGGTCTCAAGGGTACCCAAAGGCCATTCAAACCCTTCAGAGCTCTCAAATGAGGCTGCTGTACTGGTCACTGGGGCTGGTGTAGCTGCTGCGCTTGCCGGCTCTCTCAGCACCAGCTGCTCTTCGTCTGAGTCCAGAGCTTCCTTCTCTGCCTTGCTGGGAAGTGCTGCGGGGTCTCCTGCGTTCTCCTGCGGCTCCGCGGGCAGCTGCCGGGGAATGCTCTCGGCCGCCACGAGGCTGGGCTCGGCCACGGGACTCTGTTCAGCCTCGGGGCCCGGCTTCTCTGCCGTCTCCTCCTGCCGCTCGGTAGCCTCCCCCTCCCGCGGCTCGGCAGCCGCCGGGCTGGGCTCAGTAGGGGGGCTCACCCCTTCTGCTACCTCCTTCCTCTGCTCGGCAGCCGTCGGGCTGGGCTCGGTGGGGGGGCTCGGCTCCTGCTCCCCGGGTCCGCTGCCCCGGGCCGTTTCGGCAGCCGGCGGCTCCCGAGGCAGCCCTCCCTCGGCTCTCCACAGCCTCGCCAGGACGGTGAAGAGCAGCCGAACTGCCAGGTACACATTCGCCCCCCACGGCTTCTGGAGCCCGCCCGTATCACAAGCCATTCCAATAAAGTAAAATGAAACAAGAACCTTAACCCAAAACCCATATCTGAAACATGCTAGGATACGAAATACCGGCTGTAAGTAAGGTACAACAGGCTGAAACCATGAATGCAAGAGAACCAAAAGCAACAACTTTAAGAGCCAATAAATCAGCATTGTGACGAGTGCCTATTAATCCTGTCGTTATCTCAACCCTTCGAGCCCCACGTTGGGCGCCAAAAAGAACTGTCGTGGTTTAAGTCCAGTCAGCCACGCAGTTTTGCTCACCCACTCCCCCCTCTATCTTGCCCCCCACTCCCGGAGGGATGGGAAGGAGAACCGAAAAGAATGCAACTCCCACAGGTTGAGATAAGAACAGTTTAGTAACTAAAGTATAACACAAATCACTACTGCTACCACCAATAATAATAATGACAAGGCAAATACAAGGAAAGAATACAATTTCTCACCACCTAAAACCAAGCCCGACCACGCAGTGCACCCCCCACCCCTCTGGGTCTCTCCTCTCTGTCCTCCATCTTGGGCATAACGTGCTGTGGTATGGAATAACCTCTTTGGTCAGTTTGGGTCAGGTGTCCTGTCTCTGCTTCCTCCCGGCTCCCCTCCTCCCTGGCAGAGCATGAAACTCAGAAAGTCCTTGGCCAGACCAAAACATCACTAAGCAGTAACCGAAACACTGGTGTTATCAGCACTGTTCCCAGGCCCAAAATCAAAAAACACAGCGCTACACCAGCTACCAAGGAGGAGAAAAATGACTGCTGCTGCTGAACCCATGACACCAAGCAAATAAAATAATTTCAGTAATTTCCATAGTAACAATAATAATGTAATAGAAATTACTCCTATGTTTCCTTTTCCCAAAAATATTAAATTTTGCCCTTGTTCTCTTGGTCAATGAAACAGCAATCAAAACTTTATCCTTCTTGCTCTTTTAACTTCCTTTCCCCCCTCCATGTGAAAACATGCAATACACTCTGTGCTTGATGGTTTTCAGACTTTCTCTCTAAAGCCAAAAGGCTTCAGGCTCAGCTTAAATGTGGATCTAGCAAGAAACTGGGGCTGAAATTCTCTAAGACCATTACCTGTGTTGCTGCTCCTGCTGCTGGCCTTGGACAAAATCCATTTCTCTTCCTGCTATTGCTTTTGAGGTCTCCCCCTGACTTTCTTCTCTTCCACAGGCTGCCCTCACAGGATACTGGGGGCTTCTGCTCATGCCTCTACTCCCTGTTCAAAGAGAGACATTTCTGACTCTCTGTACCAGACAAATAAAAAAAAATCTGTGTTTCAGCCATGATAAGGAATAAAAGCGTAGCTGGTCAGGCAACTGTTTGTATAGAAATCTCTCAATCTTCTCTCATTATACCCTTTACCATTCCCAGCAGTTTTCTCATCATTTTCACAATAACTCACCTGCGGGCAGGAAATCCACTTTTCCAACCCATTTTAACTGAAACCAACACAAACAGAATAAAGAGGTCGATGAGAAACCTTTCAAAATACTATATTCTTTCTTTTCCTCCCTGGAAAACAGGAGCAGTGTGGATGTGCCACAGCAAGGCAATCAGCATTATCGAAATTCCCATGTTTATTTTCTTCTACAGCATAGCAAGAGCTTCTGGGGGAAGATATTAACTCCTGTGAAATAGCATTTACTGTACAGCTCTCTGGCTTTTTTGAATTAGAATGTTTTGGGAGAAGCCCTATTAAATGCTAACTTCATATCTATCACAAAGTTTCCCTTAGATGCAGACCAAGCACAGCAAGCAGCAATGTTTTTTATTTATGCTTTAGGAATTCCTACAGGTTTATCAGTTTCAAAGCAGACGTTAAGCCGTTCTGGTTTTTTGGTTGGTTTTATTTTCAGCTGTGAAAATGTCTTTAAAACTCCAGAATATGTACCATTTGACTGAATGAGCTCAATAATTTCATAGCGTGAGCCCTCAAATATGAAAAGACAGTTTAGATGAACTGTTACTGGTTTGTAGGCAACAAGCTGACATATATCCTAAGGAATTTAGCTTTTTAAAAAAAATTCCGTCTTTATTTCACTTTTCTTTAAGGGCTTTCTGAAAGATCTTTTTTGAACCTTTTCGCAGCTTTATATGGTTCTTTCAGTTATGTCAGCACAATGAGTGGTAGCTTATAGGTCCCGCAATGAAATTATAAGCAAACATATGTAAAAACACAGTGTAAGAACATTTCCTAAAATGGACTTTTCAAAAAAACAATACATTTCTCTGAGGTAGATCACCCAGCATCATCAGCACCAACTACATAGCAAAAGAATCAAACCTAACCACCAGCCTTGAAAGCAACTATGTTCATTACAAACCCATAAGACCTCTCCAAATGACATTGCATTTCATGAACAGCTATGCAACTCTATGGAGTCCAATTCAGATCTCACCTCTATCTTTATGCAGTTCAACCTTTGTCTACTCAAAAATTAATGATGAAGAAAAAAATATCTAATTCTCATGAATTCAGGGGATTTTTGTTTTACCTAGACTCTGGGTGGCATCCTCAAAGATCTATAACCACTGGGAGTTGCTGCAGCTTCCTACAACTGTTGATTAGGAGGTGGGGGGCCACTGTGCTTTGAAAAGGCTTCTGTGAAGATAATTCATAGTAAACATACAACCTTCCACATTATCTTAACTTGGGGTGAAACTACTGATAGATCACAATTTTCTTAATTATCTTTATTTTAAGCCTGATATCACACTGATCCTTGAATACGGAAAATATTTATTTTACTGACCTCAGCAGCAGCAGAATGGGAGGACCTATTAGTATTTTTAATGAAGCTGAGAGACACTGACTGCAATTTTTCAAGTGAGGAATTGAGGTCTCCCTTTTAGAACAAGTATTACAGTTTAGCATTCTTTCTTTCTGAAGTGTATGGTTTTTTACAAGGCAGCTTAATGAAGAAGACACTAATGTATTTCCTGCAATACAATTCAATAAAAAAAGATAAAAGCCAGTATGAATGCATAAAGTTATTAAACTTCTTGGAGAATCAAAACATGCTACTATGCAATGACTCAAAAGTAGCAGTCATTTCAAGTTTGAAGGACTGATTTTATACATGCGACTGAAACATAATTAAACTATCATGCAACTGTGCGGCAACTACAGAAAATTTAGCCTTCTATACCATTAGAACACTTCTTCAATCAATTTGGCACATTCATAAACCAGTTACCTCTTGGCAATGGCACAGACTTGGGAAGGTTATATTCTAATACTTAGCCTAAAGTAAAGGGGGACAGTCCAGTGAAATTAGTGATTTTTAGATTTTATTTCTTTGTAATATTCTGCTGTTCTAGGAACATTAAGAGGACCACATGACTAAGTAAAATTTTGCTCATACATGCCTTAGTGCATAAAAGCAATAGCAGAAAAAATTCTTATACCAGACTGATCTGCAGGTTGTCTGCATTTGTCAGGCGTTTAACAGTAAATTTTATAATTAGAGAGGCTTAGAAAACGTATAATATTTTCTCTCTGAGAAAGGTCTCAGGAATATTCTCTGTTTAAAACAGCTGGAACACTGATACCACTGTTAGCAAGGATAATACAGATAGGACATAATATAGACAGGATAAAAGATTTACCATATATTTCAAACCACAACAAAACACAAAACCAAATGAGCAAAAATGGTATACTCACTCAAGTGTCCTGCTACTAAAGTAGCAGCCCTCCCTAGCACCCTTTTGTGTGTCATGGATTTTCTGTGTCCCCATCAAGTCATTTTCTGTTGGTATCATGTTTATCTTAGTACCAATCTGTCATTGTCAATTAGGAACTCAGGAGATCTTCAGGTTCTCTTATGATGGTCATTTGGCCACCAGGCAACATCAAAACATCATTACCATACCATTTATCAGATTTTCTTCTTTAGCTTTTACTAATTTTCCCAGCTCCTGAGTCATCTGGACATTTATGAACATAACATGTGCGTTATATTGCTAATGATATACATGCTGCTGCCAGAGACTGAACTGAAATCAGAGCCCACTGTCTATTGTCTCAAAAATTGGTGTGAGAGGCTGAGGTCCACTATCTCAAAGATGGGTGTGAGGAGCTGAGATAAGACTCTACCTTCCATTGTCTCAAGGATTGGTGTTAGGAACTGCTGTCCATTATATCAAGGATTGCTGACAGACACCCCAAGTTGAAGATCTGGTTGCAAGACCAGGGAAACTGGATGCACATGATCCACCAAGGATGTGCAGTATGTGACATTAAGAACAGAGGTACTCCCCCTAACACATCACAAAGGGCAAGAAGTTAATCACTGGGAGGCCACCCGCCACTAAAGATGACTATGGACCATCAGGTTCCTTATGAAGAAATTACTTCCCCTTTATAAAGTCCCTTCATTATACCTGAGGAACAAAATTGTGCTGTCAAAGGGTTTTCCAAACATGCTAGGGAAATGCTGTGAAAGGAACATACACATTACTTTTGATGCATCTGCTCTGTGAGCAGTCACCAACACTGAATGCTCTTGAAACAGTTCATTGGGGGGGGAGAGGAAAATAAAATCAAACTAAACAGAAAACCCCACCTTACAAGGCAGAAAAGCTCTCAGCTGGGCACTGCTCCCCTCACCTGTCTGCTGAGACTTCATTGGTTTTCATGGGGTAACAAAAGGAGGCAGTATTGAAGAAAAACATTTATTTTAATGAGGAGAGTTTTGCAGGATACCTGAATGTGGTGAGAAAATCAAAACATGTATTAAAATGCAAGTCAGTTACATGGAGGGTGTGCACAGATTTTCCCTTATGGTTTGTTTTCTTTCTGCTTCCCTATGTCCATAAAATAATTTCTTTCTTCATCTCCTCCTCTGTCTCACTTGGCACTTTCATCCTGCAAGCCAGCTCCTTTTTTTTTTTTTTTTCTGTATGCTTTTACATGCCTGTCTTCTCACTTTCTCTCTATCCCTGTTCCCTTTCACACTGAGTCCAGAGAAGGTCATTGCACAAGTAACATTTGAGCACCAGCAGGCTTGTATACAGTGCCACCTCTGGCTACCGTCTTGCAGAGAGTTAAACCTCTGCGAGTGTACAAGTGTAGAAGAGAATAATGCAAAAGTGAGGGTAATTTTTAATAAGTCAGTTGAAGACTTTGGTGTGAATCATAGCACAGAACTGCTCACACCTCATGACACTAGTTACACTATTATTCCTCTAGGCACTTACAAATTTATACAGGCTCCAGCTGCCCAAAAGGCATTGCAGAGCCTTTGAGAAACACCTTTCCGTAGGCTCGGGGACTGCAAGATGTATTGGCCCAGCGTTCCTTGAGCCAGCACATGCGGCCATGCTGAGCCCCACATGCACCAGCCTTTACAGCAAGCAGCTGGACCAACGATTCAGTCAGCAAGTTTATGAAGTGCTTCACTTTCCTCAGAAGCCACCAGGGACACTCAAATCCTGTCTAAATGTCTAGCTCTCTTCTCTGCTGCTACTATTTTGAGGGCTGAGCTATATTTCGCATAAATCCCTCTGGAAGCAAAACCTCCCATATCTGCTACTTCAGCTCAGCCCAGATTTGATCACTTTTCTATTTAGCTTATTCTTGCACGTTTGTGAAGGAAAACTACAGAGTGAGGATAGTGGTTATGTCTATCTATTGCTGAAATACATGTGCAGGTGGCCAGAGACAATTCAGGGCTTCTCTTCCCTGTGGAGGAGGACACAGTGCGCCTTGAGCCACTGAACATCTCATGGATTTAACTGGCAAGTGTCATTAATACACAATTTCAAAGATGATGCAACTCACTACCAATAAGTTGACAATACCAGGAGATAATCAGGATTTGGGACACCAGAATATATCAGTGACAGCCTTCCCAAGTTTCTCTGGTTTAGCCCAGAGAGGCCAAGTTTTAAAATCCATAAGGAGGAAAAAGTATAAAGAGAAAGAAATTTCTGTGTTTCTCCTAGTCACACACCTTCAACTGATGGGGAAGATTTTAGCACACATGCATGCTGCTAATAGCAAGCTCTTTTGCTGCCTGATCAAGGGGCAGTGCAGTCACAAGCACAAGCAGTTCACATTCCCCAAATACAGCATCTCTGCCTCTTAGGGCAGGACTAGGATAAGGAAGCTACCTGGAAATCACACATTGAGGTCACCTTGTCTTCAGCAGCTATTTTCACAATCTATAAAAGAAGGCTCCTGGCTATCAGAGATTTGGGCCAACATGTACCTTTGGTTTTTGCCTGCAGTAACAGGTAATACACAAACCCAGCTCTTGGCCAAATCTTCCACACTGAACAAACTTGACAGGAGAACCACTGGTGCAGAACAAATGCAAATCAGGATGCCAGGTTTTTTTCCAGTCAGTTCTGCACATAGCTAGAATCTAATCTGGTTATGGGAAATATTCAAAATCTTGCTGTAAGACTTAAACATATGTAAATTGCCATTGTGATTTTTTAAAAGTAAACTAGAATCCAGCAAATCCATCTCATTTCATTACTCTCTACAGCGGAGAAGAAAATTCAGTTGCCAAGAGCAAATTAAAAATATTAATACTAGCAACACATATTTTACAAATGCATTCCGCTTCTTAAAAAAATAAGGCCCCTGGATGGTATAGAAGCCAATAAATTACTGTACAGGCTCTACACAATGTGTCTCAGCACAAATTAGATGATCTATTCATATGTAAAAACCAGAAATGGTGCCACTTCAAACCTGAGTATGCTGCTATCGATGTGTTCTACTCTTTTAATGAAATTTTAGAAGCAATCATTGATGACTATTCAGAAGTCATGTCTGCTGCCAGAGCTGTCAGTTTACATAAACACCTAGTGGGGAAACTAATATTATTAATGGCTTCAGCTCCTCTGTACCCTGAAGCTGCATTTGGTTGTGAAGATGAGCTAAGGAGGAGCCCCAAGATCTCTGCCCTGCTCCGTTGCCAGCTTGTGACATATCTTTCAGAAGGGTGCCATAAACAGACACGAGAGCATGTCTGCATCTTCTGTCAAGTTTCTTAAAGCAAACTTGTTGTCCAGCAAATGAAAGCTAAATGGCTGTCTAGCCAAAATCACACTACGCTACTTAAACTGCCTTTGATATATTTTTCTGCATTGCCCTCACTTCACATTTCCTCAGTTCTTGTCCAATGCCTTCAGAAGCCGGTAGCTCCACCAGTGTCTCTCAGGCTCCTTATTGTTGTGGGCGGGGCCCACAGGCTCCTCTTGCCTGTGCGGTAGGCAAAGACTGCAGGCTCCTCTGCCTGCGGCAGGCACCCCGGCCTGCTCTCCATGGTGGGAGAATGAAGACAATCAATATGATCATTCATCAGACTCCGTTTATTTCATCTGAGGGTTCCAGTTATATACCCTATGCAGGCACACTTGCTAATATACGATTGGCTACTTATGCTACTAATTGATACATGATTGGTTACATGATTGGTACCTGCTTGATCACAGCTCAAAGGTTACATTCACATCCCACCCCCCCCTGTAGTTTTCCTCTTGGTTACGTTCCAGGGGGTTTCCAGCTTGCAGCTATGCTTCAAGGTTGCAGTTATCAGTTCCTCCCTACATATCCCGACTTCTCAGGCTCCTCTACCAGCTCCCTCAAACTCTTCTCACGCACACGTTCCCTAGTAACCTTCAGCAGAGGCCTCAAAGCCTTTGGTTCACTACTGCTGGGCCTATGGTCTCATCATGTCTGTTCTCCAGCAGCCATTCCCCAGCAATACCCCTCTTTTCTTTTTGCATCCACAGCAATTCCCCCTTTTTCTTTTTGAACAAGTAAGATTTGGTTAGTTATTTTTGTTACACTAGACATGATACACCTATAAGCTATGCCAACTATTAAAAGAATTAGTAGTAGAATACCAATGACTCGAACCCCTTCCTTTATGGACCCTGACAGCCATTCAGATAGTCCCCCAAACAGTGATTTCAACCAGCCGTCAAAAAGTCCCGAACTTTCCCTCAAGGCATGTAAACCCTCTTTTAGTTGCATATAGTTGACCAATTCAGTTAGCAGAGCCACATACATATTACCATCAAAGGCAGCATAACAAACTGACAATAGACAACATAGGCCTACGCTGGTCCGAATTCCTGGGTATCCCATCCCTTTTATAATCTACTAAGTGCTAAGCAGTAACTTTCCACTCTCTCACTCCCTTATCATCCTGATTTAGCAAAAGTAAGGGTTACAAATATTCACATAGTTTGGTCTGTCTTTGAGATGCACATCCTGCTTTATCTTGCAAACTCTGCTCTGTTTTGCTAACCAGTCTTCACCCTTCATTGTTGTCTTTACAGTTCTCAGGGCTTAGGCCTGCCCAGGGCATTAACACCTGTTGTTTTCTTTGCTGTTCCCAGGGCTGAAGGCAGACCAGGGTGATAATGCCTGAATCCATTTCATTAACTATTTCTATCCCTTCACCCACATCAAAAGACAGTTTTTATAGATTTATGATCTACCTTGCCAAAGTTTCTATATTCTCCATTAGCTATTGTAGCAAACAAGGCACACAGATTAGAATACCTAAAAAGACTGACAAAATGATTAAGATAAAGTAAAGCCATCCTGTAACGCTCAAGCCAGAACCAAAAAAAATTTCTTATCAGTGGAGTTCTCTCACCCTCTTAATTTGTTCCATTGTCTGCTCTATAACGCTATCATTGTATCAAACTCTTTCTCACTTTTTCCTTAGCATTTTCTAGCAGCTGCTGCAAATTTGCATGCTTTAACATCTGTTTTACAATTGACAAATCCATACAATACAAGGTGTAGTTTCTTATTAGCAACTGGCTAGTAAGTACAGGTGGTGTTATACACAAAATCACAGCCTCTAATAAGAGCTACTTTACAAGGACACATATTCAGGCTGTTACTTTTCAGTTGCTCCCAAGTGATGTTTTGCAGTCATTTTGTACCCTATGCTCCTGCATCTCTGCACCTCCGCACCCTGCACCTCTGCACTCCTGCTCTGTGCACCATGTACTCTATACTCCTGCATCCTGCACCTCTGCACCCTGCACCTCTGCACTCCTGCTCTGTGCACCATGTACTCTATACTCCTGCATCCTGCACCTCTGCACCCTGCACCTCTGCACTCCTGCTCAGTGCACCAGTGTGCTGCAGGCCTCTTTAAGCCTTATCTGTGGTGTCTCTACAAACTGCTCCGAAACACTGGCGTTACCAGCGCCGTTCCCAGCACAAAATCAAAAACACAGCGCTGCACCAGCCACCAAGAAGCAGAAAAATGACTGCTACTGCTGAACCCATGACAATATTCACTTCTTATTCCATACCATTCATGTCATGCTCAGATCTTACATTTTCAACATACCATCACATGCACATATACACATACACACACACACACACACACAGAGAAATCATCCCTCAGTGCCACTTTGTGCAGCTACAAACGCCGGCCTGCTTGGCAGCAGCTACAGCTGGCAATCTGCCAAGCAGCAACCATAAATACCTGTCAGCAACAGCACTTCTGTATTAACCCTTTCCTGTCTGAAATGTTAATCTGTTACACCCTTAAAACTTCTACATGAATCCCATAACAAAACAAAAATACACAGAACAGTGTCTGCCCTCAACACACATACGCACACATACATACACATGCGTACACATGGGATCCCATAAACAGACTTCACACAAATACAAAATTTAAAACACAAAATGTAGACAAAATGTGGTGCAACGACCCTGTGAAGAATCAAGAAACCAGCTCCAAACAGCGTCAGCGCAATGTAAGGTGGCAAGCTCAATCTCAGTGGGCATCCCCGCAGAGGCTCTGCCCCCCTCACATTGTATGAGGCTTGGGCTTTTAAACTGACCAAAATGCACACTCGTTCTGATGCAAGTGGCCAGCCTACATCGGAAGAAGTGGCCAGCAATATCTATAAAGGTCTGCAAGGGTCGGTAGAAACATGAACATACTTATATTCATTAACTTTTCTGTGCATGAACATCACAGAGAGACTATAAGCACACAATATATTTGCATCCCCCACCCATCTTACTTTTCCCTTTACAGCTGGCAATTTATCATGAGGATCTGGGGGATATAAATCAGGCTTCTTTTCCGGATCAACAGGTACCGGGTCAAAAGGACTATCCAGGTCAGCATCAGAATTATCAGGAGTCAGAAACTCAGGAGTAGCAATAGTACTTTGATGAACATGCACAGGCTTCTCATAAATGTCGTCTGGAGTCTCAGCGTTATCAAGTTTCGGAGTAATATTTCTTCTCCTTCCCCCGCTGCTTCTCCGGCGGCCGTACCTCTCACAGGCATGGGTAGCCCTGTTGGTGGCGGCACCCAGTCCTCTCCCAACTTTCTTGACACTTCCCCTGCCACCTTCCTCTCGGCATGGTACTTTTGCAGACAGTTCATAACCTCTCTCCATGGGGTCGACATCCCTCTTTGCGGTCTTACTGTCCTTTATCACATCCTCCCACAGTTTATCTCCCAACTGTCTCCATTCAGCAGTATCAAAACACCCAGCCGATTCTCGAAACAAACTGGCCGATCCTCCTATGGCTCTTCCTATGGCTATCAGGGTCTCCACCTCCTTAGACCCTACAGACTTTACTCCCCGTTTCTCAAGAAACTTTATGAGTAAACTTACGGCTACCTCACGTTCCATTTCTCGTGTCCCCTACACCTCGTCAGCCCCTGTCCATCTACAGGTAGCTCCCGACATCTTGCGCACCGGGCGTCCCCTGGTGCAGGCTCCCTCTGCCCTACAGCTGTGGCGCGCTGCAGCCTGTCGGCACCACTCCTCCAACGCTACCACTCTCCTTCCACAACTTCTTGGCCCTGCCGGTCCGGTCCCACCGGCCCTTTCTTATCCTTCCTGTTTCTTGGTCCCTGTTCGGGCGTCACTTGTTGCGGGCGGGGCCCACAGGCTCCTCTTGCCTGTGCGGTAGGCAAAGACTGCAGGCTCCTCTGCCTGCGGCAGGCCCCCCTGCCTGCTCTCCATGGTGGGAGAATGAAGACAATCAATATGATCATTCATCAGACTCTGTTTATTTCATCTGAGGGTTCCAGTTATATACTCTATGCAGGCACACTTGCTAATATACGATTGGCTACTTATGCTACTAATTGATACATGATTGGTTACGTGATTGGTACGTGCTTGATCACAGCTCAAAGGTTACATTCACATCCCACCCCCCCCTGTAGTTTTCCTCTTGGTTACGTTCCAGGGGGTTTCCAGCTTGCAGCTGTGCTTCAAGGTTGCAGTTATCAGTTCCTCCCTACATATCCCGACTTCTCAGGCTCCTCTGCCAGCTCCCTCAAACTCTTCTCACGCACACGTTCCCTAGTAACCTTCAGCCGAGGCCTCAAAGCCTTTGGTTCACTACTGCTGGGCCTATGGTCTCATCATGTCCGTTCTCCAGCAGCCATTCCCCAACAATACCCCTCTTTTCTTTTTGCATCCGCAACACCTTATGTTACAATCTGATATAGGATCCTACGCTACACTATTAAACAATGCAAATTATTAACAATTGAGTTAATATTCAAGAAATTGAGAAATTACTCCGACAATTGATATTGTCAAATATGTAGAATAAATAGCAACACTCACCTTCTTCAGTTGTATGTTTCTCAGAAGCAGAATGTACACCATGGCAGAAAGGAGGTTCTTTGTTTTGTGAAGTGGTACCCAAGTATAGTCTATGTGACCGTTGTGGACTACGGGTAAGCCTCCTTGTTTGTATAGCAAACTTCATCTATTTTTCACAGTCATAAGTTGAAAGGTTACAGAGTTTAAACCATTTCCCAGTTACAATATGCCTACCAGGCAGCAACAGCTGGGCAATAAACTTTCAGCCATAAATGTTTCTGAAAATGGCAAGTTCATGGCCAAAGCTGCAACTGCAGTAACAACAATTGATGTCCAAAATGGAATCTAGCTACACAGATCCCTTTAACATGAAACAGTATCTTACATTGCAAGGTACTTATCAGCAGCCTCCAGGTTAAATAAGACGGGTTAAGGTCAGGTGGGATGGCTCTGAAAGGCTTCCTCCAGGCAACCTGAGATTTGTGGCCTCCTCTAAGCATCCAGTTTTCCCTGATTTCATTCCCGTTCTATCGAACACTCTCAGTATCACTTTAGACTGGATATTTAGATCACTTAGCAGCAATAAAACAGAGAAGTGCTGCAGAATTGAATCTCATTTTGCTCAGCACACATCTCTAAACTGTGTGAAATGAAATACAGTGTGAAATGAAACGCAGTGTGAAATGAAACCTAATGTCTCCCATAGCAATACCATCTTCTTTGCTTTTTTGTTTTTCTGGGAGCATTATGATACACTAAATCCATTTGGACACACAATAGTACCCTGGTTGTACCACAGATTTCAAGAAGAGATTTCCAAACTTATGTAGCCATTGCAGGAGGTTGCCCTTCAGCCACCACACTCTCACAGAAAAATCCAATAATAAAGATAAAAAGAGACAACGTAAACACCTTAGTGTGCTGGTTTTGGCTGGGATAGTGTTAACTTTCTTCAGTAGTATGTAGTATGGGGCTGTTTGGGATTTTTGCTGGAAACAGTGTTGGTACTTCAGGGATGTTTTAGTTACTGCTGCACAGCACTTACACAGAGTCAAGGCCTTTTCTGCTTCTCTTTCACCATTGGATTCTTAATTACTTCAATTTGATCTACAGATAAGATGTCAGTAATGAAGCTATGGTTACCTGTGACCCATTTATGTTAGGTCTCATGGTAGCAGGAAAGGGAAAATGCGACTGAAGCTCTGCAGTTTCATTCAGTGTCCTCTTTCGGGATGTGAGCTATATGATGGCATAGACATGACAGAAAATGTGATCAGTTGAAATCCAAATGCCTTGACTTTTATAGAGAAAACAGGGCAACTGCTATGGGTCTGTGCTACCTGGGATACAACCTCTCAGTAGTGCCACATGCTTCCTGATTTTCATAGTCTTGTTTTACTGTTGTTCATGGTGCTCCTTCTTTCTCTCCAACCAGATCTTCTCTACCATAGCACTAGAAGTTTTCCTGAAATAACATACAAGGCAGGTGACTGATCTGCAGAGCCAACTGATAAATTTGCAGGGCAAATAAGGATACATGCCCCAAAAAGGAGTTTTAGGGGAGGATTACTGTGTTGTCAATTACTGAGAACAGATGTGGCTCATAGAGCTTGGGCAGAGAGTTCATCTGATTGCTCTTGCCCAAGTATAGATGATGGCTAGTCAACAAAATGTGATGCCCAAGAGGCTGTGAAACTAAACCCTCTGGAAACATGTCCAAAGAATAAACCAACTGTAAGGCAATACTGTACTAATAAATCAACTGATCCTCTTAACAGTAACAGAGTCAGATATGAGTAGGATGATTCTATTTAAGCCATCTGAGAAGCTTGTCAAAGCTATTCTATTAAAACAATACACAGAATTGTCATGGTTTAAGCCTCTATAACTCACACAGTCGCTCTCTCACTCTCCCCTCTTTCTTACCGCCGCTCCCGGAAGGATGGGTAGGAGAATCGAAGAGAATGCAACTCCCACAGGTTGAGATAAGAACAGTTTAATTACTAAAGTATAACACAAGACCACTACTGTTACCACCAATAATAATAATGACAAGAGATATACAAGGGAAAAGAATACAATCCCTCACCACCTACATCCAGCCCGACCAAGCAGTGCACCTCCACCCTTCCGGGTCTCTGCTCTCCATTTTCCATCCTGGGCATGACGTGCTGTGGCATGGAATACCTCTTTGGTCAGTTTGGGTCAGGTGTCCTGTCTCTGCTTCCTCCCACCTTTCCCTCCTCCCTAGCAGAGCATGAGACTCAGAAAGTCCTTGGTCAGACCAAAACATTACCAAGCAGTAACTGAAAACACTGGTGTTATCAGCGCAGTTCCCAGGCCTAAAATCAAAAACACAGCGCTGCACCAGCTACCAAGAAGGAGAAAAATGACTGCTGCTGCTGAACCCATGACAAGAATTATTTGTATCAAATACAAGGAAATAGCCTCTAGCTTTCATCAAATGTAATAATGATATTAATTTTTTATTAATGAAGATAGCAGTCTCTTTGGCTAGCTGCCTATTGCAGTGTCTTGTTTTTTTAACTCCTCACTATTATTTCTGGAGGGCACTAGTTCCAAAAACATCATGAAGGAAGGATCTCCCATGTTAAGTCCTTTGTGCAGCTTATCAGAATTGCAGACTGACTAGTTCCGAAGTAAAAACTAAATCTCTGCCCTAGTTATCTTGGGCGGTCAGTAGGAAAACACAAGCTAAAGATGAATGATATTTCAAATATCTATCTACCCAACAGAATACACCAGAATGAATTTATTGCCTATAACAAAGTAATTAGCTATTTCATGGTAGGATCAGGATGTAGGTTTTCTCCATGTAACTTCCAAATGGAACATGACAACCAGTGCTAGACCAGAATATGAAACTATTACTTCATTAAACAGGATTTTATGGTGTGGAGTAAGATAACATTTGGCTTGAACAAAATTATAACATTCTGTCCTTTCATTCATGCTCCAAGTTCAGCAGAAACCTACTGGAAATTGTATTTTCAACCATCTTAGTTTTCACCTGTAAAATATAATTGCTGCTTAAATTAAAGCACTCAGTTGCTCAAAAATATTTTGGATGTGGAGAATGGGTAACTTCAAAACTGTATATTCAGTTTCTCCTGCCTTTATAATCAACTCGCATAAGACATGACTTAAGCAAAGAGAAGACATACCTTAATGAAGGAAATTGAAAATACTGGCCAATTTGATACTGACCATGCAGAATCACCAGCAGTCAGTAAAAGCTGTACCTGTAAGGGGGAACTTCCAGCTAAAAACCTGGGAATTAACAGCCTACACCACATAATATCCTCTTGAAGAGGCCCCCCCTTCTCAGACGTGGGAGCCCTTTCTCTGCCTGTTTTTAGCCTAGACAGGAACAAGGTAGTTTTTCTCTTTCCTGAGATGTCTTCCCTCTTTCTATTATTTTCTTTAAACAAAAAAGAAAGTAAAGAAAATAAAAAGAAGTGCCAAAAAACTGAAATGAGCTCTCATTCTATATCCCCAACATAGACAGCAGGATGTAAAGTAAATGTTTGTTCTTACTTTTCCCTGATTAGACTTGAATTACTAGTCTTAATAATCACTGCAATTTGCTGTTATCTCCTGGAAGGAAATTTCACAGCATTTCCATAGGCACTGGAAACAGAACAATAAAAGCTCTCAGGATTCCTCAGACAATGAACAGATGGGTGGAAGGACAGGTAGAAGAGTCCCTTTCTAAAGTGGAGGTATAGGGCTCTTATCTACATCAGTTCTCTCCCTTCTTCTGGGCCGTATTTCCAGGAGATGGATATTCTAGCTTAATGTAAATTTTATTTCTTAAGTTATAGCCTCTTAAAGTACCTTTTAGCCATAAATGTAAAGCAAGAATACTATGATGGCTGTTGGACCATAATCTGTTTTTTAATTACTCTTTTTCACTCTCATACTGTGGCAGTACAATTCTCTTTTCAGTCACAAACTATATTCATGACGTATGTATCATGAAATAAAATTGGCACAGATAAGAGCAACTGGTCACATTACTCTGTGCAACTGAATCAGAAGACAATGCAACTGTAGAGAATTTGTAATTCAGTGAGTCTCTTGCAGAAAATTTTGAAAGATCCTGTTGCTATTGATAAATTATAAACCAAACAGCAATAAATTAGACAATTACAGAATACATGTTAAGTGTTCAAGGCCAGGTTGGACAGGGCCTTGAGCAATCTGGTCTAGTGGAAAAGGGCAAAGGAAAATCTCTAATCTTGGACTGATAGCAACAAAACTTGTAAAAATAAAAAAAGTTAGGTTGATTTTTTTTCTTTTCCCCTAAATAGCTGTTTAACCTTATAATTAGAAATTCTGTAGCCTTGATAGTGAGAGAATGAGAATTTCTCTAACAGTCACCCCCAAATAGGACACATGAGTCTAAGACAAAGGGAATTTTTCTAGAGCTTCTCCAACACGGGTTGCAGTCAGGTTAGGTCAAATAGAATGGAGCCTCGAAGTTCCTAAAGAAATTCAGCTTGGATTAAAGTGTGATTTTTCCTGAATAGTGTAAAATCTAAAAAAGCAATCAAAAGATTCATGAGATACAAGCATTTAAAAATAGAAATTTAGGCAAAGTGTAGCCACTGAACAGCTACATATACCTTCAACTTAGTCCCAGTGTACAGTTTACATATCAGAATGTATTTCTTTACAGACAAATTAACTGACAGTTCATTATGAGTTAATACAAAAACTAGTTACACTTGTAAAAAAAAAAAAGAGTTTTTTTGGTAGACTGTTCTTTATCCTACACGCACAGTAATTTTTAGTTGGTGCAGCCCTGTTTTCTTCACTAAATCACATTGACATAAAGCTGTTGAAATGGGAATGACAATCAAAATCCTAGTTTTAATGGCTGTGTTTTGTACTTACATGACTGGCATTTGTCTGCTTTGGTAAGACAGAACTGTTGACTGAATTCAGTTACATAAATGCTATTTTTTTTTATTAGTAGTATTTTTTGGTTTTTTTTAGAAAAATAGGTCTTCTGTACCAGTGGATATTGTGTTAAAGACAGAAATGTAGGGGAAAAGGTTAGAGTTGAAATGTATTACATGCTACTGGAATTTTCCTTGTCCTATACATGCAGTTACAATGCAGTACTTTGTTCTGTTACACAGATGTTGATCTGAAGAAGTAATATCTACATAGAAATTTGCTTGAAGCCATGAAGGAAGCTTTTACCAAATATTCTCCAAGAAAAGCTGCTGTTTTGTATATATTTGGGAGACAGACGCAGCAATGAACCAGTTATTTCATCTACCACATGGTGCAGTCTTCATAGGCAAGCCAGATATTTAGCACTACTTGTGAGACTCCTGTATCTAGCGGCAATTTTGCTGCTTGTTTGGAAGATATTTTATTAAAAAAAGAAACCAGTATATCAGCAGCATATAGCTTGTTATAGCAAACGTACAACCTAGAGCTTTTGAGAATAACAGATTTTTCAAAGAAGAAAGAGGGTTTAGAAAGCACTCACACACTTCAGCTTTAAAAAGCACAGTCTTTGTTGATTTAAATAGGCTAGACCACTCTTGCCCTACTATTTCTGAATAATAGCAGGTCATTATTAAGAAGAGAATGATAACAGCAGACGTATTACAAAAGAGACTGTCAGATATTAGCATCATCCACAGGAATAACGTTCAGGGTCTTGCATGTTCAAGAATAACTCCCACAAAATAAGATAAGGAATAAAGGGTTAGATTTTTTATGCTTTTATGCTTTTTTTTTTTTTTTTTTTTAATTCTGTGTGAAAACAATTGCTGTGGACTTATTTTTCAGCAGGCTGAAGATACCTGTAGTTTTAAAGCTCACTGGAATTGTCTGCTCATTAGTATTCAAACATTTTTTAAATAGGCAAATCCAAATCATTGGCATTGTAAACTGGCCTATGATGCCACCAGTATATAAAGATAAATCTCTGACTCTGATATTGCTTGGCCACCATTCAACAGTTACACTATTTCCAGTGACACTCGAAAACCCCCTATTCTTTACACATATACTACCTGCTTGGTTTTCTGTTAGTCTAGAAACTTACTGCAGTGTGCTATAAAACATTAGTCTAGCCTAGCTCAATTAAATGCCAGGGTGGGAGAGAAGCCCACAGAATTACTGCTGCCTTTGGTGGGCTGAATAGTGCAATATTTTCATGGTCTAAATAAACCAGTGAAAGTGACATACAGGATCTCTTCAGCTTCTGTTACTTACTCCTCCTAAAACGTAGCTCCCATGAGATAACATTTCTATTCCTGCAGAATGAAAGCTTTAAACTGATGATGCAGGGATCAGCAGCTGCAATACCACTTCCAAGTGCCAGGCTGCAAATAAAGCCAGTCCTGTAGACAGTGCAAGGCATTGCAAGGGCTATGAATGAACACAGAATTTGAGATACCTTTTGCAGATAACAGTAGCTGCAGTCTTCTCTTCAGTAGTCAAATAAAGCAGGCTAACTGAGTCAGCTTTATCGCATACTTACCCAGTTGACTACATGCAGAGCAAGCATGTGATTCCTGCTGAATTCAAGCCATGGCACTGGCCATCATTTTAAAATTGAAAATAAATAGAAAACCTAAGAAAGACTGTGGGCTGGGGTTTTTTTGGAGGGATGGGGAGTAGAAGAGAGAAGGAGAAGCATCTGCTTTGCTATTGGTTTATCATTACACTGTTATGACTACAAATTTATCTATACTGAGTATCTATATGGTGCCCTTCAGTCCCTGACAACCTTAAGAGACATGGGGTAATTATGCCTTTCAGTCCCTGACAACCTTAAGAGACATAGGGTTATTATGGCTAGCACACATCTCTCCCCAGGGACTAGGTACCGCACCTCTCTATTTTAAGTGTGATAGAATAGAAAATGGAGTAGGGGTCTCAAATGGCTTCTAGCTGTTAACCTCAGGAAGCAGCTTTAAAATTCTTGTTTGTTACTGTAGTTGTTAATAGTTTCCAAAAGGATGACTTCTAAGACTGCAAGAGCTCACTGACTTCACACACATACATCCTTCTCTGAGGTTAAATGTAAATTGTTTATGAGCACACAGCTGAGAGAAAAATTACCTAATGAAGTGCACTTGCCTGAGCACAGACAGTGCTTTCTTGCAAACACAAAAAGGAGCTTTTAAAGTGAAAACCTGCTTTTGTTTGAAACTCAGAAATATTTATGGAAAATTCTGCCTCTAGGCTCCAAGACATGAGCATGCATAAATACACAGAGCACTGCTCCCATTTACGTCCCTTCAGTCTCAAGGGGGAAAAGGTCTGAAAAACAAATCTGATTTACAAAGGGGCTGAAATTAAACTATGCAAGTTAGAACACCTTAGTAATAGTGACAGCCAAAGTACTTACCTAGGCAGACTCTGTTGAGATACATTCTGTTGACAGGCCCTTCAAGAAACAAGATACGAAAGTCAAAATCATGTATTTTGAAGTCAATATTGCAGAACTCTGCATTGAACTTCACCAACTGATGATGAGAAAAGAGCATTACATACTGACATTTCTTTCAGGAACTGGAGAATAATAAATAAATGAAATCCAACATTTTTGATCATATAACTGCCAGCCTTCACCCTGGAAGTTCAATCAGATTGGATTGACTACCAGTATTTAGAAAATTAGTTAGGAAAGATCCTGCAAGCAGTGCTTACAAATTTAGAGCTGTATTTTTTTGAATTTTTTTTTTTTTACTGAGCTCTTGAGATTATGCAAGATGTGAGTATCTTTTCCCTACTATGCAATGGGAAAAAAATGACAATGGCAACACTCTCAAACTGTTAGAAGATTCATACATGATCATCTATGCTTAGACCACATGGGAGTTAAATAGAGACAAAAGAGATGTCAACTCAGTAATTTTAGATATTAAAAAAAAAAAAAAAAAAAAGAAAGCAAATACTTCAAACCTATCTGTTAAGCAATGCTGTTTGGGAATGCTTTCTTTGCTCTTCTAATGCCTTTCCCATCGGAAAGGGGGTGGAATGCATGTGCTGATTTCTCTAAAATTTTCCTCTAATAGGGCTGTTTAAGGTCAAAGTGAAACACAAATAACCTCACTCAATTTACATACAAGGTACTCTGACAAGCCAAATGCCTTCACTTGGCAACAGCTGAAGCAACACAGCCTATGTAGCCTGGAGAAGAGAAGACTGCATGGAGACCTCATAGCAGCCTTCCAATAGCTGAAGGGGGCCTATAGGGATGCTGGGGAGGGACTCTTCATTAGGGACTGTAGTGATAGGAGAAGGGGTAATGGTTTCAAACTTAAACAGGGGAAGTTTAGATTGGATATGAGGAAGAAATTCTTTACTGTAAGGGTGGTGAGGCCCTGGAATGGGCTGCCCAGGGAAGTTGTGAATGCTGCATTGCTGGTGGTGTTCAAGGCTGGGATGGACATAGCCTTGGGTGGCATAGTTTAGTGTCAGGTGTCCCTGCCCCTGGCAGGGGGGTTGGAACTAGATGATCTTTGGGTCCTTTCCAACCCTAACTATTCTATGATTCTATGTCTGAAGCATTTCAGCTGTCCTGCTTGTTCAGTGTTGCTCAGACACTTCTCATTCTGCAGGAAATGAGGTTATGGTTACTTACAATAAAGTTGGGGAGAAAGTGCAGTAAGTTTTAAGCCTTTGAATGGCCAGTGCCAGCTTCCTTCTTAATATTTTGCTTCAGCAAAGCAATTCAGTATTGACAGTGAAGAGTACTAATAGTGTTTGTTATTCATTCTTAAAGTTCAGTGCACTAAAAAAAGTGAAAATATTTATTGTCAGTCAGTTTCCATCAAACAGCTGAATCCGATTATGTTTGGTTTTCCTTTTGATAGGTTTCTCATAGAAAACACCTCTTCTTTTTCTCTTGTTCCCATTCAAGGACTCTGCGTACAAGATCAAACTTTTTACATGCTTTTAAAGCCTTCTGCCATCATAGCATGGCTATCTCTTTAAATTATGTTTCTCTTCCTCTCTCAGTCTTTGTTGTCAGTAAATCAGCTTTAGATAGTGAATACTGTAGACAACACAGCCTGTTTCTGGGAATCTCCTCTGCAGAGAGAACGAAACAGTTCACTCTCTGCTCCAAGAGAGGGTCTGTGCCATCTACAAAGGGTTACTGGCTTCATTTGCAGGTAGAAGTGCCACTCGGTCATTCGTCCCATATCTCAGTGATGGTGTTTCTGCCAAGCAGGAGAGATTAAGCCATATGAAGAGAGTTCCCTAAACACCAGAAGTGGAGGAAAAAGTAGCACAGCTCTCCGGCACATTTCCTGCAACACTTACATAGGAACCATTTTGTTCAATATTTAATCCTAAGGTTCTTTTAGCATCTTGTTCAATTACTAAAGGAAAGTTTAAAAAATATCATCAGCATATATAGAATTAGCCAAGACTTCCTATCACTACCACCATTCATCACCAGCCTTGAGAAATCAAGTCTTTTAATTCTCTCCCACTCATTCCACTCACATTAGTACTTCTATGTCAAATACAGCTGATTTAAAAGGATTGGTTGGGAAATAATTTCTTCTCAAGTAACCCAGTAATTCAAGTGATGTTTTAAATGGTGTGAGTTCTCTTTTGCCTTATCAAAGTTACACAAGTATTGTAGCAACATACTTGGTGAAGCAGGAGAAAAGCCTCCCTTTTTCTCTGCAAATCCTGGAGAGGGTAAGGAGGGGGAAAGGTATAGAGAAAGGGCTTACATAATTACTCCAGTACAGGCTGTTGATCCCACTAACATGGAAACACAAGGAATTAGGCAGCCTAATGCTGGTCACCGATAGCTTTTTCTTATGTCTCAAGCCCCTAATCTGAAGTATATTCCTTCAGAGGCACATAACTCATAATTTCTATTTTACAGGAACAAACAAACCTACAGGTAACACACCATTCTGTGGCACCATACATAAGCATAACACCTTATTAACTCACACTTTTCAAGAGCCTCCCCTGGAGAAACATAAAGGCTGAAAATGTCGTGGTCTCTCCGAGAGCAGCACAAATATGTCCCTTACCAGTCAGAAGTTTGGCTACTGCAGGCAATGTTTCCTCAGCTGTGCTATGGAAAGGAGCAGCTGCCATTGTCACTGTACATCATGCACTTTAAAAAATGCTGGGGAACCTCTGCCACAATTAATCCCTCTCCTGACTGTCATAGCATGTACAATGAGTCTTCTCCTTGTGCAGACTTTTCTACTTATCTCTATTTTTTGCTACAGAAGCCATGTCTACACAAGCAAGGGATTGTATGTAAGAATGAATAGGCTCTGACTTATGCACATCGGATCAGCCTTTCAGAGGCTTCTTCTGAGTCAGCATGCTCCATTAATTTCCAAAAGTCAAAAAAAGGTATTTAATTCAACAGCCAGGAGGCCATGGATTAACAAGCAGAGAAACACAAGGATATGAGAGCAGTCACTACAATCACAGTAAATACTGTACCTCAGTTCTCCACTGGCCCTCTAACAGCAGCTGGGATGGGAGCTTTGGGTGCCAGCTGGACGTACCTTGCTGTTCCTGCCCTGCTCATGACTATTTTTGGATTCTAAATAGAATCCACCAATACCCATGGCAGTACCTTGAGGCTTCAGATCCAAGGCTACCAGTACAGCCTCTTCATCACCAGGCTCAGGATGAAGTTACATGAGGTGGGACACACAACCTCATGGCTCTTCTCATTTCCTGATTCCCTCTTTATACTGTTCCTGAGTCCCTCCTTGCCCCTCTGAGCTGGATGCCCTCCCTGAGCTGTCTGCACCTCCTGTCTGGAGGGAGACTGATTGAACTCACTGACTTGACAGAAAAAAACCAAGCAATAGAAAACAAATAAAAAAAAAGGAAATTAAAAAGAAAAAAAAGAAAGCAGATATATTCTGCCTCATGGGTGAGCACCACATCTCACACAAAACACAACAGAATGGTTATACTCAGAAACTTCACCCCATGCTTTCCTACCTCTCCCTCCCTTACAAGCGCAGCATGACTCCCCAAGCTTGGCCTCCAGAGCTGTGCCAAGTGTAGCTCTGGGGTGCTCTCACCCCATGGTGGCAGCCCTTGAGTCCGCCTGTGGCAACTGCTTCTGGTGAATATAGATGGAAATGTAATTCCCTGGTTGTGTTTTTATTTCTGCTATCACAGAACACTCCTGCTCTCCCTCATTACTCCACAAATCCTTACTCTCAACTACTTCATCACGTTAACCCAATGTTTTGCAGGATAGCACTCAGTTTGAGTTTCTGTGTGTTCCTACTGACTCGCCCAAATTCTTTCTAGTAGGGGCTGAAAGCCTGAAAGCCAGAATTAAAGGCACTTGTGGTGCAGTGAGAAGCATATTGGAATTTGCTGGACAGCTGCTGAGCATCTACTGGATGCTGAGACCAGCAGCAGCCTGCTCCTGCACCCTGGCGATGCTCATCTATGGCAACTGAGGCACAGACTCCAGTTGTGATGCAACTGAAATCGTTTATTAGGAGATCTTATAGGCTTTTTACAGACCCCTGCCCAGCAGTTAGTAATTGTTAGCATCTGTTAGTTTCTTTTTAGTGCCTTTTGCAACATCATATGCTTTTCTCAGCCAATCGCATTATTGTTCACACACCTTTGCTTGAACAACTTATTTGTTCCCAGTTGCATAAGCACATTTCTCTGTTACCACTTTCTGCTACATTATTACTTTCCATTTTCCCTTAAACACGCATTCTTTTGTCACATCAGTCCACATTGGAGACTTTCATTAGCTCCTGGGAAAGTCCCAGGTAGGTTACATCTTTGTCTTCAGTAACTTCTTTGTTTCAATGTCTACAGCTCCAGGAGATTATCTTGGTGTTCTAACTTCAGCTCCTCTTGACTCCCATGGTTTGCAGCTGATGAGGGTCAGGATTGCTGGTGCAGTTTCTTGTGCAGCATTCCCCACACTCAGCCCCTCCCCATGCATGGCGGGTCCCATCACCTTCCTCCACCAACCTGCCAGCCAGCAGCCCACCCCAGTCCATAGCAGCGCTGCTCGCTTTTATGTTACTTCTAGCGTCAGGCCTATAATTGTTAACCAGTATCACCAGCTGATTAGACACTGAGCAATTCCAGAAACACCAGTCTGGGGGTGATAACTTTCTGTCACGTCAAATCTGACACCTCAAAAAAAAAAAAAAAAAAAAAAAACAAACAAAAAACCAAACAATCAACCACCCCCCCCCCAAACCCCTGAACCCTCCAAACCCCCCCCAAAAAAAAAAAAAAAAAAAAAAAAACAACCCAACATACACATAAGCAGGCATTTCATGGCTTTTAAATATTAGCACCGACAATTTTTTCTGCTTCACTTCTTACACTTTTTGTGAGTTTTAATTATTTAGAGTTCAGCCTGCTCAAAGATGTATTTTATTTAATTTTTGATATTTGCTTTTCAACTGCCGCACCTTCTTTGTCACAGCTTCAAATTTGCTGCAACTTCGAAGTTTCTGAGAATGTGCCAAGGGATTTGATGCTGGTACCAACTCACAGATTCACTCATCCCATATCTATTTTGTTACCTTCAAATGCCATTGAGATGTCTTGATTAGATCTCTTTCCTCAACCACTGCTCAGGTAACCTGTCTCCATTTTTCTAGGGAAAAAAGGAACAATAAACCCAAGCCAAAATTATTTTTGCACATTTTTCAGAATAAAGGAACTTAAATCGTACAAAATTACAGGAGGTGATATCTCCATAGGATTATGGGCCATCCTAGCATCTTAGATATTCAGTCAGGATCACAGCGACTTGCTCTTTGTTTATATAGGAGTGGGATATTCACCAGAAAAAAATAAAGGTCTTCGTAGGATGCCCATTCTAAATCCTCACACTGATGCTCATATTAAATCCTAAAGTGTTGGCTGATATAAACCTAGTCAGAGAACCTCAATTTGAATCTACATTTTTCTAGAAATATGTTAACATGCAACAAAGAAAAAAATTAACAATCAAAACCTCAAGCTCCAATTGCACTGCTCCTTACTATTAGGAAAACATGATTTTTGATAAATGGTCTCCTGATAGGGCTAATGGATATATTTTCTTTTATTAACAAGAAAACCCTAAAACCTCTCTTATATGTATGTGGACTGCACGCCTGTGTCTAGATGGCCATAACACACAGTTCTTGAGCTCCCTTTCCATTTTCCAGAATGCTAAATTTGCATCCACTGCTTATTTCAAGGTAAAACTTCTACAAGTAGCTCATTTTCCAGACTAAACCAAATAATTACACTAACTGATATATAGTATATTACAGTACATCTTCATTAATAGAAGCCAATTGGCTCCATCTTTCCCAAGAAGTCAGGACAGACCCAGTGGTCTGTCCATGGAGAGCAGATTTTGGAAGCAAATAACTTTTATATGTGTAAGTTTCATTCTGAATAGGTAGGTGCTGAGAAAATAGCTGTCAGGAGCACCAAATCAAAATGCAGAAAGACTGAAAACTGCTGACAGTGCTCTGGAAGCTTTGGAGGTGAAATTGGAATTCAGGTGGGGTTTGGGTAGAACCGCTGGGAGCTGGCGGGATAGCTCCTCTTCCCAGGAGCAAGAGTTCCCTGAACACCAGGTCTGCATTTCAGCTTCACCACTCTTATATACTCCTGGATATTAAAATATGGAGGATTAGGTCTCTGGCCTCAAGGGCTGGCCCACTCTTCCTGAAGGTCCACAAATCAGCCTCCAGGACAGGCTCTGCACCAGCCAGAAACTTTTTTAGGGATTTGAGATGTGCTTCAAATGCATGGGGAGTCTGAGAGCAGATTAAGCTGTCCATATAGACATAGTCATTCTGCAGAACAAAGCTGCTTGTGCCAACAGTTTGGTTAGGTGTCTGAATACAGATTAAAAGGTGCTCACTTGTGCAAATACTGTCTTTGTTCTAGGTTTCTTTACTACTGCCATCACCCAGACAGCACACTGCCTATAACATATCTACCAAAACTGCTATTGGTGTTTGAAGCAACAAAGGTGATGTAACTCACAAACAGCTTTGATTAAGAGAGAAAATAACATCAACTTACATGAAAATATTCAGTGCTTGTTTGGTATTTTGGTTTTACTCTAATAAAAAAGTAAATGTAATCTTTTGTAAATTGTTGTTCATCAGAGAAAAAAGGTATAACTACATGCACTTCCTGCAAATGCTGTATTTAAATATTCAATACAGCTGTACTTGTGGAGAACTGACAGAAAAATCCCCTGCTCCCTCTTCATCCTCATTCAGCAAACCAGGTGGAGGATTTTGAACATAAATTCAGAAAGTATTTTCATAGAGTATTTCAGCAATTAAGATTGTGGCTTTAAGCAGTTCTGACTCTTCTCACATTCTCTTCCTATGCCTTGGTGGAAATCAATCAAACTCTTAAGCTGCTACAATAATATCCAAGAGATGAAACAGAAAAAATAGTGGGATAAGGTACCTTATGAGTAAGATTTTGGCAACAAAAACTAACATCTCTGTTCTTTACCTAAATGTTTAGACTTACAGTTGCTAAAACCAAAATAAAATTGTTTGTTGTTTTTTTTGTTTTGTTTTGTTTTTTTGCTTTTTTGTGGGTTTTGTGTGTGTGTGTGCTGTTTTATTTTTTAATATATGGTACATTTTATATGTAACATACTTCATATATTGAAACAAGTACTATAAATCTGCACAGAGAAATAAGTCTTCCAAGAAAAAAATACTCCACTATTCTTCACTATATTTTGTAACAGACCCACAGAAGGAAACAATACCATACCTACAGGCTCAGGCATTGCAGTCCTTCATACCTGCAGCCATAGATCCACGATCCTCATGCAGAGGGCCCTGAAAGGTGAATGATGCTGGGCAGTACCCTAGCTGCTCCCATCTGTGGTCAGTGCTGGGGATCCCATGAGGCCAGGGAAGACATGCCATCTCTCTCCTGGATGGAAAAGCAAGTCAGATAAGATAGGATTATGTCACTTTCTTGGTCATTATTAGCGTTTGATATGGGTACTTTCTCACACTGTTGTCCTGAACTAAACGTTCAGGACACGTTGTTTGTTGGTGTACCTCAACACAGCCATGGCTCATCCTTTAGTCCTTATAAGGCTTTTTGATTTTTCACAAACAGACAAACAATTTTACCAAAGAAAAGGTATTTCCTTGACATTCAGTCTGTGGCAGCATAGGACAACTCAGTCCCCACAAACTGTCCCCATCAGAGCTTTGATAATTGCAACTAATTTTAGTTTTGTGGGAGGCCAAAAAAAGTGTCTACAAGGATTTTTTTCCCGCAAGGAACCTGAGAGTAAATAGGTACCGTTAAAAAATTCCAAATTTGGATATGTTAAAAATAACCTGCACTCTGCAGAGCTTTCTTGATTGATACAGGATTATCCTCTCTTACTGGAAAACCACATCAGTTTCAGAAGGGATTTTCTTTTTTTTGAGCAGCTGAAAGCACATGTAAAAAATTGTCCAGAACGGAGCTTTCATGCATCTGTATAACTCTGTTGTGCACTATGAATTTGCAAGTGAGACATACTAACTTGGATCAGTGCCCATTCTCAGAATGAAATACAATTAAAACCTGGCAAAATACATACCAAGAGGATCACTGTGTAACCTCAGACCTATAGACTTAAATTCTTGTAGAAAGTTTGAAGATATGCAGCTAATACCTTGAAAAAGTACATTTTAGGGAACCTTTTTTGACTAAGATGTGGGGGAAAAGAAATTAGAATTAGAGATTAGGGAAATAGAAACCCATATTGATACGTAAGTAAGAATGTCTGCATATGTTTGTGTGCAGAGCCATGCAGCTTAAAAGCACACATAGCTTTGGGGGTTTTGGTTACTTGGTTTTAATCTGTTCCAAGTTGTGATCCTCAAACTGTGTTTTTCATACATGGGTTTAGCTAAATCTTCATCATCCATGGTGGTTTTTGGAAATTAATATTATAATAAGCTTTGTATCATGCTAGTAATAACTGCAAGAATCAAGCTAAATATTTACTGTTATGAAAAATGTAATGCTTTTATTTTTGAAGTGGAGCAGCTACAAAACCACTAGTAAATGTTTGTCATTTTTATTTTGGTATTAAAAACCAAGTTTTTATGACCTCATTCAAGAAACCCACAAGAATCTGGCTGTTATTTTTATTTTATGCTTGTGCACTTTACATCATTTCATACTTCTAATAACTAATGATGATAGGTAATTACTTAACAGATGGTCAAAGCTCTTTAATTACTTTAAGGACTACTGAGCTTTGCTATATTTTGGGAGCATTTACTGTGGTGACTTTTCATCTTCCTCAGGTCATTCCAAGTTTGTTCAACGACATTAAATGTTCAAGGGCCTGTTTTGTTTCATTTTGCTTTGTTTGTTTGTTTCAGACCCACTGAATGGGAGGTTAGTAACATGCTGCTTCAGGCTGTTGCTATTTCAAATACCTTTCTTTTGTCAGGCTGCTCTTAGAAAAACTGAGAAAGCATCACCCTTCTCTTTTCTCCCCAGGCCTCCTCAACACATCAGCCCATGCAGCCCAGGGCGTTTGACCTTTAGTTACCAGAGATTCATCTCTCTCAATTTCCTGTAGCAACATGCTATCAGATCATTAAGAGGAGACTAGGGGGGAAAAAATGTCAAACCTCAAAGCTAAGTGGGCTCGTCTCAATAATGTCTTACACTGCATTTATACTATCTATCTCCTGAGTAACACAGGCAGGAAAAATTTCCAAATCAGAAGGGGCAAAAATAAGGAAGGAAATTCATAGTTCAATACAAAAACAGTTAGTGACCTCTTTATACTTCTCTTGCACTTTGAATAAATTTCACATTAACCACAGTAAACACTAGCCTAATTATTAGAGGTACACTATAGACCACCACCTCTGCTGAATGCTTTTTCTTTTCTAATAGTTTTTTGTCTGGAGTTGTATGTAAATGCATATGAGGAGCTGCTATGGTAAAAGATACAAAATTGACTGAAATAAATTTACTGCATCACAAATTAGCAAAGAGTATGGCTAGAAACAATTCCATTTTATGCGCTCGCAACCCAGAAAGCCAACCATGTCCTGGGCTGCATGAAAAGGAGCGTGACCAGCAGGTCGAGGGAGGTGATCCTGCCCCTCTACTCTGCTCTTGTGAGACCTCACTTGGAGTATTGTGTGCAGTTCTGGTGTCCTCAACATCAAAAGGACATGGAACTGTTGGAACAAGTCCAGAGGAGGGCCATGAGGATGATCAGGGGACTGGAGCACCTCCTGTATGAAGAGAGGCTGAGAAAGTTGGGGCTGTTCATCCTGGAGAAGAGAAGGCTGCGTGGAGACCTCATAGCAGCCTTCCAGTATCTGAAGGGGGCCTATAGGGATGCTGGGGAGGGACTCCTTATTAGAGACTGTAGTGATAGAACGAGGGGGTTATGGGTTCAAACTTAAACAGGGGAAGTTTAGATTGGATATGAGGAAGAAATTCTTTACTGTGAGGGTGGTGAGGCCCTGGAATTGGTTACCCAGGGAAGCTGTGAATGCTCCATTGCTGGCAGTGTTCAAGGCTGCATTGGAGAGAACCTTGGGTGGAATGGTTTAGTGGGAGGTGTCCCTGCCCCTGGCAGAGGGGTTGGAACTAGATGACATTAAGGTCCTTTCCAACTTTAACTATTCTATGATTCTATGATTGCTGCTAAAATAAACTATATGGCTTTTGCAATTTTCATGAAACTGCGAAATCTGAAATAATAGGCAAATGAAGCCAGTATGATTTCTTTACATTTAGGACCAACAGCCCTCCTGGTGTATAGCTAAGGTTACAATTGATTAAGTTGGATGCTTTTCATTTGATGTGAAGAGCTGCACAGATAGTACAGGACAGAGAATACACGAGTTGTGGCTAAATGTGCCCAGAAGTGTGCTTCATTATTAAAAATAAATATTTTTAACAATTTTGTTACTTGAAATAAAATAGGTACATAATATGAATATAACAAATAGATTATAAGGCAGAAGTTGTGAAACTTTCATTTGGAGTGTTCAGCATAAAGGTTTCGTTCTTGTTTGGGAGGAACTCAGTCAGCCGTAACCAGAGAGAGGCTGAATTCCTCCCTCTATCCTTTCTTTGGCTGAGGGATGGACATTTATTGCCTTCATGCATGAGTATGTATTTACAGTAAGTTAGCTGTCCAGGACCACGTGGGACTCAGCAGCATTGCTACCTCTCCAGACATTTGGTCAGTATTCTAATATTTAAGTAACAGCCCCTGGAATTATATAATTGTCGTGGTTTAAGCCCAGCCGTAACTCAGAAAACCACGTAACTGCTCTCTCACTCCCGCGGCATGCTCCCCCCAGCTACTGGAGGGATGTGGAGGAGAATCAAAAGAATGTAACTCCTGTGGGTTGAGATAAGAACAGTTCAGTAACTAAGGTATAACACAAATCACTACTGCTACCACTAATAATAACAATTATAAGGGAAATAAGAAGGGAAGGGAATACAACCGCTCACCACCCGCCAACTGATACCCAGCCTGACCCAGCAGTGATATAGCCCTTCTGGGCAACTACCCCCAGTTTATATACTGGGCATGACATGCTGTGGTATGGAATATCTCTTTGGTTAGTTTGAATCAGGTGTCCTGTCTCTGCTTCCTCCTGGCTTCCCCTCCTCCCTGGCAGAGCATGAGACTCAGAAAGTCCTTGGTCAGACTAAACATTACTGAGCAACAACTAAAAACAATGATGTTATCAGCACTGTTCCCACGATGAAAGTGAAAAAACACAGCACTACCCCAGCTACTAAGAAGGAGAAAAATGATTGCTACTGCTGAACCTAAGACAATAATGCATTTATTCTCATAACTAAGAAAAGTACAGGATGACATGTTTCTTTTCCTTTGTGTACCTCGGATTGCTCAGAGCACAAATGTCAACTTCCCATTTGTATGCACTGAAACTGAATAACTCCTGTAACATTGCAATTTTATTCTTGATTGAGAAGAAAATGATAGTTATTTGCCCAATGAAAACTCAAACATGACCTCAACTTGTATTTTGTTCAATAATCTCTAGGCATTCAGTAAACTGCTGTTCTGAGCAGATTGCATTCAAACATAGAGTAAATACTTATAATCATCACCATGAAAAAAATGGACTTGCTAGGTATTAATTTTTGATGTCCTAAGCACTTTCTTTGCAATTCCATTGTCATTTGGCATCACTGTACCATAAATTTAGAGTGTTGCCTGGAATAGCTCTGCATTCTTTTGTAGCATAACTCCTTATGATTTAACAAGTCTAAGCAGATACAGCTGATTGTATAAGCCATTTGCATTTACTACTGCTTAGGAAGGTATGAGATACAATCTAAAAGCTTTTAAAATAAAACTATCTTTGCATGGCTTAATAAATTGTTATGAATAAGCAGAATCCTCACTTATTATGTTACTGAGCTTTACAAGAATTTGTAACTGATGGGGGGAAAAATGAACAAAACAGAGAACAAACCAACTGTAAGTCTTGAAAGGGGCTGTATGAACAAAGCCAGAGAGATGATTGAATAAGGAAGAATCACACTTTGGGGAAACACTAGGAGGTAATTATTATGTCCAATTTTGCCCAGTTTTTCTTACCTGTGACCAGAGCTGTGGAACCTGAGATCCCACACTGGAGTCCTCCTCAAAAGGATTTTGGGATTTGGTTCTTCTTTTCCTAAAGGTGGATAAAATGCTACAGAGTGTCACAGACCAGTGTGCAAGTTTACTGCAAGCTTTCTGAAAAAATTGTGAGTGCTGCTCTTTAGAAACAGAGGTAAAAATAAAAGCTGAAGAAGCAGGGGTTTGAGTTTCTCCCTGGCTTGCCAAACTCTTCGGCTGGTGCTGGCCATTTCACTTTCTTCTTCACTACCCTCTCAAATCCTCAGAAAAGCCTCCTCATGTGAAGGACTGTGTGGCAGAGATAGCTAAAACCTCCTCCATGTGGGCTAGTATCCAAATGTGGCTTTGGAGGGATGAGCTAAGTCTGCATTCACAGCTCTAGGAAGTGTGTTTGCCTGAAATGCAAGGGAGAGAAACACAGAGCATGTGCCTCAAAAACTCTTCCAGGATTCTTATTTTTTATTTTTTTTACTTATTCTTTTAAAAAGTTTTAACATTGTTGTAATGTTTTTACATTTTAGTATACTACTGCATCAAGCAAAATTGTATCATGAAACTCTGCATAAGTAGTAGGCATATATAATATATAGTATTTACTCTTGCAGCCTGATATAAGAAATGGAGTTCCTCTTACATGCATATTTTAAAAGCTGAAACAGGAGACAGAAAATAGATCCTTTCCCTGCTGAAGTAATATCAAGGGGTATGGCTGGAAAACTAAGTTCTCTTTCTCAACAATAAGCTGTAACATGCTGTCCACACTTTGAAAAGCTGACAAAAAGCAATGTATTTGCATTAGGATTTGCATATTTTTTCTATATTTTCTTGTTTTCCATAAATCTCACGTTCTTTGAAGTCCCACAGGATCCTCTAAAAACAAACTCTTTTCAGGAAGCTCTCTGAACATTAGAGAATTAAACTCGTGAATGGTCTATCGCCTCAGTTACAGTTCATGGTTTCCAGTCCCAGCAAGTGTATTAAGCTAAGTCACAGCCAACCACAGACTTGCCATCATTCCGAGAGTGCCAGGTCAGAGCTGCTCCTGAGACAAAGCACAATTCAGAAGCATTTTCCATCCTTGATAATAACAAAACATAAGTAGGGTGGGAAAAAAAGTACCACTTATGGTTTAATTAAAAGCTGAAAAGCCACAGTTATCTTCTGATATTTGGACTAATCACAATCCAAAATATTCATTTGTTACATTTTTTTTAGATTTGCTGCAATTTCATGGCTGCAGCAGAAGGCATGTGTATAAAAATATTTTCAAGGCTCTTAGTTAACAGGTGACTTTCTGTCTTTATCATATTTATTTTGATTTAAACAATCATACCAGAACTGCTTCTATAGCCTCTGGGTACCCTAACATACAACTAGCACTACAGAAGAACTCTCTCAGTGCTAAAACAATTAAATTAGCAGGATCTCTGTGTTTTTATAATTATAATAATTATATTTTCAGAAAGTGAATTAAGCATATTGACGTTGTTAAGCGTAACAGCAGGTCAGTCTGGGGAAAGGACAAAAAAATGAGTTGAAGAAAACATTAGCAAACAACACATATTGACACCACCCATCCTGCTAAAATTGTTTAAAGCAAGGCAAGAAGTAATCTCTAAACCAGTGGTCCTTATTCTAGAGAAGACAAGAGGGACATAAACAGAGAGGGCTGGCAGAGCCCTCACAGCATGCTCCAGAATCATCTAACTGCAACAGGCATCTGCTTGAAGCATGATTTGCTTTGCTGTCTTCCTTCCAAGGACATCTGGGAAGGGAGAGGAAAGGAGTTCTCACCTTAACAAAGAGCTGACTGGCACCTGAGATCTCTGGATTCAGGGGCCTTCTGTGGTTTGCTGCAGCAGATATACCCATGGAGGCACGGACAGTCCCTGGGGATCATCTCTATCTTGAGAAAGAAAGACAGTGATAAAATTCATTGCTTCCACAGGTCCTGGAGTATTTATGCTGAGATTTCTAATTCACATTGCATTTACTCTGCAGAGATTTCTACTCAGAACAGGTGTGTGTGGACCTGGTTCATCACCTCACAAATTTAGCAGTGCCATCAGAAACTAGCTCAGTATGTTTAACGGAGATTAGAGTACAAGAATGCCTGGTTTTCATCCTTTGATTGGAACCTAGTAAGTTCCAATTAGTAGAATAATTAATGAAGTGGTTCTGGACCTTGTTAAGGTCTACCTCTGTCCTGTTGACCACTTGTGAGTTAATGTAAGGTAATAACAGTCTATATCAAGCTACCATAAAACAGATGCTTGCAAAGTCTATTGCAGATTTGCTCTTATGCTGTGAGGATATTTCACCTTCAGAGCATCCTGCCTTGGTTCAGCCTTGTGGCTGGATATGCAGGCCATAGAGCAGGGTACCTCTATGGGCAGCTTCTTGGGAAATAAGGAGGGCAAAGGAGTATGCAGCAACCTACTGTCTGTCAGGGCCGGGGTATCTGGCAGCAGAAAGTGGCAAAAGCCCGGTCTTTCTGTTCTACTGACCCGTTTGATCTATGAGAATCTCTATAAGCATTTTTCATAATGTAATCAGTTTGCTTGCATAATTCAAGCTTCTGTGGAAAGGTACCTGTTTTGTAGAAAGTAGCAAGCAGTGCTGCCAAAGTACTGTCAAAGTTTGTAAACCCAAATGACTATTCTGAAAGCTCCAACAAAAGACTTGAAGACTGAAATAAACTTCATAGGTTTTATTCATCATCCCAATAATCCTCATAAAATAGAAGCTGTGAATCTTCTGCAGACTGGGAAGCTAGAGAGAAGGAAAAATGTTGGTAGTAGTATCTATCATAGAATCATAGAATAGTTTTATTTCTTATACTACTAAAAAAACCCTCAGAAGTTGTCTCCACTGTAGTGGAAGTAAAACATAATTAGAAAGAGGAAAAAATCAAGATTGAATTAAATCAAAACTTGATTGTTAGCTAGCAGTTGGGATTCTGCCAGTCTGGTGCTTAAACGTACATGATGCTTTCAGGATCTCTATAGCACAACCACCATCTGTAATTTCAAAGCTGAAAGAATAGCATGACTGAAAAGAGATGATAGGAAATAAAGATAACTCTTAGTATTATAAGTTTATTTCCTTTTCTTTCTCTATTTAATTTTCTACAGGTGAAATGACCAAAGAAAAGACAGAAACAGGTGATTATTTCTGCTGAGTTTTTTACAACTGAAATTTAAAATATTTTTCAAAGGTATGAAATTATTGTGGCTGTGCATCTATACCAACACCACCTTTATCTTTGAAGTACATACACCTGCATTTATATTTAAGGAAGCAATTTTTTTTCATCTTAATGATGTGAAATTATAAGCATTTTGGCATGAAATTATAATTTTTATTTTTAAACACAGGCCTGCATGTAATATTACACGCCATGCTCACAGTCTGTTCAACTGTTAATAGCCATCTGATGAAAAAGGAATCCTGTTTTCAGAACATACCCCTAGCAACAAGAGATAATTTTAAACCAGAACAACACAGTATACATTTTAAGAAAAGGACTCAGCTATGAATGAGACTGTCTTACTATAGGAAAATGTTTCTATAACCCCATGATTGAAAAAATAGTTATCTTGGAAAATGGATCAGGATTTTCTTTAAAGCTCAGCCATTAAGAAGTGTGTTTGTTTTGTTTTGTTTTTTTTAATTATTGGAAATCCAGCAGCTTGGGGATTTTTTATATTAAGGAAGGATAGATTTTTCTGGTTTATATAAAACATCTGTGGAAAGAGAAATCCTACTTAATTCTTCATAATAGATCTCTGAGCACAAATTTCCATACAGTGACCCTATGCTGTTCTGAAAAACAGGAATGGAGCTCTGGTTACAGCTTACAGACTCAAGCTCTGCTCTAGGCCAGACTATAAGCAAATAAAGATGAATCTTATTAAACTAAAATTCTTCATTTCCTCCCTTACACTTCAGCACATGTTGAATATGATTTCAGAAAAGATCACATCTGAGCTTTGGACTTTCAAAGAACTGAGAAAAACACATGCCACTTAAAACCTGGGTTTTTTTGATCTGGGATTACAAACTGCGGCCAATGCCACAGTGAGAGCAGAGGAAGGACCATCAGAACACACCCCTGGAAACAGCTGAAGGAATTTGGACCTCCACACGGCTGACAATATCAATATTATTTGCTTCTTTTAACATAGATTGATCAATTTCCTTTGAGTGACATTAGTGTCTTTAATGTATGGATTAGGAAAATGAACTTCAATGTGGCTGACGTGTTTGAATCAAGTTTCAGGGTTTGGGGAAAATGATGGATAATATTCTTCACAGATTTGCCTAAGTTTCTTTTTCATCATTAAAAATGTATCCCACATAAAATGAATGCACTGTATCATCTCCTAAATATGCAAGGAAATATCACTCTTGGATTAAAATTACACCTGTTTAGACTGCATGCAGAAGCATGTAGCCATCTATTTTAGTAGCCTTATCTTGTAAAAGAAAGAGAGACCAGAATGAGAAGTGCAAAAATCATTACAGAAGTAGACATGTATGCAGTACAGGTGCAACCTGGCTTAACTACAGACTGGGACAGACAAGAACATGGGCTCTTTAACTTCCTTCCCAGAGAAACATTATCTGTGTTGCTTCTTAAAGGTCTTATCAGTAGATCTAGCTAAAGTGTCTTGTGTTTCAATAATATTTCAGTCACTGTTTTATTGGAGCAACCACCAATCATATCAGTTACCAGAGTTTATTTTCTTCCTTTCTAGTCTCTGTCCAGTGGTGCAACTTTTCTGTACACTTCTGTTAAAATGGGACTTTGGGGATTTAGGTGTTTATTTTAGTTCTAGGCATGGGCACACTGGTACCAAATGGGGTCTGGCAGTGCTTCATTCTTTTCAAAGCCTGAAAATGTAGTAACAATAATTTATTACATTGCTGATTTAAAATTATATAGTTACAAGTAAGTAATTTCATAATAGCACAGAAAAGCAACTGCCCTAATGCATTCCTATCTAGAGACAGCGAACTTTGCACACCTTGGAAAAACTGGTTCTTTTGGAGAGTATAATAGTTTTGCTAATGCAAGGCTCACAGAGCTTAGATAATACTGGATGTAAGCTTCCAGCATTTTACAATCCTCTGAACTGAATTAGGAATCTGAAAATGCTGGTTTACCAATTACCAGGCAGTGCATTTCCTCAGACTGCTAACAGAAATGTGTGTCACAAACATACACCTGTTCAGAATATGTTTCTTACTGGAGCATCACGTAAACTCTTGCAGAAGAGGAAAAGAAAAAAACCTTTGAATTGTTAACAAAAAAAAAAAATTAAATAATAATGATTAAGATAAAAAACCCACAACCCTGTGCTTACAGAAAAGCACAAAATATTTTCATGGACCCAGGAATTTATCTGATACAATATTAGTAGATTTTCTGCCAGAGGGCTATTTTTCTCCCTTCAAGGTGTTTGCATATATCAGCAGCCATATGCTTTATTTTACTGGTTTATGCTGATTTCAGTGACATTTTGCTTCTGATGAGAAAAAAATCTAAGTAAGTGATCTAAAAATCTATGTGACGTGTCAAAATGAATTTTCACTTAAAATGTATAATACATATGCACTAATCTTTGGAAGAAAATAGATTTTGGTTTTGTCAAAACTTCTCCAGCAAAACAATGCTGAATTGTAATTTTGTAATACAGAAAAATAAGTAGAAGTCATGAGAGAAGAAGAATAAATTGCCACAAAAGAAGACTGAGGTTTGGTGCTATAGAAAACCTTCACTACTGTTAGACAGCTATTGTTTTGCTCTGGCCAGGCAACATCACTGCAGAGTTTTCTTTTTTGGATGGAATGTAGAGACCATGTTAGACGCATATATTCTTGATTCTGCCTCAGCATAAGAGAATGGATTTGATGATCTCTTGAGATATCTTTCAACTACAAATTTCATTAGTTCCATGCTTTCTGTACTACATGAATATTGTACACTCCCACTTCAAGTATGCTTGTGCCCTTTAAAAAAAAGATAACATCTAGTAGAATGCTGAGGAGCATGTAAGAGACTATAAGAGACATGTAAGAGACAGTTTCCTGACTCAGATTCATCTTGATAAAGACTTAGTTACCTGATCCATGCAGAAGTTTTTGAAAATTAGATTAAATACATGAATGGGATTGAGTGCGCCCTCAGCAAGTTTCCCAATGACACCAAGCTATGTGGTTTGGTTGATACGCTGGAGGGAAGGAATGTCATCCAGAGGGACCTTGACATGCTTGTGAGGTGGGCTGATGCCAACCTGATGAAGTTTAACCATGACAAGTGCAAGGGCCTATGCGTGGGTTGGAGCAATCCCAGGCACAGCTGCAGGCTGGGCAGAGAAGAGATTCAGATCAGCCCTGCAGAGAAGGACTTGGGGGTGTTTGTCGATGAGAAACTGAACATTTGCTGGCAGTCTTCGTTTGCAGCCCAGAAAGCCAACCGTATCCTGGGCTGCATCAAAAGGATCGTGACCACCAGGTTGAGGGAGGTGATCCTGCCCCTCTACTCTGCTATCGTGAGACCTCACTTGGAATATTGTGTGCAGTTCTGGCGTCTTCAACACAAAAAGGACATGGAGCTGTTGGAACAAGTCCAGAGGAGGGCTATGAGGATGATCAGGGGACTGGAGCACCTCCTGTATGAAGAAAGGCTGAGAAAGTTGGGGCTGTTCATCCTGGAGAAGAGAAGGCTGCGTGGAGACCTCATAGCAGCCTTCCAGTATCTGAAGGGTGCCTATAGGGATGCTGGGGAAGGACTCTTCATTAGAGACTGTAGTGATAGGACAAGGGGTCACAGGTTCAAACTTAAACAGGGGAAATTTAGATTGGATATAAGGAAATTCTTTACTGTAAGTGTGATGAGGCACTGGAATGGGCTGCCCAGGGAAGTTGTGAATGCTCCATCCCTGCTGGTGTTCAAGGCCAGGTTGGACAGAGCCTTGAGTGACATGGCTTAGTGGGAGGTGTCCCTGCCCATGGCAGCAGTGTTGGAACTAGATGATCTTAAGGTCCTTTCCAATCATAACTATTCTATGATTCTCTGACTATACGGTATAACCTGGAGCACTTTCTCTGCAGTGTTGGATTGAAAAGCTGTAATTCGAATAAATGAAATGAGTAACTAAACACAGACTTTCACTTACCCAAATATGTTTCATATTAAAAAAAAGAAGAAAAGAAAACTGCAGGAAAAAAAATGCAGGAAGCGTGCATTAGATATTTTGTATCTCAGCTGAAAACAAATTAAGAAAGCACATTTCTGTTCTGTTCCAACCCCCTGCAGGGAGCAGGGACACCTCCCACTAAACCATTCCACCCAAGGTTCTCTCCAACCCAGCCTTGAACACCGCCAGCAAAGGAGCATTCACAACTTCCCTGGGCAACCTATTCCAGGGCCTCACCACCCTCACAGTAAAGAATTTCTTCCTCATATCCAATCTAAACTTCCCCTGATTAAGTTTGAACCTGTGACCCCTTGTCCTATCACTACAGTCTCTAATGAAGAGTCCTTCCCCAGCATCCCTATAGGCACCCTTCAGATACTGGAAGGCTGCTATGAGGTCTCCACACAGCCTTCTCTTCTCCAGGATGAACAGCCCCAACTTTCTCAGCCTGTCTTCATACAGGAGGCGCACCAGTCCCCTGATCATCCTCATAGCCCTCTTCTGGACTTGTTCCAACAGCTCCATGTCCTTTTGATGTTGAGGACACCAGAACTGCACACAATACTCCAAGTGAGGTCTCACAAGAGAAGAGGAGAGGCGCAGGATCACCTCCCTCGACCTGCTGGTCACACTCCTTTTGATGCAGCCCACGATACGGTTGGCTTTCTGAGCTGCACGTGAACACCAACACCTCATGTTCACTTTTTCATCCACCAAAACACCCAAGTCCTTCTCCTCATGGCTGATCTGAATCTCTTCTCTGCCCGACCTGTAGCTGTGCCTGGCATTGCTCTGACCCAGGTGGAGGACTTTGCACTTGGCATGGTTAAACTTCATCGGGTTGACATCAGCCCACCTCACAAGCATGTCAAGGTCCCTCAGGATGGCATTTATTCCCTCCAGCGTATCAACCGAACCACACAGCTTGGTGTCATCGGCAAACTTGATGAGGGCACACTCAATCCCACTGTCCATGTCACCAACAAGGATGTTGAACAAGACTGGTCCCAACACCGATCCCTGAGGGACACCACTCATTACTGGTCTCTAGCTGCACATTGAGCCATTGAGCACAACTCTTTGTGTGCGGCCATCCATCCAGTTCTTTATCCACCAAGTGGTCCACCTATCAAATTGATGTCTCTCCAACTTAGAGACAAGGATGCCATGTGAGACAGTGTCAAACGCTTTGCACAAGTCCAGGTTGATGACATCAACTGCTCTACCCCTGTCCATCAGTTCCGTAGCTCCATCATAGAAGGCCACCAGGTTAGTCAGGCAGGATTTCCCCTTAGTGAAGCCATGCTGGCCGTCACCAAGCACCTTGTTGTTTTTCATGCTCCTCAGCATGCCTTCCAGGAGAATGCGCTCCAAGATTTTGCCAGGCACAGAGGTGAAGCTGACTGGTCTGTAGTTCCCCGGCTCATCCATTTTCCCCTTCTTGAAAATGGGGGTTATATTCCCCTTTTTCCAGTCATCGGGAACTTCACCTGACTGCCATATTTTTCAAATATGATGGACAGTGTCTTAGCAACTTCATTTGCCAGCTCCTTCAGGACCCGCGGATGGATTTCAACAGGTCCCATGGACTTGTATACGTTCGGGTTCCTAAGATGGTCTCGAACCAGATCCTCTCCTACAGTGGGTCCAGGGTCTTCATTCTCACTGTCCCTGCGTCTGCCTTCCAAGACTTTGGTAGTATGGTCAGAGCATTTTCCGGTGAAGACTGAGGCAAAGAAGTCATTAAGAACCTCAGCTTTCTCCAAATCCAGGGTAGCCAGTTCTCCCGATAGCTTCCAGAGGGGGCCCACGTTGTCCCTAGTCTGTCTTTTATTTGCAATGTCCCTATAGAATCGCTTCCTGTTATCCTTAACATCCTTAGCTAAGTTTAAGTCTAAGTGGGCTTAGCTTTCCTAACCTGATCCCTAGCTTCCCAGACAACATCCCTGTATTCTTCCCAGGCCACCTGTCCTTGCTTCCACCTTTTAGAAGCCTCTTTTTTCCTTTGAAGTTTCCTCAGCAGCTCCTTATCCATCCAAGGACATCTTCTGGCCCTCCTGCTGCACTTCCTTCTAGCAGGGATATATCGCTCCTGAGTTTGCAGCAGGTGATCCTTGAATATCAACTAAGAGTCTTGTGCACCCCTGCCCTCTAGGGCTATATCCCATGGAATCTTACTGAGCAGGTTCCTAAGGAGGCCTAAGTCTGCTCTCTTGAAGTCCAGGGCAGTGAGCTTGCTGCACGCTCTTCTCACTATCCTGAGGATCTCGAATTCGACCATCTCATGATCGCTGCAATCAAGGCTGCCCTGGAGCATCACATTTCCAACCAGCCCTTTCCTGTTGGTGAGGGTGAGGTCAAGCATGGCACCTCTCCTTGTCGGCTCCTCTATTACTTGCAGAAGGAAGCTGTCTTCCACACAACTGAGGAACTTCCTGGATTGCTTGTGCCTGGCCGTACCATCCCTCCAACAGATCTCAGGGTGGTTGAAGTCCCCCATGAGAACAAGGGCCTGCGAGCATGAAGCTATTCCTATCTGTCTATAGAGCGCTTCATCCACCGAGTCCTCTTGATCAGGCAGTCTGTAACAGATCCCCACAATAATGTCTCCCATCGCTGTTCTCCCTTTATCACTGACCCACAAACTCTCTGTCGACTTCACACCTGTCCCCGGACATAGTTCCATACTCTCCAGCCTATCCCTAACGTAAATAGCAACTACCCCTCCCTGCCTGCTGGGCCTGTCTTTCCTAAAGAGCCTGCAACCTTCCATTCCGGCACACCAGTCATGGGAGCCATCCCACCATGTTTCTGTGATGCCTATGATATCATACCCCCATAGACGTGCACAAATCTCTAATTCCTCTTGTTTGGTCTCCATGCTATGGGCATTTGTTAAGCTCCAGTTGAAGCCGGCTCATTGGCTGGAGCAGCTGCAATATCTCTACATTGCTCTGAACGTTTACTATAGGTGCTGGCAATTGACTGGGTGCGTTGGGATGCAATGATGCCCCCCTCCCCCAACACATCTAGTTTAAAGCATCCTTGACCAGTCTGGCAAGCCTCCTCCCAAATCCACTCTTCACTTTCTTTGTCAGACCAGCTCCACCAGCCCCCAGTAGACCTGGTTTGCTAAACTGAGTCCCATGTTCAATGTACCCAAACCCCTGACTATAGCACCACCCTTCTATCCATTTATTAACCTGGCCAATCCTCCTAACCTTTTTAACATCCTCCTCCATACTCTGGAGAATTGACAAAAAGACAATCTGTGCTCCAGAGCCTCTAACCACCTCTCCCAAAGCTCTCTAGTCCTTCTTTATGTTCTCCAGGCTACTGCTATCTATATCAGTAGCACCCACATGGATCACTAGAAGTGGGTAATAGTGGGACCGACTAGAGCAGGCAGCTTCTCTGCAAAACCCCTGATCCGTGGCCCTGGTAGGCAACATGCCTCCCTTGAGACTGGGTCAGGCCAACAGATGGGTGTCTCTGTTCCTTTCAGAGTAGAGTCTCCTACTACTACGACCTGCCGCTTTTTCCTGGCAGCACCAGTAGTGATCTTTACAAGTGCATCAGCTGGTTGTTCCTGGTGGGAGTGTATTTCCTCATCAGCCCCCTGCAGGACAGCAAAGCAGTTCTGGGTGGGGACAACAGCAAACATTTCTCACATTTTTGTGTGTTAGCCTTTTCAACTGGAGCTAAGAAGATTAGAGAGATTGAAGAAGCACTTACAATCATGAAAGGAAACCATGAAGAATCTTACTGTTGTTTGAGGAAGCTGAACAGGGAAAGTGGAGGACGTGGGCAGCTGTGTGTCCTACAGCAGAAGCTGGAAGGTAATGGAGTTCTGAAGACTTACCATGTCCACTCATTAGGTGCTTCAGAGGTTGTGATCCTGCTTGCTGTTGTCAGGTATTCCTGGATGAATGTAAGGTGGGAGGCAAGTCATTGCCCTCATCTGAGAGGTGAGGCTAGAAAGGTGGAAGCACATGACACCATCACAGTGTAGTTTAGCACAGAAGCAGGATGAACACTGAAAAAATGGAAGGGAATTTATGTTAACAAAACAGTTAACTGCTCTATTAGAGTGTGCTGAAATGCGCAGATATCCTAACCAATGCAGGTCTGTTACCCAGGGAATTACAGCTACTTACTCTCTACAAGTCATAAACATCATTACCCAGTTTGGATATGTTTTTACTTACACTATTACAGTATTCTGGCAACACAGGTTGTCCAGCATTATCATCTTAGCCAACATTTCTTGTTGCTTTCTCAGGCTCCTGAACAGCTCTGTGACAATGCCTGAGCTGCACACCTGGCCTATTACACCATTGAAAGAAACATCATTCACATGGAAACCATGGATGGAACTATTCGTATTCCCAGATCCTACGGTTCACACTGAAGCTGTAAAAGCACCAGTCTGAGGAGTTCAGGGAGTGCTTCTCAGGGCTTGAGCCCAGAAATCAAGCCCTGAAGGTACTTTCAGGTTCCTGACTTGCAGGTAGGAATGAAGATTATCGTCAAGTTGAGCCAGCACTCAGCTCCTTGTCCTCAGATTCTTTGTCTGAGTTATGGCTCCTAAAGCTCCTGAGCTCCCTTATGTGAATTCAGGGCACTTCTGTTGCAAAAGCCTAGCTACAATGGATTATTGCAAGAGTTTCCAGGATTATTAAAGATGCAAGTGATCTGGTTTCCAAATAAGATGTTGAAAAACCTAAAAGGATGGCCATCAGAAACTTACCTCTGATTTGACCATTTTTTTTAGAAGTTATAGCTGAAGCACACCTAAATGATCATTTTAGCCTTTTGAAGGAATTCTTGCACTCCCTCATTAGGGTTGTGTAGTTTACTAACCATTCTTTCCCATGCTGCCAGAAAAAGAACAAAATAAAAAGTGCATTGGTAGCTGCTTCTTTACTAAAATGTCATTCAAGATTAATAAGTCCTGCCAACTTGAAAAGGGAGCTCCACACACCTGTGGTGTATCTCCCACTTTAAGGATTTAAACTTACCAGAAGCATGTCTCTCCTTTCACTACCACCCTATTTCCCTTTTAAAATAAAGTTACACTAGTAACTATTGTAACAGTCTGTATATAATCTGCTGAGAATAAATACCCATGTAATGAGCCTGAAATGGTATGGTAATTTCTTAATTCAAAATAATTACATGGCTATTTGTGTCCTCTAAAATAAGGCATTACTTATTCTGCTCAAACAAATCACTGTTTGCCCAGGTTTTGAACTCTGGTAAACAGCAGCACAGCAGTCATCTGAATATTGAATCCTGAAACAATTTTATATGTTTACTTACACAGAAATAGAATCAAATATCTGTCAAAGCAACAAGCAGATTTTAGTACAACCAAGGGAAAACCAATGAATAGCCCTTGAAAATGGGACTGAATACACAGCCAAGTCAGAGTGCTACAAGGGCACCAGCTGGCTCAAAGTCACTTAGCTGCCCTCTAAAATGTCTCACATGTTTGAAAATATTAGATAAAAGAACAATATTTGTTCAGTTTATTTTGGCTTGTCATGTCTGTCTGAGTTAACTGCCTATCTCCCTGTGTCGCCTGGAGATACAGGTAGGAAAGCCACCACAGAGATAAAAACGGAAGGAAGGAAAAAAGGACTGTGGGCAGACATTCAAGCCATTGATTTCAGCAAACTTTCCTCCAAGTCCATAATTGTCTTCCACTGGCTTTAATGGGGGCTCGAAAAGGCCTAGATTTCAAAGCACTAATAAAAGATTTAAAAATCACCTCATTGTAAGCAATAGTAGAAGGCTTTTCATTAACTTGAACAATGTAAACTAGAGACAATCCTGAATGTTGACCTCTCAAAGGTAACTTTCTGCTTTTTCAGACTGGTCCTCATAAGAGTGGAGGACCTGCAAGTGGGCTGATGCTGCTTTGTGGATGAAGGCATATCTCTTCAAGGACCAGGGTGGAGATAAGTACTTCATATATAGGCACAAACATACTACACAAATGGACTAAATTGAGTGCACTATTTTTCATCTGTAACGTGGGATGGAACAAATGAGTTATGGGCAATTTTGTCTTTGTTTCCAATATTCGTAGTTTCATTAATTGGATATGAACTAAATCTCCATGTTCAACAAAATAAAATTGAGGCAAACTGAAGTACTGTGCTACATGATTATTCATCAACAGATAAATATCTTGACTTTCAGAGTCATCCCTTATCCATAAAGATGACAAACACAGATTAATAGTGTCCACAAAAAAAAAATAAAAATCCAGTAACTTAATGGAACAAGCAGAGGTTTTTTTGAAAATACTTTCACACTATGAATAATAATTCTTCCTTAAATTCACAGAAAGTACATACTCTCTAATTCACACTCTGAATTAGACTGAAAAACATTTTAAGGTCACTAAAAACAGAATCAAAATAAATATATTTTAAAAACTCATTTTAACATTATACTGAACAACCACAGAAGATACACATAAAAATGCAAGATCTTTTGTCTAGCGATTCTTAGTGATGAGTTGCTGTTATTTGATCAATAACAGGGAAGAAGCTGGAGGAGAGACAGAGGCAGAAAGATGAAACACATGATGGAAAAGCAGCTCTGGGGAAGACGGAAGAGCCATGAATGGAAAATTTACAGAAGTTAAGGAGAAGACCAAGTGGACTGGCAGAAAAAGCTACTCAGAGAAGCCCAAGATAATACAGTTGCTTAACTGGGTAGCATGTCTGAGCCAGGATCTGCAGGATTGCCCTTTACTTGTCTTTCCAGGCTGCAGATTGTTACAGGTATCTTATGTCCTGTTTTCCAGGTTCTCCTTCCCACATTTGAGAATTTCTCCATTAATGAGAAATCTAGCAGTTCCTGAAAGACAGAGGGTGACTTTTTTTAGACACATATATTGACATAGGATTCCATGGCAGAATTATTAGGAAATAATTTTACCTAAAAACTGCTTAGAAGTATCTTTCTAATGCCATTTTTTTCTTTAGAAAATTGAGTCTTGAGTCTGTTTTAACCAAATTGGAACAATTTATTATATTGAACAGGACAAAATGTTTTACTGAAAAAATCCATGATTGTCAACTGCATTTTCTTAGAATACTGTCTTCTGGGAATTCAGATGTTTTTAGCACAATTGAGTAGAACTTCAAGTTGCTGCAGAAGATTTAGTTATGTAGGTCATTATCTAGCTACACACATTTCAATTATGTCATCCTGGGAGGAGTATTCCTCAACCCTACAGAGAAAATTGGAAGCCAGGCTGTAATGGCAATAGGAAGTCTGATTGGCTCATGAATGAGCGAAAATGAAGCACTTCAGTTGGAGGACAGCAGAGCTTTATTTATATCAAAACAGCCAAAACAAAATCTGTCAATATTTCCAAATTAATTTTCTTTGAAATCTCCCTGTTCTGAAGGCAGGTGTTGAAACTTCATTTTCTTTTGAAATAAAAGCAAACACTGAAATACCCTTGGGGAGGAAAATCTGCAATTTCTTCTCATCCAATTGTTTCTACTTCCCATTTTCAGGACACAGCCGGAAGTAAATAATGGAGGCCCTTAGCAGTGAAGAAAGAGCACAATACAAAATGGTTAAAAAGAGATAATCTGAGCTCGACAGTAGAAGTTAGTATATGAAAGACATGAGCCTAGGGAATCCTAGCAGTGCAATGTTGGGGTGGAATCTTTGTAATTGAAATATCAACACAAATAAACACATATATAATGTAACTGCTCATGTACATACAATATGTTAAAAGCAAAATCACTGTTGTCAGAGCTCAGCATTAACTTTCTTTCCAATTCCAGTCAATTTGTTATCACAAATGCCCTCAATTAAAATGTTTTACTTGATACAGGCAGAATTAAAATAATCTTTTTATTCTGATGATAGAGAGGCACTTAGCAGCATATAAAATAGTGATTTAATGGGTACTTAATGGTCTGAAGCTTTAAATGAGCGAATCATAAATAAAGCTTTCATAGTATTTTATGCTTTCCCATTTGGATCCTAAAAAAATACAATTTGCATTCATTATGTGAGGCTGATATACAGTACCTTCTCTCCCAATGGCATTCACCTGCACCATAATATTTGCCCCCACAGTGTGCTTGACATTGTTGCCTTTTAAAGAGCTTTTAGTTTAAGGGCTGGGTCACAATCCTTTCTTGACAAAGGTGGACAGAATGATTTCAGACTTCTTGAGGCAACTTTGAATTAGCCGTAACATCCAGATTCTGAGCAGTCACTGACAAATATTGCTATTGGAATCATGTACAGGTCTTCCATTCTTCCTGAGTCACTGATTTGCTGTAACATCCAGATTCTGAGCAGTCGCTGACAAATATTGTTTATGGAATCATGCTGGTCTTCCATTCTTCCTGAGTCACTGACTTTCAGTACATCAATAATTTGGCAACTGAAGAAAAAAAATTAGAATCATAGACACATCTAGGTTGGAAAAGACCTTTGTGATGATCAGGTCTAACTTTTACACCAGCTCTGTGAAGTCCACCACTAAACCATGTCACTAAAGGCCTCAGCTACAGGTTTTTTGAACACTTCCAGGGATGGCAATTCCACCACTTCCCTGGGTAGCCTGTTCCAATGACTGACCACCTGCTAGGTGAAGGTATTTTTCCTAATACCTAATCTAAACCTCTCCTAGTGCAACTTGAGGTTGTTACCTCTTGTCCTATCACTTGTTACCTGGGAGAAGAGAACAACCTCTACTTCACTACCACCTCCTTTCAGGTAGTTTTTAGGTAGTGATAAGGTCCCCCCTGAGCTTTCTCTTCTAAAGACTAAACACCCCCAGTTCCCTCAGCTGTTCCTCACAGGACTTGTTCTCCAGCTTCTTCACCAGCTTCATTGCCCTTCTCTGGACCTGTTCCAGCAACTCATTAGTCTCTCTTGTTAGTAACAGGCCCAGAATTGAGCATGGAATTCAAGGTGCGGCCTCACCAGTGCCCAGTACAGGGGAATGATCGCTGCTCTAGTCCTGCTGGCTGCGCTAGTGCTGATACAGGCCGGGATGCTGCTCTGGTGGGGCTACTAAACAATCTCTGTTTCCTTGAGGTTTCCCTTGTTTTGGAACCCCCAGAGCACCATGCTGGAGCTCTGCTCCAGAGCTGGAGCACACGCACTCGCATATATCTATCCAAAGATAGATTTTGCGTTTAAAATATTATTTTTTATAATAATAATGTATTTACCTATATAAAAATAATTTCTATGAAGAAATATTCAAAACTAAAAACCAAAAATATTACTACTATTAAAAAAAATCATGTTAACAATTTTTGCTAGTATCATGCTGATCAATTTCCTGGATTCTTTTCACTTCTGAATTCCTTCTGAACTGTCAGTGGTTTTACCTTTCTCTTTAGCACTAGTATCTGCCAACAAGGCATTTTCAGGCTCTCCCAGTGGTGCCACATAAATGGGGCCTGTCTGTTTGTGGAGCCATAATGTGATGTGTTTGCATTTTTCCCTCTGCACTATATCATTACTGCTTACCTTATTTTTACAGGCACTGTCATCTCTAGGTCACTGCAATCATTTCTGCCTTCTCTGCAGTTTCCTCCTGTTAAGGGCCTAGGTTTGTGATAATTCTCTCCTTAGCAATTAGCTTTGGACGTAGCATACTGCATTTCCTTTGCTTACCTCTCTTATGTCCATTTTCAGCTTCTTCCATATCTCAAGTCTGACAAGATTGCATAGTGACAATATTAGTATCTCAAGTTATATCTGAGACCTGACACCCTCATATTACTGTGATTGCTATCATCAGCTAATTCTCCCACACACACACCCCAAGTATTATAGGGTGGGGTTTTTTTCCAGAACTTTATTATTATTTTTAAAAATAAAATATCCTTGCCTTTTAATATAATGTAAATTAATATGAATAATCTGTTACAAAATAAAATTATATATGGAAAAGAGATGGGAAATTAAGAAAAGGGTAAAAGAATTTAGATTAGATTTCTCAATATATTCTGTTTTTCCAAAATACGTTTCTAGTTCATTAATATGTATGATATAGTCAAATCTTCTCTGACTCTTTCATCTGCTTCAGGGTAGTATTCATCTTACTGAAATAAAAATCATCTTTATGACTTGTCACGCAATGCCCACTCTTTGTACAGCTGTTTTTGGGACTGTCAGTAAAATATGTCATGTAAATAGGTAGTATAAACAAAACAAAACAAAAGCATTCTCATTTTTCATGTAAAAAATCATCTGTATCTACCAAGATTGAAATTTGATTTAAAAACAAACAAACAAACTCCACAAAAGCAATGAAACTTGCAAACCATTATTAGACTTTCAGAAATCCATCTACTTACACTCTTCCTATTTCTGTCATCTTTCAGGGACTTTGGGCTATTAAATGAGTTGGTCTAGGATGCCCTGCAAAGAAAGGACTTTGAAATTTGCCTAAAAATCAAGTGGCCTCAACTTGCTTAATCAAATTTACTATAAATAGTCTTTCAAATGTTCTGATAAACATTTGTGCACTTTTACTGAATTTATATATCACAAATACTGGAACAGATTAGAGATGTGATAGTCTGAACTATTACCGTGGTGTTAACACATACCAGTCTTGTAATAGTAGTTTTCCATAAGGGTTAAAGCCTAACGAATTTTTTTATAACAAGAAAGGATAACTGCACCTTCTTGAGATTCACCAGACAGGTTTCCAAATCACATCCACAAAGTGTGCTTCTTCATGCCCTTTCTTCCTCTGGTTAAGTAGCCTAGCACTGAATGCACCTTCAAATACCTACTGAATATTATGGGATGCTTCCTTTTTGAGCTCCTCAGAACTCCTCTTAGGGAGGAGAACAGCAGGACAAAAAGGAGAGCGCTTCCTTCTGTAGAGCTTGAGACTTGTATAGTAGAGAACTCATTCAAAAGCAGATTTCCTGCCACTATCCTCACACACCTCCCCAGAGTATGAATCTTGCTTATTTATTTTGCACACTAAATATTAGTATGTTTTGAATAGTTTAAAAGTTTTTTTTCTAAAGTTGTTCAAGAACTAATAGAAAACCCCACTTAAGTAAGTCTTATCTTAACCTTTGTCTAGGTTCCTTCCAAAATGGACATGCATCCTGCCCTCAGGGAGATCCGACTTGTCAGACTTGATGTCATTCAAGCACGGAGACAGACTGGCCTGGGAAGTGCTCCCTGGTTCCACAAGACAGAAACAGGCTGCAAGATCCTGGCTTCAGTAGTATGTTGGCAAGAAAATCTACAAACAAGAAAGCATTATGCAATAAAGCTTTTCTTTTTGAATCTTCAATACTACTATTTAATTGCAAGTTTTTTGCCAAATGTTCTTTCATCTAAGTTCATTTGCATTTCATAGTAGATATTGACCCAAAACAGGAATAGGGGTTTTCTAAGAAGATTTCAGACACAAGAATGGTAGAATGCCAATGAATATTTTCGAAACTGCACAGGAATATTTAATGTAAATGTTAAGGAAGAAATAGCAAAATGCTCCAACGTAAAATTTTGACCAAGAGCTTTATCAACCACATGCTGGATTTGCAAGCAGGTATCGAAGTGTAAAGAACACTAAATATGTTTCAGCTTTTATCTAGCTACATGAAAGAAAAAATGTTTATTCATTTTATAATTCTTAATTTTGTCAATATTCTATATCTCTGAAATATAGAAATATACAGTACAGTAAATCAAGATGTTATTTTGATACTTATGGTAACATCAAACCTCTGCTAATCAATGACAAAATATGATCAGTGTTGAAATACCCATTTTTTAATCTCCTGAAGACAGATTACAGCATAGTGGTTCATACATTATACTACCATAGATTTTTACAATACCAGGCAAATTTATGAACAAGATAACTTTTATAGGCTATAGAAAATATTTCCTTTGTTCCTTATGTTGTGCAATTTGGACATTTCATTAAATGCAAAGCATCAAGAAACTGTGTGCACAGACATATCTGAGTATAAACACATATGTACCCAAACTAATATCAATGCTTTGTACTTTTACATTGTTGATTTTTACATTTTTATATTATCAATGTTTTAGGACAAGAGAGAACCAAGATGGCCTTTACGAGTCCCTCCTTTTCCTTTTTCATTCTCTAAGAGTGACATTAATGCATCTACAGCATCATTCATAGGAAGACGTTGCTCATACTAACACAAGTACACACTTAGGTACAACCATTGGCAATACTCTTCGGGCACCAGATCAGCAATCAGAAATGCACTGGCCTGCATGATTGAGTGTCAGTGGGGAACTGGGAAGAAATGCCACGCAATTTCCTTCCATGATTTCCAGAGCTCCTGTATATTAAATATTGTCAATCACAATCACCTGCTTTCATGTCTATTTTTTACTCCATGGTTTACTAAGTTTAATGAGGATTCCCTAATCAGATATCAAAGACTGACTCGCAAATTTGCTTGTCCTAGAGGGGAAAAAAATAAATAATCAAATTTCATGGTTTTATTTCTTTTCCTTTCACCTTAGGTTGAAAATAATTTTACCATTCTTGTCCTTGAAGACAATCACAAAATTCCATGCAAAATGCTTCCAAGGAAACACTATTAAATATATTTTCTTAAAATGTTAGATGTATCATCATCATCCCCCACACCTCTGACCCTTTCAGGGAACGTAACATGCTTTTTAAACTTACCAGAGAAAAATAACAATTCTCAAATTTCATTAAGTATTTGGGAATACGAACAACCCTGCCAACAAAATCTTTGCTTAGTAATAACTTAGCTGATATGTCTGTTTTGCAATTAATCAATGTGCATGACTCAGGACACGACAGTAAAAACTCAAGTTGTAAATAGTGTGAAACTATATTTTGCAAGGAAATCCCTGTCCCTCTTCAGAAATCAGAAGTAAACAGAACATTATCCACTTTGAGTTACAATTTTTAATCAAATACTCAAATATTTAAGTCAGGTCAAAGGCTTAGTTTGTTAGGAAAAGTAGGCTTGTTTTAATCCAGCATCAATTTTTGCAAGAATTTGATAAGACTAAAGGATGGGTTTATGCCACTGAATTCCTTTAAGAATTGAGTCTAATCCACCTACTGAAAGTCACGTTACTTATAGCAAAACATATTAAACACATAGTTTTTAAACTTGAGAAATACATATATTTAAATTGATCTTCCATGATCAAATACCAGCCAAAAAAAAAAATTCAAATGGATTTCTACTATTCCACCCTTTTGCAAATCAGTTGTTTGGTAGCTTTTTCTGTTTCGGCTCAGAATATCTGACAAACTTGGTGAAATAGTGCACAATTCCATCATCAGGATAAAGCTGTTCACTTTGCAAGCCTCAATCCCAAACCGTTAACATTAGTGAAAGGTTTATATTGATCACAGAATTTGTATTTTTATTGGATGGCAGAACAAACTGTACCCAGGATTTGTTGCAAATTGCATTTGATGTGCTGTGGCTTTTCCTCTTTATATACTTGTGTGATCATACTAATAGGAAGTTCAGCTTAATTTGTTACTGATTTACAATTGGATTTTTTTCAAGGAATTACCGCAATAGAGCATCTCCTGATATCCAGCCAGTTCTAAGAATTTTTTCTCTGTTTTTGTTTCTTTTTCAGTTCATCAGATCTCTTTTAGGGCTTCACAAAATTTTGCTTAATAAAAGCCTGAGAGAATCCCAAGGTCCTGCACTGCTGAAAGATAAAGTTAAAATAAATTAAGGAATGTGTTTATGACCTTTGTTGTTCCAAGTTATTACAAAAAGTCAATGAAATAAAGGTAAGCATTACATACTTTGAATACATACAGATAATCCTATCATGAAAGGCTGAACAGCTGTGTTTGAATAGTAACACCTGTGAGACAAGCATGCTTAACAGGAGAAGAACAATCAGGACAAATTAGCAGAGCAGACAGATTTCCTTAAGTGAGTTTTATTACAAAGTGATGTAGATGCTACTGTATTTTCTTGTTACTTTCAAAGCCAAAATGATAGCAAGAAGTTGTTTAGAGAAAATAATTTTTAGCTTTCCAAGTGAATAATATAATTGCCCTCATATTTCAAAAATTAACAGGAAATGTGCAACATTGCTTCGGATTCTGCTGTTGTTTATATAAACATAAGAACAGTGATGCATACAGGCAACAGCATATTGTATCTTGTGGCTCGAAGGCTTTGCAGTAACAAGCAGTTACACATCCCTACCCAATTTGCACCTCTGGTAATACCACTTCCAAAGCTATTAAACACACATCTGTGTCCAGAGTGAGTCCTTCTTGCTTGTCCATCTGCAGATCCTGAAGAAGCTGGCAAATGAAGTTGCTAAGACACTGTTCATCATATTTGAAAAATCATGGCAGTCAGGTGAAGTTCCAAAAGAATGAAAAAAGGGAAATTTAACCCCCACTTTCAAGAAGGAGAAAAGGGATGACCCAGGGAACTACGACCAGTCAGTCTCACCTCTGTGCCTGGCAAAATCTTGGAGCGCATTCTCCTGGAAGGCATGCTAAGGAGCATGAAAAACAACAAGGTGGTTCGTGACAGCCAGCATGGCTTCACTAAGGGGAAATCCTGCCTGAAACAAATTGGTGGCCTTCTATGATGGGCTACGGAACTGATGGACAGGGGTAGAGCAGTTGATGTCATATACCTGGACTTCTGCAAAGCATTCGACACTGTCCTGCATGAGTTCCTTGTCTCTAAATTGGAGAGACATCAATTTGATAGGTGGACCACACGTCGGATGAAGAACTGGCTGGATGGCTGCATGCAAAGAGTTGTGCTCAATGGCTCAATGTCCAGCTGGAGACCAGTAACGAGTGGTGTCCCTCAGGGATCGGTGTTGGGACTGGCTTTGTTGAACATCCTTGTCGGTGACATGGACAGTGGGATAGAGTGCGCTATCAGCAAGTTTGCCAATGACACCAAGCTGTGTGGTTTGGTTGATACGCTGGAGGGAAGGAACGCCACACAGATGGACCTTGACATGCTTGTGAGGTGGGCTGATGCCAAACTCAGGAAGTTTAGCCATGCCAAGTGCAAGGTTGTATACCGGGGTCGGAGCAATCTCAGGCATAGCTACAGGTTGGGCAGACAAGAGATTCAGAGCAGCCATGAGGAGAAGGACTTGGGGGTGTTGGTCAATGAGAAAGTGAACATGAGCCAGCAGTGTACACTCACAGCCCGGAAAGCTAACCGTATCGTGGGCTGCATCAAAAGGAGCATGACCAGCAGGTTGAAGGAGGTGATCCTGCGCCTCTACTTTGCTCTTGTGAGACCTCACTTGGAGTTTTGTGTGCAGTTCTGGTGTCCTCAACATCAAAAGGACATGGAAGTGTTGGAGTAAGTCCAGAGGAGGACCACAAGGGGAATGGAGCACTTCCTGTATGAAGACAGGCTGAGAAAGTTGGGGCTGTTCATCCTGAAGAAGAGAAGGCTGTGTGGAGACCTCATAGCAGCCTTCCAGTATCTGAAGGGTGCCTATAGGGATGCTGGGGAGGGATTCTTCATTAGGGACTGTAGTGATAGGACAAGGGGTAATGGTTTCAAACTGCAACAGGGGAAGTTTATATTGGATATAGAATCATAGAGTCATAGAATAGTTAGGGTTGTAAAGAACCTTAAGATCATCTAGTTCCAACCCCCCCTGCCAGGGGCAGGAACACCTCACACTGAACCATGCCACCCAAGGCTATGTCCACCTCGGCCTTGAACACCACTAGCGATGGGGCATTCACAACTTCCTTGGGCAACCTATTCCAGTGCCTCACCACTCTCACAGGAAAGAATTTCTTCCCCATATCCTATCCAAACTTCCCCTGTTTAAGTTTGAACCCATTACCCCTTCTCCTATCACTACAGTCCCTCATGAAGAATCCCTCCCCAGCATCGTTATAGGCACCCTTCAGATACTGGAAGGCTGCTATGAGGTCTCCACACAGCCTTCTCTTCTCCAGGATGAACAGCCCCAACTTTCTCAGCCTATCTTCATACGGGAAGTGCTGCAGTCCCCTGATCATCCACGTGGCCCTTTTCTGGACTTGTTCCAGCAGTTCCATGTCCTTTTGATGTTGAGGACACCAGAACTGCACACAATACTCCAAGTGAGGTCTCACAAGAGTAGAGTAGAGGGGCAGGATCACCTCCCTCGATCTGCTGGTCACGCTCCTTTTGATGCAGCCCACGATACGGTTAGCTTTCGGGGCTGTGAGTGTACACTGCTGGCTCATGTTCACTTTTTCATCCACCAGCACCCCCAAGTCCTTCTCCTCATGGCTGATCTGAATCTCTTCTCTGCCCAACCTGTAGCTGTGCCTGGCATTGCCCTGACCCAGGTGGAGGACTTTGCACTTGGCATGGTTAAACTTCATCAGGTTAGCATCAGCCCACCTCACAAGCATGTCAAGGTCCCTTGGGATGGCATTCCTTCCCTCCAGCATATCAACCGAACCACACAGCTTGGTGCCATTGGCAAACTTGATGAGGGTGCACTCAATCCCTCTGTCCATGTCACCGACAAGGATGTTCAACAAAACCAGTCCCAACACCGATCCCTGAGGGACACCACTTGTTACTGGTCTCCAGCTGCACACTGAGCCATTGAGCACAACCCTTTGCGTGCGGCCATCCAGCCAGTTCTTCATCCACCAAGTGGTCCACCTATCAAATCGATGTCTCTCCAACTTAGAGACAAGGATGTCATGTGAGACAGTGTCAAACGCTTTTCACAAGTCCAGGTAGATGACATCAACTGCTCTACCCCTGTCCATCAGTTCCGTAGCTCCATCATAGAAGGCCACCAGATTGGTCAGGCAGGATTTCCCCTTAGTGAAGCCATGCCGGCTAGAACACTTCAGTTAGACAAAAAATATGAACATGCTAGGTGACAAAATATTTTTAATAAAGGGCTTTTTCCTTCGATGAAACAGGAAATAACAGCTACCAGAAAAAAGTATTGACTTGTATTTTCCTTTAGTGAAATGGGAAATAATAGCAAAAAACTACTCTGTCATACTTAATTAAAATGCTTTAGATTTTGTTTTATTAGTCAAAGAAACAAATCACTTCTGAGCAGTACTAGACAGTAGCAAAAGAAATGTTATGGTTCCCTCAACTCTCCAGTCTCAACCATAATTATTATTTCCTTTTTCTGTATGCTTTAAAATTTCAGTATACCCTTTTGTGTTTAAAAACACCTGTGTATTTAGGTTTTTTAAAAAAGTCATAGCTGGAAGTTTCGAGAACACACAAATAAACTGAGAAATTTTAGTAAGATAATGTTTTTGCATATTCTCATGCCCTCTTTTATGTTTTGTCCTTGCTGTTCCTTCCAAGGGTAAGAGCTGTAGGCATGTGTGCCTGCATACACACAGAGCTGGGGCTTTGTTTTGACAAGATCTATATAAAACAGATACAGGGGCTTGCCAAAGGTTAAATATTTCTCATCAAGTTCCAGCTCTGCTATTGATTTGGAAATTTATGGCTAAAATTGAGTAAATTGTATGAGCTTGAACTAGAGATCCTTGGATTTAAAATGTGACTTGATTCATCCCTATTTTATGCTATTTACTTAAGCATATTTTTGACTTTTAAACACATGACTTTCCTTGTCTTTTGAGGCAGAGGGAAAAATCAAAACATCATTATTAGAGCTGAAAACTTTCAGCACATTCTGTCATACATTTCAAGAAAGGTCTCAGATATTTTGGCCTGAGTTTTTTTAATGCTTTCACAGTTGCACAGAGTGGTCTGTAGACATGAGAAATTGAAAGGCCTTTCTTACACAATGCAATAAGAATCTGGCAATTCTCCTGCTAAGATGCTTATTCCCAGAATGTGGTTAACCACTGTGAAAAATCTTAATGGCCCATAGCTGCATGTTTAAGCAAATGTATAGTTTTGATTAAAAACTGTTAACAGTTTAAAAAAAGGAAAAAAAGAAAAGGAAATAAGAATTCCCATGGTGCCATTGCAAGTCGCTTCATATTGACTTAACTGCGTGTGGTAATACTGTATGACATGACCATGTAGGAGGGGAGGAAGACCAGAAAATATAGCATTTGCTTTTAAAAGACTGTCTCAGCCCAAAATCTCTGTCATAAACATTTAAATGCTGCTGAAGGACTTCAGAGCAGGTCACTAGTAGTAGTTCACCTGTCCCTGGTTTTGACTGCAAGAAAGGAGATCATTTGACTTCAGTGACATGATACTGACTTCCCCAGGTGGCAGGGGCTGACCCCAAGTCATGGCTCCTTACCAGCACGCCTGCAGCAATAGCTTCCAGTGGAGGTTGGATCAGGTGCTAGGGTGAAAAGCTTTTGAGCTGCTGCTTAACCCCTTGGGCCATCCAACCCACCAACCCTCCAGGGTTTCTTTGAAACCAAAGGAACATAACATTATTAAAACTTGCATGTCTACGGGAAGTGCCTGGCTGAAAAATTAAAAATGTATGATGCTGCATTCTCCAGAAGACTTCAAAATAAAGTGTTGTAGTAATGAAATATTAATACTTAAAATAGAGAACTACAACCTCAGAACATAATAGATCACGCTACATTTTAGTCAGTAACAATTACTCTTCTGCACTTCTGTACTAAGTGTGCTAACATATAAAAGAGAAATGAGTAAGGATTCTATTTTTACTTCCCATATCCAAAAGAAAAGGAATTTTAATTTTCCTATGACAAAGGCTGATTTTTTAATTGCTACTCTTCACCTTGAATGTAAAATGTATTTATTATATAAAGCAAATTCAAACAGTTATGCTCACAGGAACTTTTAAAATTAAATAAAAAAGAAATAATGTGTGGTTTCTTTAAGGAAGATCTTTGGGTGCTGTCTTATTTTATGTAGCATTCATAGGATTTCAAGAGATACCTCCTCACCTATATCGGTTATTCCTTAACTCAGGACAGTACAGTTTTATATATAGCAACAGCCACGGAAGGAGTGACACAGCACAGGGTTCTGGTTAGAAGCACCAGAGCTGGAGGCATTCTCTCACTTCTTTGTGTACAGGCCAGTGTCTCTGCTCACACAGATAGAGGAAATTAATTCAGCAGATCTTCAAAACAGTACTAAGGTTTGGGTTTTTTACAGAAGGAAGGATTACTGTAAATTTAAATAACTTTATGTTTTACATTTAGCTCAGCAGTATGATTCCTTGCATGTTTCCGCCTCCCAGCAATAGGGAACGGGAGGATAAGAGAAAGGCAGCTGCTCTGGCTACCCAAAACCAGCATGCTAACACTAGGGAAGAAGAGCTAGTTCAAAGAGTGGAATGGTAAACACGGTAACCAAGGGAAGTGGATTTTCTGTCGTAAAAACCTTTGCTTACATGCTATGATCTGAACAGAACAACATTCAAAAGACCTGGTACTTTAGCCATCAGATTTTATGAGTGCATGGAAATTTCACAGCAAACAGAGATAATAGTTGACAATGAGAACATCTGGTGGCTCTCAGTAATATGATGTGGATAAAACACATCAAACATATTTTTGCTGAGTTTGTAGTTTTAATTGTTCTGGTTTGGGCTTCTAAGGAAGCCCAGAAGAGGGGGTAAAAAAAAATAAATATACCCAATACAAAATATGCCAAACTAATAGATATGAAAACCAAGCAAAATGAGCAAAATATCAGCAGCGGAATGAGCTTTTTGACACTCTTGGAATGTTCTAGAAGCTGGAAAGTTTGAGGAAGCTGTACTCACCAAGATATAAAGCAACTAAAGTGGTAAGGCTAGTAAAGGATAGAAATAGGATTCATCAAAAGAGACCAGGATTGAGATTTAGAGTGGGAGACAAATATGGCCTGACTCAGCATAACAGTGATAAAATCATTGTCATAGAGGAAAAGAAGTGTCTGGATTTAAAGAAAAAAAAAATGCTAGAAATGTCTGTAATATACAACCTGAAACAAACCTCCTCAAAAAAGGCAGAAAGGGAAATGTAGAATACTTCACATGCAGCCTTACCTTCAGGTGGAAGGTAATAGCTGTTAGAACTGTCAGCTATAAACCAGTCAAAAGACAGATGTAATTGAAATGTCTTGTCCAATAAAGATCTCAAATGTCACTCAAAATTATCAGACTATTTATTACAGAATTTGTAATGAAAACATGAAAGAAGGCATGGAATGCTACAACAGAGACAGATGCACTGCTTGCTACATGTCATTTAACATCCATCAGCAACTAGAATTTATTAACACAGTTGCTGCTTTAATGGGTTGAACAAGCTTTAAAACATTCAAAGCAGTAGATGGTAGATGATAATAGAAATGCAAGGCACATGGCTTCAAAAGAGTGTAATAGTCGCCTGATAATACCCAGTATAATTTATTTGTTTTAAAAAAAAATAGATCTCACTTGTTTTTTGAGGAATTAGGGTAGCTTCATTACCTGCATCTACTGGAAGACAAACTGCACACTGGCATTATATTGATAATAGTATTTTCTGATTTTTCCACATCTAACTCTGCTTGTTAACATGCTCCTTGCAAGATGCCTCACGGAGGCAGGACAGAACAACTGCCAGCAGTACAGATTGAGGAGAGCCCCTACAGAGGACACACCAAGATGCTGGAGAAAGCCCAGACACTTTGGGTTTGCCCAAGCACCAGATACCATGTTTGTATATTTCTATTCCTGTAGCCTACAAGTTATTTCTCCAAGCAACTCTAGTTCAGCAGCACAATGTATTTTATTTATATATAATGTTTGTAGGAGAAATACACCAAACAATATTTATTATACTGAAAGACTGGAGCCCTTTTCTGATTTCCTCCACTGACAGTCCTTCACATAGTGTAGAGCTGCCAGCACTGATAAGTACTTCTTTTTGGCAGTTATCTGTAAGACAGGTTATTTGTGTAAAAGTACTATTATAGGGTGGGGGGAAAAAAGAAACAAAAATCACCCCCAAAACAAAACAGTCAGGAAAAAAAAGAATATAATGACCTTACAGTCAACATTTAATTTCTAGGCTAATCTAAAATACAGAAATCTAAATACAAGTGTCCATTTTTACTATACTGATGGATAAAAATATATTCATGAATGGTATATTTTTATAATTGCTTACATTACTATAAAAATCTCATTTGGCAGTTGAATCAGAGCCCAAATTTTCCTGTAAACCTCATATTTTCATAAAAGTCATGGGTGCTGCCGACTTCTGTGTCCATAGCCAAATCTGCCTGGCAGATACACTAAGCTCATGCATATCTTTGAAAAACGTGTATGTGTGAAGCAGTATGTACACACATGCACATAGAAATCTCCCACTTCACATATAGCTGAGCATCCGGCCTTTTTACTCCAGCCCCTTTACATCCCCCCTTTTTACTCACAGAAAAATTTTTTTTAGGAAATTGTTTAACAACAGAGTTTTATGGGTTTAAATCAGCTGGGTTTTTAATAGCTGAGACTCAAGGGGAAAATCCTACTCCCACTGAAGGTTTTTCACTCATTTTAGAAGGTCAGATTTCCTGGTTGTTGCCTGTTTCTTCTTGGTTTAAAGCCAATACTGATCATCATCTACTGTTGGTTCCCTGACTCTTCCCAGCTCTCCTCCTGAGAACAAAAGGTGCTGAACATGTTTTCAGGCTTCAAAAGTGCCTTCCTCGAAAATGATCCTTTCATGAGTACTTATGAAAAATGACAAATAATGTTCAGAACACACCATGTCGCTGGAGCCCTAATCAAATTAGACTTACTACCTTTGCAGTCACAAGCGGGTCTTCATGTTCTATATTCGAACACAATTTGAGTCAAGTTAGCTTGCCAGAACATTGTTACACCCTCATAAAAGTATATGACAGCTATAACAATCATTTTGGGGGCAGGCATGTGCAGTACAATGCAGCCTCAGGAAATCTATTGAAATACACTCCAGACTGTTTTCCTCTCTAAAAGCTGTATTTCTATTAGTGATTCAGACAAATATCAATGGCAATCAATTAAGAGTGATTTGGATAAGACATTCTGCAGGTGTATTAGATTAATTATGATCACGTTAGCACTGATGTGCTCCTTCTGTGTATTTATTTAGACAGCATAGTATGTCTTGCCTCTGACATTAATGTCTGGTTTTTATTTCCTACTGTCTGGAATGACAAAGACAAAATGCTACAACAAACTGTTTTGCCTAATGAAAAGGCTTGTGCTCTAGTGCTTACAAATTGTAATTTCAAAATCAGGAATGAAAGTAGTCTAAGATATACATAATTTTCTGCTTGATTAAAACACTTAAGTCTTGAAACATTAAAAATAATGAGTAAGTTCTCAGTGCATGATTTCTAATCCAATTATTTTTAAGAACTCCTAGAAATATAGATAAGCGTCATCACCTTTGCCCCAAAATCATTGCGGTTAACACAGCACATGAATAATTCAGCCAAATAGTATTAGGAATTAAATTATAACTATTCCATGAGATTCTGCTATCATGAATTACTTAATAAATAGATATAATAAATAAATTTCACAGCTGTCTCACCATGCTGACATTTTGAAATACTGTGTTATGAATAGGGATAAATGTGTTAATACAGGACTCACATGTTTGAAACTCTTTGAATAGAAAACGTATTATGGCTTCTTACTGGCATTTGAACTGTGCCATCTGAAAGAACATTTTGTAAATGTAAATGTTTCTGCAAACATTAAAAAATGTTAGCCTCAATCTGTTAGATTTAATTTCCTGTTGCTTAATGGGTCTTGCTTTTCACCTTTAAAGTTACTGTTGAATAGTAATACTGTTGAATAGTGCCAAGCTGGATGTCATACAAAGTACCCTAGCAGATTCCTCACCTACATATTTTGGTTAGGGTAGCTATCTTTATCTCATTGAAATGTTTTGGTTTGAATTATGTGACATTTCTCCATAGTGCATATTAAATCTCAGGTCCCAGTTTTCCTAGAGGTTTTCACTGAAGGGAATGGAGAAAAAGAAAAAAAAAGCAGGGTTTGATATGCTGAGCAAGATTACTATTCACTAAATTTTCTCCTCATAGACTTGTTCTTTGTTTTGCTCCTTCCCAAATAACAAGTATGTGGGTATTAGCTCCACGTGGAAGAGATCAAAATAAAGCCCACTGTATTCCTCCAAACTGGCTTGGAAAATTTACACAACCTGGAGACAAAAGGGCTGAACAAATGTCAATGATCAAAAAAAGGGTTAAACCGTTATTTGTATTGATTTGGAGAAAACTCCAGGAACAAATTCGCCAACAAAGTTTTGAAGTTGACAAGCAGGTATTCCTTATTGCAGCATCTGGAGACACGGGGGATAGCTCCTCCTAAGGTGTGTCTCCCTGTATTGCTACACAGGCCATCCTTATATAGTCACTGGGCATACATACATATTCATGAAGGCTGCATATGGATTACATCATTTCCCAGAGAGTTTCCAGCATGCATACAAAAATGTGGTGGTGGTCTTTGAGAGTCATTTACTTCTTCCAGCAGTCTTCATAACTTCTAGCAGTCTTTGAAGCGCCAGCTTAATTAACATTACAAACATAGCAATCATCCTGTCCTTCTACTTATCAGTTAGTTTAACTGCTCTCATCCCTGGACATCTGCTAGTCCCATATACTCCCCAGTAGATGTTTACACCAGCTTAATGGATTCCTTAACACTACAAAAATAGCAATCATCCAGTCCTTCTACTTATCAGTTAGCTTAACTGTGCCTATCCTGGTCATCTGCTGGGCCCAGATACTCCCCATCCCCAAGTCTTGTTTTTCTATTCTGTTTTTCTTACACTTTTTGTACAAGGTTGTAAGAACCTACAACTATGTCAACTACCTTCAAGCACTTCAGTTATTTTCCATTACAAAGCCATCAAACTTAAGGTTACTTAGAACTGTTTACATTTTGTGCTTTTGAACCTCCTTGTCTCAGAATTGTTATTAATAAAATTTACTGTTCTGAGATAATTTAAGAATGAGAATGAGAGAATCAGATCAGAACAAGGATATCAGTTTAAAAATACAAAGTAATCTTCAATAGAATTACAAACTGTAATTCAATAAAATCGCTCAGTGCTGTACACTCTGCCCCCCAGTGGTGGTTTGCAAACGTGCCAAGTTATGGTTCAATTCCTCATTTATACACTTGCTCAGCATGCATCATTAAAAAGTAAATGCAGTGAGCTATTGGAATACATTAGCTGCAGTTCCAAAACCCCAACTGAATTCAAAATCTCGCTAGAAACTTACATAACAGTCTACCAAAAGCCCAGGAAGAGTCTTCAGCAGGTCACAGAGGTCATCACTTGTTTCACATGTTAAATCCCAGGATTATTCCCCTTTTTGTGATTAGGAAGTGCAAACTTTTAGAGTCCAATCACATAAGAAAGGCTTAGTTTACATCTAAATACAGCAGTATTAAGATAACTAATTTTAAGACTCACTTAATCAGACCATACATCACTAATGAATTATCCAGTACAGTAAAACCCAAGCCTAATAGATTTTTTAACCATTTCATATACCTATTTAAAAAATGTAGATATTTACAAATCCAATACCTTTTCCCATTTCTCAGTTTAACCAGCTCAGTCATTGCAAATGACCATTTTCTAATTTTAAACTATGATTTCTAAGAAAAAAATCATAAAATCATAGAATTTTAAACCATGATTTCAAAGAAAAAATCATAGAATTATAGAATAATTATAGTTGGAAAGGACCTTAAGATCATCTAGATCCAACCCCTCTGCTATGGGGTTGCACCAAATTGTGTCACCCAAGGCTCTGTCCAACCCTGCCTTGAATATCACCAGGAATGGAGCATTCACAACTTCCCTGGGAAACCCATTCCAGTGCCTCACCACACTTACAGTAAAGAACTTCCTCCTTATACCCAATCTAAACTTCCCCTGTTTATGTTTGAACCCATTACCCCTTGTCCTATCACTACAGTCCCTCATGAAGAATCCCTCCCCAGCATCGTTATAGGCACCCTTCAGATACTGGAAGGCTGCTATGAGGTCTCCATGCAGCCTTCTCTTCTTCAGGCTGAACAGCCCCAACTTTCTCAGCCTATCTTCATACAGGAGGTACTCCAGTCCCCTGATCATCCTCGTGGTCCTCCTCGGGACTTGTTCCAACACTTCCATGTCCTTTTGATGTTGAGGACACCAGAACTGCACACAATACTCCAAGTGAGGTCTCACAAGAGCAGAGTAGAGGGGCAGGATCACCTCCTTCAACTGGCTGGTCACCCTCCTTTTGATGCAGCCCAGGATACGGTTGGCTTTCTGGGCTGTGAGCGTATCTTGCCAGCTCATATTCACTTTCTCATCAACCAATACCCCCAAGTCCTTCTCCACAGGGCTTCTCTGAATCTCTTCTCTGCCCAACCTGTAGCTGTGCCTGGGATTGCTCCGGCCCAGGTGGAGGACCTCGCACTTGTCATGGTTAAACTTCATCAGGTTGGCATCGGCCCACCTCACAAAATGGCCTATGCCAAATGGATGCAGTCTGCATGGATGCTTCAAATTTATTTAAACCAGATGAAGTTAGACAACTGAAAATCTGAATGTCAAATCACCTGAACAGATGCTATTCCCATTATTTTTTTCAGCTATTTTATAGAAACAGTACAGTGAACTGACAAAACTTAGAGATGACCCAATTTTTTTCCGGTAGCTCAAGAATGGAAGATTTGTAATAAATCCTAGTGATCTAACAAGGCAGAAAACATGAGCATATGAACAGTCAAAGAATATAAGCATTGCACATTAGCCACTGCATATGAACAATCAATAAGCAATTATTAAAGTTAACCCACTTAATTTAGAAGCAAAAAAAAAATTATCTGAGAAAAAAATAAGGAAGACTACAAAGTCTAATATTATATGTGAAAAAGTTTAGCCATTCTCCACAGAGGAAAAACAAACTGTACCCAGAGATTGTTTCATAAACCAGTATATCCACCATTTAGTTATCTTACTCACTACCTACTTCTAATTACTTGTGTTAACTTTTAGCGGTGGAACTCTGAACTTATGCTGGCTGATCATAAATAATTTCCAACATCTGATTCCAAACAAGGATTATTTCTATAATCTTAAGATCAAAACTAGAATCAAATTAATGGCTGCTTCAATTTACTTATTTAGTTCCCCAGCTTAATTTTCTTATTGAAGTTGTCAAGTACTATTTCAATTCTTGTCAGAAAAATGGCAGCTTCTTGGGAAAATATATGTATTTGAGGTTGACAAGGCATCAGCCAGATGGAAATTTGTAAAGAGGCTTCACTGTTTCCAGCCTTCTGGTGCTTCATCAAATATAACATTAAAAAAAAATTAAAATTAACATAATTCAGAAGTTTCTATTTTTGCAAGAATAAAGGTTTTCCATGCAATCACTTTCATAATAATAAAACTTGTAGTTGGTGTTTTCCAAAAATCAGGGCTCCATGTGAGCGTGGCTAAAAATACTGCCTTCAGTTCTCCTTTCAAGTCAAAAGGGCTTCATCAGGTTCTCCGTTAGTATTTTGTGGAAATACATTGAACAACTATTAAATAGTCAACAAACTGTGTTCACAAGTTTAATGCTAATTCTGAAAAGAAAGCCTTTTTTTTTTTAATTTACCTTGAAGGTTGCACACAGATCATTTGGTCACAAGAACAGTTTCCTTTAAAGGGATATTCTGCCCAGTTCCCAGCAACAGCAGATTTATGTCAAAAGCTGCCAACATATGATGTCATCAAAGGAACAAATCTATATTTAACAGAAAATGAAACAATCTTGCTTGGATCTTTACATTTAATCGCAGAAGTCCTATTTCCCTGCCCATGTTCAAAACACTCATTTGAATTAAGAGCATTATAAGAAGAAACTCTTTGCGCAAACAAATTATTCTGTTACAAACACAGAAGAGAAAGAACACCAGATGTTCAAAAAGAACTGGCTACAGATTTAAGACTCGAAAAAGGATGCTGAATATGGACCATGAAATAAAGCATTAAGCAATGTGATGAGCATCTGTTGAGTAATAAATCTAGTTTTTGTATGGTTCTCTTTTCAAAGTGAATTTAATGGGAAAGTTTTCCAGCTTGATGAAAATGTTTTCAAGTCAGAGAAAGTATTGGCTGGTTTAAGACTAGTATTTCACCTGTTAATACACATAATCACCTGCCAATAAATAAAAATTATGCATCTATGACAGAAAAGTCTTTCACTTTTACTAACTCGTACATAAATTGCTGCTTTTATTTTTACATCATCCAGATGGGGAGCCGTAACTGATTCACCTCATGGGAAAACTAGAAAGGCTCTGGCTCACTGTTATGCTTTATTATCAATGTGTGCGTGGAAACAGCTGCTATAGTTTAAGTTTTTGTACATCCCTTTTCTAGATTCTCTAGGTTTTAAACAACTTGATTGTTTTCTGAGGCAAGAAAAGTATTTGTTGAGAGACTAAGAAAGGTGCCTTGTGATCTCCATACTCACAGGTGCCCTGCAAGATCTGTACTGTGATCTCCATTTTCACACTTCTGTAAAAAGGAGGAGACATTTTCTTCCATGCTGTAAAGTTGCTGTTGTGAAGTTCTTCAACAGCCATCTGCAACTGAAACAGCTGGGCTGGGAAGCACAAATTTGGCATTAAAGGACCCCTGGCTAAAAGCTAGTTGCCTTTGAACAGTCTTACGAACTTTTCCTTACCTTAGGCTGAGACAGAACCTTTGAAAAGCTCTATGTCAGATGTGCACAGTGGTTTTTCATCATGGGATTTTCTCACTGAGCGTGTAACATGTACAGCTAGGGCAGGGCATACTTGGTTTACTACAGGGACCTTGGGTCAGGCCAAGACAACTTCATGAATGACAAGTGCATTTTAGAAGACGTTTATTTCAGTATAAGGGAAGTAAGCAAACCCTGGGCTTCTTCCTCAGTTCACCACATAATTTCTCACAAGGAAAGCAGAACCATATGGCACATATTATTTGAACTGTGTTGTATACTAAATAGAAAATAGTTAATTCTTCCCCTTTGTTCCTTTGGTTGGTGGTTTTTTTTTTTTTTTTTTTTTTGTTATGTTAGAAGAGTAGAGTCAAAATGTCTGGGAAACTATACTCTTCATGGAATCTGAAAAGCATTTTCAAAGAAATAATGCATTCATTTCCTCTCTTTTAGTACAATGACAACGAAGATTTGTCCTGGCAGTCTGTGCTGTATGACAGTATGGCTTCAATGGGTTGATGTAAAGTGTCCCAAACAACCTGCCTGATCAGCCAGTTGGACTTTACACACACTGCTTCAGGGTACTGGAATTCAACTGAAGGCCACGATACAAAACTCACAGGTGAAAAGCAACAAAACTGTTCTTTAAGATTCACATTAGAGAGAAAGTAACCACAAATACCTTTTGAAATAACACTTATTTTCTTGGTGTATATTTTATCAGTGGCCTGGCTTCTGGTTTGAAGTGGGAGCTTACATGCCTAATTGCTCTGGTCAGCTCTGGGTACGTGTGAAGGCTGGCTGCTCTGGAAAATTTGAGGTGAACACCAGGAATTCCTACTTTTGTATCTGGCTTTAAGTATTGGCGTCTTATCCTATCTCTGTCTGCCTAAATATATGAGTTCTGTTCTAAAAGCAAAATCGCAGTCTATGTTTCCTTACTGTTACTTTAAAATAGTCTTTATCTGCAAACACCTATACTCTGAGGTGAGTCTTGCAAGCAACAATGTCTGACAAGAGTAGGTATTCAGTTCCTTCCCTAGTATCTAACATCATTGCTCAAGTTTCACTAAACCTTTAGTCTGAGCAAACTCTTCCATCCTTACCTTCTATTTTAATGACTGATCAGAATTTCTAACTTAATTACAGCAGAACGGGTTGCTGCTCATCTTTCACCTTCTCCTCTTTGGATGCTCATTCATTATTTATTTAACTTCCCCTTTCTTATACATTTTTATCTATGCTCTGCAGGTGAATAGACTAGTTTGTTCATCTCTCTCTGATTTGTTGTTCACCAGCTGTTACATTGCTTGTAACAGTTGCACTAGATTGGGAAAATCATTTTTCATTATTTCTTAGCTTTTGGAAAATATCCACATCATGTAAATGCCTCAGCTTTTTGACATAAAAACTGTAATCTCTACAAATACAGAATTAAGCTGCAATATTGTTCTAGGTCAGGCCTCACATATTTTGTATTAGCCAGCAACACAGAAACACACGTACCTGCTACACTGGTGGCATAACATTTATATTTTCCACCCCATCAAAGTGGAAGGTTCGGCATACTCTGTTCCGCGTAAGGCAGGACAGGCAAGCAATTGCCTGCTGCCACTGGCAAGTGTTAAATTGTTATCTGTGAGTACCAGAGTGTTGATAATCAAGTGATATCAGGAATTTACCTTGTCTGAGTACAATATAGGTGTTTCCAAGTCCAGCAGCAGCATCTTTGCAGAGCCAACCCTGCACAGTGACGGCCCTAATGTTTCTGTGAGGTGGTAACCCAAGTGAGAGGGAAAGTGTCTCAATCTGTAAAGGTGAAACACCATTTAAAAATTTATCTGTTGCTTCTTAGCTTTTAGGAGATGATGTCATCAGGCTTGAAGGAATTCCTCATAGTACCTGAAATATTTAACTGAGGAATGAAAAACACATTTTGGCAGAAACACTCCCTGAAATGAAAAGTCAGAAGAATACCTAATTTTGAAGAGAGGGATATGATTGGTTTTCACTCTCAGAAGTCTAAATTCATGACTTACCCTTTCTCCTCTATACCAGCTATCATCTTTTCTTCATATGCTTTATATATTTCAGCCATGGTAACGACAGCAGAAGTATATTTCTAGAAGATGCAATAATTAAACTTACATCTTCCTAGAAATGCTTTAGCTCAGTCACAGGTCTGCTGGCACAAATTATGAACTTGCCAAGCTTCAGACTATTATCATATGTGAACAGAGTATGGCGAAAAATGGCATTGCCTCCTTTAAAAAACAATTATATCTAAATGAACCTGATCAACACATATTTTAATCTAAATATATTGCATTATTCTATATGCAGCCACAACACTGCACAGAATTTCAGGAAGGGTGGAAATCTGTAGCAAAACACAAAATCACCTAAGAATTTGCTGCTATGGTGAAGAGGCCATGTGACAAGAACTCTTTGCTTGGGTCTGAAGTAATTAGCATCAGAGGTTTAAGAAAAGTTGGTTAGTGCCAAATTTGTCATACTACACCATTGATATTCCCTCCCTTTATGCTTACTACAATGTTATTAATGGTGCGATTGTAAACTGCTTTGAACTAATTTGCTGTGATTTAGCAAAGAGAGCAAGTGAAATCACTTGATTTATCCACACTCCAATAAACCAATTTTAACAAACAGGAACTCTTCCAAAACATGACTCATTTGAATGATTAAAATAAAATTAAAATCTTCAGCCAAATACTTTGAAGCACAATAGCACATGGACAGAGATGGAGATCCAGTCCATATTGGATACACGGTTGTGACAACATGCTGATTCCCAGCAAAACCAGCAGGCAGGTTTCAAGGGTATCCAAAGGTTATCCGAAATCTTTAGAATTCTCAAATGCTGCTGTAATAGCCTGATGGGGGAGCAGAGAGTGTGAGGGAATATCTCCTTCTTAGGTTGATCACCCAAGGAATAAAAAACAGATGTGTAATTGCTAAAAATTCCCATTATATGCTTCCCAAAGTATAAAGATGATGGCCACACTGAGAACGCACGCCAGACCAGTTTCATGATCAATGATTCTATTGTATTACAAGTCATTACCAGAAAATACAACAAAACAAGAACCATAGCCCAGGTCCCAAAGCCAACAAACACTAAACCAGCAAATACCAGCTGTAAGTAAGGTATGACATGCTAAAACTCTAAGACCAAGCACAACAACTCCAAGAGCAAATAAATCAACATTGTGATGAGTGACTATTAATCTGAAACAATGAATGCTTAGCGTAAATATTATTAGACACACTCTGGTCAGATCTGTTGTTATTTCAACCTTTTGAGCCCCACCTTGGGCACCACAAACGACTGTTGTGGTTTAAGCCTAGCCTGTAACTCAGGACCACACAACCCCTTGCTCACTCTCCTCCTTCTTTCCTCCCCCCAGCTCCTGGAGGGATAGGGAGGAGAACTGAAAGAATGTAAATCCCATAGGTTGAGATAAGAACAGTTCAGTAACTAAGGCATAATACAATGCTACTGCTGCCACCAATAATAATAATAATGATAAGGGAAATAACAAGGGGAGATAACATTAAACTAAAAGGGGAAAAGGAAACAATAAACACAAGTGATGCACAATACAATTGCTCACCACGTGCTGATCGTTACCCAGCCCAACCTGAACAACATTCTGGGCCTTCTGGATGACTCCCCCCAGTTTATACACTGGGCGTGATGTGCTCTGGTATGGAATACCCCTTCGGCTAGTGATTTTAATAAAATCAACCTTTTTCAAAATACTGCTTCATATTAAGAGAGTGTAAATATATTTCCTATTATTTTTTCTAGGCCCCCAGGGTGTACATCTTGCGCAGAGATGGTAAGTTGTTTATTTGTGTATAGGCTCCACGGGAGCTGAAACCATTTGCTCTCTGAACACTTGAGATCAGGAGATTTAGGAATATGTTATAATAAGGGAGCCCCTGAATGGGTGAAATGTGGGAGAGATGCTGCCTCTGCAGACCTGTGCTGTCAGGCTCCCCAGCTCTGTGAGCAGGGAGATTTGAAGGGAAGCAGAAGGATTCTGCCAAACTGGGGCTCTTTTCCTGCTGCCTTGTTAAACTGTAGGATCTCCACTTGGGCATTATGAGGTCTGAGACTGTTATCTCCAGGGTAACACTGCTTAAATGATTTGCTTGTGCTAATTCATTGTGCAGGAAAAGGTAAAGGTAGGTTCATTTTGCTTTACTTTTTAAAAAGGCTTACATGATTTTTATAATGAGATTAGATTCTGTTCACATAGGGGCCTAAAAACTTCTGTTTATATATTCTAGCATAATTATGCAATTTCAAATGTCAGGTGCTGTAGATGTTAATTCTCAAATCATACACACAGGCACTCAGTAGAGATCTTTAAGTGCAGCTTAGAGCAGGCATGATCCACATCCATTAATTATTTTCTCCCTTAAACAAGAGTTTCCTCATAATTTCCATAGTTAAAATATTGTATAAATCAAATGAAGGAAAGTGAGAGTCTTTGTTTACAAGAACAGAGGAACAAAAACAACCACTGGCAGCCTTCAGAGCTGGAGCTCTCTATGCACATTTATAGTACTCATGAATAAACAGATGTATCATTTTATTAAATATTAATATTCATGAGTGTGGTTAAACAACACCATATTCTTCCTACTGACTCTTGCCTTCATCTAGAAGATTAAATAAATTAGGTTCTATAAGGGCAATGATTTCTTTTCAGAAGTCATTTGTAAAAGAATGTTCTTTTCATCCAAATGTTACCTTTCAGCCATAAATTCTGCATTGTTACTGCAGCAGACACTACTCATACTGAACTAATGGATTTGAGAGCCTGATACTTCTTAATGAGCTTAATACACGGGAAATTATTCAAGTCAGGATTTTTGTTTAATATTAAAATATGCTGATTTCTGTTGGAAAATGGAGATGGTAAATTTCTTGAACCAGAAAAAAATGTATAGGTTCCCTACGCTATGTTCCACAATGAGAAAAAGACTGATAAATAATGTTTCATAGGAAAATATTAATTTATTAAATGAGCTGCTTCTTCATGTTTTGAGCAAGTTCCTGGACAGGAGGCAAATGCCCTCAGGCTGATGGGTGAATTGAACCAAGTTTCATGTTTCTCAACCAAGCATAAGTGTCAGTTCTGGGTTCACAGACAACAGTGCAGTGGCACTCTATCACATTATTTCAGTGTGGTCAGCAAACACTTCTGTGATTTGAAGAACAACTGTTCCAAACCATGCAGCAAATATTTTTTAGCTTTTTTTTTACTTCATTTATGTTTTATCAAATGTTGTATTAGAAGCATGTTCTCAACATTTTGCAGAAAGGGTTTCTTAAATTGCAATATAACTTTTTACATCCTCATTCAGAATGCTGACCCAGTTCTTCCTTTCCTTTCATCCACTTATTTTTTCATCCCTAGCCAGGACAGGGCAACATTCAAAAGCCCGAGAACCAATTTTCAGATAAGTCAGTGCCTAAATTACTGGGTTAAAAACTCCACAAAGACTTCATTTCCTCCTTATGCAAACTGAGAAACTTTTAAAACCTCCAAAAATGTTCATTATCTGGAAAAAACATATCTTGTCCTTTCTTGGTATAAATGCAGAGACGAAGCCTCCCTGCTTCCTAAAATAAGGATTACCTTTGGAGAACATCAGCTCAGGGGCGTAGACTTTCTCTAAGAACAGGAAGGAATTTGGCCCTTTTATGTATCGCTATACTGACAAATTTTTATGCCTCCAAAAAGTTATTGTTTTTATGTCATCTTGAACTCATACAGCTCTGTCTTCCTGCAAAGCTCAAACAAGTTCAAAACAGCGCTCCCTGGATTTTAATGGAGACTCATTTAGCATTTTAGATTGTGAGGCTTTAGCATCTTCAACCCTTCTTGTATTAGTATACATGGAAAGACAATCTATAACATGTTCCATTTCACGATTAAATAATTTCCAAAGTCTTTAAGTCACCCAGATACACGTCAAAATCTAATGACTGCTTCCAGATTATAATTCTAATCCACTACATGCCAAAGTAATATGTTCTGTTTTTTCCTAGCATCGTAACTCAATCACTGAGCCATCTAGGTCAGCACACAAATAGCAGAATACAAGATGGCTCTTTCAGAGTGCTCTTTTTTTTTTTTTCTTACTAAAGTTATTCCTTCTGTTCAGCCTACCAGGAAGGAGGACCTGCAGACCACGTCCAAACATTTCCAGCTGCCTCTTCTCTTCTATTGAAAGACCTTCTCGCATAAGAGTGTGATTATTTTTGCTCTCCTTTTTCTTACCTTTTTACTGAGAAAGTTCTCTAAATGAAGACGTTCTCTTTCCAGATGATGCCATAAATTAAATTAAGGCCTTGAACTCAGTTTTGCATCTCTAGCTCACACTGGAATCAGCCCCTATCTCCTACTGCACGTGGGCTTGCAGTGGTTTTAATGATCCCTGAACAAGCCAACCCCGGTAATGTTTCCATCATATGTCTGAATGGAAAGAAGACAATCAGGTTTATCAGGGTTGAATTCATGCTTGTTGAGAATAAAAGCTTCACAACTACGAGCTTCATCTCACTAAAGCAAATCATGATTTATACTGACGCCTGAGTACTTCATATTATCCTTTTCTAGGTTTTTTTTTTTTTTTTTTTAATAATGCAAAGCAGATTTCTGAGATAGGTCCAGCTCCCCAATGCTGGAGCTGCCAGTTTGAATAGTTGGGTTTCTAGAATTTGCCTAATACCAATTTCATCTGGGATTTTTATGAGAAGCCATGATGTGCAATGAGATAAAAAAAAAGCCATAAATATATAGATATATCAGTAAGTACTTTAAATAGCAGCTTCCAGTGTCTATCATTCTCCCCAGCAGTACTGGTTTTTCAGCACTGTGTATGAAACAACCTTTCTTAATGCTACTTGTAATCATGCTGCTATCAAAGATTACAATGATTAAAATGGGAAGCCACTTTGGGCAGTACATACTCATTTCAGTTAGTGGGGAAAAAGATGGAGAACTAAAGCGAAAATCCTACTTAATTCTTGGCAAAGCCAGCAATTTTGTTCACTTCTGTGATGTTATGATGTGCCATTTGTAGTCAAAATGCATTTCATAAATCATTGTTTTCAAATTAATATCTGTATATTTGAAAAAACAGCATATTGGAAACATGCATTAGTTGGATTTTGTTTTCTAATGCATTGTAATGTGTGCTTTCCTAATTAAAAAGAAAGCTTTACGTACTTAACCATGAAGATATTGGACTCATTTATAAATTTTTAAATCTGACTATATAGGGAAAAGATATTCTACCTCTGTTTAGTATTTTGCTTTTTCCCTGATGTGAGTTTTATGCTCAAAATTCTCGGCCTAAGTGTGCCTTTTAAGTGAAATTGACACAGCTAAGTTTATAGATATAAATATATCACAATTTATCTCAGGCTAATGTGTTCTATTATGGATAATTAAAGTGTGTCTAAAATATAATTTATTGTAAGGGAAAAATTAATTTACTGTGAATTTTTAACTACAGGTCATACTCAGTATAACTTATATAAACATGCTAATGGCCAAAAAGCCAATTTCTCTTAAAAACCCCTCATAGAGTCATCTTATTAGAATTCAAAGTCTAATTAAAACACTACAAACCCGAAAAATAAGCCAAGTTACAAAATTTGTTGTGGAGCTGTGAGATTTGAGAGCTGAAATGTTTTGATGTACTAGCTTTTTAGCTGCCCTATTTTTTTAGATACAAGTCACATTTTTATTTCATAGTTTCAGTTATTTCTTAATATTAACAAAATTTTACCTCCTATTTGGACAGTCAAAAAATACAGATTTTAAATTTCCAAACCCTCACCACATTTCCAAAATATGCCTTTGAAAAAAATATTACTTCTGGCAGAGACTCCATCCTAACATTTTAAATTATAAATTTCTGTAAAAGCAGTTTACTTAAGTATTATCTATTTGTCACAGTCTTTTGTGGCAGTACCGGTATACTCTTGATACCTGTCACTCTCTGCTCAAGCTCACGTAGTTTAAACCAAATCAGGATTGACACAGTTTATTGATTTACTAATAACTTGTAATTAACCTACATTCATGGTCAACATCAGCCATGCTACGTACATACCCTAACACTTGTGAAACATTAACAAATACCCACGTATTTCTGAATACCTTCTACAACTATTCCTAATGCCACATACCTGCAGCTGCTGGGATAAACCTCCCAGGTCCTGACTCACTGTTCCCTCTGCTGGCTCTCCATTTCCACTCCAGGAAAATTTTCCTGATTTATTTAAAATGATTCAAAGTGTAGGATAGCAAATATTAGACTGAATCATAGAATCATAGAATAGTTAGGGTTGGAAAGGACCTTAAGATCATCTAGTTCCAACCCCCCTGCCAGGGGCAAGGAATTGATATATACGAACTAAAGCGAAATGAACATCTTGCTGATCATGAATGCCACAGATTTCATTTTAATACCACAGCAGAAAGAAACACTTTTGAAGTCTTTTGTCAACAAAGGTGCTGAATCACATTCCTTCCTAGCAAGGCAGGATTGCTGCGTTAGGTTTTCAGTGTAGGTCTATCCTGCACAAGATTTTTGTATAGCTTTCAGTACACAAATAAATTATGCTGATTTGGTTATAACATCATAATAATTGCTAATGCAAAAGGAACATATCCATGCAAGAAGAAATAAGAAAGTGCAGCCCTCCCAGAAATGTATACAGATATGTGTCTTGACTTTATTTGGGCATAGTAAAAAAAATATATCTCCCAAAATATTCAGAATCCAACTTGTCAAACCATTAAATGGCATTTCTCAACAGGCTGTACACATTTAAACTTTGTAAGTTAAAAAAAATTAGCTGTAATATTCCATATAAGCATTCTCACCAATTCTTATTATGGTAAATGAAGTGTTTTTACTCAGCAGAGCTACATGGAAACCTTCTGCTTCAGTTTCCTAGATTCTGTGTATACCACAATTGTTAAAGTCACTTGGAAAGCACAGCAGATTTGCAACAAATTCAAGATAATCTAAAAGTTGTCTGTTATTGAGTGATAAAGTTGCTAAGTGGAAAAACAGCCTGATTAGCACTTGGTACAAAATCATTCCTAGCATCCTATCAATTAGCATTTATGCTGCTGTCACTGACTTTTGCATATATTTTGTTTGACACCCTGAATATTGAATATGAAATATCTAATTTTTCACCCACTTTAAAACTTATAAGGAGGCTTGGGCTACCTGTATGGCTCAAACTACTTCTTGACTCCTTTTTCATGAGATCTAATGATGCTTGATACGCTTTCTGTAAAAAATATTTTATGATAAAACCTAAATAATTTTCCACTACTGCTTGGCAATGTTCTCAGCAATGTGACATTTATTTGTATTTTGAAGGACAAATTATCAAGCAAAGCTGTTAGAATGAAACAAAACATGAACTAAAAATGACTGAATGCTACACTTTCGTCTCTCATTGCTTAGGAAACCAATTGCATCTGTCTACAGGCTTGTGGTGTATTTCTGTGTTTGCTTCTCTGCTGATTGCAAGATTCTACTTTTCCTTTTTTTATAAAAAATTAGAACTCAGCACTGTTGTTTCTAAATTGCATTGAAAATACAAAGTCCAAGAATAGAATTTGGTCATGATTTTAAATACAATCATGCATACACAAATACTATTAGAATCAGAGTCCAGAGGAAAAATAAAAAAAATTACTGTGAGTATTTGCCACTAGTAAAAGCACTAACCTTGGGTCTGAGCTTTGTTTCACAATGCTTGTTCTTGTCCTTTCAAAGACTTCTAAAATAGATCATGTGAAGGGTTTGCCACAGCACTGTCCTCTTCTGCTCATTGTGAGGATTCTGGGTGACTCTTCCATTGTTGACTCTGGGGTCAGGTGGCTGTAAATTAAATATTTCCAAGCTCAGATCCCTTGCCACACCTAAATCTTAATTCCTGAACATGGACCCAGCATACAGAGGAGACGGGCCCTTCAGAGTAGCTATGCGAAGGTAAAACAGTTTGTGCTCCCAACCCAAAACAGAGCCTGAAGTTGATTTCCACTGTTCGTGCAAAGGCCTACTTTTAACCCAATGTTTATGATGACACAGAAGTTTGCACTGGACTATTAAACACCAAACCAAACAATATTAATAACTACAAACATGCTTTTTTTTTTCCTTGCCTGCTCCTCTTTCAGATCATTTTTGCCCCAAACAGCCCCACTACACCTCCAAACTGCAGTTAGCAATGACTCCCCCACCACCACCACTGCCGATGCAGCAGACAGGGCAAGCAACAAAATGGCATGCTGTACCCTCAGGGCTGACAACTAGACACAGCACCGGAAACACAGGTGCCTGTAAGAAAACATTTTCCTCCTTTGTAAATACTCAAAAGTCCCATCAGTTTCTAAAAGGAAGGGTTTGGGGTTTTCTGTCCCTCCTGCTTGTTCTTTGTGACAGGATTTAATTAAATCGGTCTTGCTATTGCTAGTGGTCTTTTAGATATACTAGTGTATCAATTTGGCCACTCCAAACAAGAAAACCTTTTTATTAAATGGTTTAAATTTCTGTATTGCTTTTTTTTTTTTTTTCCTTTTCCAATGGATACTGGACAAAGATACATCACACCAGCACATGAGAGGTGTTGCAAGGCCTGTGAGCTGTTATGGCCTTGCCATGCATCACTGAGGTGAAACAACTAACCACAGTGTTTTTTAAATATCTCAAGGACCAATTTAATCATTCCACTAGGAAACAAGTTTAAAACAAGCACAGCCATACACATTTTTAATTTTCTTTCGTACTCATTCATCTTGGGCTGCTGGAACACAGCTGCATTAGAACATTTTTTATATCCACCAGTTAAAGAGCAGGTTTCAGTAAACTTACTTGTTTTTTAAAGATTACAATTAGTAACATTGAATTTTTTCTATATTAAAAGGTAGATTAATTGGCATTCTAAAGCACAATTGAACTGACATTTTATTCACTGCATGACAACCCCAAATTTTTGCTCGGGTTAAAAAGAATGCAGAATGGGTCATCACTGCAATTTGTTTTTACAAACTGCTGCACTATCTCATAAAAGTAGATGAAAGCTGTAATTTTCCATGTATTTCTCTTTAAAATCCTGGAAATGTTCACATCATCCTGAATGATGCAGCCTCTAAGCATCTGTAGTGTGACATCTACAGAATGAACATATGTATGAGTATGGGTCACATTAAATTTTAATTCATGAAAGCCATAGATTTTTGCATTAAAACTGCTGCTTCCTGATGTTCTAAGCTAAACTATTTCAAGGACTATTGCACTGGATCCCAGCAGCTAACAGGATTAAGGCAGGGTGTACTGAAAATACTGCACAAGTAATGAAAGAAGCAATGGTCATTTACAAGGTGGAATATTCTGGCCTAATAACAACAGGTAAAGAACGAGATTTACTTTTTTACTGTGTGTTTCTCTGAAGAGGAGGGATGATTCCAATTCTTGGTCTTGCTCTACAGGTTGGAACTCTCTGGACATTTTCCATATACATACTGGTACAACATGGCACCTAGTAAAAAAGGAGAACCTTTAGGGGGTTTCTAGTTTTCCACTCTAAGTCTATAACTCTATAACTTCAGGAGTCTTGTTCAAAGGTGTGGTATTTTTCTGAGAAGTGTTGTTGTTTGTGATTTTGATATTTTGAGTGTCAGTGCTCCTAGTTGTGGTTCAGCAGCAAATGAGGCACTGGCAGCAGAGTAGAGCGTTTTTGCTATGTTCAGAGGATGGATGCTTCCTTTCAAGATTGACAGTTTCATCCATGCTGCTTTCTTTGTGTTGTAACATATGGATTCATGCCATGTTTCCCACAGCATTTGAAGGGTGGTAAAGGTGCTGGGGTATTCCAGATAAACCAGTCAAAGAGTTCTGGCTAGTACAGCTGTAGCAAAAAGTCACAAAAGTGGGCTGTGTTTCAATTCATCTGCTGGAGGCTGCCACCAATGCACTGCACAGCATGTGTTGCAATGCCATTATTTGGAAGCTGTTCCTACTATTTCCTTGGGGAACAGACATAAGCATATTTGGTGGCAGTCTCAAATTGTCTTACTATTTGTAGGTCTAGCCGAGGGTCAATTTAATATGGGTGAAGTTGACAAGGATATCTGTGATCCTATATTTGTCTTGGAAGTCTTAAGCATAGGTCTAGCTCTTGCAGGTACTTAAGACAACCATCACAAAATGGGATCTTAAGGAGAAATATTTATGGTATTTGGTTTATGGACAAAGTTTGATGCATTTTAAAATGTGACACTCACAAAGATTCTGCTTTTTGAGTAGTGAGAGGCTATAGATGATTTCTGTGAGTATAACAGTTTTCCAGTGAAAGTAGCATGGCTATGACAGACCTGCCATGGCTCCTCCGCTCATCAATCTCAGTGAAAAGGTAAAGGTTCCTCAAGTGATAGATGCTAAATTAGGTTTTTTGGGATTTTTCTGAAACTTTTAACAAGGGATTTGATGCTGTGGTTGAGCCATTTTTAAGACCATATGGAATCACACCTGCCACAAACCTTGACACCTAAGCTGTTTTCCTTAACAAGCAAATATTTGTGAAACAGTGAAACTCCATCTTTCTTCTGAACTTAATGAAAACAGAATGACAGAACAATGCTTAAAAAGGCTATGCTCAACTATTTCCTATTTGCTTGTGGAAGTGTAAAACAAAATTATCACTTATTACAAGTCTAGTACAAACAGCAGTAAATAAACTACTGTCCATTACTGTCTAGATGCTGCTCCAGGCTTGTTGAATATCACATGGCTAATTGTAGGAATGGACTGGGTGTCTTTCACTAAAAGACTTTATAGGTCAAAATATGACCTTGAATTACAGAATTGGGGCTATCAGTTTTTTTGAAAATATAACAGTAATTTTCAGTTTATTCAGTGTATAGAATTAGGTATTAAAAACGAGCATAGCTTAACAAATGAATCAGATTCACTTTCAGTCAGGTTTAAAGAGGATCTACATTTATACCAAATACTGTAAATTAAAGGAATTGTGCATTTAATAACAGATGTCATAAGTAAAAACTGAAATTATGTACTCACTTGAATAGTATACAAATTTTAATGCAGAGTGACATTTTGTATTTTATGCATTCATTTATTCTTCTTGTGCAAACTCACTTTTTATTATGGGCACTTTTTCAGTCCTAATGTCCATATTGCAGGTCAAAACTTTGCCATTTGCAAAGAGTCAAGTCTTCATATTGCAAGCTGTCAGGAGGAGGAATGCTTGCACACTGCAAAACAACCTTCATGGGAGAGCTGGTAAAGGCAGGTGCCAAGCATCACTAGGGTGAACAGAAAATCCATCAGTTTACAAATGGATTAGTTACTATGGTTCACACATGCTTTCACCTTAGTTTTTAAAAGTGTGGCTTTAAGATATACAAATATTGCCACATCTTCTTCCAAGACAGATTTCTTTGTTTCTTAATAATATATGTGTACATTTATCTATCTCCCATTTTTACTAAAACAATATGTTGCATTTTCCATAATTCATGTGGTAATACATTTCAGAGAATTTCTGCGTACTTAGAATGAATAAAAGATATGAAGGCAAATTAATGTCATATCTCACTAAAACAATGAAAAACAGAACTATGAAGTGAACAGCAGGAACTCTGCTGTAAATGGACAAGGATAAATCACAAGCAAAAAACGTGTAAATAGCTAAGATAGAATGTTGAACAGTTCCTAGAGATCTTTGCAGACAAAACCAGAGCTCAAACACAAAATTAATTTGCCTGACACCTCTACTAATAACCTTAGTTTTCTTTAACACTTCCACTTCCCAAATTGTTGGTTTCTGCTGCATATGCCTTGCAGTGGCAGTCTAACAGCAGGAAGCTGATGCCTGTAGTGACCAATGATACACATGAACGAAGCTCACAGGGTGACAGATAAGACAAAATGAGAGAATGCTATAGTAACTGAATCTTTTTATCCAGATGAGGAGAAAAGAGAGAGAAGCTGATAGTTGTAGCCATAGCAGTATCTTTAGCTTTTCATGCCTCTCCATCTTGAAGCCAGCCACAAGTATTCTAAGAATGATTCAGAATTAGGTGAGATGGCTGAAATTACATAGAGTTTTTGCACATCTATTTTACCTATTCTGATTAAACTAGGATTCCCCACAAGTATCAGGAGCCCAAATATACTGAATAATGAGTTTAGAGCCTGAAACACAATGCACACTTGAAAAGAAAAACGCACAACAGAAATTTTAGAACATGTTCACTTACAGATACCCTAATCCTTAAAACATTTCGCAAGGTGTTTATGTATCTATACTTCTGACACAACCAGTCCTTTCATTGAATGTGAAGTCCTCCCAAACCCAGATGTTCACCCAAGTTACAGTTAAGATTTCCCACAGGGCTAGTACAGGGTGTTAACACAGTCTAGTTTCCTGAAGGCAGCAGAGCTGGGAGTGAGGAACTGACCACCCTTCGGCTGAACAACTTTGCTGATACCCCACCAGCCTCAACTGCCCCTGCTGGGTGGCACTGCTTAAAATTTGGAATAGGTTTGACTGGTGGCAAAGGAGGTAATTTACAACACAATTTCCAGTTTTCTCATATGTGTTTTGATATTGTTACTTAGCAAGTATTTTTTTTGCTCTCAGCTTGGTACAAATGCCCTGAAGTCCACAATGCAGACATCCAGTGCAGATGCCATGGCCACAGGGTAAGGCCTCCAACTTTACAGAATCACCTCCTAAATTACCTGATTGCCTGCTGCTAGGAACATCAGGCTATCAAATGGCATCCTATCACGATTTTCCTGAACTTCATACCAAATCTGAGCTTATCCATGCATTCTTTATTTGGACTAACTTAAGTATAGACAGTAATAGGAAACTGTGTAGTCTAAGCAGGCTCAAGCAAAACTCCTATGATATGCACCTTGGACAGATAGCAGCCCATCTTGAACAGCTGGGCAAATAAATTAGAGCCCAACAATGCACATGAACTATTTCACCTAGAAACCTACCACAAATTAGCAGCAATTATGTCTGTTTTGGAAGAAAAAAAAAAATACATCAGTCTGGAGATAAGCTGAAGCTGTTGAGTTTGATTTTTTTTATATATATACTAGTATTAAAATTCATTGGAAAAATACAATAGAAGCAAATACACTGATGCTGACCTGATGTACTCACTCTGTGGTTAATGAAAAATTTTAACGTATAGAAATGTGAAAATCATGGCAAATATTCGTTTGAAAGGTTGTGAAGTGAAGGAAAAAAAGGATAAAGGAGGAGATTACTAGTTCTTCATAAACATTTAAAGATATGTCCTGCCTGGGTCATCTGTCATTTGAGTAGTAGTCTTGCAATGTGGTATACCATTAAGGAAATGCTAATAGGTTGCTACTTTGCCCTGTGGGTATCCGTGCACTGGGACTGTATCATATTGATCTGAGGAGACAGTAATACAATTGGCTACACAGATTTCCTCTGAAAGTAATTTCTGGGAAGTCCAGCATTTATAAGCAATTCTCGTGCAATTATAATAATTACTTTGGGATCCTTTTACCCCAAGGACATTTGTGGACATTTGTAAACATTTGTTACTCCTAATTGTAACAGGAACAGTGCTAATCACTATAGTGATAATGTCTTCAGCACATCTCTGTTCCCCTAATTGAGTTACTAGCATGCTAGATATATAAAGGGTGCAAATAAAGGTCCCTAGGTTCGGTTTTGTCTTCAGACTTGGCAAGAGGAAAATCATAAGGGATCCTTTTCAGGAGCACCAGTTCCTTAAACCTCTACATGGTTTATGATTACATTCTCAAAGCACCCAAAATTTATTCTCTACGCATACCATCTCAAACATGGCAAAAAAAATGTCTTTGTTACCTTTGTTACTTCTTTCCCACTGAGACACTTGGGTTCAGCCTATATGACTTCTAGGTCAGATGTAGATGTATTCACTCAGAAATTATGTGTTCTCAAATCACACTACCATCTAGCCAAAGATCTATTGTTTGGATTATTCACTTGACATGCAGCAGACCCAAGTGTTTGTTGCCTCATAACTGAGGCTGAACTTGAAACCTGTGTCTTTTCTTGAGGAAGTTCACTCTTCAATCTGGAGTTGATTACATGAATAAGGCGAGAAGGTCTTAATGCCCTCTGTTAATGACAGGAAATGTGACTAATAGCCCTAAATGTAATCTGTGGCAGCAAGAAAAAGGAAAGACTTGCCAATTTCTATGCCAGAATAGAAAATGCAGAATCATCTTTCCTACCAGTGTTTTAGTTCTTCACTTTGCTACTCAGCCTTCTTGAAGACAGAGCTCACGTGATTGGTTGTAACTAATCCTCAAAGGGTGAGAAAGTGAGGATCTCTGGAGCAAGGAGCTAAGAACATTGAAAATAGGCTATTTTACAAACATTATCTGAAACAACTGAAAACCACTGTCCCAAATCTGGGATTTTTTGAGGTAAGGGTAGTTTTCATAAACCATTCTCACTTGAGGAAGAATGCTGAGTAGTTGCATTTCCCACCCAAGATTGTATGAGTTACAATCTTGTTACCTCTTACAGATAACAAGAGCTGACCCAAAGGCAGAGGTCTACCTTAATACTTTTTCAGAATTGCATCTTTCTGCATGCTACCTCTCAGACACTGATGTTACTCATCTGTGATAAGGCTGGCTTGCTCAATACAATGTTAATGTTATTCAAATGACTCCCCTTTCTGTTCCATGTAAGCGCACACTAATGAGATCTACAGAGTTGTGCTCTGGAATTGGAAGTTTACATGGATCATAAGGCTTGTTTTGAATATATCAGTTGCTATTTGTCCCCGGTGTCATTCTGCATTGATCATTCTGTTGTCACCACCAAGCTAAGGAAATATGAAACCAGTAGGTTTCAAGAATAAATTGCAATGCTGTGATATTTTTATTGTCTTTCAGCCACAATACAACCAAAAACTTTACTGAAACATGCATTTGCAATAATGGCACAAAGATATAAAACCACAAAATGTCAATGCTATAATCAATCATAAGGACCCTGCTTAGTTGCTTCAGCGTCTCAGAGGTAGTAAAAATGGTTAATTACATTTTTCAACCACCTGGCACTGGGCAGATCTTGGAGCTACACCCTGCTTGCTGTTTCTTTAAGGAAGACAATGAGGATTATCAAGAGCAGTTTGGGCAGCTAGATAGCTCTGGGAAACCTGTTTCTTCCCTACCCAAAAAGGTAAAAGACCCAGCACAGCCTAGCACCACCTCACAGACACTTGTGATGAGGCAGCAGAATAATGTGTACAGGCAATTACATTATTTTCCCCTTGCTCCTGTCAAAGCTGCTTAATTTCTAACATTCTCTATGGAGTTTGACCTCCACAACCCTCTCCTCATTTAGCAATTGGAACACATACAAGTTGACTTTTTTGTGTCATGCTGTGAGATGCCAATTGTAGTCTTGCTATATTCATAGCTACTTTTTTTTTTTCCTTAAGAATCATAGAAAGGGGAAACATAGCACAGATGGTGTTATTCAGCATGGAGAGTAAACACTAAGAAATTTTCCTGATATGAACTGCTTGTTTCAAGGAGATGCATTTACGGAAACCTTTCCATCCCTTCACAACCCCTTCTCTTTTGTTTCTCTGTTCTGCATCATCATTTCACTTAAACAGAATTAGTGGCATTTACAACAGTATGAAGCTGGCATGGTGTAATGGAGATTCAGATCCTCACTATTTTCTAGTAAGGTGAAAAGGTTAAAAGCACCTTGCAAAGTCTAATTAGTAATTTAAATAGCCCTTTAATGCCAGGCAAATTTTCACTTACATAAGTTTCCTAGGATTCTGGCTGCAGGCCACTCAGAGGTTTTAGAACAGTGCAGGCATTTCACATACATTATTCTTTAACAAACTTGTGTTATTTTTGGAATGAGTGCTTATGTAGGATGCTCCACTTGATTTATTCTCCAGCTGCCACTCTGACAGAGGAGAAACAAGTTACTCTTCTTCCTGCTTCTTCATTTCTCATCCAAAAAATGTTGCAAGACATAGCTGCCTGCCTGGGAACACAGAAACTGCCCAAGCCAACACTGTGTCACTTACATGCTTCTTAAGCCAGCAAACTCCGAGGAAAGTTTTTACTTTCCTGGCAACACTCTGCTCACTGCCAGTGATCAGTACCTAGAGGGAATTCCACCTTAAATTTCCTCTTTTGCAGAAATTGCTCCCAGTGTGCCTTTACAGATGTTTGAAGAGATATATCAAAATCCTGGGTCAGAAGCCAAATCTCTCTTGAAAACTTTCCAGTTGGCCCTAAAAACAAGTTATGGGAGCCCTCCTTCAAAGCTCATGAGGATCAAAACACATCTCCCAGACAAGCTTAATTAAACTGTTAAGCTTCTATTCACATGACTAGGTGTCGCTGCAGGATAATGCTCTCGGCTTGCTTATTCCCCCCTCCCCCCTTCATATTTTTCTTTTTCTAAACAAAGTGCCATGGGGTTATTTCTTATTTTATTTAGAGATGCACTGATGTGAAGCAAGTGCTCAGTCTGATCAAAAATTTCTTCTAGTTATCCAGAGATCAGTGGTATACACTTCATTGCTTATCTCCTTTCTCTGGCTGATGGTTCCCTTATGATAAGAAATAGCTGTAGCTATGTCACTGCTTGTTTTTCCTGTTACTTTTGTTTATCTTTTGTCTATCTTTTGTCATTGTTATAAAGTTAAGAAAAAAACATTACAACAACAAAAACCCCAACCTCAAAATCCAAATACTCAAGGACAAACACACGCACTAGCATCTGGTGTCTGACAAATAAGAAAAACTTGGTTTGTTTGGTTGTGTTTTTTTAAGATAATATTTAAAGAGATGAATTCCTCAAATGAATTCCTGGGAAGCCCTAAAAAAAGTTCTGGAGATACTCTCAAAACAGTAAACTACAGCACCTTCCGTTATTAATGCTTAAGAAAGATGTTACAAATACAGATTATTGGCATCTTCAAAACACAGCAGAAGATCATATTGTGAAGTTCCTTGCCCTCAGGCCATCTGCCATTGAAGTCAATGATATATTTTTTATAAAATTACATTTGTAAGACCCAACACACCGTGAGAAAGAATGAAATTCAGCTAAATGGTGAACTCATTTGATACTCAAAAACCTCCTTTATCCAAACTTCATGGCTGTTTAAAATCCTGAAGATGACATTTATTCTTTTAAGGGATGACAAGAGATTATTTCTACTATTTTCTTGATTTGTCATTCTGCCATACTAGCAGACAGCAACCATAGCAGTTTAACTTGACACAAAACACTGTCAATGTACTATTACAAGGCCAATAAACAATGAAGTAATTATGGCAAAGATCCTCTGCCTTCAGGAATTAGTCCTTTCTCCCCTTAACTCTCTGTGATCTCAGAGGTCAGTGTCAAAAGTCCTTTCCAAATAGCTTCCCAAGCTCACTACTAGCAGACTAACAAGAGTCTAGACCTGTATAATTTTGTAGCTCTTTGGAGCCAAAACTAAATATATTTTCTTCCTAAGATTTTGCAGACACCTACACAGAATTTCACAGCTTGCATATGTCTCGAAGCTAGAAGTCAATTAAAAGAAATCTTAAACCACAGTTTCTATGGTTGGTCTACTTCAGAGCCTGGGACTATTTCAACACCAAAAGCAAGGTCCAAGCTCCCTGTCACAGGAGCTTACCTGAAGGATAAGAAAGCTTTAAGACACACTGTGAGCACCCTCAGGGAGGCTGTGCTGCAGAGACCTAATTCTAAAATACATCTTCGTTCCTTATGCTCCATTGGTGTCTAAATTATCAACTTTCTACTGCTAAGCTTGGGGCTGTGGTGAGAATTGGGAATGCATAATAAAATTATATAAACAAATAAGAGCATGACAGAAGTCTGTGGAGAAAACTGAGCAAGTTTTGATTTCGGGGTTTCCTAGAGCTCAGAGAAGCTTATTTGTTAAATCACAGCAATAACCTGTGGCAGTGCAGAGCTTGTCTATGCCTGGGGAGAAGAAGCTGTGCAGGTTCTCATTACACATCTTCTGTATCCCCTTCCTTTGGGCAACATGCTCAAAATGACATTCTGAATTCACCTCAGAAAGACCATTCAACAGCAGAAGTAGCATCTATGTATTAAGCAGCCTGGATTTCCTGACAGATTAATGTACTATTTCCATCTGAATAAGGCTGCATATCCTAAAAAGCCCAAATCGACTGTATACCACATTGAAATCACTCACACCAGAATGCAGTCTGTTCCCCCACTTTTATATGCCAAGCTGTCACAGTATTTTTTTCCTGGGAAGGAAAATCAGACAGTGCTTCTTCGTTACCAAAACGAAGTATAGCCCTAGGTGGTTGGGAAGCAGCACTACCTGTAAGTATCAAACTATAAAGACAGAATGAGTATTTCATTAAAGTCAAAACCTTGCCAAATACATCACTCTCGTCCTGACAGAGAGAGCTTAGTGAAAGCACGGATGTTTTAAACTTAAAACTCCATGTTTCTATAAACCAGTAGGGAGAGCGCACACATGTGATTTCTTTCATATGTTATTTAAAAAGTTTACCTCAAGTAAATATTTAAGCCTGTGACCTTTAAACTTCCTTTCCTGACATGAAAGTTCAATAATAAGTGTCATGGGGATATTGGGCATGAAATGAAAATGGCCACAAATTTAATTAAAGTGTAATTTATTATTAGCAAGAAAGGTCATCCTAAGAAAATGTAATTTCAGGAGTATATTAGCAACAACACTCTAGTGCTATTTGCATGTAAAATATGTATTTTGTACTTGACATTTAAAAAGGAAATTGGTACTGTTTATAATGGATGCTTGAACACTTTTGTGTTCTTATGGTGCTTTTGATCACATTTTTGTGTAATTGGTTGTATCTCACGTGCAAGAGTAGTTACATTTTATTCTCTGTGCCCAAATGCCTAACCGATCTCAGAATTAGTTCACAAAGGCTGATGTAAGTTGGAATATAAAGTAAACTGCAGCATAATCCTTACATGGCTACAGCTTCAAAGGTGCACAGATCTTCATGAGAGTTCCTTTGTCTGGGGTAGTTAATCACGCACCTTACTTAGGAATGTTTTTTTAACCCTTCTTTGGGTAGTATAATTTTAACAGCGACCAATAACTTGGCTCCATTTTGTTTATAATGCACTTCAGTGGCTGTGGAAAGGAGGCATAACTTGTCCTGTGGGAGAATGCATGTTTTATGATCTGCTAAAAAAAGTAATGGTGTGTCATTCATATCAGTCTTGACTTCAGGGAAAGTGGGAGGTGAAGGAACAATACATTTGCTTAATTGAAAACATTTGTTTAAAATAAATCAATACAGCGGGTTGCAACTTGAAAGAACACTTTAAATATAACAACACTGTTGTTGTCTACAAAGAGGTGTCTGCTAACTCAAAAGAGCTTTTTACTTATTTCTGTACTCCTGTTAGTCTTGCAGAAGCAACATCACTGTGAACGATCTTATAGATGCAACTTCTACTTTATCAACACAAGTCACTGCCCTTCAGTACACTACCAATTTGACCAGATACTGCTGAAAACATAGAAGAATCACAAGCAGTTGTTGCAATGCCATCTCAACCTCCAGAATGCATAGAACTAGTAGAAGTCCTTAAATGGTCTTTTCAAACACAAAACTGAATGAGTGCCTGAAATAACACATGTTGTTTTGGGGGAATTTGCTTGTAAATTAAACAAACTTCATAGTAAAGTTATCTCCCAGCACCCCATAACTACGCAGCTATGCAATCTCAGTCCTTCACAGTAGAAATGATGTTGTTACAGAGAACTAAACTATAGGACACGCTGGGATGGCAAACCAAGTTACCTAAGAAAGAATGTGCAAAGGAGTTACACTAGCTGCCTGTATAACTCATGAGAATGACTCATGAAGCTAGAAATAACACTGCATATTAGCCTTTATCCTTTCAACTACCACAGCACAGAGGAATAATAACCTGTGTGAAGGTCCTCAAGACCTTGCCATGAAAAAAAAATAGCCTTTAGTTTGAAGCAAGACTTCCAGTATCAGACAGAAAGGGTCAGCTGGACAAGAAAATAGATACAGACTCTCAAGCGTCAGCTGATAGCCACATTAGGGAACAATTTGCTCTCCAGGCTCAGACTTCTCTTAATACATCTGAAGCTAGTTGAGAAAATCTATCCTGTTCCCAGATCCCTGCATTTCAAGGGTTTTTTCTAGCCTTAAGAGGTACATCAGGATTGTACGCAGTACTTCACTGAATTTGGATTTTCTACCTCTGGATTAGGGTGAATTTTTTATTAAGAACCTTAACAAAACAACAGCTAATGCTCTGCATGAAGAAGTCAACATGGATTGTATTATCTGCTGTACAACAAGCAGCTATAAATAATTCTTAACAGTCAGTCTGGTGTGTTATTTCTGCAAAGTCACTTATATTCTTGCCAGTAGGTCAGCTTTTATTTCAAACACTAAAAGAAGTTTTGTTAATGCCAGCTAAGTAATTTTGGAGAAAGAGGAGGAATGAATGCGATGGAAACACTGAAGACTAGGAATGTGGGGTTGTGTTGGGTTCTACAACAATGATTTATAAAGCTAAAGTGATAGCTATAAATCTGATGAAAATAAAATGGAAGCATAACAGCCATTTCATCAGTGTTTATCACCATTCATCTAACTTGCCATTCAGTAATATGCGATGCATAGGTTGTGGCCTGAGTTCATGCTGAGCAGAGGGATATGAAATATTTAATGCCTACTATTAACATTAAGTTTTTTGGTGTTTTGCTTTGCTTGGGCTTTAAGCTGGGCAAAAAGATTTACTGGTGTGCTGGGGCACTATATCTATTATTTACCTTGGGCACTGATACTGCTCCTGTCCCTCCCAGCTAAGCAATCACCACAAGTTGGTCCCCTCCAAAAAAGTGGACCCTGACTTTAACTGATTTGTGCACTAAAACTGTTATTAAGCATAAAGGCACAGTAATGAATCTGAATATTTTGCAACTGCAGTTTGAGAGATCTTTTACATATTAGTGCATTCTAAGTAGATATGCAAAATAAGCCTTAAAACTCACTCTTTGAAAATGAAGGAGTTGGCAAACCCCATAGAAATGAAGGTGTCATCCACTCAGGTATCTTCCAAGCCATGCATAAGTAGAATAAGCTCTGTTGGGACACCCTGGACAGATCCCTTCAGAACTGCAGAAAACATCCCACCATGAAGAAATGCCACTGTCATTAGTGATGTGATCTTTTTTCAAACTTGATTTTAATCTATTCAGTATATTACTTAATTTCATGCTATTTAAGAAGAATTCATGGTAATACTAAATCAAAGACTTGACATATCTAAACGTACTGCACTACAGTTGTCAGCTACATTTGTGATGTCCAAAACACCAAGCTCCTTTCACAACCTGTAGGTCCTAAGGTCAAAGTATCAAATTACTCATGACCAATTATGATGCCTTTTAATTCCTTATCAGCTTATCCCTGCAATATTTTTTCCAGGATCCATTTATATCTGGTTGATTCACCATAAAGTCAGCTACCGCATAATTCCACATTTCATCCTGGCTATCTTTTTAAAACACTGGCAGTACCTTGGCCTCTAGCATGCAGAGCATGCAGCTTCCACTCTATCCTCACTGCAGCCAGGTTACATAAATTTTTCTGAATAGACTAGGGTAAATTTATTTTCTATTTAGATCAACTGCTGCAGTAACATGAAGTGGAAATAACCTAATTTTTGTTCCTGATAATGAATGAAATTTTACCAATAAGTATTCTTCTTCTCTTACGGGCACAGTTTTCTGAAGCATGGTAGCTTTTTTTCAAGCAACTTTTACTGGGACAATATAGATAATCTCCTTCCCTTATACATTTAATCTTGTTCAGAAGTTACAGTTACAGCTATGCTTCAATGTCAGATCAAGTCTGCTTTCAAAGCACCTCGGAATATTACGTAGCTAAGAAGAAAAGAAGATAAATACAGGGCAAAAGTATAGATGTCTGCAGATCATGAGTAAAACCAGAAGTACTTTCTATATACTCACTTTTATAAACCATCAAAGTAGTCATATATCATAAAAACAACTACTAACACTAAATTAAGAAATTATCAACAGGAAAATCACTGTTAATAGGATATTCATTTGCTTTGAGAAAAAAGCTATATACATTGAATATTCTTTTTAAGCTGAGTGCATCCTCTTTGCTAAATGCCCTAAAGGAGAAAAATACAGGCTGTGCATAACAAGGAATTAAGAGGAAATATCACAGCAGTATTTCATTTGCTCTTAATTACTTAATTAGTAAGAAAATATAAGATTCTGTATGAAGGGAAAGTATGACCTTTAAATTTTGTCGAAAGTCCTAAAGGTACACCAGGTGACACCACAGCATGTAACAGATTAAGAGTTAACCAAAGACAGAGGTCTGCTGGAATCATGCCGATCACTGAACATGGAAATTATTCCCTGCTTTGATATACAGATGCAAATACCATATTTTAACTTCCTTTAAAGAAAAAAGGCTCAATAGACTCACTGAAAGCTATTTTTGCTGCTTGTTAACAGGATCCGTGCTGCAGGTGCATAATTGCCTAAAGGAATCACTTCCAAATGAAATAAGGCAGTTTTACTGTTTGCTTCCTTTATTCCTTTACCTCGGCAGGAACCTTGCATTTACTTTTGTCCCAAATGGAGGAAAAACTGCTGCCAGCTACTCATATGGGACTGAACAGATTAACTGATTAGCATCCTAGAGTAGAAGGTTAAAAAGTGGATTTTCTATTATGGAGCAATTGACATTGGAAAATAATCTTGTTTATTAACTGCAATTTTATAATCTCTGGAGGGATCCTTGACATAAGATAATGGAATTTGCTCACTCTTCAGTGCTTAAAATTGTAATCATAGCCAGAAAAACAAGCATTTATTGTGTCATTAAACCAAGGCAGGGAAAACTGACTTGAAGAGTTCTTGATGTCTTACAAAACTTTTATCATTTCAGTTAACATTGCCAAGTGTTCTGGTTTATATTGCAGATCTAAATGAAGTTGTACAGGCTTTTTAGGTGTGTTTGTATCCTAGTTAATTCCAGCAACTGAGGTTATTAACAAGAGTGAGACTACACACAGAAAGCATAATAGCTATTAAAGGGCAGGGCCAAAAAAAACAATTTGGGTGCCACCTACCTAAGGAAAGGTGCTCAAAGGTACTTGCAACACAGTGCCTGCACAGCTTGTTCTTTATTTTTATCATCTTTATGTTTATCATTTCCAAACATCTGTTTAAAAGTTTTATTGCTTCTTCTCTCTGTTCTTTGACAAAGCAAAATCCAACCCTCACAAAACCAAGTCTGTCTCCTAATTCTCTATGAATAGTGGTTGATGCTATGTCAAAGATGCTTCTTCTTAACACTGAATTAATAAATTTTTTCCCTTGTAGCAGAATCACTCTGACCGGAATTTATGGTGCTTACTTGTTTGTTCATCATTCTGCCTCTGCATGAGAAGATACAGCACTTAGCTGAAACAACTGCAGCACATTCAGAGCGCTTGCAATTTCCTTATCACAAAAAGGATTGCTTCACTCTGATAATTTCTGATCTTTAGGCCAGTTTTTCTCTCTCTTTTTGCCTTTCTACATTCTTAGGATACCCAGTAAAATTTGTTGTCTTCCCCCCTGCCCTCGTATGCCACCTGCAAACAGCACTATGCAGAAGGTACATTGATGGATTTGGTGATTTTGGATGAAAGTTCAGTCTGAGGGGGAGCATTGATTGATCTTAACATACTGGCAAGCCCTAGTCTCAGGCTACAAATAAAACCAATATTTCTCAAGTCATGCGTTATCACTTTTCATTTGTTGCTTATTGATTAACTGTTAAGAGTAAGATCTTGGTTTTTAAACCAAGGCAGCGGTAGTGGTCTTTTTAAGCAAAGTTCATAAAAAAGTATATATAGCAGCCAAGGCCAAGGTAAAACCAGGCAGCATACAACGTGGCATTGCTCTGTGTTAAAATCTCTGCTCACATTGACTGTGTAAAATGTAACACTACTTAATTTTTCCAAATCAAATGTTCAAGAAATCTTTCCATTGCTTTTGTGGGAATTGTGCAAAATGTAAAGTTTCTCCTCTTTTTACTTTTGTGTGTGTGTTATAAAATAAGAAATATGTAAACTACCCAAACCAAGGAATGCATTCTTTCAGGACCACAAAGAGAGCTTGTTTTCTAGAAAAACTTAACCAATCCTAGTTAACTGTACATTTGAAACACTTCTTGCATCTCAAGACAAAATCCCTGCTCTTTTATCTCAAAACCTAAAGGACAGTCCAGGTAAACCAAATATTTCTGCAGCTGACAATGAAAGACAAGAACACAGTTTTGCTGAATGAGGCTTGAATGGTTCTGAGAGCCACCCATGAGAGCTCTAACCATGCATCCATATAAATAAAGCAAAAGAATGAAAAGCAGGTGAATAAAACCTTACCACACTGAGGCCATGGCGCAGCAAGGATGTTTAACTTACAAGATTTCAGTAGGCCAGTTCCTACTGTAGGTGCTGGTCCTGAGAGTTAACAATTACCAAACGTGCAGAGCAGATCAGTCTCAATAGAGCTTAGGAAAGTCTCCCTGCCGTATACTGCATCTCACTCATTGAGAAGCTCAATGGCAATCAAGAGGTTTTGGAGACCGTCAGGGTGCAAGCATACAAACTAGGGTATTTCAAGTGCAATCCAGACCACATCAACATGCCCTGATGCAGAAAGAGCTTTTCCCTGGATTCTCAGCTTGGTCTGGGGTAAATACCGTGCTTAAAACCCATCAGATTCCACCACACACATAGCTCAGCAAATTTGAGTAACTGAGATGCATTATTATCTGCTGAGCCACTATGTCCTTTAGTGAGGCAAACCTGCATAAAACTCAGATCAGATGGTCTATTTTTGTTCCAGCTTCCCCATCCTGTTCAGCTCTGTAACACCAAAGCGGAGTTGCAACAAGGAACTCAACAATGATGAAGTTGTTCTTTCACTCTCCACATGTCTTCAGAAAAAAATTTCAGTTGAATGTCTCTTTTTGGTCTCCATTTCACTCTGAAAATCCTACTGACCTTCTCTACATTTTATTTTGCCTGGTAGGCTACAGATAATTTATTTTATTTTGCAATTTCCACCCTGTCTCCCCCTGAGTAAAAGAAAAGACTATTCTACTTTCAATCAGAAGATGATGCTTTTCATACATGTGAAGCATTTGCAAGTGCTACAATATGATTTAACAATTTTAATGGATGTTGAATACATAATACTCATTTCATATATTCTACAGATCGTAGTATTAACTGTCATTTATCAGGCATTAGAGTATGTTTCCCTTCTCTGCACGTACAAGGAACAACAGCCAAGCTACTTGAGGCTTTTTTTCAGGTTAGAATATTTTACTGTACTTTTCCACAACCTGTGCTTTTCCACAATATGTACTTAGGGCTTTCTTTATAACAATGGGAATGACAGTTGTTTAAAAACAAACAAAACTGATCAGCCAACAGCTGATCTATAATCAGCTGATTCTATAATCCCAAATGCAATTCTCATCAACTTGCTTTCCTGATACTAAGCCTGGCTCTTGGTATCTGACATCTGCTTTTAGAAAAAAAATTGCCCTAGTAATCTCCCCATAAATTGCATTTTTATTGTTGGTTCTTCCCTCATAAGGATAAGACAAGATATTTGGAAGTTTCTAAATTAATTAAAAATTTGTTTGTAAGAGCTATGAGATTTGTTTCTGCCTACCTAGCAACAGTTTTGACAGTTAAATTTTAAGATCTGCCAGAGGTTATAAGAATGGCCACTCTGCATTACACCACAAATCAACAGCTGGGGTTTAATATCTATTTTTGCCACTTGAAATAAATCAAGCTTTATGTCCATGAACTCAAGAAATTTCCTAAAGGTCAGTGTCACTCTTTGTGCGCTGAGATCATCTGTTATATTGACTCCAGCTGCTTAGCGAATAATTCACTTATCTCCTTTTCCTGTATCAGTAGAGCAGTTAAATGAAAAAGTACGACTTATTCATTGAAAGAAAACCACTGAGAAGGATAGTACTCCTCACCTTCTTACCTGAACAGGTTCTTCCCGACTTTACTAAAACTTGGGGCTGGGTAGTACATGCTCTTTTCTATTTCCTCAGAACAGTTGCCTGATAATGACCAGCAGACTACAGGCACATCGCTTGACATGGCATAGGAAGAGCCTTTACAGACAAACTTAAATACATTCTGCAGATTAAGGACTAAAGTTTAGTTCCATTTTCTGAGTCAAAGCAGCTGAAGTGAAGAAGAGAACCATGAATTTACAAGAGGAAAGAAATTAGAACCAACAATCATTCAAATGAAGTTGCTGCCAGCTATTCAGTTCTTGGAGGACAATGCCTTTCCCCTGTACCCTGTCTCTCAGCACCAGATCTGCAACTGAAATTAATGCTTCATACTTGCAAGCATGTTTGTTCTATTTTGCTCTTTCTCCCCCCTCTTGCAAGCAAAGCAGCTAAAGAGAAAACAAAAATTAATCTTTCTCCAGAGTTCATTCCTATCAATAGCAAGGTATTAGCCAAGTTATTGCCAGCACATGGAAGGAGTAAGTGTAATATGCAACACCTAACACCAGCAAAACAACACAAGTTTTTTGTTAGCGTCACTCAGAAATGATTTGGAAAAGCACACAGAATCTTGAAGACAACTAAAAAAAAGTGAAAGCTTTTTTAGTGGCTTCCAAGTGTGTGGTCTTCTGTTTAGCTGTATGTATTTCTTTGAAAGAAAGAGATGCACAGGTTGAGGTTTTGGGTTTATTTCTTTAAAAGCCACTTAGATTTTTATGCACCATTTTACTTGGGAGCCAAGTGTATTTTTCCTTCTGTGGAATTTACAAGATAGTGCTACTGGGGTCATGAGAAACTTTATTCCTTCTCACCTGAATGCTCAGATGACATATCCACTTTTGCTCCTCATTAGTCCAGATTCAGAGAGTACTTTCAACGCTCCAGGGGATCTGATTAAAAATGGATAAATTTTACAATGCCACAGCTTGCAATTGCTTTGCATCTACCAATAACACTGATGTGATGGGAACTCTAATTTTTCTCTAGCAAACTGCAAGGTATTTTTAGGTTTTAAAGAGATATGCAAAAGCTAGAAAACCCAAAATTAAGTATCAAATGTCACAGTGAAATAGTATATCTGAAATCCTATCAAGTATAGAGAAAAATGTCATTTAAGATTTAAGGTTTCTTATTTTGCTTTGGCTTGAGAGGCAAACTGGAAGATGAGAGATGACTCAGCTATCAAGAGATGAAAAAAAAATGTTCTGGGGTTTATATATATTTTTTGAAAAATGGTATTATGGTATTTGGTTTGCACATATCAGCACTGCTGGCAGACAACAGCACAGTATCCTTTCACAGAAAAGGAGAAAGAGAGAAGAAATAATATATTTGTGTTGCAATCAGTTTCTAAAAAGAAACTCTACCAACAAGCACTTCTTCAATACCTAATCCTTTGTACAGTAAAAAAAAAAAAAAAAAAGAAAAAAAAAATCTTCCTCATCAAGCCTCCTCAGCATTTCAAAACATACCATGCTTCCTTTTGATTTGCCTTCTGTTTATGTAATAGAAAAATAAAAGTTGGCAATATGCCTGCTTATAAAGGTTTATGAACATTCAGGACTGCTTCAGTGGCTGGGACAGTGTCAGATCTCACACACTGGGGGGCTGTTTTTGAATAACCTGAATAACTGCCATTCAAAGACTGAAGCAAAACTAATGTCCAGTGACTGAGATATATTTTCTGTCATCCAGGTTATTATTGCAGAGATGAAATGGAGAACTATTCTCAAAGAAAACTTTTTGTAGAAAAAATTTACTCCCCTGGTCCACTAGTCTTATCTGGTGAAATTACAATTTGTGGTCGACCTGCTATATTTTACATAGAATTATAATATTTACATAATTTCAAATAGAATTATTCAAGAAGCTTAGATTGCTGCAGGTAGCTTTGTCAGAAAGTCAACTGCAGGCTTTAGTGCTGCAATGGTTGCGTTTTCTTTTTTATTACTGAAATAAGCCTGGATGCTGAAAATTAATTTCTTGCATTTCCTGGCATAAATACTTCTCATCAGCAATGACTTTTTGTACCATAACCCCAAAAGGGCAAATCCTGATGACCAATGCTGACTGATTTGTAAGTACTGGCACCCAATATAGTACCATCATGTTTTTTGAAAGGCTGCATTTTCAGAAAGCTGGTTTTATATCTATACCTATAGATAGAGATATATTTATCTGTGCTGGCCATTACCCCTTGTGGTATTAAGACCACATTATACATTCCTTCAGCTTGATATTTCCCTTCAGATCAGAGGTTAGGCTTGCCAGACTACAATTTTTTTATTAAGTATTCTTTCACACCAAGAAAATCACTTTCGCTGCCTTATGTTTTGGGGCTGTTCAGCCTGGAGAAGAGAAGGCTGCTTGGAGACCTCATAGCATCCTTCCAGTACCTGAAGGGTGCCTATAGGGATGCTGGGGAGGGACTCTTCATCAGGGACTGTAGTGATAGGACAAGGAGTAATGGGTTGAAACTTAAACAGGGGAAGTTTAGATTGGATATGAGGAAGAAATTCTTTACTGTAAGTGTGGTGAGGCACTGGAATGGGTTGCCCAGGGAAGTTGTAAATGCTCCATCCCTGGTGGTATTCAAGGCCAGGTTGGACAGAGCCTTGGTTTAGTGTGAGGTGTTCCTGCCCCTGGCAGGGGGTTTGGAACTAGATGATCTTAAGGTTCTTTCCAACCCTAACTATTCTATGAGTCAAAGAAACTGTCCTTCAGTGAAGAGTCCTTACAGAGGACACAGTGGCACACTTATGAGAAAACTAATGGTATATTTTTCTTCCATGAGAAAAAATTAAACAGTTCAACACAGCACAACACTTTGTAAGCTTAAGAAAATAAAATGCATTAAAAATATCAAATTACTCTTTTGATACTAATTTTTAATTTTCTGCTACTGCAATACCTATTTTTTATGAGTCCACAGAGAATGTCCACTCAGTTAACTTAATAATATATAGGTTATGCTAATCTTGCATGACACTGTTAGTGAAGCGTAAGTATCCATACCCTATTTTAAGATGTTTTACATGTATAAGAATTAAATAGGGTTTTTTTTATAAAAGCATGCGAATAAAATAAGTATACGAGAAATGCTGTATCAGTTCCAAACAGATCTTTACAAATATAATGAAAAATTAAACCAGTTTGAGGCTTCATCTCTTGCAATAAAACTCTTCATTAAGCAAAACAAAAGCAATCGGACAGATGTTCTGAAAAATGGCATATCTCCTCTATCACACTTGTGACTCTGGTCCACAATTTTTCCGCTTTCCAGGACAAGTCTTATTACACTTTGGTTCAATAAACTTTTCTCATGAGTTTTCCCTGACATAAACCATTATTTATTTTGATCAGATGTACAAAGTGAAGGACAGAGAGGGAAGTTGCCAAGAAACTAAGTGAAATCAGAAAACCTAAGCTCTCCCCAGACATAGGTTCATATTAATCTTTATACCCAGGGGGAAGGAGCAAGTCTGAAGACTGCAGAAAGGCAGAGTTCACGAAGAAAAGAAACAGTCTGTTTCTTCTCCTGAACCAGTACAGGAAAATTCACAATTATTAATGCCCTTCTGAAAACAGTTTAAATATATATGCTCCAGTCAGATTAGACAGTTTCTTCACACAAATTTGTGCTGCTTTATTTGATACAACCACACAGATGAAATTTTTTCCTGCTCAACTGGATTTTTCAGTTATAATGCCGAATGCCTACCTCCTGAGAAAGCCATGTCCTTATGACACAATGAAAAACACATACTGAGGAGGAAAAGTAGGCCTGAGAAAGGTAAAATATCTGCAGAGATGGTTGCAAATGATCTGCAGCTTGTCAGTTGACTGTGTCTTAATCCCACTTTCCTTCCATCCTCTTATCAATTTGATATTACACACTTTGTTTGAGGACTTACAATCTTGTGGCAAAACCCAGTTTTGCTCTTAGGAGGGGTAGATGAGTGAGTTACCTCCTCTGCTACGCTCTGCCTGCCCTCCGTATTGCAGGTCTTCAGTCCTGGGTAGATTGCTGCCCATGGGCCTGCCTGCATGGTACCGCATTTATCATCACTACAGAAAGTCTTTTGCAGCCCATAATCGGTACCGCATTTATCATCACTACAGAAAGTCTTTTGCAGCCCATAATCTCTAAAGAAGATTTGGCAAAGATATCCCCTTCCCATTTTGTCAGCAGTTTCATCAAACTCTTCTAAAACAAATCCAGACTAGAACTGCCTAGTATCAGTGTTTCTCAGCTGCAGACACACACTAAAGAAAATTCAGTGGTGAACAAGAGACTTGATGAAAGAGTTTGCAAAAAAACCTGCCTTGCAAGAAACTTGCAAGGTTTCAGTTTGATAAACATCAAACAAAAATAAAGCCGTGAAAGACCAGATAACTCATTGCCATCTAGTCCTAGCTATACATTCTCCATCCATAAGATGTGCAGTCATTTTCTTCTTCACATATGGGTTCTATATTGAATTTGGACTATTCTGTTAGCCTTCAATTTAAGAACTGCATTTCCTTTAAAGAATAATTTCAAGAATGAGAATTTCTAATTATCAGGATTCTATTTCTGGGTACCATTTCCTCTCTAAAGGTCACAAAATCAACCAATCTTTAAAAATCATAGTAACAAATTAATATACCACACTAAAGCAGATATTTTTTCTTGTGAGAGCTGCTTTAATTATTAGGTGTCCTTCCAACAGGGTTGGTTGCAGAAGTTAATGTTAGACACATACTTGAGGGTGAGGGTGAAAACCAGCAGTATGCGATTAATCACCTCTCTCATAATTTTTATATGTATATGTACATGTGTGTATATATATATGTGTGTATATACACGTGTATATATAAACACACATATACATGTGAATATATATATATATATATATATGTACGTATATATGTCCATTTAAAGAAGCATTTTTATTCCAGGTAGGGAGAGTGGACTATCAGTCCTCAGGTGTTTGCAAAGAATCTCAATTTGACAGCAGAACGTAGGCTTAGATTAGTTTTGGAATGTGAGTGCTCACTGGAGAGCTAATTCCATTCTCAGCATTTCAGTATGAGATTCAGCAAAAGATTATATTTGAACGTAGCCTAGCAGGAAGCTTCTAGCACTGTAGTCTGGACTTTTTCTTTAGTCCATCTAATGTCTTGTTAAGTACTCATTCCTGTGAGTGCCAAAGCTCTGAAGAAAAGAATTTTTCAGATAATCTACATCAACCTAAAGGCAGACAGAAAAGAAAACAAGAAAACTGCCCTCTCATTAACCACTGTCCTGGTTTCAACTATAACATTTTTTTCCCTTCTTAGTAGCTGGTGCAGTCCTGTGTTTTGGCTTTAGTCTGAGAACAATGCTGGTAACACACAGAGGGTTTAGTTGTTGCTCAGTAGCGTTTACACTGATCTGAAAAAGACTTTTCAGTCTCATGCTCTGCCAGTGAGGAGGGGCACAAGAAGCCAAGAAGAAGCACAAGCAGAACACCTGACCCAAACTAGCCAAAGAGGTATTCCATACCATGGCACATCATGCCCAATATATAAACTGCGGGGAGTTACCCAGAAGGGACTAGTTGCTGCTCCAGGGGAAGAGGAAAGGTGAGTTTCCTGCTGGGCTTAAGCTATAGCACTCAGAGCTATAAAATTCATGCTTCTGTTAAGAGCAGAGTGTTTGCCTGAATCTGTCATTCTGGGCGGTCGTCTTTATTTGTTTTTTAACAGATAGCTGCTGGGTTTTGTAAGCTACTTTATTTCTTAGCTTCCCAAGTTACAGTTTCATGTGCCCAATGTTCAAGATATATCTCCCTAACAAGGATAGGAAACAAGCGGCATCTTCTCTTAAACATATAGCAAAGGGAAGGAAAAAAAAAAGTAAAAGTAGCATGGAACACTGGGGGAGTAAAACTTTGGCTGAGGTGTGTGACAGAAAAATTTAGAATGTTCATAATTTTGGTCAGTTTACATTAAAATAACTTAGATTAACTAACTAGATTTGTAATAGATTTAATATAATATTAACTAATTAGATTAAAATAACTGAATTTCATGGTCACTTATTTCAGGGAAAATTGAAGTTTTTTCTTGTCACAGTTTCAATTACCGTACTGGCCTTGGGTTTAGAAGACAAATATTTTGGTATAGCAAGTACATGGAGCTGAGTTTTTTCATGTTAGACATTGCAGATTTTGATTGGCTACACCTTTAAAAACAAAAACTTGGGGAGAAAATGTAAGAGAAGTAAGGAATATGGCCTGAGGTTCAGACACTGATATGTATTTTAATGAAAGACTTATGTGAATCTGAAAGTTAAACAAAGCCCAGCATCCTTCCAGGGCAAGCACTTCAGCCTTCCACTGTCAGCCAAAGCCACACATGTTAAAGCCTAAACCAGAATGTCTCCTAATTGTTTCTTCATACAGCTTTTCACCTAACTGCCTAAAAAAAAATCTGTGTTTGTCCTTTCCATAGTGAGAGAACCAATTGAGATTTTCACATTCCAATCTGAGTGCTACTTAATATTTTGTTGATTGTGCAACTGTTTTCTTATTCCAACAATTGGTTTATAAAACTTTTATTCAAGTGGTTTCCGAAAGAGGCTTCAGACAGTCCCTGACTATGTACCAAGAGATCCAAGGGGAATGTAGCTGGGAAATGTCTCGCCTCTCAGTGAGAGAAGATGAAGAATACAAGAGGTAAATTAATTTTACTTATTAACAAACCTTGAACATAGACCTTGTATGCTACTAGAAATAATAATATGCCAGGAATTCATGTAATGTAGTGTCACAATACACAGTATTTTTAGGAGTTTTGGTATTTACATTAACGTTCATATGATTATTTTCAATGGACGAGGGTCATAATCCAGGTCTACCTATGAGTAAATAAGCATCTATCACACGTGATAACAAGACTAAACAGATTAATAAATGGACATTTCAGACTATTACAAAGACACCACCAAGTTTTACTCAATAAACTGAATTATTTGTTTCAACTACAACAGTTATAATTTCTCTGTTCTCTCTTCTTTCACAGCTGGGACTCTCAACTGTGCTTATTCTTAAGTAAAAATCAATTATTTATGTATGCACCCTTAAAAGAACACCATTAAATCAATTCCTATTAGCTTACCCTCAGTACATGCAATTTAAACACTTTAATATTCGAATTAGCTATAAGAACAGGCAGTATTTCTGCCATTTTATATTGGTGTAGTTGCACGGAAGTCAAGATGCTTTAAAAAACTGTTTTATCTAGTAATCTCATGGCTTCAGAATTAGAGTGAAAATTACATACCTGGTAAATTGTGTAATAAGACACATTTACATTTTAGTTTTATTAAGGTATATTTCCCACTGAGATGAATATTCTAATATGTGGCTAATGTTTCATAGCTATCAAGAAAAATGTTTGTTATGAGCATTATGGTGCATGAACTGTCATAATACATCTGACTATTTTCATGTTTGAACCTAAGCTTTTTCCTATACTACTTAGTTACAATGTTATTTGCAGATCTGAGGATGCTCCACTTTTTAGGGCACACCAATCTCTACATATCCATAGCTCCCTGCTTTTTCCAGATACAGCTGCTCCCTCCTGCTTTCTAAGAAAGTGGGAGAAGAGTGTTTTTCTTGCACACAGTGTAAATACATTCTGACTGAGCTGCAGCAACCACGTGGCACATGAAGATAAAAGGATCATCCAGTGACTATCTTCAAATATTACAGCATATTTGCCTTGTGTTTAATTATCACCTTCAAGCTTTTATGTAGAAAAAGCATCTGAATACATCAGAGCATTGTGCATACTACTCATCAGTTCCTCAGGTATTTGTATGAAAATATTTGGTAGGAAAACCTACACTTATTGTTTTTGCTGAGCTCTGTTTACTCATTGTGCTCAAGAAGTCATTGCAAATTTGCAAAGCAGTTTACAGAAACAAGATGAATAAACTTTCGTACCCTTTATGCACATGCATACAATTCTCTTCTCCCATCTCTGTATCATAAGTTCTCCCTTACCCTGCCTGAAAAGCATGTAGTAGTAAGCAGCCCTAGAAATCCCAGCTGAAGCTTCAAATACACAAAGATTCAGGAGATGTGGAGCATTTCAACCTCAACAGCAAGTTAACACGTCAGGACTATGCTTAACCAATTCTTAAGTGAAGTTTTTAGAATATCTGAAAAGGCCACCCTGCTTAATGATACACACATATACCATACACACACGCATGGTAAAGGAAAGTCCGGTAAGCTGAGCAGAGGAACAACCAACAAGAAGTACTTATTAAATTGCAACTACAAACCCTGCAAAGATAGCCCAGAAATGTTATTTTTTCTCTTCTGAAATAAAGCCAACAGGGTTTATGTCTGATTTTATCTTCATTACTCCTCAACTTCTATGAATTCTCTGTTTTTTCCTACATAAATCTCAACCATGCAATAAGACACCTGTGTCTTTATTTAGGATAACAAAGCATGCTTGTGCCTAGTTGGCAATGTTTTCAGCTCTTTGAGGAGACAGAATAGTCTTTTCCCACCTAACAGCGTTTGCCGCTTTTAAACCACATAACAGGTGTTGGTGGGATACTCCCGTGCATCAGACACTTTCCCCTTAACCCTCCTCTTTTTTGTGGGGGTCATCTCCTTTTGGTATAAAGAAGGTGTTTTGTGCTTCTTGGCTTTGTGGAGACTTCTCTTTCAGCAATGTGTATTGCTTCTCATTCTCTCAGTACTGTTAGCTCTTTGATGTTAGCTACAGGACACCCATTGCTTTCAGGAAGCAGAAAAACAGTATTTGAAGTCAGGAGTTATGAGAGGATGGTAGCTAAAACCATTTCCCTAAACAGCCAGGAAAACAAATTTCATCAGAGGCAAAAGATTTCAGAGTTTAAGAGATTTAGCAGAATTCAAAAGCAAGTCCGTAGGACAGATAAGGAAGTTGCTAGGAGACATAAATGAAATAAATTCAGATAATTCCCTTCCACCTGCCAGGAGGGAGAAACCTATAAAAAGAAAATATTGTACAGCTTTAAAAGATCTTGTTAGGTTATATAATGGTTAGACATCAATCATTTTCACACTTTGTCCTCAACGAAGGATGTTGTCTTCTTTCACAATTGCTAGCCCTTGATAACCTCATGCTTTCATATTTATTCAAATGACTGCATCATACCCCACCTCCCTTTTGCTGAACTCACAGCTGTGGCTAACTCAGACGTGGAGTCCAGAAACTATTTTTTTTCAGGTGGTCTGCTTTGCATAATTAATTTAAAATGCATTGTCTACTTTTTGTTTGCAGTGTTTAGCTGCTTACTGTTGAACTAGAGGGAAGGCCCCGAGTCCTAAAGCTTGTCTCCAGCCTTGTCAGCTTACCTAATAACAGATTGTAGTCACATACTTTTGCCTATTACAGGTGCAGAAAACAAAGCCCACAGCAATACTGCTATTGTATCAGTGCACATGTTAATAATAATACTTTCTCAGGAAGTGTAGCTTCTCTATAAACAGACTATGTATAAATCAAATATAGGTTTTCAGTATTCTTCTGTCAAAAATGCAATGTTTTCCATAGATGGGGTCCTGAAATATACAAGATTAACGGCACACAACTTTTCTCAATTTCTGAACAGTAAAAACCAGTCTATTTCTAATCTTGTTATGAAGTGTAGGGTCATAAAACCCATGGTTGTATTGCTCTGAAAATTCACAGCAGGCCAGAGGCACTAATCCATTTGGTATATTAGATTAGGTTTCCCTTTTGCAGCTGTTTATTTATTCTTTCAACTTTGCTCATAGAACAGGACCCTGAAATCTACTGTTAATTGCTTATGTTCAAGGTTTCTTTCTTGGTGTGACAACAATCAATCTTGCTATCATAATATCAGCGAAGAGAAAATGGTCATTACCTTAGTTTGTAGGGAAACATTCTAGACTAGAAAACCTTGACATTGAGGCTTAGTAAATAGCCTTTATTTAGAAAAAGAGAAATAGTAATAGGTGTGCTGTATTATACAGCTGTTGTTAGCTGAAGCTTGTTTTGGTAGAAAGTTTGAGGAGGAACACGCAAGGAAATATGTCTTGTCATGGTTTAAACCTCTATAACTCACGCAGTTGCTCTCTCACTCATTCCCCCCTCTTTCTTCCCCCCATTCCCGGAGGGATGGGAAGGAGAATTGAAAAGAATGCAACTCCCACAGTTTGAGATAAGAACAGTTTAGTAACTAAAGTATAACACAAGACCACAACTGCTACCACCAATAATAATAATGACAAGGCAAATACAAGGAAAGAATACAATCGCTCGCCACCTATACCCAGTCCGAAAAAGCAGTGCACCTCCACCCTTCTCGGTCTCTGCTCTTCTTGTTTGCATCCTGGGTATGACGTGCTGTGGCATGGAATACTTCTTTTTGGTCAGTTTGGGTCAGATGTCCTGTCTCTGCTTCCTCCTGGCTTCCCCCCCTCCCTGGCAGAGCATGAGACTCAGAAAGTCCTTGGTCAAAGCAAAACATTACCAAGCAGTAACTGAAAACACTGGTGTTATCAGGGTTGCTCCCAGGCCCAAAATCAAAAACACAGCACTGCACCAGCTACCAAGAAGGAGAAAAATGACTGCTGCTGCTGAACCCATGACAGTATCCACCCCTTATTCCATACCATTCACGTCATGCTCAGATCCCATATTTTCAATGTACCATCGCATGTATATGTATACATACACACACATACAGAGAGGGAGAGAGATCATCCCTTAGTGCATGGACCAATCCCTATAAAGCTGCTAAGTCCATCCACTCCATGATGTCAGGCTCTATCTCTTGTAACAGTCCTTCAGAGCAGGGGAGGCTGTGTGCAGTGTTCACACTCGTGAATAACCTGGGCAATAATGTCCATTGCTAAGTCCACCCCTTGATCATGAGTCCATCTGTATGCTGCATCTCTGCCCTGATGGCCTGAGGTGTCATGGGCTCACCAGGCTCAAAATAATTCACCCTCCCCTCCAGCAGTTTCTGCAGCTTGTCGGTGGGGACTCCATACAGCTGCCTTCCATCTCCGATGCTTCCAAAGCACTGGAGGGTCCCAATGGGCTAGATATTCACCCATACTGTCCCTCACACCCTGCCACTCATGACTGTCCAGCTGCAGGGAAAATCTCTTGGTCCTCCTACATCGTAGTCTAACCCCAGACAAGGCCCACACCCCACTCTGCTTAACTCTCGGGACCAGACGAAATGGTCATGGGTAAAATACACTCTGTATGCATGCCACCATGATGATCCCCATCACAATCAGCAGGCAGGTCTCAAGGGTACCCAAAGGCCATGCAAAACCATCAGAGCTCTCAAATGAGGCTGCTGTACTTGTCACTGGGGCTGGTGTAGCTGCTGTGCTTGCCGGCTCTCTCACCACCAGCTGCTCTTTGTCTGAGTCCAGATCTTCCTCCTCTGCCTTGCTGGGAAGTGCTGCATGGTCTCCTGCATCCTCCTGGGGCTCGGGCTCGCAGGGCTCTGCAGGTGGCTGCCAGGGCTTGCCCTCTGCTGCCACGGGGCTGGGCTCGGCCGCGCAGCTCAGCTCCTGATTCCCAGGGCCACACTCCCAGGCCATTTTGGCAGCCAGTGGCTCCTGGGGCCGCCCCCCCCCTCTGCTTCCCACAGCCTCACCAAGACAGAGGCGAGGACGAGGGCCAGGAGAGTGAAGAGCTGCTGAACTGCCAGGTACAAGTCCAGGTCCACATCCGTCCTCCCCTGCTTCCGGAGCCCGCCCATATTACAAGCCATTCCAATAAAGTACAATGAAACAAGAACCTTAACCCAAAACCCATATCCGAAAAATGCTAAGATAACAAATACCAGCTGTAAGTAAGATACAACAGGCTGAAACCATGAACTCAAGAGAATCAAGAGCAACAACTTTGAGAGCTAATAAATCAGCATTGTGACAAGTGGCTATTAATCCTGTCGTTATCTCAACCCTTTGTGCCCCACATTGGGTTCCAAAAAGAACTGTCGTGATTTAAACCTCTATAACTCACGCAGTTTTGCTCACTCATTCCCCCCTCTATCTTCTCCCCGCTTCTGGGGGGATGGGAAGGAGAATCGAAAAGAATGCAACTCCCACAGTTTGAGATAAGAACAGTTTAGTAACTAAAGTATAACACAAGACCACAACTGCTACCACCAATAATAATAATGACAAGGCAAATACAAGGAAAGAATACAATCGCTCGCCACCTATACCCAGTCCGAAAAAGCAGTGCACCTCCACCCTTCTCGGTCTCTGCTCTTCTTGTTTGCATCCTGGGTATGACGTGCTGTGGCATGGAATACTTCTTTTTGGTCAGTTTGGGTCAGATGTCCTGTCTCTGCTTCCTCCTGGCTTCCCCCCCTCCCTGGCAGAGCATGAGACTCAGAAAGTCCTTGGTCAAAGCAAAACATTACCAAGCAGTAACTGAAAACACTGGTGTTATCAGGGTTGCTCCCAGGCCCAAAATCAAAAACACAGCACTGTGCCAGCTACCAAGAAGGAGAAAAATGACTGTTGCTGCTGAACCCATGAAAATGTCCTATTTCCCCTTTCATATATTAGCTTTTTTAATTAGCTGGGCGGAGCAACTAGTGCATCTAGTTGGTATAAACCAGTTTATTTTAACTAAATCTCCAAAATGAAGTTAGCTATTACACAGATGACATACTGGTCTCACCAGAGGTCTGTGGTAATACAAATCACCTGATTGATTCACTGTGGGCCTTGAGGCAGAGCAGTAGGGTGAAATCACAGGCCAACAAGAGAGTAAGTGATGAGGCATGTTGATGATGATGTCTAAAAGACAGACCTACAGAAAACTCCTATTTTATACTTAAACCACAGGACAATGAAGTGACTTCTAACTTTTTGTTATCAGTCTAAGTTAAAACAATACCAATTTAAACTGTTCTTAAGAGAGATCTTAGAATGGCTGAGTTTGGAGGGCACCTCTGGAGGTCATCTTGACCAGCCCCCTGCTCAAGCAGGGACACTTAAAGCCCATTGCCCAGGACCATGTGCACCAGCTGGGCAACCTGTGCCAGTGCTCTGTCATCCTCACAATAAAGAAAAGTTTCCTGCTGTTTGGAGGGGCCATCCTGGGATGAGGATGAGGAAAGCTCCATCCCTGCAAAGCAGGCTGCAATTATGGGCACTCAACAGTGTTGTGGAAAGCCTGGTAAAAAATAAGGGGATCACTTTTCTTGGACTGAAATGTAACAGATATATGAGGAGCATTCTCTAAAGAAAGGGATATTTTGAGAAAACATGTCTTCTAGCAAATAATCAATTTTCTTCCTTTAAAATGAGTTTGGTTATTTTCAGTTGGAAGACCCACCTGGGAAGAGAAATCTTGTTAATCAGATCTTCAGCACTCACCCTTAAAAAAATCCTACACTAAAACCACAAATAGATATATTCAGAGGCAGCCTCAACGTAACTGTGAGGGTGATAGAGGAGTTACAAAACAGACATCAGCATAAATGAGTAAGAAACAAAATGCCCCAATAAAATCGAAATCCAAAAGACATTGGTTTGCAGGGAACAAATGTCTCCTCAAAACAGCTCAGGGAAAAGAAAAGCACTAGTTCTACAAAAGATACATCAGGCATCAAGGCAGCATTAGGCACCCTCCCAGTGTTTGGTTCCTGCAGACAGAAGCCAAGGAGCAGGAAGAAATTTTACATAGGATCTGTATAAGATGGATGTTATAAGCGTAACTGTAGTCATCCTACACTAGCTAGGGATAATATAATTCCAGGAGAATCCTTGGGAAGCCATGGGATCAGACATAATATGGGAACCTAAATATGCCTATGTTTAAAGGGAGGTGGTGTAAAAGCACTTTGAAAAAGAAAAAAAAAAAAACACAGTGGAAAAATGTCCTGAGTTTTCAGTTTTCTGGGCTGTACACTGGTTATCCCAGCTCTAGAAAGATAGCTGTGTTGGAAGTATTCAAACAAGAAGAAACAAACACCACACTGGAGCCAATGAAATATGCACGGGATTAATAAAGGCAATAAAGAGAGAGAGCAATAATTCTGTTCAGAAGGATTTCAAGCATATAAAGAGCAAAACAAGACAGAAAGTGGCAAGGTAAACAAGAGCTATCAACTACAGCAATGTCATAAGACAGGTTAAAGAAAAATTTAAGGACAGCATGAGGAAAAACTGCAGAAGAGTTTCCCCAAGGGAAAATGTGAGAGCTTTTCTTTTCAATCACTTCAAAATTGTATGGAGAAAGAATATGAGTATATGATGTAAGAATCACAGTAGCAGAGACTCTTCTCCCTTCAGGGTCCTCAGCCAATGCAAAAACCAACACAGTAGATGAATGAGAAGAGTCCATCCTGGTTTTGGTTTGTTTTGGTTATTTTGCTTTTGTTTTCATTTTTTTTTGGGGGGTGGGGGAGGTAGAGGGTGGGGGTGGGTTTCAACTTTCTGATGCTCCTTAGCAAAATAATAAGGAGGGAGAAGTGTAAAGCCCAGCTCCCTGGATAGAGTTTCTGCAGCTTTAGATAAAATTAAATGTAAATATAGAAATTGTCCTTAAAAACTTTTAAATGAAATCTCAAATTTGGGATTAAGACATACTAAGCTTTTACCCAATTTTCTGCTAAAGGAGATCTTTTCAAGTTCAGGTGTGTCAAAATGGACAAATCTGCTTCTATCACAAACTAATTTCAGCCAGCATTTTCAGCTCTGTCTAGCATAGAGATTAGATAGGCCAAGCAATTTTTTATAACAGGTTCCAAGCTAGAGCAGTATGATTGCTCTTGGTGAGATTTATGGAATGTCATTACTGATTAGTATTACTGATTGTCAACGATTAGTACTTCTGCAACGATAAGTCTTATTCTACAGTACATGGTTACAAAATCTCAATTACAGTCAGGGAATAGGTGGTTTGACACATTTTCTTGCTCATTTCAAGAGGAAAGTGTAAAGCTACGTCATTCACCACTAGCATTCTGAAAAGTTGAAAGGACCACTTCACTGCTTCCACAAAATACATATATTTTAGTTTCCTGGGTTTTCACTCTTACGCATCTGCATAGGCTGTTTTCAAGAGTTAAATTCCTAGGGACATAATCACTATACTAATTATATCAATTCTCTAAAATTAGAAAGGCTGCACATTTATCAAACATGAAATTACACATCATTATGTTGGAACCGATACTGGTTAGTAGACAGTGGCAAGCTAAACTGATCAGCTCCAATATTTCTTCACACTCCAAATAAGGCCATTACAATTATAATGTAATTTCCTCACTGTCTCTGCTGGTTCACTGAGCAATCCTTTTGTGTTCTGTGTGAATTGACAGCAGTACGGTAAGGATGTGCCACAAGAGCACATCATGGATGTGGTAAAACATGCACAGCCTAGTTTTGGATCTCAGCAGAAGTTAGATGAAGAAGCTACTCAATATTAAAGTGATCCTGAGCATCCCCCATAGGCAAATACCTAGTCATCCAGGGATTTATTTAGCAAAAAAAAAAAAAAAAAAAAAAAAAATCACATGTTTAAGAGTAGGTCTGAGATACCAGAGACAAATTTTCTGAGAAGTTCTGAATTTTTCATGTGCATTAGTTTTACCTCTTTTGGAACAAGCCATGTTCTTTAAATCAAACTGAAAGAACACTTGCAAATAAATAATTCACTTTTTGTTGGACAGGAAAACAGGCAAACCAAATGTCACTCAGCAATAAGTCACATTCTGCTGCCAAAAGAGAGCACACCTGTGTATGTGAACAGAAAAGGGTGAACAGTGACCTTCCTTGGAATGGAATGAAACTTCAGTGAAGTACATAAACTTGAAAAAACATGGATCCAAACCCTTCTTCTAGACATTTTACTTGCTGTTGCTTTAAAGGGGAAAAAATAAACCCCTTGCTTTATTAGAGGGGGCCAGGAACAGCCCTTATATGCAACTACCAGTCCAGGAACGTCTGATTCCAGATTCACTGATAGTGCACAATCAGCTGCAACTATCAGTCTAGGCACGTACTGATCTGGATTCACTGATAATGCACCACACTGCCAGTTCAATTGTGTTCATGAACCCTCACAGCCACACTGAGAGAAATGAGGTAGCAATCAGTGAGGAAATTACGACTGGCTACCGAAATAGTGTAATTTATTGATGCAACAGGTACAGGTTCTTATGGATTGCTGGCGGTAAATACTGTCTGCAAAGCACGTGCGAATAATGGTTACATGAATACAAGCGCTCGATAAAGTTAACACAGCCTGGCTCTAAAATATACAGGTGACAGTAAAAGTAACTCTATAGAGATTCTAAGTTTTCCTAGGAAAGCACTGGATACAGTGCAAGTTTTACACACAGGCGTCCCTATGGGGAGGGAAGAGAAGTCCAGCCCGTCAACCGGTCCCAGGACTTTGTTGATGTTATCTTCCTCGACTCGTCCATGGTAGTATCTTCCCCGATAATCTCCCTCTCTCTTGGGTCATTCTATATTATTTTCACCTTCAAGGTGGAGCGTGAGTGACTCTAGACATACATACCTTTATTATGAATGGTGTAAATCTCTCTTGCTTCGTTTTAAAGGTATATGACACCAAAAATTCAGAGCACATGCTCAGAGGGGGGTGGTTTCATTTTGGAGGGGGGTCGCATTGGAGATGGGAGTGTATTTTAGCATGCAAATGCATTATAATGACATTATAATGAAGCAAAGTTCACACAGAGGACGGCATTCTGTCAAAAGACAACAGGCTGCTGGCTCAGGGTAGCAAGTATGCAGCTTATCAGTTTCTTGCACCACCTAGTTCTCATCTTTTGCTGAGGTTAGGACAAAGTGTAACTGTGAGATCTCCACCTCGCTCTACCCTCTGTCTGTGTTGCCACAGGAGCCGCTGTGGAGTGCATATTCCTGGCATACCAGGTGTATGTATGCTGCATCTCGCCCTGAGAGGCCCTGAAAGTCCGTTTTTCCCTTAGATGTGGACAATGCTGCATTTCAAATATAATTCCACATTTCCTAATTATTCCACACTTGCCAAAACTCTATTCCAAGTAGTAAGAAACAAATACAATCTATTTTCTCAAGGTATGATAAAAATGTGTCTTTGCAAGATAAAATGAATTGCAAATTCTTTCTTTGTTCATCCTTTCTGAGCAAAACCAGAAGCCCATAGCTTACACACCATACTTCACCTTGCACATCTGTTTCAGTTTAAAAGGTGCAATGCTGGCAAAAATACCTAATTAGGACTTATTCTGCATTGGTTTTCTTTTTTGTAAGGTCAGTGTCACGTGTTGTGAGCACAATTCTAATAGTTTCATGCCGATACCTGATTTTCTTGGTCTCCAAAAACACTTCAGTGCAAGAACACCATCAAGACAGCTGTGTCAACTTGCCGTCTTCCATAAAGGAAGCTATTACACAAAAGAGAAGACTTTTATGAAAACATATCCATGTTATCCATAGTCACATTTCCAACATACTTGCACAATCCTAATAACTTGTGCTGAAGCACATTATTTCCTTTTTCAACTGAAAGTGCCTTTACAAGCGCTTCACACATCCTTACCCAGGACTTGTGTATTCCTTTCTACTCACTTTTGGGCCAGACTCCACCACTAGGTTACTGCAGTCCTTACACACAATAGCACCAGACACATGGTCAGATTCCACTACAAAAACAGGAGGTAGGAGCTCCTAAAAATAATGAGGCTATTGTAACCAATACAAGTTTTTCTGCATAGAAAACCATGGGTGTTGAGATAGGTGCATAACTGGATTATCACAGTTCTTAGAGAAACTTGTAACTGAAACTGTTGACTGATCACAATGTAGAGACATCATCCGTTTAGTTAAAGAGCCAGTGAGATTAGAGAAAGTGAAACTGGCTGAATTGAGTATGCAAGTGTCCAATCACATCATCTGCATGGTTTGATCTATCCCTGGGTGTGCAGAGGACAGCTTTAGAAACTTCATGGCCAAAACTGCTTTGAATACGCTTCCTCCACTGATACCGTCAGCTGAGGCTCACACGTCTAATTCTTTGGCATATTGGGATTTCCCACGGCATTTCAAGTGTGCAGAAAGAGAAACTGAACTGATTTGCTTGTGCTCCCTTGCTTACAATTTAACCCAAACCTGTTTATGGATCAAAAAAGTTTGCTTTAAAGGGAACACCATCCATCTTTATTGTCCCATTGCAGCTGATGGTGGGGCTGGCAGTGAATAGCTTTATAACCTTTTTCTGGTCATGTCCCATTTCTTTAATCCTTATGCCAAAATAGATATTTTCATTTTGCAATGCATTGTTTCAATTCCTTTTGATTTTGACCTAGTCACACCTGAGTCACATATTTATCCCAAAATCTATTTCCCTGCTGCCCAATAAAGCATGTCCTAATCAAAATGTGCTCTCTAAACAAAAATCTTCCAAATAGGAAGGGCCCCCAACATGCAAGCAGAAGCACTGTTATCTCCTGGCTTGAGACAAAGACATTTTAGCCTACGCTAAGTTGTTGAGAACTCTATCAGAACCCAGGTTTCCTAAGTTTCCAAGAATTAGTGTCATTTCTGCTTATCACTGCAATCTTCAGTATTACATAGATGCACACTTGCTGCAAAGGCACTATGCCTTTGCTGTGATTTAACTGTCTACATATATGAACCTGAAAGAATGTTATATTCTTAAGCAAAGGAACTTTCTCATTCTGACAGCAGAGGAGAAAAAGCCTTTAACGGACTTCCAAGGTGGTCACATAGTTGAAGTAATGTCTATATCTAAGCTACAGCAACATATGACATATAAAAGTGGAAGCCAAACTCTGACATGATATCAAAACTGGACTGAATTGCCAGACCCTTCCAGAAGACCTTGCAGTAAACAAAATGTCACTCATGGTGGCCAAAGACTCTGCTTTAGCACCATTCCAAATCCTACCAGTCTGATCTTGTATTGGAAAAAGGCTTTCTCACCCTCAAGATCACAAATTATTAGTAAGGAAGAAGAGTTTTAGAAGAGAGCTTGATTTATAAATTATTAAAAAACAAACAAACAAAAAAGCCACGCCTGTCATCAACAGGAAGAGGAAATCTTTTCCTGTTAATAAGCTAACTAAAGTCAATGAGTTAACGTGTCATTTTCCATGTAATAACAATATGACTTTATTTTCAATGTACTCCTCCACGTCCTTCACTCCCCCCAAAAAAATACTGAAGTCTGAGCCAGGATTTCTATAATGCCTCACTTTAGTGCACAGTATGTTCATTATAATACAATAAAACCCTACAGATTGTCTGCAACTATTACATCTATTCACTCCAGTCTCCCAAGACAGAACTTCTGAGAGAATTCCCTTGCACAGTTTCACCATGAATCCTGACTTAATTCCACCAGAATCTCAAGAGAACAAAATAATTTGGTGTGCCTATGAAACACTTCAGTAAAGCATTTAACACGGTCTCGCACAGTGTTCTTCTGGAGAAACTAGCCACTCATGACCTGGATAGGTGGATTCTTTTCTGGGTTGGATCCCAAAGGATGTGCTGTTATCCCAAGTAACAAGTAATAGGGCAAGAAGTAACTGCCTCAAACTGCACTAGGGGAGGTTTATACCAGATATTAGGAAGAATTTCTTCACCGAAAGGGTGGTCAAGCATTGGAAGAAGCTGCCTAGGGCAGTGGTTGAATCACCATCCCTGGAAGTGCTGGGGTAATGGTTGGATTTGATCTTAAAGGTCTTTTCCAACCTAGCTGATTCTATGATTCTAAAGAAAAGAGCATTCGTGTCAAGGTCTTAACTATGGACTTGTGCCAATTCTAAAAGCCCAGTAGATCTCTAACCTCTTTTTATTACTTCCTGAGTGTAGGCAAAACTGTTCACTCCTTTCAACTTGTCACAGATACGGCAGAAAGCCTAGGTTACTATCCACGGATTCTAGCAGCAACTGTTAAAATAGCAACCCCTTCCTCCTGTATTCCTCTTCCTAAGAAAGGGAAATATTTGCAAACAACAGCTGGGAAGATTCAAGAAACTGTCAATAAAGTCTGAGAAATACCTTTCAACACACAAAAAAAGTCTGTATCTGCTTAATGCTTTTTCCAAAAAACACCACAATTTCTGAAATAACATTTGACAGGTAACTATTTTTGTGGTTTGCCTGGCTGTGACATCCAGGTACTTAGCATGATTACTTTCTCATCTGCTCAGAAAATGTTACTTTGATTTTATGAAATTCTGCAGTCAGTAATAAAAAATTAGCCTGTAATAAATTTAGAACACTTCTTGATTATTTTTCCCATCTGATTCAGATTTAGGATGAATAACTAAAGCTTTCAGCAAACAAGTTACAGACTGCAAGCATATGGGATGTCTTTGAGGAAATGATGCCAGGTATAGCCATATGTTGTATTGTAATAACAAATATATCACGCACTCCAAGAATCTGTCTTTGAGGACTGTGAGATTATTATTTTTTTTCCTTCCATTATCAGATCTGGTAACAGTTCGGGGTCTTATTTTGTGAATAATGGTTTAGGAAACCTAGAACAGCTTCATCCCATTAGCACTGACTGTGCAGGGCTTTCAAGTACCACATGACCTAATTTTGAGAAACCAGTACTTTTAATGAATATCTTCCTTAAGACTAATGGTATTTATATAAAATAGCTTATTTCCTAATTTCCATTGGTTCAGTATTTCCTTTTCACACAATCTGCAGATGTATGTAGTTTCTGAATATCAAATGAAATCACTGTTCTAACTTCTCTGGTTCTGGTATTCTGGATACAGCAAAGCTCAAGTCCTGCTCTATACATCTTTATATCCAACATCTATGTAGCCCTTATCACCATACCATCCTTAACTGATCAGATCTTTCCATTTTAAAATCTTCTATTAAGTGGGGAAGTAAAACATCTGTTTCATGTCTGTATAGGTACATCATAAATTCCATTAAGTGATTTACTCAGGGTTATAAGAGACATACAACTGAGGCAGAAATTGATCCCCCGGCCCCCACTGCAGTGTAAGCTTCTATTAGAACCATATTTTCCCCTCTTAGCCAGCCTCAGCTCTCTTTTGCTAACCATGACTAGGACATCAATTTCAAGAATAAGCCACATACTCAAGCTCTCATCACTGCTTAAGAGTACATTCACTGACTGAAGTCATAGACTGCTGAAATTCATAGGTCTTGCCAATTCATCGATGCCCTCATTTCCCCCCAGAGCTCAGATGCTCTTTATCATCATCTTCTGGGCAGACCTTTGCTCCCTCATGTCTACTAGCACTTTCATGCTCTGAACTAGACACATTCCTTTCTAGCTGTTCCTTAACTATTGAGTGGATTAGCCCTTCAAGTTAATCCTTTCCTTACCATTTCAGACTTTACAAACACTAATATGACTCTAAAAACAGCTTCTTGAGTTTATGCAAACAGAAGTCAAAGACTTCATCTGATAGGGCTGCCATAGGTCAGGTATTCTTCATAGAACTTCAAAGAAGTTGATGAATTATGTTATCTACAAATTTGTGTTCAGACATGTCAAAGGCCTACAGCAGAGATATTTTTACCCTACCATCTTTCTTTTTGCCGTTTTTAATTCACACTGGGAAGAAGGCTTCTGTCACCTTTGTTCATAGAAGACCAACTCTTGGGAGAGGGTGTCAGCCTGTGGTCTTCCTAACAAACAAATTAATCTGCAATACCTTTATCTTCTATAGGATGCTGCCATTTAAAAAAATCCCTCTGAAGTGTGTACACAAACATTACAGAGACCAGAAATTACACTCTTGGAACCCCAGATTAAAAAGGAGACAACTAGATGAGAGTTACTACTTACACCTATTTCTGGGTGATTTTTTTTCTCTTTAAAACCTGTAAACAATGCCTCTGTATAGCAATTAAGTAATTGCTTTCTCTTTTCATGCATTGATATTCAAACAAAATACTGAGATGTAAATACACTCATAGCAAGGACATTAATAATGAAATAATAATTCCTCTTGATTTAATGAAATTAAATTTTCAGTCTAATAACATGTAGTTCAAATCTAAGTTATATTTAGTTCTCAAAAACACCCAAGAATCTGTAGACAAATGCCTTCAAGACAATGGAAGCCATTTTTCACTTTATTTCATTGATATTTCAGTTATGCTGTGATAGGCAAAGAAAATTTAGAAACATCGCAAGAGAAATACATCACACAATCTGTAAATAAACTGTTCCAGTCAACAGACTGCTATTCACAGGGTTCTGTAAGCAGCACTAATTAGTGTCAGATAATTAAATAATTTAATATTCCTTTAGCAACTGTACTAAAATGGTCTTAGAAACTGAATGCACACATATGCAGGAAGATAGATTTTTATGCTGTTTTGCTGACCTGAGATATATTAGGAAAGATAAAAGCCATGAGCCCTTGTTTTTCAAAGCAGTAGACTAAAAAGGAAAAGTCATACGTTAGAAATTCAAAAAATAATGTCTACAAAATATTCAGCTCTTCATTTAAATTGGACTACATTTCTTTTTCTTCTTTTTCCTACTATCCATTGATGAAAGTTTCCCTTAAGAACTGATCACACAATTTTTACTTTCTAAAAATTAGACTTTTCTACCAACCAGAAATTTTATGAGCTAATACCATTATTACCATCATTCCAAAATTGAAAATTGTTTTAATTTTAAAGTATGTAATGCTATCAATTGTAAACAAATTGCATATCTTTTAATGAACAAATTTCATTTAGCAAGTGCCATTAAGTTAAAATACATGGAACTTCCTGCCTGTAGTGCTTTATAATTAGCAGAAATAATAAAATGGAGATGAAATGCATCAAGTGAATTTACTTTTCTGCTATGTTCATTTTTGGTATTTTTATTTGCTTGCATCCCATAATAAGATTTTAAGCTGTATTCAAAACAATGACCAAAACTATTTTAGGAAAGAGGCCACAGTATTCATTACCACTAAGAGAGATGCAAAAACCTGGGTCTGAATTGTTTGGTTCCTCCCAGACCTAGAGGCTATTTCACAAACAGCTGCAAACACAGTGCTGGAGTAGTCAGGTGTCCACAAGCCTGGACAGAAGAAAACCATTGCAATTAGTTTCTATGCTGCATTCGCAGTATTATTAATTGTACATCCAACCAGGACCATTTATTGCTGCCAATTAAAGTCCATTGTCAAGTCACCTGGAAGATAATTAACAGGAGTGTCTGGTCAAGCGTGGTTCAGAACCATAGAGCTGACAAAGCTTCTCTCCAATGTCTACACCATACTTAAAAAAAAAAAAAAAGATATAAGGTATAGTTATAATAAATAGATACTTAAGAAAACCAAGGAGTAGTACTACTTTCTCCCTGTGCATATGTCTTTTATAACTGCTTCCAGTTTCAGTACAGAGAGCTGGATGTAATTACAATGCAAATATCCCCAATAATTAATATTAGTTATTAAAGCCTAAGAAATCCTGTTTTGTACATCAATTATGTCTTTGTACACGACAATGAGTAGGTTAAAATAACAGACACATGCGGAAATATTAACTGCAGCATCTACCAATGACCTTATATAGAATAATTCAATTGTGAACATATTAATGGTCAAACTATTCATTGTAATTGCTCTCTGGAAACTATTTGCACTTTAAATATGGAGTTACACCTATTTTTTCAACAATAAGCATTAATCATCAAGATAGGGCAAGAAAAGATCCTTTTTCATTAGAGTCATATAAACACAGTTGAAATCTAAAGGTTAATTCTGGAATTATGGTGTAGAAAAGATAAATCTTACTTTTCATATTTGTCACACAACAAGAGACAAAGCACGAGGGCACAGAAAAAATGAGACATGACATCAAAACACTTAGTTCTTCAGACATGGTCATTCCAAAGGAATCCAAACCACGCTACTATGAGATGTAAAATGCTCTACAGTTTGAAGTCACATACAGAGACCTTCTGATTACCTGTGAGGAAAACACATTCCTCTGCCAAAGATCTTAAGCTTAATTTTGGGGAGAAGGACCCAAAGAAATTTGGGATTAGCTCCCACTGTTATTCTTCTTGCAAGATACCAAGGAAGAGCATAGACTCTATTTGTTTGCATGCCAAAACCATACTTTATGAAATTAGGTGTTCCACTGTTGAACGTCTCAGGAACCCCAAGAAAAATACATCTTTGTCATGGCTCCACTGTGTCAGAAATTACAATATTCAACCACGCAGCCCCATCTGGAAGCTGGGGAAGGCCAACATTTACGCACCATAGTTACAACTCTTTCTGCGCAGTCTGCAGCTCAATTGCTGGGACAACCTCAAAGTTAACATTAAAAGGGAGGCACAGCTATGGAAAAAAAGGTGCTCTTCTCTGAACATAGAAGTGGCTTAATTAGACAACCTTAACATACTTTACAAACAACTTAATTTGGTCACCTCAGTAGGAGACAAGCAGGTGTTAACCCTGAATTAAACCAGATGCCATCTTAAAACACTAGGGTTTTCCTTAGAGTATTCGAAGTTAAAATTTGCATAAACTTAATTTGTAAGTATTTTGGGATGGCCTTTCCTTCAAAGAATTAAGAAATTTTTTTAATGATAATGACTTGCTGCAGAACAACGCACAGATGTTGCTTGATTGTGTCAGCCAGTTGTGATAATGTCTCTTTAAACAGATGGTTGGGGATTTTTCACATCAGAAAAACCATGAGTGCTCCAGCTCCTGGAGAAAGCTGCATGTGTAAGGTAGTGTACAGACAGATGTTTTCTTTTTCTACTGTGGAGTAGTGAAGTTTATGCAATTTATAACTAGGACAATTACATATTCTTTACATGTCATTTTGATACATTAATCCACTCTGTCCTCCTCACAGAGCATGATAAAAATCAAAGCACAGTCTTAATTTCTTCCCAGTCCTCCCCTTTCCCACCTAAAAGGTTAAGATTTAAGGAAAAGTTGCTAACTTATTAATTTTATATACAAAGTAAGACTGCCTACACTGCCTCCTGCAAGCAGGCACAAGCTTGTTCTAACTGGGCTCTGCACAGCTGATAACTCAGCTCATACTCCATATTGATCAGAAAGCACAAAACAGCAGCCTGTGCCCCACAAGCCCAAAATGGTAGCCTTCCTCTTAGCCAAAGTTAGCTTCCACTAGAAAGCAGTAATGCATACTTACTGTATTTTAAGTATTTAAAAAGAAAATTAAAAAATAAATAATAAAAATCTAAAAAATAATCAAAAGACCAATCTTTGATGCAGGACTGGATGTACACTGCCTGATAATATTGTTACATTTCAATTTGTAGTGAAAAATTCAGAATTGGTTACTATACTACCTGACAACCAAAGCATACATTTTTGTTTCTAAGCTTGAAGCCAACAACTGAGAAATTACCAATTAGGAGACTATGAAATAGGGTGACAGATTTATTTACACTAGCTAGAATAATGAAAACTTACATCACATTTCTTGCTTCTGACAAATTCAGCCCTGGTGCTAGCAGGAAATCAAAGCCTGTTCCAAAGTCTGTCCTGATGCTAGGCAATATTTTCTGCTGATATAAATTAATGCAGGCTTCAGTGACAGATTCTCAAGTTACATCAGCTTCTGATCCATCCTATGGTCTTCCTTACCTCAAAATATCTGTTGTATCATTTGGAGGAAATACAAGATTTTCTGTACAACTAACTAGAACCAGAAGCTGTGACACAGTGATTCAGAAAGTGATGGACAGGGTAAACAAGGCAAGGTGATATACCATCTGTTCTCTGTGAAGGAACTGGATATGATGCTCACTGCCATGTCTGCTTTTTCCCAGCAGAGAGCTTAGAGCACCCACAGCCTAACCTGGGCAAGCCAATTCCTTCATTCACCTCTTGCTATCAAGGTCATAGATTATCTTACAGGATACCTGCTGCCTAGTAACTTTCCATTTTGTTGTTTCATCAAAAAGCAAAAATAAAACCAAGTAACATGTAGGTGCTTCAGTAAAAAGTGAGTATCAGAAGACAACTTTGCCTATACAAAAGCTGCAGCACAGCCACAACCACCACCCTATTCAACTCAATGGCAATTTGCCTGTAACTTCTGTTTTTATAACTTCATATTTCCTCCATAACATTTTATTTGTATCTGAAAAGAATAAATTTTCAAAAAGACAAAACTGACCAACTAAAAAAATACCAAAACCCACTCAAAAAAAAAAAAAAAAAAACCACCACAAACAAAAAAAAGAGCCATACATACACACACACACATGCACAAAGGCAAAAAATCCCAGCAAAAACCCAAATCCAAAACTAAACAAACCAGCAAACCCCCACAACAAACAAAAAGACAAAACGCACAAACAAAGCCACTGAAGAGCAAACTGGCTATTTGAATGGGTTGAAGCACAGGGCAGGATTCTTATAATGATGCTTATGAATCAAACAACCCAAACTGCTGAAATAAAAAGTTTCTTTTACATTCTAGACTTACACACAAGATGTGGAAGAGAAATATAAAGGCATTGGGAAATCCCAGTCAATAATTATTTCTAGTATAATTCTATTAGATGTCCATTTGATTTTGGCTGTAGCCCAAGAAGAACCTTTCCCTTCTCTGAGGTAAGAAAGACTGTTGGCTTAATATAAGTTTGGCAGTCATTTACTGTGATTCAAGACCTTCTATCTCCCCTTCAACTCTGACCTATGTTGCTGCTGAAAACATGATGAGATCTTGAAGGCAGACAGACCTAACGCATCTATCAACAGAAACCTTTGCTCCAGTCTGTACCTTCAAAAATGTTCATACCAGCAGGTGGCAGCAAGAGACGCTGCTTCAACTCCACCTTTGATTCCAGGTCAGCGTTTGTTAATCTTTTAGCACTCCGCAATAAGGGAGGATAATTATCCTGCACAGAAGGACCCCTACAAAACGTATTTCAACAGAGAACATACAGGTAAAGCCAGCTAACATTGCAAATTCTGACATGCTCTGCTGAAGAAATCCTTGTGGGAATGATAACTGTTCACCTAATGATTGAACAGTAATATACATGCTTTTAACACAAAAATATCTAGAAGTTGTATCTTCAAAAACATCCCAGCAAAATCCTTCTGATGTTTAGGTTTCTAAAAGTATTTTGGTGGCTGTTTTTAACATTGAAGTTCTGCAAGAGTCTTGACTATTGTAGTTATAGAATCATAGAATAGTTACAGTTGGAAAGGACCTTAAGATCATCTGATTCCAACCCCAGTGCCATGGGCAGGGACATCTCCTACTAAACCATGCCACCAAAGGCTCTGTCCAGCCTGGCCTTGAACACCTCCAGGGATGGAGCATTCACCACTTCATTGGACAATACATCCCAGTGCCTCACCACCCTCACAGTAAAGAACTTCTTCCTTATATCTAACCTAAACGTCCCATGTTTAAGTTTCAACCCGTTACCCCTTGTTCTATCACCACAGTCCCTAATGAAGAGTCCCCCCCCAGCATCCCTGTAGGCACCCTTCAGGTACTGGAAAGCTGCTATGAGGTCTCCATGCAGCCTTCTCTTCTCCAGGATGAACAGCCCCAGATCTCTCAGCCTGTCTTCATATGGGAGGTGCTCCAGCCCCTTGATCATCCTCATGGCCCTCCTCTGGACTTGTTCCAACACTTCCATGTCCTTTTTATGTTGAGGACACCAGAACTGCACACAACACTCCAAGTGAGGTCTCACGAGAGCAGATGGGCAGGATCACCTCCTTCAACCTGCTGGTTACACTCATTTTGATGCAGCCCAAGATATGGCTGGCCTTCTGGGCTCAGGTGCACGCTGCCGTCTCATGTTAAGTTTCTCATCAACCAACACCCCCAAGTCCTTCTCCTCAGGGCTCTCTGTATCTCTTCTCCACCCAGTTTTCAGCTGTGCCTGGCATTGCCCCAAACCAGGTCTGGACCTTGAAGCAAAGAGCACCTAGGAAGGTGGAGACATGATCCAGTCACTTACGTTCTGTATATAGGCTCTGCTAATATTCTCCCAGGGTGCACAGGACCTGGATTTAATTTCTTCCTCTAAGATACTCTGCATGTACCTCAGGAGCATATTCCAACCAATAACCTGCTACAAGAAAGGCAACAACTGTTTTTAACTTTTTCCATACGTTTTAGTAAATAAAACCAAAGCACGACCCCTGCTGGTTTTACTAAAGGAAAAGACTTGGAGATTTACCAGGGGATGATTCAGAACAGAGAAACTTTAACAAAGAAATAAGACAATAGTGCCATGTAAAGTACCTGAATCTCAAGAAAATGTGTCATTTTAGACACTCAAAACCTTTTCTTTTCTTTTCTTTCTTTTTATTTTACCCCTCCCAGTTCACCTCTATTACTTTTTTGCATTTTACTTGAAGGCATAAAAGCCTTTTCACCTGCTGGAAAAGAGCCAACACTACCAACACAACCAGTGGGTATCTAAAACTGAGATAGTACCAACAAGGTTGTGTGGATCCAACTAAGAATAGCTGTCTGTACGAACACACCAATAAAAATCTGGTTTTCTGAAATTATATTTACGGATATCCTAAAGCAGTCCCACAAATAATTGTTTAAATAAGTCTAAGTAGGTAGATTAAAACCAAAGCATTTATGTGAAAAATGCAATGAATTCAGAAGACTGGAAATTAAGAGCTTTTCTTCAACCAGAATATAGACAAATTTTGGAAGTGTTTAATATGGTAGATTTCTGTGTAAACATTTCTAAATATTTACAGAAATAATAGGAATAAACTAAAGATTGTTAAAAAATGGGAGCCCAGTTCGGAAATACATTCATCATTTATAATTCATGTTATCTACCTCAGTGTCAGCCCAGTCAGTTTAGTAACTTCAGGTTTAGACAGTGGTTGAGCAGACAGAAGCCGTAAACAGGGAGATATCTCCATTCCCTCTCCCCCACCCCCACACCCGAACCTGTAAAGTATTTTTAAAATATTACTACTTAGATAACCACTAAATCTTACTACTTAATGTATAAACCTAAAATATGAGAGCTCTGCCAGAGGCTTCAACAAATTCATTTGATAAAAAAGGCAAAGTGAAAATTAGAGAAAAGCAGATTACATTCTTTGGTATTGTAGAACTACTAATTCCATTTCAAGCAGCAGCTGAAGAGTATTCCTACAATACATGTTACTACTATTACACACAGTAATACATAAACATGCTGCTCTTAGTTAAAATCAGCTATAGGAATAACATTACCAAAGATTAATTTTTCCTTGCTGAGTTTTTCATTTGGCTTTTTAGCTCTACCAGGGTTTTGAGTACAAATACATCTAATTCATACCAACTGATATTTGTTTCCCCCATTTTTATTATTTTTCTCAAACATTACACAGTATTTTCCTTTCCACTTTTTCCACCTTTCACAGCTATTAGGCATTTTGTTCATTTAACACATTCCACTTAAACAAAGTCTAACCTGAACCAGCATTTTTTTTGTTGTTTTCATTTTTCATCTGAACCAATTTCACTTAGAATTTCCCTCAAATTTATTTCTGGATGTGCTGTGATAAGTCTGAACTAAATGAAGGTTGTTGCTTTCAGTGTTTCTAAACACTGGGCTTAGCAAGTATGGCATTCATCTACCTCAGCAATAATTTTGTTTCCAGCCATCATCTCCACCAAACTTTTATGCTAATGTCTAGAACGGTCATGAAAAATACAAATAATATTTATGGATTATTTGTCTTCTTTTCTAATATTAAAATGATTTTTTTTTGTAGTCATTAAAAAAACCAGTAAATTATGTTTGAGTTACTGTAGTAAAAAAAAAAAAAAAAAAGAAAAGGGATGCTGCCATCAAAAGCTAGTTCAGAAAACCATTAAAAACAATCAAACCCAGGAAGAATATACAAATCTTAATTCAAAGATATCTGTGGTTTTCCAGATAATTATAGCTGCTACTTTTAATGTCTTTTAGCTCAAAAGCATTCTGCTTTTTCAAAGAAATTCTGCTTTGCTAGAATTTCCGCTTTGCTAGAATTTCCATATTTTGGTTCAGTTAAAAAGTAATTATATTTTAAATTTATAATCTATATCACCTTGTCATGTAGTGCATTTCTTTATGAGAAATTTGTTTCTCTCTTGCAAGAAAAAAAGAAAAAATGCAATAAAAATGAAGTGACTGACTATGCTGCAAAATCTACCAGTCAAAATGCCCTTTCCAGTCAGGAAATCAAGTTCTCTCTTCTATCACTGTAATATAAATGTATGTCATGCTTGGGGAATAAGCAACAAAACCTACATTCACATCAGAATTTAAGATGCACTAGTGATAACATTCTGTATAGTATGATATGAAATTTTATATAGAATTGGAGAGAGGTCATAAGTGAAAACAGACTTTCAGTCGTCGTTACCCATAAAGGTTGTATTCTAACAACACAGAAGTAACTACAAAGAGGACATGACTCATATTTGCATGAGAACCATACTTAAATGGATGGCTGTTAAAAGTTGGAGCTGTTCAAGTACGGATGTTGCAACAGATGCCCTCTAGCTTTACCCTTTCCATCCCCCAAAAACTCCGGTAGCTGCATCTGAGTTGTACAATGATAAAATTATGAATTGTGAAAGGGGTTGCATTTGTCTATTTTGACTTGCTGTAATTAGGAAGGCACGAAATGGAACTGAAAAGTTGCATAGAAGTGATTACCAAAGGGTATTATATGTTGAAATATTATTCAGTACACACTTGTACAAAATGTGCAATATCCATTATTATACATATTTTTCTGTTTTCCCTTTGTATTTTAACCAACAACAAGAAGTTGGCCCTTGTATGTTCTCATCAGAAACACTGCAATCTCTTGTCACTGTCACAACAACATTTTTTGCATCCTTTCTCTTAGTTACAAGTTCTGCAGAATTAGTTTACTTGTTACAATAGATGATTACGAAGCATTTTAAAGCAGAATTGCAGCATCAGTCAAAATACAGTTGTCCTTACACTTCATTGTTTCTTTCCTTCTGACAATTTTACTACTCATGGAAAGCATTATGGTCTAGTAATGAGGAGCTCTGGCTCAAAACCTGAAAGAAATAGGTCACAAAACCTAGCTCTGTCACTGGCAGGCAAAGTGATTCTGAAAAACTGGGTTAATCTTTTTCCTCTCCAACCCGTCTATTTGGATTGAAAGTGCTTTGCATCACCACCTCTCAGTACTGATACAGTCCTAGCTCTGTGGAATTACATAGAAAATATCTTACGTAGACTTCAGGAGAGTCAGATTTTTCATGTTGTGTTGATAGAGTGCTTAGCACAAAAAAAAATCCCTGTATCAGTTGAGGTTAACATAAGATATGGCTGCTGCTGTATAAAAATACTGCTGTATTTAAGAAGAAATGTCTTTCAGAGACTAGAAAGAATAAGAACTCCCTAGTTTTTAATCACAGATAAACCACTACACTTTCAGTAAAGTTTGTTGAGTGCATATATAGCTGTCAAGATTTTGTTAACGTCAGCAGTGTTATAAGTGAGGAGTTAACGATGGTGCTGTGGCCAAAATTATTATTCTGGATGTAAAAGTACCTATCCACAGTTTTAGCAAAGGGACTTTAGACTTACTTAGAGGGGTTATCAGGGAGCTGCATGGTTGAAATGCTGGCAAACTACATCCAGTGACATAAATAATCAAATTTTTGACCTGGTTCAATTGCAAGATCAGCCTCTTCAAATCAGTCTACACTCATGGTTCTAACAGTAGAGCTCATAATTAAGGTCAGTCCCTTTTAACATAGTAGCACATCGATCAACTGAGACCGTCCCATTGTATGTTAACTGATTGTCATTTTACAGTGAATTTTGAAATGTTAAAAAAAGGTAACTTTGAAGCTATTCCAAAACAAAAAATGCCTGAACTGCTGAAATAAAAGAGCTGAACAGGATTAATGCCCTTTCTTAATATATTTTTTCATTTTGAAGTGGATATTTCCAATAGAAAATACCTTCATGAAATGTTCCAGTTTTGACAGTATTTGCAGTCCCCAAAAGAATATGTCTGTCAAAATTGTCCAATTATCTCTATTTCATAGGTTTTTTTGGTAAATTCTATGTATACCTCAGCTTTCTTAGCAATTTTTTCCACTGAAACTGTCTTTCCTGATTAGATCACATAATTAATATAAAACTTTGTTAAAAATCAATATAATGCAATTGCAAAACCCAACCTAATCCACACAACCAACTGGAGTCTCGATAGCATGCATTCAGTAACGAGACACCTATACAGAAAAGACAGTCTATTACACACAGAATGAAGAAGTTCTGTAAAACCCCAGCTCCTATTTTTAATATAGGAAAGGAGACTTTCTGAGGCTGATCTTCATAAATGTCAGAACTTCAAGTGTTATGAAGTCAGAACTTAAAGCACACAATGAATAGAAAACAAGGATAATAGTACTAAAGCCTCTACACCCTGACTTGTCTGTCTTTCCCTGAGTAGAAGTTGTCATGGGTTCAGCAGCAGCAGTCATTTTTCTGCTGCTCGGTAGCTGGTGCAGTGCTGTGTTTTTGATTTTGGGCCTGGGAACAGCGCTGGTAGCACCAGTGTTTTGGTTACTGCTTAGTGATGTTTTGGTCTGACCACGGACTTTCTGAGTCTTATGCTGTGCCAGGGAGGAGGGGAAGCGGGGAGGAAACAGAGACAGGGACACGTGACCCAAACTGACCAAAGAGGTTATTCCATACCACAGCACGTCATGCCCAGGATGGAGAGCAGAGAGCAGAGACCCGGAAGGGTGGGGGGTGCACTGCGCAGTCGGGCTTGGTATTAGGTGGTGAGAATTGTATTCTTTCCTTGTATTTCTCTTGTCATTATTATTATTGGTGGTAGCAGTAGTGATTTGTGTTATACTTTAGTTACTAAACTGTTCTTATCTCAACCAGTGGGAGTTGCATTCTTTTCGATTCTCCTTCCCATCCCTCCGGGAGCGGGGGGAAGAAAGAGGGGGGAGTGAGAGAGAGAAAGACTGCGTGAGTCAGTCTTAAACCATGACAGAAGTGAACCCTTGTGCTGGACCATACTGAGAGATAGATAAGCTTATAGGAGGAAATCAGAGCATAAAAAGCTTTGGTGTTGTGATTGATATCCCAAATGTTCTTTTACATAGAATCATAGAATCATAGAATAGTTAGGGTTGGAAAGGACCTTAAGATCATCTAGTTCCAACCCCCCTGCCAGGGGAAGGGACACCTCCCACTAAACCATGCCACCCAAGGCTGTGTCCAATCCAGCCTTGAACACCGCCAGCTACGGTGCATTCACAACTTCACTGGGTAACCCATTCCAGTGCCTCACCACCCTCACAGTAAAGAATTTCTTCGTCATATCCGATCTAAACTTCCCCTGTTTAAGTTTGAAACCATTACCCCTTGTCCTATCACAACCTTCCCTAATGAAGAGTCCCTCCCCAGCATCCCTATAGGCACCCTTCAGATACTGGAAGGATGCTATGAGGTCTCCATGCAGCCTTCTCTTCTCCAGGCTGAACAGCCCCAACTTTCTCAGCCTATATACAGGAGGTGCTCCAGTCCTCTGATCATCCTCATGGCCCTCCTCTGGACTTGTTCCAACACTTCCATGTCCTTTTTATGTTGAGGACACCAGAACTGCACACAATACTCCAAGTGAGGTCTCACAAGAGCAGAGTAGAGGGGCAGGATCACCTCCCTCGACCTGCTGGTCACGCTCCTTTTGATGCAGCCCAGGATATGGCTGGCTTTCTGGGCTGCAAGCACGCACTGCCGACTCATGTTCATTTTCTCATCAACCAACACCCCCAAGTCCTTCTCTGCAGGGCTCTCTGAATCTCTTCTCTCCCCAACCTGGCATTGCTCCAACCCAGGTGGAGGACCTTGCACTTGTCATGGTTAAACTTCATCAGGTTGGCATCAGCCTACCTCACAAGCGTGTCAAGGTCCCTCTGGATGGCATTCCTTCCCTGCAGCTTATCAACCGAATCACACAGATTGGTGTCATCGGCAAACTTGCTGAGGGCGCACTCAATCCCACTGTCCATGTCACCGACAAAGACGTTGAACAAGACCGGTCCCAACACCGATCCCTGAGGGACACCACTCGTTACTGGTCTCCAGCTGCACATTGAGCCATTGAGCACAACTCTTTGCAAGTGGCCATTGAGCACTACTCTTTGCATTCAGCCATCCAGCCAGTTCTTTCTCCACTGAGTGGTCCACCTATCAAATCGATGTCTCTCCAACTTAGAGACAAGGATGCCATGGGAGACAGTGTCAAACACTTTGCACAAGTCCAGGTACATGACATCAACTGCTCTATCCCTGTCCATCAGTTCTGTAGCCCCATCATAGAAGGCCACCAGATTGGTCAGGCAGGATTTCCCCTTAGTGAAGCTATGCTGGCTGTCACCAAGCACCTTGTTGTTTTTCATGCTCCTCAGCATGCCTTCCAGGAGGATCCGCTCCAAGATTTTGCCAGGCACAGAGGTGAGGCTGACTGGTCTGTAGTTCCCCGGCTCATCCATTTTCCCCTTCTTGAAAATGGGGGTTACATTCCCCTTTTTCCAGTCATTGGGAACTTCACCTGATTGCCATGATTTTTCAAATATGATGGACAGTGTCTTAGCAACTTCATTTGCCAGCTCCTTCAGGACCCGCGGATGGATTTCATCAGGTCCCATGGACTTGTATACGTTCAGGTTCCTAAGATGGTCTCGAACCAGATCCTCTCCTACAGTGGGCGCAGGGTCTTCATTCTCACTGTCCCTGCGTCTGCCTTCCAAGACTTTGGTAGTATGGTCAGAGCATTTTCCGGTGAAGACTGAGGCAAAGAAGTCATTAAGAACCTCAGCTTTCTCCAAATCCAGGGTAGCCAGTTCTCCCGATAGCTTCTGGAGAGGGCCCACGTTGTCCCTAGTCTGCCTTCTACTTGCAATGTACCTATAGAATCCCTTCCTGTTATCCTTAACATCCCTAGCCAAGTTTAATTCTAGCTGGGCCTTAGCTTTCCTAACCTGATCCCTAGCTTCCCGGACAACATCCCTGTATTCTTCCCAGGCCACCTGTCCTTGCTTCCACCTTTCAGAAGACTCTTTTTTCCTTCAAATTTTCCTCAGCAGCTCCTTATTCATCCAAGGACATCTCCTGGTCCTCCTGCTGCACTTCCTTCTAGTTGGGATGTATCGCTCCTGAGCTTGCAGCAGGTGAGCCTTGAATATCAACTAAGAGTCTTGTGCCCCCCTGCCCTCTAGGGCTATATCCCATGGAATCTTACTGAGCAGGTTCCTGAAGAGGCCGAAGTCTGCTCTCTTGAAGCCCAGGGCAGTGAGCTTGCTGCACGCTCTTCTCACTGTCCTGAGGATCTCGTATTCGACCATCTCATGATCGCTACAACCAAAGTTGCCCTGGAAAGTTTTCCTTTGTCTATAATGCTATTTTGACTTCTGAACCTGTTGTCACAGCCCTTCAGAGGAAAAGGGCACTGGTTTTAGGTACATGCTTTGTTAATGCTGCTTAGAGAAAATGGTAGAGGAAAATATTTTAGAAATGTCAAAAGCAATTTATTTAGATATTTTTCTAAGGGAGATGAAGTGACAAAATGCAGCATTTATGAAGTTTATTATTAAAGCCTGGAGTTTTGCTTCTAACCAACACTTTGTTACTGGAAACAGTCCTAACTTTTAAAAGAGTTATTTAAAAGTAGCTTCCCTTCCCCACCCCCACCCCCCAAAAAAAAAAAAAAGGAAAAAAAGGCAGTTTTTTAATTCTATGAAGCGTTTTGACCCTAAATAGCATTAAGGAGGTTTTTGGATTGTTCTATTTCTTTTGCATAAAGGCATTAACTTTTAGACTTTTCCTCAACCCAGTCTTATTCCTGTGGCTTAACCAGACAGCTGGTTCTGTTCTAGTCTCTTGCTGTTCTCATATAATACACCAACTTGTGTTACTTAGGTGGTTCTCTGAAAAATATTTGCTGAAGACCCAGTTAAAAGATAAAAGTCCTTGTTTCTGTACACATTAAAGCAGTAGGTCCTTTAACTCTAGACTTGTCACACAAGCAAGGACATACAGGCTCCAACTCCCTCATGTTAGTCTTTAGGAAGCATGAGACAAGCTTGTTGCCTCACCACATATACTGAAAGCACAGGTGTGTTTCCCTTAAGATGCCAAGCATCATGAACTCCATAGTTTAAAATTATAAGTTTGTTCTATGAAATACAAACAAAAAATAAACACAAAAGAAATTATGTTCAACTTTCAGAGAAAGAGAAAGAAGTGACAGATAAATCTGCTGTAAGAATACTTAAAATATATTTTTATCCTTTTTTTCAAGTTTCCTCTCTCAGTGATACCAAAGAACTCATAACATAGGAAATACTGAAAGCATGTTGACTTTGAGGGTTTTTTTCCCTTCATGCAAGTACCATGTCATATGAAAAAAATGAAATGTGTTCACTGTACAGATCCTACATTTAATCTATTTCCTTATAATTTGCCTGTTTCTTGACAATCTCAACTTCCCACTTTTCTCAGATAATCATGGACTAAACTGAACTCTTGATCCAACTTTCCTGTATAGGGGTTTCAACTGTCCTTTTCCCCATGCTACTGTCACTCAGCAGTAGCCCAAACCACATGAAGAGCCTAGTTGGTACAGGAGAAGATCTCTGAACTCAGCTGCAAAAATGGCAAATATAACTCAGGGGTTAAAACTGTTCTAGTTCTCTCTTTTTTTTTTTTTTTTTTCAAAGTGAAGCTAAAGGGAAAGAAATAAAAGCTTCAGGGATGCTCAATTTGAAAGAAAGAAGATGACTTAGAAAGACTACTTAATATAGAGTAAGAAGAATTTATTTATAAAAAGGAGGAAAAAAGCCCGGTTTCAGATTAACTAAATACTGAAAAACTTATGTAAATACTCACAATTTTCATTAATTTAAAACAAAGAAAAACTAATGCAAATTTTAATTTCAGATCATCAGTTACCTGATGTACTACTTCAAGGAAACTACTCAATGTTACATGACTTATTGCAATCAACAGTACAACTGTTAGCAGGGAGATGTATTGTTGCTTTCTGCTAGTCATTTCAGAATGCAATTTTAATTTGTATTTTTTAATTGTAACAGCAGAGGCTTTTTTAAACTGCAAAATTCCTGTTTTACAGTTTCAAATCTTGCAAGTTTTCAAATATATTAAAAGTGGTGCTCAACATTTTGGGTTTGTTTTTTTTTCTAGCCTTGTAAAACTTCTCTAGTGAAGGTTTGGTTCGGTTTGGTTTGGTTTGGTTTGGTTTGGTTGTTTTTTATTGTTGTCTCCTTTTCAAGGACTATAGAAAACACTGTTTGTCTCAATACTTGTTTCATGCATAAGAAAAATGCAATTTAAGTGGCTTGATGCAAAAACTAGTTCTGCAGCACTGAGAAAACTGGATGGACATGGCTTAATTCAGAGTTAACTACTTGACTGTGATCCTTATACCATATTATAGAAGTAAAAAAGGTGTAGCATGTTACTAGGTAAGGTGTTGATATGTCAAGTTTATTCCCACCTTATTAAACTCAGAGATGTTTAATTACTTTGCTGACAATTCCTTGGCTGCAGATGACATTGAAACCTTAAGTTGATACTTTTTCTGCATTTGTTAATTATTAATGTATGAACATTGCTTTCATCGCAATAACTTTCATCTTCATCTGATATTTCTCAGTCTGCCCTGAACAATTCGTTAGCATAGGAAAAAATTTTAAAAGTTGATCCATTCGATATTATAGCATTAAAATATCACTGGGTCATAATTTTATGGTTATGTTTCATACACAGTTCCAGGGTTGCCACTAAAAGCTCAGAATTGCAAACCATTAATCTGCAAAGCAAGTACAGAATTGCAAATAAGTGAGGAGTTTCAAAATACAGCAGTTGAAATTATAGTGGTGTTGATTCACTCACATTCAGTGTCATTCAAATAAGTGTTCATTTTCCTTAGAAAATTCAGTTCAGTTTTCAAAAATAAAGCTTTTTCCTTCCACATGTATTTTTTGTCCTTTACATTATGCTGAACAGTCAGGATTTAAAAAACAAAAACAACCAACAAAGATGTCAAAGTTTTTATGATATTTGTATTCTAACAAAAAATTTTCACTTGTCATTTAGACAGAAGCCTGGAGTTATCAGAAAGTTTAAGACTTCTGATTCTGTACTGCTGATGTCTTTTTTGGAAAGACAGTTAGACTGAGCTTAGCTGTATCAAAGTGCAACAGCGTGAACAAAATTAAGCAGCCACCAGAGTACTCTGTTATGCTCCGATTTAGGTAGTGTCTGAGGCATATAAGGACAACTCTTAAAAATGTCTGAACTGAGCTGAATCCCAGGAAGAGCATACGGCTACACTAAGGCACAGCTGAACGTGCTGTGTACTCCTGACTTTCACTAAGCTACCCATTCTCTCCTTCTGTGATATGGCAGTATGGACATTTTACTCTTTACAATTCACAAGCCATCATAGCAATGTTTACATTCTGGACAAAAATTTCATCCTGTGGAGCATTACATCGCTTCTATTGGAGGCGGAAAGATGTAATAAGGCAGAAGTTGGATGAGTTTGCATCAAGATTTCTCCATATTAAAAAACTTCACTAATTTAGTGGTGTTGCACAGGAATTTTCCATCTGTCTCCCAGAATCATCTTTCTGACATTCTTATTGTGAAACATGGACTGGTGGCAGGGTGGTGGTGGTAGCTTGTTCTTCCAGACGTGTTTGGCTTTCTTGGGCTTGATCAATTGTAGAGACACTAAAATGGTGGATGAGATTGTACTAATAATGTCTTACTTACACTTTTCGTTTCTGTGGGTCAAAACTTTTCAGAGTAAAGAACTTGAATTAAGGAAAAAACAAAATAAAACTTATTATGTACTTATCCTTAAGATAATTTTCCTTTGTTAATAATCTCAAAAAAAAAAGCTGAAGGCATCAAGAGCACTGCAGACTGACAACAGCAGCTATGCACAACAGCCATGCTTTATAGAATTTTTAATAGCTAACTGTAGATTCAGTACCCCTAAAATAGTCCAATTCTCGAGTCAACCAATACGACACCATTTAAAATTCTTTATTAATTTATTCAAAGTTGTTTCACTGACTTATACCATTGAGATCTAAACTGTTACAATAGCAATTGCATTGTCTCCATGTTATGATGTGATGATAACTGCAGGCTCAGACATTTCAATTTTTTAATACTAATTTTGTTTCTTCACCTCTCCATACCCATCACCACCCCCCTTCCCCCAACCCCTCATCTCAGACATAGTCACCATTCTAGGGATACGTAACTGCAGTTCACTGGCAAGAACTTGGACTTTTATTGGCAAGAACTTGGACTTGGGCCCATTATTTACCTCAAAATTAATTCAAAATCATGTTAGTTGTATGGAAAAACCCATCAATTATACTGACAGCAATTGCACACTAAATATGATTTAGCATTTGAATTATGAGTCTATTGTAAGGAAAAAGAAAAAAAAGAAACATGATGTATTTTCCAGATTTCTCTAAGTTCTGTAAAACATCCCATCAGAAACATGCCGTTAGAAACATTCACAATTTCAAATCCAAAGAAATATTTTCATCAAATTTCTTACCTTTATACCATAAGAAGGACCTGAATGCTCATCTGCTTTTCAAAATATTTCAAATAAAGTTTAGCCACCAGCATCCCAATTACCTTCAAAGATCATGGAACCTATTAGGCTCTTCTGACCTGAATCAAGGAGCAGCAAAATTCAAGATATTGTGTCCTCAGAAGTTAATGGAATAGAAATGTGTCATGCTTGAAAGAGAGATGGATCTTCACATTTCCTTAAAGATCCAGGCACAGGGGGCATACACATAGCAGCATCCCCTGTTGACTACTTAATAGGCATACAAGGAACGTACCTTGCCCTGAAATCTTTCACTTGCTCTTCCCCTGCATACCAGCCATGTCATGGAAGGAAGCAGCCATTTTCAGACTATGAGAGAAAAAAAAAAAAAGCTTTTATTCCTCAATACTATATAACATTCGCGTACAAAAATCAAACCCTGCTTTCAGAAACATACACAAAGACATCCACTTATGTCAATAAAGTGCCACCCATGAGTATAAAAGGGCAAATCATAATTCAGTGCAATGAGGAAGAACTTCATAATTTCTTGTGTAGCCTGAGTCAAACTCTTCATGCTATTTTTTCATGCCAGCTTTCAATATTTATAAAAGACAGATCAATAAAAATTAGTCTGATGTTGTCCTGGGTTCAGCAGTAGCAGTCATTTTTCTCCTTCTCAATTGCTGATGCAGTCCTGTGTTTTTGACTTTCAGCCTGCGAACAGTGCTGATAACACCGATGTTTTTAGTTCTTGCTGAGAAGTGCTTGCTCTGACCAAGGACTTTATCAGTCTCATACTCTGTCAGGGAGGAGGGGAAGTCGGGAGGAAGCAGAGGCAGGATGCCTGACCCAAACTGACCAAGGGGATATTCCACACCACAGCAACTCATGCCCAGTATATAAACTGGGGGGCAGTTACCCGGAAGGGCTAGATCACTGCTCGAGTCGGGCTGGGTATCAGTCAGAAGGTGGTGAGGGGTTGTATTCCCTTCCCTTGTTATTTCCCTTATCATTATTATTATTGGTGGTAGCAGTAGTGGTTTTGTGTTATACCTTAGTTATTGGACTGTTCTTATCTCAACCCATGGGGGTTACATTCTTCTGATTCTCCTCCGCATCCCTCTGTGAGTGGGGGGAGGAAGGGTGGAGGGGAGTGAACGAGCGGCTTCATGGTTCTGAGTTACCAGCTGGGCTTAAACCACAACAGCTCTTTGTGGCATTACATCATTTGGGGTATGAATGTTTGCGATAACAACAGATCTGACCAGAGTGTGTCTAATCTTACTGTGATAAGCATTCATTGTTTTGGATTAATAGTCACTCGTCACAATGCTGATTTATTGGCTCCCAAAGTTGTTGCTCTTGATCTTGGAGTTTCAGCATGTTGTACCTTACTTACAGCAGGTATTTGCTGTTTTAGAGTTTATCGCCTTGGTGGCCTGGGCTGAGGTTCTTGTTTCACTGTACTTTATGGTAATGACTTGTAATACAATAGACTCATTGATCACGAGACTGATCTGGCTTGCATTCCCAGCATGGTCACCAACTCTACACTTTCAGAGGTATATAATGGAAGTGTTTAGCAATTACACATCTTTTTTTCCTCCTTGGGTGGTCAACCTATGAAGGAGACATTCCCTTACATTCCCAGCTCCTCCACCAGATTATTTACAGTATCATTTGAGAGTTCTGAAGGTTTTGAATGGCCTTTGGATACCCTTGAGACCTGCTTGCTTATTGTGATGGGGATCAACCTGTTGGCACATATACAGAGTGTGTTTTACCCATGACCATTTTGTCTGATCTCGAAAGTTAACAGAGTCGGGTTTGGGTCTAATCTAGGGTTAGATGACAATATAGGAGGACCAAGAGATTTGAGGCTGGTCAGTCATGAAAGGCAGGGTGCGTGGGATAGGATGGGCAAGTATTTAGGCCAGTGGGCCTCTCCAGGGCTTTGGAGGGAAAAGCTAAGCAGGAGTGCTTAGCTTTCTTCTAGTGCTTTTGGAGGGAAAGATAAGCAGGGTTGGAATTGGTTAGTACTTGGATGGGAGACCGCCTGGGAATCCTGGGTGCTGTAGGCTTCTATGGGACAGCATCTGATCAGGAGTAATTATTATGTGAATCAGAAGAACAGGAAGAAAAAGAGGTGACTTCTGGATCTGACTTCAACCAAATTACGGAATATGTGAAAAGATTTTACCCATCATCCAGGTGAGCACATCATCACCTTGTTGCTCCGATGCTGGGACAAGGGGGCCGATGGTCACGAACTAGAAGATAGGGAAGCTAAGCAACTGGGACCACTTCCTATGCAAGGGGGAATTGACAAAGCACTTGCAAAAGAGAAACGGTCCCTCAGACTTTGGAGGCGGCTCTTGGCAGCTATGAAAGAAAGGCTTCCGGACAATGACAATGTAATGAGTCATTTGGCCAACTGGACCACACTAGAAAAAGGCATCCAGTCCTGAGAGAATCAGCTATTGTAGAGATTATAGAATCGTAGAATACTTAGGGTTGGAAAGGACCTTAAGATCATCTAGTTACACAGCCCCTCGCCCCATGGGCAGGGACACCTCCCACTAAACCATGCCACCCAAGGCTATGTCCAATCCACCCTTGAACACCGCCAGCGATGGAGCATGCACAACTTCCCTGGGTAACCCATTCCAGTGCCTCACCACCCTCACAGTAAAGAATTTCTTCCTCATATCCGATCTAAACTTCCCCTGTTTAAGTTTGAAACCATTACCCCTTGTCCTATCACTACAGTCTCTAATGAAGAGTCCCTCCCCAGCACCCCTAGAGGCACCCTTCAGATACTGGAAGGATGCTATGAGGTCTCCAAGCAGCCTTCTCTTCTCCAGGATGAACAGCCCCAACTTTCTCAGCCTGTCATACGGGAAGTGCTCCAGTCCCCTGATCATCCTCGTGGCCTTCCTTTGGACTTGTTCCAAAACTTCTATGTCCTTTTGATGTTGAGGACACCAGAACTGCACACAATACTCCAAGTGAGGTCTCACAAGAGCAGAGTAGAGGGGCAGGATCACCTCCCTCGACCTGCTGGTCACGCTCCTTTTGATGCAGCCCAGGACACGGTTGGCTTTCTGGGCTGCAAGCACGCAGTGCCGGCTCATGTTCAGTTTCTCATCAACCAACACCCCCAAGTCCTTCTCTGCAGGGCTCTCTGAATCTCTTCTCTCCCCAACCTGTAGCTGTGCCTGGCATTGCTCCAAACCAGGTGTAGGACCTTGCACTTGTCATGGTTAAACTTCATCAGGTTGGCATCAGCCCACCTCTCAAGCGTGTCAAGGTCCCTCTGGATGGCATTCCTTCCCTGCAGCTTATCAACCGAATCACACAGATTGGTGTCATCGGCAAACTTGCTGAGAGTGCACTTAATCCCACTGTTCATGTCACCGACAAAGACGTTGAACAAGACCGGTCCCAACACCGATCCCTGAGGGACACCACTCGTTACTGGTCTCCAGCTGCACATTGAGCCATTGAGCACAACTCTTTGCAAGTGGCCATTGAGCACTACTCTTTGCATTCAGCCATCCAGCCAGTTCTTTCTCCACTGAGTGGTCCACCTATCAAATCGATGTCTCTCCAACTTAGAGACAAGGATGCCATGGGAGACAGTGTCAAACACTTTGCACAAGTCCAAATTTAACAATCTATTTAAGAGAAAAGATGTGTACAACGATCTTGATGAGAAATTGTTTTCATAAGGAATTCAGTCCAGAAGAAGTTCCTAAATAATAATAATAATAAATTATTGCTACATGACTTTATATTTTAAGTATAATTAACCAACCAAAACCAAATACACAGTACACTGGCAGTTACTCAAACTAATTTACTTAATGACCTTTATGCTTCTGACTTTGAATTTTGACACCGAAGATCTATTTAAGAAATATAGGGAGAAAAGTCTGTTTCAATAGTGAAAACTCCTAGCTTCTCTGGGCAACAGCCACCCAATTTTCTTTTTCCTATTACTATGTCCTTTTCCAGCAAGGACAGGAAAATTACATCCTCCAGGTTTTTCTGCTGCAGTACTCTCTGGAGGATATCTGAATATGGGTACCAATTTCCATTACATTCTCTACACAGAATTTTACCCACCTTGCTATTTTTCATGCCCTCATTTACTCACTAATCCCAGGACTAGTATAGGGTCCCAGCATTGCAAACTGCACCAAGCTCCTCAAAACCAGCATGAACAGAACAGAAACACAAACAGAAAGTTGCTCCGAGCAAGCTACAGTCTTGCTTTTGCTTTTGGACAACCCTGTTATTCTTGCTCTCTGTTGCCTTTAAAGGTGAATGCTTGCATTCATCAGGTTTCTCAGCTCCCTGTAATCTCAGGTGGCCTACAGAAATTGGCTGCCTGTATCCACGGGCATGTCCCTGCCCCATATCAACTGCTACAACACAGGTTTGCCTAAAGTGAAAGATTCCAATACCAAATTAAATTGTTCTACCTCATTTGGCCCAGCCAGGTCTGTTGAGTCATCCAAGGCAAGCTTCAGTGTGAGGCATCCAGAGTAACCTGGTTCCCTAGAGGATACTTGATGTCCTTCCAAGAAAACATCTTGGCACTTTACTGCCAAGTGCCCTCTGGCTCCGCAGATACAAGCACCTTTGCTCATGTCCACATGGTTCACGTGAGATCCAGTCACCCTCAGGCATCCCATGGCACTTCCAGCTACAGTCAGACCCACACGGAAAAAGTGCCATCCTTCACGATTGCCAGCTCTTGGCATTCTCAGGAAGAACTCTCAGATCAAGTGGGGTTTCTCAGAGGGGGTTTGTTTTTTGTTTTTTTTTTTTGAGGAGGGTAGGCGGTGTTTTTTGTGTTTTGGTTTTTTTTTTTAATTTGTTTTGTTTTGTTTAGAGTTTTTTGTTGGGATTTTTTTGTTTGGTTTTGGTTTTGGCTTTTTTTGTTCCCCTCCCCCCCTCCCCCTGGAAGTCTTATCTAAAGTAGAAGAAGATTATTACCCAAACTCAAAGATTACAGAGCTCAGATATGTTCCTGAGAGCCTGTGTAGTTCAAACCTTCCACCCTCTACCTGTCACTATTTTGTTTACATTTTTCATTCAGAAAGTGTAAAATTAGGTTGATATAATGGATCTGAGTACCTGGAGTGGATGGAGCAATTTTTCCTTAGGTAAACTGATCTAACAAAGTAGTTTAGTAGTCCAGCAAGTACATTATCTACATATATTTTAACCGAACATGAAAAATTCAGACTTTCCTCCTTTTCTCTCTTTGTGAGTACTGTCACTTATACCTTTCTGACCAGACCACTAAGAATATTTCCTCCCCACCAATGTAGTTATTTTCTGGCAGTTCTCTGAAATAGAGGACTATTCTAACCCAATTTCTGTTAATTTGATAAATATAATAAAATCAATCATCAATCATAAAAAAATAAGCCAGACCAAACAAAATGCATCACTAAGTGCATGGCCTTAAAATCTCATTCAGTCTGGGCATTCTGCCCACAGCTGAACTCTGAAGGAGGAATCAATTCCACGCACCTCAGTAATGATTTTCTCTATAGAAAAAGACCTTTATGTGAGATCATATATTCTGAAACAGTTATAACTTTATTCTGAATGATGTGATTACAACCTTAGTGCTATTTTTTCAAATGCTGGCAGTTCTGCATTACCTATGTGTTCAGCTTAAATCTGCTTCAAAAAAACTAATATAGATATTAAGTATTCCATTTTATTAACATCACAGTCCTCCTGTGTTAAAGATGTTTAAGCTGGAGTAAGAATGAAAAGTTTAAATGATTATTTAATTGGAAACACCTGGTCCATGATGGAATAGCGGTTTAAATTTTGTAATTATATCTACTGCCGGCATCTTTAGGATAAAGAAGATGGGAACAAATCATCTCAGACATGCTTTCTCCCCAGGGCTTTTTTATTATTGTTGTGCATGATCTTACACACTATAAATAAACTGCAGGAAATTACCCTGGTTAGTGGTACGTATCGCAAGTTTACAAACATGCAAACTGAAGCACTACAGAGTTCAGCAGAGGAAACCTTGCAACTGAAAGAATCATAGTCATGCTGAGTCAACCACGGGGACGCAATCGATTTTTCAAGGACAGGAGGTGGCATCTGATCTAATCAAAAGACATCTGCATTTCCAGGGAGGAGGAAAAGGTAGCATAAGTAAACACAGCAGACAAGATTGTTTCCAGAATAAGAAAAACAAGTTTGGAAGAAAAACATTAAGCCTGCTTCCACCTACAGGAGGACTTCTAAAAGGAGATTAGCTACAAAAAGGATTGTCTCGGGTGCATGCAGCTGCTGGTGTATGGCATGAAAAAGAGACAGCATCTCAAAAGACAAGTCACCAAGTTACAAGTGATAGCACAACCTCTCCAGTCTAATATTTGCGTAAGCTGATTAAATGAGGTTGTTGTCTCATCTCTTCATGTGTCTTCTAGAAAAATCTTAATATTGTTGACTATTTTGGGATCACTAAATAAACATCTCCATTTGCATTACAAAGTATCTTGAGTTACAAGCAATTACAATGTAAATCAATAGCAGAATGTATCACACTGAAAGGCATGCTGAATCTATAAATCAGGGCACTGCAGTACCGCATGAAGTGCTCAGCTCTCCAGTAAGATCAAAGGTAACAGCATGCAGCCGCTTCAAATCTTCGTGATTAGGTGGAGAGTTGATACCTGAATGCTCAGGAGGGAAAGGAGCAGCAAACAGGAATCAGGAAAGCACTAGGGCATTCAAAAAAAGTCAGGGAGTACCCCCAGGCATTTATCATGTTTGTTCACGACTTACACCCAAGAGTATAGTTCCTTCTTACTCCTTTGAACACATGCTTTCTAACAACATGAGAAAAAACAAGTTTCTAACCTCCCCTAGGACACAATAACCTAATGGCTTTATAGCCCAGCACAGTGGCTAATACCAATTCTAACCCACATTCAAGGGCTGTTGAAAGAACTAGAGTAAAAACTTAATCTTAAGCCTCCTTTGTTCGGCACAACACAGGCATATATGTACCATTTCCTTCCTTGAACAAGCCTGAATAAAGAGGAAACACATCTGTCTGTAAAGCAAAATGAACAGCGCAATTTTGACAAATGACACATTACTCATGATTTATATGTTTTGAGCACATCTTTCCAAAGATGTGTATTCACAAATCAAGGGACATGACTCTCTGAGGATTCTTAAGAAGTATTAAAATTCAAAGGATAGCATTAGGGAATGTGAGATAAAGGTGATTGTGAGGTATGAAGCGAAAAATCTTTGGGACAGCTTCCCAATTAACATGGCAGAAGTTGATCTGAACTTTTTCCAGTTCTGACTCAATGTATAAGCTTTCCCACTGACCTTCCACAACTGCAGTGAAAGCTCAGTCTCATTTAGAGCCAGACAGCTGATGATGAAGTAATGCAAATCAGGGATTTATATGGCAAATTAAAAAAAAATTTAAAAAATCTGATACCTCTCCAGAGATTGCCAGTAGTTATCCATTACAATTGATTTATGTGGCTTCAAAAGAAAATATATTAATTTTGATAACTTTGTAACTCAACATTTTAAGTACTCCCTGTTTAACAGAAAAATGTTAAAATAAACAAATAAGGGAAGTACCACTGGGGATACTGTGAGAAACAGATAACAATAAAATGCTCTTATATAATTCACTCAGTTCTCAAGAAAAATGTCATCTAAAAAAACACCGTTGAGAAAAATATCATGTGATTCACTGTGTGAATTTCAGCATTCCAATTCTTTGCTACAAATGTAAACGAAAACCAAGAGAGACATGACAAATCTGCTAGCCAAAATTACCTATCAGGAATGAAGAAATCAATATTCTGTTGGGAAAACTTGGTTGTAGGCTAGAAAAGTGCAAACTGGAACAGGTACAAAGTTTTGATACAACATTCTTTGAGGCAGAACTGAACAAGGCATCTTTTTGTTCTTTTTTTTTTCTGTCTAGGGTATTGATGTGCTTCTAAGTGTTAAAAAATTAAAATAACAATATATTGGTGATAGTCTATCCATATGCATGAATGAATTTGTAGAAGTCCTGTAATTATCTTCAGCTGATGTGAAGAATTCTAATTTTTCAAATTAAATTATACTCTTAAAGATAGAACTGAAGAGTCTTACAACTGAAACTAACATCCAGTAGGAATTATCAGAAAAATTGTATACTTCACAGTGTAAAATGGTATACTTCACAGTGTAACCTCCCTCATTAGTTCACTCAAGATTTTGTCCTTACTCAAGGGGGTCAATAGACACAAAAGCAAAGCAGCAGATGGGAAAAACCTCCACTGGTCCTCTCAAAGAAACTGTTTGGCCAGTTCCAAGGCAACAATAGAAGGGAAATTAACACAAACATGAACTATATATAAATATATAGTCTTCTCTGTCAGAGGCACACCAAAACAGCCTTGGGGAAATCAACCTTTTGGCAGTCAATGCCGGACATTTTGGGAACTCCATTTGATCATTGTACAGTTAGAGAAATTAAAATTCCTATCTACCCTTTAAACTGTCAGGAAAACAGAGTTCATCATCTGCTTACTGCTACCCAGGATCCATGCTTAGCAGTTACTCAAGCAGTGCATTAAAAAAGAATCTTCTTCCTCTATGGAAGGCACTGCAGAAATAAACAGCTTCATGAATGACTTCACAGATCTTGAATAGAATAAAAAAAAGAAATAAAATCTAATGAAATTGGAAGAGAAGCTTTTGAAGAAATGGCATTCTGGTATTGATTTTCAAATACTTACTTTGAAAACTCATTATATGAACATCATTTCTTTATCATCTTCAAAGAATGACAAATTGAGTTTTCTTATATAAACCTTCCATAGCAATAATACACTGAACAAGTTAGTTTACAGAAAGTCCTGATCTTATTTCTCTTACACTTTTACAGTTTTAGTTGCCCACTTAGGACTTAAAAAGGAAAAATAACTTGCCCTAGTAAGTTTAATGTGTATGAAATTTAATTTTGTATGAAATAAGTACCATGAGAAAAAAAAAAAAAGAGAAATGGGCCCTGCTATCTTATTAAAGATTATACTTTTTCTATAGCAAAAAACTAGCAGCTATTTTCGCAACGTTTCTACTAGCTATGTGAAAGCAGAAGAAACACAGAAAACAGTTATGTACAGATCATGTTATTTTACAGATACAATTTACATTATTATAACAATATGACAGCTATGTTGGGCACAGAATACATCACAAGAAAAAGCCTCCATAGCAATTACCAAAACAATCATATCCCACGCATTTCAAATAGACGGTTTAGATACTGTATTTTAATTCTCCATATCTGTCTGGCATAACAACATGTGACAAGCCAGTGCTCAGATGTCCAAGAAACACAGATTTTAATACTGTGAAGGCACAGATTGTGTTAGAGACATTTGGGGAGCAGTGTTTATGTTACACTGTGTTAGCTGAAACATAATCACAGGAAGGTACCTTAACACCATACCATGCTTAAGTGGTTTAGCAAGTAACTTTTCTCTTATAAATCCTCCACCGTATTTGCTTTTGTTGTTTCTTCTTTATGAAACAGAAGGTTTCCAAGTCACCTAAACTATTTCCAGTTTGTTTCTGACGGAATTTCTCCTGGATCAACTCCTCTCTAATCACAACCTCCTAGAGCACAGCTGAGCATGGCAGCAGGCATTTCCCAAGGGGAATCAGGCTGCCCCCAGCATCAGTCCCAAGGGGCTGTGGAAAAACTGTATGCAATCATGGCAAAGCTGACCTTCCTGATCCTTTTGAATACTACCAAGGTTTTTTGTGTGTGCGTGTGTGTTTGGTTTGTTGTGATTTTTTGTTTGTTTGTTTTTATTTTTATATTTTTTCTTACCTAAACGATCTAAAAATCTCTTGTAAATTGTCTGCGTGGACACCTCATAGCAGCCTTCCAAGAAGGAGAAAAATGACTGCTACAGCTGAACCCAGGACAGGAAGGTTAGCAGCTAGGGATCTTTATCTAAGCAGCCAGCTCACCTCCGTGCCTTGAGACTGCTGTTGGTGGAAAATGCAACAGCCTCTCAAGGCTGCAAAGTAAACTTTTTCACACAGAGAAAAGCTTTTTTTCCACAGAAATTACTTTGAAGTTTTTGTTTTAACAGTTCTTGTAGATTAGTTTGACCACTTTACAGAAATATTTGTACTGTAATAAATTCTATTGATATTTTCTTAAAGGGAAACTGCATTTGGTCACAAGTGACACTATAACTCTACCAATTCCCAACATCACTTAAAGATTCAGCAGTTTGCTACACATTTATTCACTTGCAAAGATTTAACTATTTGGGCTGATGAGGACTCTCTCCCCACTCTCAATCTCACTTCACTGGCACAGGAGATACTTACGACAAATTTTTTTGTTCTAGTTTTCAAGATATTACAGTTTTCCAGTATAATTTGTCATTTGAAGCTTGAAAAATGTCTTTAAAATTTATAGAGCCTTAAGGAATCGTGGATCTTTTCCCTAATGAGGATCTTTTCATCATAATGAGGTAGGCAAAAAAGTTGTGTTTAATTTCCAAAGATCTCAGATCTAAGTGCTACACTGATTTTTATAGAATTCTAATTATTTATACATTGCATTGTTAAATTACTGCACTTATAAATCAAGTAAAACAACAGATGCATATAGTTCTTGTGACAGGTAGTGTGCTTGACATTCAGCAAGATACAAATCTGAGAAATAAATATAAATAAATATGGTATTCCCTGTGTTTCTAGTGGTGTGCTTGTGATACTGCTAAGCTTACATTACAGTTTACTTTTAAGCACTGCAACACAAAAACATATTGTATTACTTTACCACTTACACTTCAGGCTGCTGAATTCATTCCCACCAAAAAGCTTTATCAGTTTGATTTACTGCTTGGAAATATTTTGTGACATATTATACACTGCACATTGTGTCTGGAATACATCTGTTTGGTTACTTGCAAGATTTTCTCTCTTTTTCTCAGTACCATAGTTTTGCTTTAGATTTCTAAAATAACTGCCTCAATCCTGGAAACAGAAACTACTGAACTTTGTTCCTACTCTTGCGGTATTTCTCTAAAGTTTCTAAAAAATTAATGTAAAGACTCAGTTTTAAAAGAAGTTGTATTAATTCTGAACACTCACGAAGCTCATTACACTACTGATACATAAAATAACAAAAAGCTTAGACCTTGTTTCGTCTATTTGTTTCTTTAGTAATTATTCTTCTTTATTACATAGATTTTAATGTAGTCTAAAATATAGCTGGGAGAGACACTTCCTATTTATTTCTGGTTAAGTTTTTCCTGTTATCTTCAGGCAGGGGATAATCATCCCAATGTCAGGAGAAGATTCACTTAACTACAACAGTCACTGGATTTGTTCCTCAGTTATCAAAGGCCATTAGTTTTGTTGCATCACTATCGAAGTAATGCAACTATCACTTCAATAGTTCAATAGTGATCACCATTCACTTTACATGTGCTGCAAAACCCAGCTGGCCCCTTTTCCTTAAAATAAAGGCTGTTTGTTTGAAATGTACCTTCTCTACTTGTTATTACTCAAGGTGCCTGAAAACAGTTCAACTATTTGCTTTTAAGAACAAGAATTACTAGCCTTATTAAAATATTCTTGAAAATTAGTTCAAAGACCCATTTTACCTGGAAAAAAAATGTGTCTCTGCAGTAATACCACAAGTATTAATTTCCAAATTATTAGTACCAAAGGCCCGCTCAGCTAGAATACCTGAAATTCATTGGAACACACATTGAACATGGTGGCATTTTCAGCTTGACCAAACACTATATTGCAACTGCTTGTATTTTTTAAATATTTGAGCAACATAATGTTACGTATATATCGCTCTCAGCTAGATCTTCTTTTTAGGAAAAAATGGAAACCTATTTCTCATTAAACTTATAGAAGCATATTTGAAGGATTGCCAAAATACCAATACCAGTGTTGAAACAAAGTCATTTGTCAGTGGCATGACACAAGGGAATAAGCTGTTATCAGTAGTGATAAAATGGTAGAAAGTCCTTTAGCTAGATCTAAAGTCCCAGTAAAGGCTGGTTATAGAAACACCATAAGGCACTCTCCTTTATATCATTTCAGGGGTGGTATTGTTTTATTAATATTTCAGCGTTTATAAATAGAACCTTTTGGGCAAAGTAACCTGAGCCTGAAAATCAAGGCCTACCTACATCTTCATAAAATTCCCTTGTCATTATTTGGCAAATTAGAATAATTTTCTGCAGATATTCCAGTAATTACTCCAAGAAAAGGCCAACATTTAATAAAAGTTGAGGCAATCAGTTCCCTGTTGACAGATTCTATTCTCTGTATGCAAAATAACAAATAACTGCCCCTCTAAAGTCAAAACTTCAGTGAAATAGTGTGGGGTTTAATTAAAGTGCAAATCCCACTGTATCGTGGCTTTTGTTCAAGGGTGTACATTTCAGGAGGATTATCTCTACTACGCAACTCCATGTCTTTAAAACACCCAAAGACCACTGCGTTGAGCCTGTTCTTAGAAACCTGAGAAACTAAATTGCATTTTCTAATGACCCAGCTCACAACCAGTGAATCATAAAATGGTCTAGATTGAGCAAAACTTCATTGGAATTCGAAGAAAAGCTAAATGCAGTAAACAATTCACTTCAAAGTAAAAAAAAAAAAAATAAAACAATCAACTTTTACAGATCATTTGCTTGGTGTTAATTAGCATTTCCATAACTTTTTCTTTGAAAAAGCCCCTATCCTTTTATTAGTATCATTTATTTGATTAATTTTAAGATGATTTCCCCCCTCCCCTGAATTCTGTTGCCATATGTTTATTTCTAAAACTGAGTATTGGAGATAAAAATATGGTTGGTACACAGCAAAAATATGTATACACTTAGCATCACTTTCACTCAGGCCACCTAAAAGAACCTGCCTTCACAGTGATGATGAGTTTATGGTATTAGAATGCAACAACGGTCTATAAACAAAATTTGAATGTTTAAGAGAGTAAACTTCCACCAGACCTTGGAAAAAACATGGGATTTGCCACTAACAGTAATAAAAAATGGGTAGCATACACCCTTGGAAAATTAAACATGAAATTCAATACTATTTCCTCCTAGGACTTGATAAGACACCCCTAATTGTATCTTTTGTACACTGGGTACAGTTTCAACCCTGACAAAGTCTGAAGTTTTCTGTTCACCACTCACATAATAAATAGTCCCTATGGCAGAAGATTACCAAGAGGATTGCAAGAAATAAATTTTATTTTTCCTTTTCTGCAATAGTAGATAAACTTCTGAAAGAGGAGGAGGAACAGAAAGAGAAGAGTCACCTAAATGGAATTTGTCAATGTAAGTGATTATGAGAGTGCTAAAGCACATAGTTTGAGTAAATTACATTTACAAGGAAAATGAAAAATCATAACTAAAATATCTGTCTATACCACATGCTTATTACTTAATCTGTGTACCTTGTAATAAGTCAAAATATTGAGATGCCACTTCAAAAATTCACTGTGAAAACCAGTTCCTATTTGGACTGAATGATACTGATTATGTTTCCCCTTGGATATATTTCACCCAGACATAAAAGCAACCACATGAAAGAAATTTAATATAGTTTAAAAGGCACATATTTTAAGTACTGATTTAATAACAAATAGCCATGTCACAGTAAAATTCCTGTTACTGAAATAATGCATGCCATGCCAGTACATGAGATTCTAGCTTTGTACAGATACATAGTACCATGAAGAGAAATACCATCATTATTTTTAATAATTTAAATATATTAAATTGTAATTTCAAAATCTTCCTTTATTAAGTGATAAAAATACACCAGAGGCAGGTAGACACACTGTCATGGTTTCAGCAGCAGCAGTCATTTTTCTCCTTCTTGGTAGCTGGTGCAGTGTTGTGTTTTCAACTTTTGGTCTGGGAACAGCGCTGATAATACCAATGTTTATAGTTATGGCTTAGAATGTTTTGGCCTGACCAAGGACTTTCTGAGTCTCATGCTCTGCCAGGGAGGAAGGGAAGCCAAGAGGAAGCAGAGACAGGACACCTGACCCAAACTGACCAAAAAGGTTATTCCATACCACAGCACATCATGCCCAGGATGTAAAAGAGAGAGCAGAGAGCCGGGAGGGTGTGGGGGGGGCACTGCGTGGTCAGGCTTGGTATTGGGTGGTGAGCGATTGTATTCTTTCCTTGTATTTGCCTTGTCATTATTATTATTATTGGTGGTAACAGTCGTGGTCTTGTGTTATACTTTAGTTGCTAAACTGTTCTTGTCTCAACCTGTGGGAGTTGCATTCTTCTGATTCTCCTCCCCGTCCACCCAGGAGCGGGGGAAAGAAAGAGAGGGGAGTGAGTGAGAGAACGGGCTGCATGATTTACAGCTTAAACCACAACACACACCAACCCTGATTCAGAGAAAACACCAGGAACAAACTCATCAACAAAGTTTTAAGTTGACAAGCAGGTGCTCTTTATTGTGGCTCCGGGAGACACGGAGGATAGCTCCACCTAACATGTGTCCCCGTATTGCTAAACAAGCTGTCCTTATATAGCCTCTGGGCATACATACATATTCATGAGGCTACATATGGATTACATAATTTTCGAGAAAGTTCCCTGCATGCGTACAAAAATGTGGTGGTGGTCTCTGAGGGTTGTTCACTTTTTCCAACAACCTTCATCACTGCTGGCAGCCTTTGAAGCACATGCAGTAGATGCTTATACCAGCTTAATTGGTTTGTTAATGCCATAGACATAATCATCCTGTCCTTCTACTTATCAGTTAGTTGAACTGCAGCCCATCCTGGACCCCTGCCATTCCAGATACTCCTTATTCTTACGTCGTATTCTTCTAGCCTGTTTTTCTTACACTCATTTTGTACTTAGGTCATAAAGGCCTAAAACTACAACGGTTTATCTTATACAAGGATTCTCAGTGTGTTCTCTAGCTGCACTCTTTTTTTTTTTTTCCTGTTAATCATGCACCTCAGTAATTTTCCATTGCTGCTGTTACAAAGCCATCAAACTTAACATTACTTAAAACTGATTCTAAAGGCTTATATATTTCATTTTGTGATTTTGTGCCCCCCTTGTCTCAACCCAAAGAGAAATCCAAGTAATTAATGAAAATGCACTGATTTACAGAGCATTGCAAAACCACTACCTTGTTCTATACTAACATAGGCAGTATAAACATTTTATGTTTAGTAGGAGGATGTTATTAAACTAAATTGATATTGACAGTTCCCTGTATAGCAAGTTATTATAGGTGAGTTATAGTGACAGTTTTTGTTAGGACTGTCATTATAAACTGTCTTTATTCAGTTGATTAAAACTGCCGGAAGATCTCACTCCACCACATTTTCCCTCATTATTCTCTACCTCAGAGTAAATATTTTCAAACAATTTATGCAATTTTCCCCAACAGGAAAAGTGTCTTTTTTATTTTTAAAAGAGTCAGCATAAAAGTGAGGTTTTGTTTTGTTTTTAAATTGTTTCAAATCCAAAAGACATAGCTATCTTCTTATTTGCCAGGATTTTCTGCAATTTCATTCACATTTGTAAAAAAATACAGAAATGCACATAACTATGTCATACAGAAAATTACAAAGGTGGAAACAAACTGAAGAAATACACTTGTCATCTAGATTTACAAGTCTTACCATCTTCCTGAAAACTTGCAGTAACACCTACTCAGAAATCTAACTTTGAAAGACCTTTAAAGAAATCAGTCAGTCCTGGAGAAAATGCTCCATCTTCTTGCATTATTAACAGATACCAAATTAAGATATTAAACAACAAATCAAAGAGTGGGAATGTCATTAATTTAAAAATTTCACTATTATTATTTTTCCACACACACCCTCTCCCATTGATTTATGGTGCAGTGTAACTCCATGAAAATTTCTGCAACTAAGCACAGAGGAATTATTCTTGTACAAAACTGTGTGTATGGAATTTCCTTAAAACATGTAACCCAAAAGATGCGATTGAAGCTTAAAGGAACATGTATTTATGGATACAGCCAGCAACTCTGAGCTACACGGGGGTGAAGCTAAGGCAAGTCTAAAAGGCAACATTCCTTTCCACCAACTTGCCCCCCTAACGTCCTTAGAGAGTTTATAACTGAAGATTTTTGGTAACATATTATCAAGTAGAAAAATCTCCTGTCACCAGAAGTTTTAAATTGAGATATTGCAATATAACTGGCTTGAATAATGGATAAAATCCCTGCTCAAGATCTGCACTGCTGTCTTTCAGCAAACACTTACTACAAGTGTACCATGGCAGAAAATTGCAGTAAATGGAACTGAGAAGCCCTCTTATACTCATCTCACAAAAGACGCATGGTGTAATCTTAGAATCATAGAATAGTTGGGGTTGGAAAGGACCTTAAGATCATCTAGTTCCAACCCCTTGACATGGGCAGGGACATCTCACACTTAACCATGTCACCCAAGACTGTCCAACCTTGCCTTGAACACTGCCAGAGATGGAGCATTCCCTACTTCTCTGGGCCACCTGTTTCAGTGCCTCACCACCTTCACAGTAAAGAACTTCTTCCTTAGAGCTAACCTAAACTCCCCCTGTTTAAGTTTGAACCCATTACCCCTTGCCCTATCACAACAGTCCCTAAAAAAGAGTCCTTCTCCAGCATCCTCATAGGCCACAAATTCTTCCCTGTCCAGAGGAAGTAAAACATAAGTCTTCAAATTAAAATCAATCCTAATAAGCTCTAAGGGTTTGCATTTGCCTTCTCTCCTTTTCCCAGGAGAGTTTTCACACTGATCTGCACAGCTAAGTTTTCACCAGTCACCACTGAGCAAAGGGTGTTGCACATTCAGGTACTCAGAAATTCAGATTAGTAGGTGGCATTTCAATTCACAGATAGGAACCTGTCAATTGCCCTAAAGATGTTTATGCAACCCCCTAATTTTTACAGATGTGTTACCTTTGAATATGATTACTGTTTTTGAGTCAGTAAGTGAGAAGGATTTAGCCTCTTCAGCCACCTTTTAAGTGGAAGGGGAAGGACCCCACAAACAATTCTCTCCTGAGTGCACAGACCATCTGTGGATCAGTACAACAAAGAGTGATACTTGGGGGGATTTAGACCACTTGATTAGAGATAGATGTAAACTGTTGCATTCCAAGGACGAAGGCCTGAGTTCTGAGTCAATCACCATAAGGGAGATCCCTGCATTGTACATTGTTTTGCAGAGCGATGGAAAAGAGCTATAGGGCTGCACACTGGTGTCCAAAAAAAGGGTCATTAAAAAAAAAAAAAATCCCCACAGGCACAAAACCCTGGGTTCTGTGGAGTTATGCCATCAATAAATGGAAGCATTCAGAGGTTAATCATTTAGGAGCAGATACACTACTGACTTCTTGTGAATCTGTTACACCTCTGATATCCAGCACAGTAAGTTAAAAAGCCAGCTTCACCACAACACTTAGTCAGCTTTTTTTCATATCCAGTATATAAAGAAGAAATAGTTTTGGTTCTCAAATAGAAATAATTCTGATAGAAATCCTGTGCTTGAACACTTGTGAGTATCTTCTCCTGGACACAGTTCAGGGTCTGAAAGCAAAAGCATGGACAATGAAGAGTCTATGAAGCTGCTAGAGTTCAGTTCCATCAAAATCTCAAGTTTATTGAAAATCAGTGATAGCTTCGTATTAGGGATTTTGGGAAATACTATCTGATATCCATTTGCCTTTTAAGGTACATTTAAAATGATGACCTGTCTCTCCTTATGTTGCCTCCTCTTTTTTTCTTTTTTAAGTGGGAAATTTTTATTTTTCTTGTCAAGTCCACAAGTCATAAGGAACAGATAAACAGAGGGATGAGAGAAGAAATCAATATTTATTTCCACACTAGCAGAAATTTGCAGGCCCTGAAAAATAAGAAATAGAGCCTTACCCTTAAGTTAACAGCAGTTTCAGTAGAATGCATACTAGTCATTTACTGCAGACTTCTGATATGCATAAATAGTCACGATGAATAATTCAACTCTGCTGTCTGACAAACAGTATGCCTGAGGGAGACATTGCTAGATGCAATATATATATTTATACTGTTTATGTTATGAAGAACGATAGAGCCTATTCAGACCCATGCCCTTCTCCATTCCAATGTCTCTACAAACAGCAGCTGGATGGAACAAATGAGAGTGGCATATAGCATGTATTGTTAGCATTTTTGATGGATATACACTGGCCTAAGTGAAATTTCCAGCTGGCAAGAACCCAAGCTGTAAAAAGTCATGACCACAACAAGCACTAAGTAGCATTCTCAGCAAGAGGCAAAATGCTAAAGAGACAGCAAACCCTCGGGCTATGGCAGATCTGGGCTCTCTGCACACAGCACAGACAAGACAGCATGCTCATCACTGCTGTGAATAAACTTTGTAATTGCCTAAATAAACCCATGAGCTTTTATTTCTTCAGTGCCAAACTTTAATTGCACCTTAGTTTTCAGAGTTGCACTTTCTTCCCATAAAGTCCATGTTGGATTTTCAGGATACCCACTAAGGCAGTACTGCCAGAGTGGCTTTCTAAAATGTGTGAGGCTAGCTCTAAAATATTAGAGGATGAAATCTCCATCCTGAGGATCTCAGTGGTCAGATACAGTGAACTCATAAGAAAAGGAAGCAAAGATAAAAAAGAAGATCTAACCCCAAGTTCAGAGTGAGCGCTAGAACAGTCTAATACACAACAGTAATAAAAAACTATGACCTTAAGTTTCAGGAGCAGGAGACAAATTCCACTACAAATAGAATGACAAAAAAGGCAGAAAAAATATGAATGAAACAACAGACTGCTGTGTATAAGAATACTTGTAACTGCTGTAGCTATTGTACAAGGAACTTCATAAATATACAAGACAGATATTTTGATAAGTAAAATAAATGTTTGTTATTTGATACTTAACAACAATTCTAACGAATGCAGGTGCAGAAGAGAGCATTGCAGCTACCTATCAGAATTATTTAGCAGTTAAGACATGTTTATTTTCATGCCTGATACATATTAAAAAAAAAAAAAAAAAATAGCCCTGGTCCTTTCTATGACCCAAAGATAATTCAGTCCCTGTTTGCTAGGACTGCTTGCTAGCATAATAATATTTGGGGGGTTTAATTAGCATTTCATTAATAAAGTGAACAAATGGTACTAATTTGCACGCACAACTTCCTTAAATTACACATAATCTGAGATAAATATGGACTGCAAATAAGATGCAACTTGGTATATAGTGACACATTAGCTTGTCACTGAATGTACTTTGCCAAGCTAATTCTCAGCAATCTTGCTGTGTGGTGCTGGAAAGAAGTTTCTTCCCGTCTACAATAGGGTATCCACAGCATCACAACAGAAACAAAAATAAAAAGGCCAGCATACTCCCATATCAGACTGATTCGAAACTGGATTGCAGCTTCTTTTATCGCCGAATACTCCATCTTCCACATGGATCACATATTACTCTGGAAGTATGCCCTTTATGAGGATGGATATTAAATTACCTCATTACTTTAAAATAAAAAATTAAAAAATGCCTTATAATTAGAGCAAAACAGAGATATCTTTTATTACAGATGTATAATCAAAACTCATTTGATACATTGGAGCTGAGATACATTGTGTCCATCCCCAAAATGATGCAATTCAATATATTTCTTGATTTGCATAGAGCTATGATACTAACATTAAGAACAGCTGAAAAAAAGCATTGCTAAATTGGGGCAGACATGTTTTCAACTTTGTGAAGTTAATGTCACAATAAAAAAAAAAAGGAAAAAGAAAAAGCAATAATTTTGTGAGAAGGAATAGTATTATAGTGATTGATAATTATCCAAGCCATGATGACCAAGTGAAAACATTCCTTTAATGTACACCTCTTGAAGCTGAAAAAAACTAGATTAAACTTATATGTAAAACACTGGAACAGGTTACCCAGAGAGCGGTGTATGCGCCATCCCTGGAGACACTGAAGGCCAGGCTGGATGTGGTTCTGGGAAATCTGATCTAATTGAAGTTGTCCCTGCTCATTGTAGGGGGGTTGGACTAGATGACCTCTGAAGGTCCCTTCCAACCCAAACTATTCTATGATTCTATATGACATCATTGGGTTTTTTTAACATGACACTGTGTAAACAAGAGAAATAATAAAATGAAAGCAAAAAATTATGCTCAGTCTTTGGTTGCTCTGTCCCAGATTGAAAGCTTAATTCATCAGATGACTAATTAATTATTCAAACAGTTCAGGGACACATACACAGGACAGACAAGCGACAGGCTGTAACTGGATGTTATCTTCCCTTCAATTTCTTTGCCACTGGTTTTAGATTTGAATGATACTACCAAGACTAATCCTTATACTTTGCAACACAGAAAAAGAGGCCATCATTACTTAGCAGCTGAACCAGTAACTTGTAAACTAACAGATATAAATACAACAAAAGAGGAGGTATGTTATATATATAACAGTATATAGTATATAGTATATAGTATATAGTATATAGTATATATACTATATACAATATGAGAGAGATCAACGCAGAAGGATGCGGGTGGAAGTTGCTGATCCAGGGCTCATACAGATTTAATAGTGCAGCAATCAGAGGTTGGTGTCCTACCCAAATAATTCATACAGATCCTATAACTATCTCTTAATTTGGGCACAAGTTCCTAACAGTTAACGTTTTGCTTCAAAACAACTTGCAAAACCCTGCTTTTTTAGCAGGTTTTTTCTTCTACAGCCAGGGACAGACATGTTATCAAAGAAATCTAAAGACAAGTGACCTGATGTCACACTTAGAAGCTGCAATTGGCAATATATGAAACCTGAAACACTTCTTGCTTTAAAGAGCAACAGTGGGGGGAATTCTCTGGAAAGAAATATGCAATGGCACTCTTCGGGCAAGAAAGGGGTGATAACACTGCCTGCTGAGGAATAACCTGGCGAGGAATAACCTGGCAACGAATCACATTTTAAAAATCATTCTTTAGCCAAGACCTCCTCGAACAAACCCAGAGCTATTTTCTAGCCCGCATGTTGCAGTACACCTTTTTTTCTCGCCCCAAAGCACAACAAGCTGCATTTTCTTTTTTAAACTCTGACAACTATCATTTAAAGAGAATCTCAAGAACAGATACATCAGCTTTTTCCACTTCGGAAAGCTGACAGACTGCTACTTCAAATGGCTCCAATTTATCTGTCAGAGCATGATATACACATTTTAACATTATTTATTAAATAGTAACCCAATATTTTATCACCTCTACCAGCTGGTGAGCCTGTCACAGATTCATTTTCTATGTTGGACTGATAGAAGAGAAAAATGCTAGGATCTATAAAATTAATTGTGACCTCAGCAGCCCAACTGCTGCTGCTGTATTAAAAAAGGAGATACTTCAAGTGGCAGAGGAAAACAAGGAACATAAAATTAAAATCTGTAAGATACAAATGCTAATGAAAAAGCTTTCAATGTACATTTTTAAAACAGATTGGTATTAAAATTTCCATAAAGATAATGCTATCTGGTAACATAAATCTAAGTATAATACTCCCCTATGTTCCTGAAACAGCTCTATGTCTGGATACTTCACACAGCTGGCTCTAAGCAGTTTCAATGCTTATTCTCAATACCGTGTTTATATAATTTTAACACCTCCAGGTTCTTTGAATTTATTACATGTTCATATCTCAAATTATAACACATAGAAATTATGTTCCTACACTTAGTCCCCATGTATGTTTTTAAAAAATATTTACTGTCCAGCTCCAGATGACCAAGTTTGAAGAACTTTGCTTTAGGTGACTCAGCGAATCTCAGACTTCACGCACAGAAGCCCAAGCTTCTAATACATTAAAATTTATGGTGTATATCAACTTTAGTTGTATTAAAGCACTTGTAGGTAGTCCTGAACATTATCCATGATATTTGCTTACATTCAGAAATTAGCAGGAAGTATCGAATCTATCACAAGGCATGTTGCTAGAAGAGAGCTACTTTATGATACCAAGAAAATTTTACAGTCAAAAGATTCTCCCTATGTCATGACTGGGATACTTTTATAATTGCTTCCTTCTATCATATTGCACCCCTCCAGAGCTGAGGTTTTTACTAGATTAATGGCAACATCATTCTTTGTGGAAGATGCGGGGTCTCGAAGACATTACATAGATGATCAAGGTCTAAACAGAGCTTCTAAAAAACTGGGTCATGAAAGACTAACAGCAATGGATGTTTTTAGGTCTGGTTTTTGTTTCTTAAAAACCAGATTTATTACATAAAGCAATGTTGCAGCTAATTAAATAAGCACACAACTTACAAGCAGATTTGAAATCACATTTTACAACTGCAGACTGAGCAAAAAAAAGTAACTAGCCCTGAGAATGCATGTGAACCTTACTCCTGTCTGGTATCAGATCCTGTACACTAGCTGAGATACACATCCTTTGAACATCTCATAAAAGGTGATGCAATACAAAATCTAAGGGACAGAGCTAGAGTTTCATGCATAACTAGTAGAATCATAGTTTCTATCATTCAACTATTTAGCATTTTTATTTTTTTAAAGATAGGTACCTGCCCTGGGTTCAGCAGTAGCAGCTATTTTTCTCTTTCTTAGTAGCTGGTGCAGTGCTGTTTTTTTGACTTTCAGCCTGCGAACAGCGCTGATAACACCGATGTTTTTAGTTGCTGCTCAGTAAAGTTTACTCTGACCAAGGACTTTCTGAGTCTCATGCTCTGCCAGGGAGGAGGGGAAGCTGGGAGGAAGCAGAGACAGGACACCTGACCCAAACTAACCAAAGAGGTATTCCATACTGCAGCTATTACTACAGCTGTACCAGCTATTAAGAAGGAGAAAAATGACTGCTACTGCTGAACCCAGGACAATGTCTTTAACTTAAATATCTTTAATATTCCTATCTGCAATCAGAATTTTTCCTATTCATTCCATAGAAGACCCTTGGAAAGGGTCAGCAGCAGAGCTCAACACCTGGCCCTGGATTTTGAGTGGCATTTCTCAGCTCTTTTTAAGCTGTATATCACAGTTAGCAGTACAGATGTCAACAGGTGTAATTAGTGCCTATTTCTGTCTCTGCTCCAGGACATATGCCTCTAAGTAGCCAGTTGCAAATATCACAGCACAGCTGAGGATTCTCTGCTGCTATGGGGCAAACAGCATACAGTTCTAAAACGGTGAAGCATGGATGATGTATGACAAGAAGAAAGGCAAGCTTAGGACTGTCAATGCAATTCCATACTCCTCCCAAATCATCTCTCTGACTCTCAAATCATCTCTCTGACTGAGGTTAGATTTTTCCTAGAAAGGACAGAAAAGACAGATGTTGTCTTTGATAAAGTCATTTACACCCAGACACCAACAGGATCTACAGGAAAGAAGGTAATTTCATTCAACCATGTGAAAATAAACACCCACAAGGTCTAGCTGCAAGTGCATGTGGAAACTGTCAGTTAAAGATTGGGAGTCTCTTTACAGCAAGGCACCAGGACGCAAAAGCACTGACAGGGACAACCCCTTCAATTCCAAACCTCCTCTCCTTTGATGATTAGTTGTAAAACATTTGCATTAAGGTGACGCAACCTTGTCAAAGTGATATATATATTACAAGAGTTCATCCATTAGGATAATGCATAGACCAGGCACTGTGATTAGTGGCAACAAATAAACAAGGGCCTCTATCTACTAGTTGCAGTGGCAGTAAGCTTTTGCTATACAGCCAGATACAGTATAGCCCAAACCTCTCACCAGCCAACATTTATCTACTTGAAGACACTTTTTTTTTTAATTAAGAGAAACAAGGAAGAATATTCAGCAGAAAATACTGGTGAATCATTTACATCAAATTAGAAGGGGAATAGGGAGAGCTTTACATTAACAAGTATGGAGAGATAAAATTATAAGGGGGGAAAGAAAGCGCTAGACTATAAAACACCTCATACATTGAAAGAGAGGGGAAAAAAATCCTCATTTGGTGTTTGGCTGTCAGTGAAATAAAAACTCAGAGTTAAATAATCTGGAATAAGATGGTCCATCTTGTTTTTATGGCTTTGCTGACAGAGTGTGCAGCAAGCTCACTACCCTGGACTTCAAGAGAGCAGACTTTGGCCTCTTCAGGAACCTGCTCAGTAAGATTCCATGGGATATAGCCCTAGAGGGCAGGGGGCACAAGACTCTTAGTTGATATTCAAGGATCACCTGCTGCAAGCTCAGGAATGTTGCATCCCAACTAGAAGGAAGTGCTGTAGGAGGGCCAGGAGACCTCCTTGGATGGATAAGGAGCTGCTGAGGAAAATTCGAAGGAAAAAAGGCTTATAAAAGGTGGAAGCAAGGACAGGCAGCCTGGGAAGAATACAGGGATGTTGTCTGGGAAGCTAGGGACCAGGTTAGGAAAGCTAAGCCCAGCTAGAATTAAACTTGGCTAGGGATGTTAAGGATAACAGGAAGGGATTCTATAGGTACATTGCAAGTAGAAGGCAGACTAGGGACAACGTGGGCCCTCTCCAGAAGCTATCGGGAGAACTGGCTACCCTGGATTTGGAGAAGGCTGAGGTACTTAATGACTTCTTTGCCTCAGTCTTCACCGGAAAATGCTCTGACCATACTACCAAAGTCTTGGAAGGCAGACGCAGGGACAGTGAGAATGAAGACCCTGCGCCCACTGTAGGAGAGGATCTGGTTCAAGACCATCTTAGGAACCTGAACGTATACAAGTCCATGGGACCTGATGAAATCCATCCGCGGGTCCTGAAGGAGCTGGCAAATGAAGTTGCTAAGACACTGTCCATCATATTTGAAAAATCATGGCAATCAGGTGAAGTTCCCAACGACTGGAAAAAGGGGAATGTAACCCCCATTTTCAAGAAGGGGAAAATGGATGAGCCGGGGAACTACAGACCAGTCAGCCTCACCTCCGTGCCTGGCAAAATCTTGGAGTGCATTCTCCTGGAAGGCGTGCTGAGGCACATGAAAAACAACAAGGTGGTTGGTGACAGCCAGCATGGCTTCACTAAGGGGAAATCCTGCCTGACTAATCTGGTGGCCTTCTATGGTGGGGCTACAGAACTGATGAACAGGGATAGAGCAGTTGATGTCATCTACCTGGACTTGTGCAAAGCGTTTGACACTGTCTCCCATGGCATCCTTGTCTTGAAGTTGGAGAGACATCGATTTGATAGGTGGACCACTCAGTGGATAAAGAACTGGCTGCATGGCTGCACGCAAAGAGTTGTGCTCAATGGCTCAATGTGCAGCTGGAGACCAGTAACGAGTGGTGTCCCTCAGGGATCGGTGTTGGGACCGGTCTTGTTCAACGTCTTTGTCGGTGACATGAACAGTGGGATTGAGTGCGCCCTCAGCAGGTGTGCCTATGACACCAATCTGTGTGGTTCGGTTGATATGCTGGAGGGAAGGAATGCCATCCAGAGGGACCTTGACACGCTTGTGAGGTGAACTGATGCCAACCTGATGAAGTTTAACCATGACAAGTGCAAGGTCCTCCACCTGGGTCAGAGCAATGCCAGGCACAGCTACAGGTTGGGCAGTGAAGAGATTCAGAGCAACCCTGCAGAGAAGGACTTGGGGGTGTTTGTCGATGAAAAAGTGAACATGAGGTGTTGGTGTGCATGTGCAGCTCAGAAAGCCAACCGTATGCTGGGCTGCATCAAAAGGAGCGTGACCAGCAGGTCGAGGGAGGTGATCCTGCCCCTCTACTCTGCTCTTGTGAGACCTCACTTGGAGTATTGTGTGCAGTTCTGGTGTCCTCAACATAAAAAGGACATAGAACTGTTGGAACAAGTCCGGAGGAGGGCCATGAGGATGATCAGGGGACTGGAACACCTCCCATATGAAGACAGGCTGAGAAAGTTGGGGCTGTTCATCCTGGAGAAGAGAAGGCTGCGTGGAGACCTCATAGCAGCCTTCCAGTATCTGAAGGGTGCCTATAGGGATGCTGGGGAAGGACTCTTCATTAGAGACTGTAGTGATAGGACAAGGGGTCACAGGTTCAAACTTAAACAGGGGAAGTTTAGATTGGATATGAGGAAAGAATTCTTTACTGTAAGGGTGGTGAGGCACTGGAATGGGCTGCCCAGTGAAGTTGTGAATGCTCCATCACTGGCGGTGATTGGACTGAATTGGACATAGCCTTGGGTGGCATGGTTTAGTGGGAGGTGCTCCTGCCCCTGGCAGTGGGGTTGGAACTAGATGATCTTAAGGTCCTTTCCAACCCTAACTATTCTATGATTCTATATCGCAGATTCAGATCTTTCCCTATAACAAAATGGGAAGAGGTTTACAGCCATGCTCTCCTTTCTCACTCCTTTTTCTCTGACACCCTTTCTTCAGCTAGTGCTGCCACTGTCACCAAAAATGACTCACTTTTCTGAGCAATATCTGTTTAACTATTGGAGAATAGAGGCCAGCACCACTCACTCTTCTGCTCTCCAGCCCTCCTGCCAGCCTTAGCACATCACCCGTGGGCCCAGGCAGGCATTACACCCACCTCTGGCATGGCCCACTGGTGGGTCTCCCATCTCCCAGTCAAGGACAGTAAGCCCAGGGGCCTTTGAGTTACAAGTGGAAATCAATTTATAAAAAGAGGTTGTGTAATTTTTGTAAATACAGAAAAGTCTGAGGAACATTACTGAATAATGTTGATAAAATTTTCTCTGTTGAGTCTTCATTTATGGAAAGTAGAGCAAAACAGACATATTATCACTGAGTATAAGTGCAACATAGTGATAGCAATCATATGTAATCCTTTGGAAACACCTGACCCCCAAAGAGTGCTTATTTTTTATAAGATGAATTACCAGCAAAAACAGATAATAGGAGTGTTGCTATAAGATATTGTCAGCCATTTGGTCAGGGTCACTGATTAGGTTACATATGTTTGTTTCAAAAGTAGCTGGAGAAAGGACAGAGAAATGCATTCTCAGAGGCTGGATAAAAGAGAGAACCACTGTGTCCCCTTCTTGAACAAAGATCCTCTTACTCAGAAAAAGCTTCAGGACAATGCTTTTCCAGTGAGGAGAATATATGTCAAAAATACCCTCAGTCTAATCCTACATAAGCTAATTTACAATCTATGCAAACTTTTACAATAGATCTCAATACCACAGTATTTTAACAAATAGGAAATAAATACTGTGTCTTCAGGTCAGTCAATGGGAATTAGACTTCTGTGAGACACTGCTGCTTTTAGTATTTCATCTATGATGGCTATTCATAAGTCAAAGACCAATTACTTCCACAGAACTGAAATATTTTATGCAAGTAACAGATTTCTAGGTATATGATACATGTTTTCTGTCCAGGAAGTCCAATATCCCCAATTTAATTTCAGCTACTGTATAAAATCAAGCAATATTCCGGTCTTACAAGATATCTCAAAATATTATCCTGTTACAAATGGCACACTTAGGAGCAAGTATTTCATTGCAGAAAACATCAAGTGTTTCACCCAGATACCAGAAACAACTCATGATGCCCCTTAACAATAATGAAACTTATGACATAAAAGTTTGTTTGACCTGGCTCTTGAACCACACTATTCAGAACATGTAGCCATCTCTGACTGGGGTCAGTAACACAGGAAATATGGAAATAAGCCTAGTCAGTGTAAATTTTTTTACAAATTGAAATGGCATATTATTTGCACTTTCTCTCCACTCTCTTGTACCTATCTTGACTGCTGTGATGCTAAACATCACAGTAAAACCAAAGGAGTTAATCATTTACAGATGGCAGTCGATTAATTTGTCTACAAGATGTGCCCACCAGCTGAGGATGTGTACCTCCATACTATTGCTAGAGAGAGCTGTACAGATTGATAATTACCTTACTCACTGCAAAACCAGCAATAAGTGACAAGAACAACCTGCTGACAGCATTCATTAAAATAAATGCTTGGTAAATTTGAAGTGCATATGGTATTAACAAAAATCAATATGCAATTATTCAGATCTAAACCAGATTATCAACATTGTTATATTTCATCACAGCACCTGCCTTCAGCAAAAATTTTATTGTGGTGCAATAGAAGCCAGTTATGCAACCACAAAATTTCTGTACTTCTTACTCAAGTGTTATGCCATTAGAAGTTGCTGTGATATTAGTTTGCCCAGCAGTTATAACCATGTCAGAAAACAAACCATGCAATGGAATGATATCAGTCACTACAGGATTGCTTTATATTTTCTATAGGTATGATAGAATATAGGCAAGAAAAAACATACATGTTAAACAGCAACTCAGAAAGAAATTATAAGGCCATTACACAGTGATGTAGACTGTGAATCTGTCTTAAAATTGTTAAAAGACTTATTCAATTATAAAACTGTTCAAAGTGAAGCTAAGAATAGCTGTAGAAAGATAATTACATTCTTTGATTTAGTGCTGCCATTTGATTATTTGAAATGTCCTTTACACTTTCAGACCTGATGTAATATAAGAACAAACACACTTATCTCATGTTTAAGTCAAAAGCACTTTTCAAATATTTCATGCTGTGTAGTTTAGAATTTGTGTAACAGTTAAAGATCTTGTTGAGCTGGAAAATACGGAGACTTGTCTGTTTCAATTTGTTCTGCAGTTACTTTGCAGTCAAGTAATATAATCCTGCTTGAAAACTTAGTAAAACAGCTGACTGTTCACAAGTTTCCAGCAGTACAAACTGACAGTAGTATTTGATAAAATATGCAGATTTCTCAAATTTGGAAAGTTGCTCTGACAATTTTGAGAGTGTAAATTATGTAACTTCATACATAATCATATTTTCCTAGAACCATTTTGCTATAACCGTATTTTATATTTACATGTTTGTGTGCTAGAAAAAAAGGTATTGTTTAAGTAGAAAAATAAATAGCATACATAAATAGCATTCTAACACGTTAGAACATTTGTACACATAAAGAAAATGGAAAATTATAGCTTCATTATCCTTAACTGTAAATAAGCATAAGAATTACACTGTGTATCACTCATATGTGGTTAGCATATAGTAAAATTAGTAATATATTGTAAATAGTTTTAAACTGTCTTCTGCATATTATTTTGATAAGCTAAGACAGAAAAATGAGAGCTCCAAGCAGTGCAATATCTTTGTTGAAATGTTTTGTTTTAAAAGCAAAACATTTCAGAGATGCATCAGCTTTGACAAAGCTTCGAGCATGGAAGATGCCTAAGGTCCAAGGTGTACACTGCTGGCTACTCTTGACTAGAGACACTCAAATTGAAAACTTGAGCTTTCAGACAAGTGACAGTTATTTCTACAATTCCATTTCACAGAAATATATAAATGTTTTTGTTTCAGTCTCACACAGAATGCTGGTGAAAGATGGCTGAGGTTCTCTAAACATTAGTAAGGAGTCATTTTAACAAGGACCTTTTCGTATTATTGGTTTTTAATTTTAAAAACAACTATCAAATAGTAATATGACTCATACAAGGATCAAACCATTCTCAAATTTAGTGCAATCATGACAGGTCCCCAGAGACTAAAAGGAAAGTTATTAGAACACGTGAATTGATGGACACATGGCACCTTAGCACTAGCAAAACACATTTTAGAGTACACTGGGCCTTTCACTACCTACCTACACAATTCTTCAGCCATTACAAGCTTACCTTTCTACAGTAAGTTGATGTGCAATACATTTATGTCAGTCCTTTAGCCTACTCACAACCCATTGACATAGGTGTAATCACTGGGATGATGCAGTTCTCCATACCTACTGCATCTATAGCTGGCAGATATTCTTCATGGGATTCCTATTATAGAAACAGAACAAGGCAAACCCACCTACCTGCAGTCAAAGAGCAGCAGAAGACTACCAGACTGGGAAGACTACCAGCTCACTGTCAGAAGTTAGAAGCAAGCCCAGGTAGTCAGTCAGTCTTCCGTGTCAGAAAAATAAATACCTATTTCCAGTATCATTAAGAAGTTTCTGAAACAGTAAAGGTCTATTAAATAACCCAGACCTAAGCTGTGTTGTGCAGCTTCCACAAAATAGCTACTCAACAAAGATAAGCTGGAACTTGTATGTACTTTTGAAGCTGACAAATTCTTTACCTGTTTGAAAACATTAAGAAAATACAGGTTTTGAATACTAAAAACATAAGATATATTTTGCACATTATCCTAAGCAATCTACAAATTATAGTACAGCTACATTTCTTCAGCTGAAAGGAAAATGCAGTGTCCTAAGCACTACCTTGGAACACATGTATTGAGGCAAAAAAAAAACCTACAAATATTTATGGAGATGTTTTCACCTACCCTTTTTCTTTTTTTTAGATCAGTCAAATTTCAGGAGGCTTTTGTTACCCTAATTTGACTCAGTTTAATTTGTTAGACACATCTTTGCAGGTGCGTAAGGTGAGTTAGTTATGAAACTCTAACTCACCTCATAACTCTAACTCACGCTAACTCACCTAACTCTAAGTTGCAAGATACTTTCTTGCAAATTCAGTATTTCTGGATCTAATGTGCAGACCTATCCGTGGTAAATGAGTTTATAGAGTATGTTGTGAAAAAAATCCCAAAAGTATGCATGTACATTACATATGCACACATATTTCTGTATACATGAATATATTTATTACATGTACACTTGTATATATCTTTAAGAATATCTCACTTGATCCAGAGCTAAAAATTTATTAGCACAAGATTTGAGAAGAAATTGTGAGACATGAGGAAACAGCAATTGCTAACATTTATTATTACCACAATTAAAGAAAATCCATTTCATAAAGCACTGTCCATTTGAAAGGGAACCCCTAGTGCTCTGCACATAAGCTGCTGTACACTGAATTCATTTGAAACAAACACAAACCATTTCAGACCACCACATTGAAAGAGTAAGCTGGTACGTCACATTGAGCAGGAACTCACCTACAGATCTGCTGCTACTGCTTAAATGTCATTCTGTGACTTAGCTGAGACTCACTAACAAGGATGTTTTCCACCTATATGAAACAAATATACTATTTGCAGCATCAATTAAGGTAGATAAAGTAATAGTCTAACTGAATGCTTGAGGAGGCTAATGGCTTTGCTTTCACTCTATGATGGATTACACTCTGTACTCATGCTATAAAGCCAGACATGGGATCAATAGTTTCTTCTGCTTGGAACACCTCCTTGCCTGGAGCGTAACATATCTAATTTAAGATTTATTGCTCAAGCTTTCTTCTTTTACTGAAGGAATAATATATAATGGAAAAAAAAAAAACAAACCAAAAAAACAAACAAACAAACAAAAAAAACCCAAAGTACTTTATAGGTGAAATTTCCCCACCATTGTGTTTTAACAAAGTTTCAAGTAATTTCCTCAGCTTAAATTCCACAGAAGCAGAAGGTCCATTTAACTTAGGACACATTCCAATTCTCACTTGGTATAAAAGAATCTCCGGATGAGCTCAGCTGGAGAAAAATGTCTGTTTGGAGCCTTGTGCTCTTAGGAGGACTCTTTAGGGACAGTGTAATGTACTACACTGAGTTTGCGAATTAAATACACTGAGAAAAAAAATAGTTTGGATCATGTTGGGTTTTTCTCTTGTTCAAGTCAAGCTCACAGGAGTGGGAAAAATAATATCCATTATATATTCTTAGGAACTAGGATGATGATACATATTGAAGACAACATCATGTTGCAGCACCAAACAGTACAAGTCCAGGCTTCTCAGCACTTCACTGAAACTTGAAGGAGCAATTTCATACAAGAGAAACATAACCAGAGATTATCTCAGTCTGCCAGGAAACAATTTTTTTATTTTAAGGAAGCCTAAGGTGGACAATTTTTTTAGCAATGCAAACACTTTTGTTGTCTCTAGCTTTTCCCTTTCATATCAGAAACAACAGTATTTAGCCATACTAGGCCAGCAACCAGTCCGCTTGAGAGTGCACTTTATACTCAATTGGCAGAAATAGTATTGTTGGCAATGTTTGTGGCTTAAAAAAAAAAATCAAAGAAACAAAAGCCTCACAAACAGAGCTTTGTGATCAAAACACATCTAAGACATCAGAAATACATAAAGGCTATTTGATGAACCTTTTTTCAGGGCATGAAATATATCCATACTTTCAAGTTACAATTATATTACTTCATTATGGATTTCCTTCTATTGTTTTTTGTTTGTTTGTTTGTTTGCTTGTTTGCCTTTTTGATTGTTTGGGGTTTTTTGTTTGTTTTTTGTTTGTCATTTTTTGGGGTTTTTGCTTGTGTTTTTTTAGGGTTTTTTTATATCTCGCCCATGGTGTTACTAAGGGCAAACTCTTATTGAAGCTAGTAGGGCCTTGGCTCAAATAAAAGTCCAACAAGAGATCCATAGGATATAATGAAATCTAAAATACCCACACTTCTCTACACTCGCTTATAGAATCCATCTGCCAGTCAAAACATCTTACTGCAAACAGGATGTTACTCCTCAAGATACAGAATGGAAAGAGCAAATTGATAATTGCTTCATAGTTCACATCACCAGTTGACTTCTGCGATTATGAGTAATACAAGACACTAAGCTGACTTTCTAACTGCATGTGCACTGCTTTTGATAAATGTCCAACAAGTCTGAAGCATCAAAATCAAAACATTACACAGTGAAATTTTCCATCTTAACAGACATGAAAGACACACCTCTCCTCCGACAGTGAAGAGTTCTATCAAAATGCTGCCAGTACTCAGTTCTTGTCATCTCAAATATCCCATTAAATGCTGTAAACCACTTTGTTGTTTCAGCTCTTTCTTATTATTTCACAATGCACTGAACCAATATCTTTTTCAGTTGAATGTACCTAGAAAAAAAAAATCTGCATCTAGAGCCAATTTTTTCCTTTTAATGAATCAAACTATCTTAAGCTTCTCCCACCAAGAACAGCCTTCAAGTCTGTATTTGAGACAAATGTGCTTACATCAACACTACCTTCTAGAGCAAATTCTGATCAAACTTCTTAATGTTAAATTTGTATCACTTTCCTACTCTATTCTTTCCACAGTCTAATTTTCACCTTGCCCAAGATGTATGTACAGTCTTGAATTATCTACTCCTTCCCATCTTCTCATTGCAGATACTAAAAATATAATATGCCTGTCATATACATACACCCATCATACACCTTTTATATACATACACCTTTAAAAAGGTACATTTGCATTTAACACATTATAATTTTCTATTTTTTTAAAAGGCACATGATATATTACACATTACATACAGATATGTAGGGGTAGCAATGAAAACATACAGCTTTTATTTTAGAGAGAAATCTTTTGCCTGAGCTTAAAACTTTTTCTCTCAGATTTCAAAGGTTTGGATCTTTGGAATCAAGTGTTTCTTGACACAACTGATACAACTTTTTGTACTTCTATATGTAAACATATTTCTGCTATAATAGATATGAGCAATAAGAAAAAATGACTTTTCAGTTATTCATATTACCCAGTTAAGACATCAATGGTTTTATAATAAGCATTGAGTAGAAGAGAGTCTGAAAGCTTCGGTAGCAGCATGGATGACTAAGGACCTCCCCCATCTATACTTCCTCTGAAGTAAACTCATCCCAGCCACACCTGCATTCACCACCTTCCTCTAGGTGGTGCTTTTTCTCTGCAGTTTCTCCAAAATTAACTCGTGGAAGTACTAACAAATGCTACAAAACAGCCCGGGACTACAAGGGTCTCTTCCTCCTGAGTTGCTGACCTCATTGTATGACATATCACAGATCAGAAGTTGTTTTATCATTTCATATCAAGATTACATAAGTATTTAAAATTATTACATTTTAAAAGTTTGAATTATTACATTTTACTAGTTAAAAAAACCTGAGAAATCCTCCACATATCAGAATACAAAATTCATGGAGAAACCACAGGAAGACAACAAGCCTAGCATGAGAATAAAATAACACTATGGGGAAGGGATAAGAATAATATTCAAAGTGGAAACCGAATCAACACTAGCGAGGAAAAGCTTTTCAAAACTGCTGATCCTGCATTTATCAGAAAAATCAGAGCAAACATATTCACAATAGTAAAGATACGAAATCTGTTAAAGACAAAAACATCTCCAAAGAGAAACAAAATGTGCTTTAAGATTCTGTCCATTCTTCAGAGTGACAATGTGAGTTACTTATTACAAGCATTTGTGGTACCCAGAGGGGCCTGTTCACACTCCAATGAGGCATAAGCATATGGAGGAGCAGAAACAGCCCCTCCTGTTTCCAGGTGGGAGGCTTCCAGATGTGCTAAGGAGGACTCTAAGACAAGTTGTGTACAACAGTCACAGCTGGATAAAACAGATGAGTCCCAGAGCATACATCTCTCAAAGACAGGTAATACCTCCAAGCAACCACTGATAACACAAGGGAGTCCAAGCTGTTTTAGGGACTGAATGTTGTCAGCAAGTTCAGGTGGTGTTGCAAGTATTCTAAATTGTGTTAGATAATGTCCTTTATTCACTGTTATTATAGCAACGTTTGAATGGAAAACTGTACATTTGAGACTAACATAATACGATTCAGAGACACTTGGAATAAACACCAAATGAAGCAGATCTCTCAAGTACATGATTCCAGAGCAATTCCTAAACACTCTTCAATCACACATCTCTTCCGGGCATGCAATGCATTTGAAATTCATATTAAAGAAATCCCTTCAAATAACTTCCTTTCCTACTCTGAGCTGAAGAGCCTGCATTTCTGTGTTCTCCTGAGGAATTCCCATGGCCATTCCACTACTCCCTCCACCTGAAAAGGCCTCATATCACTATTACATTAAACCTAAAGATTAAGCCAGCAACTTTAGTTATTGGCTTACAGGAAATGCAAAGAAATAGCTTTTAACACAGTAAGAAGTAATCCAGAAATTTAGCTGTAAAGGTTTATTCCATATATAAAATACTGTCTTTATTTCATAACCTAGACAAAGGTTACCAAGACAGTGAATAGTTAAATTTAAGTGTCAATGCAGAGCAGGTTAGCAACAATTTTTCAAATATAAATGTGTTTATATACGTTTCTAATACAAACATGCAGTTTTATATACATTTTTAACACAGCCATGCAGTAATCCCAGGATAATCCCAGCATGCTTGTCCTGTTGCTTGTTTTTGGGGAATATAAATGTACAGATACATGTTCCTTACTAGCCCCAAGATTGACTTGCATTGAAATATAATGATGAAATATAATTTTTTACTCTATATTTTTTACGTAATTGCAACACTGCTTCAGGAAGTATCCTGGATAGTCTCTGCATTTGTTGAGCTCTCTTCACTTTGGTATTTTTTTTAATTCTAAATCAACCAAAGCAAACCTTTAGTGCTTCTTTCACAACCAAATATTTGCACAGATTTGCAACTTCTTGATGAAATTTGGACTCCCTAAGCTCTGTAGAGTCTCTAGGCAGACACATTACTTACGGATGATCCAGGAATTCATTTAAGTAAATGCTTCGCTTACACTGGAAAACAACGTGCCTGTTACTGGGAGGGAAGCGCAGATGTTCACACAGAAGGGGAAGGTTATCGGATGAAAAAAACACTGGCCTTATGCGCCCAGTTATTACATTTCTGTTTTGCGTATTCTGATAATGGACACTTGCAACACTATGTTCAATTTTAAGGAATACAAATATCAGTGCAGTGAACTCTCCATAATTCGAATGAGAAAAGAGGCATAAGCAGAACTATTTTATTGCCATTTCGTTCTTACCATAGGTGCACCCAAATTAAAAAATTAGACCTTCAAAGCTCTCTCTCCCCAGCTACTTTCTGAAGTTCTTCAGCATATAAGATGTTTTTCAAAAAAGTTGAAGGCTTATTAAGACCTACTCGTATTTCTGCAGTCATGCTGTAAACCCAGGACTTTCTTCCTTTCTTAGCCCTTCTCTGCCTGTCCACAGTCTCCAGACACATCATATTAAGCCATTATAAATCAAATGCTAAGGAGATTATATTTCTCCTCTGCCATTAGCTCCCATTCTTTTCTGCAACCCAGTACAATAATATACAGACAAAACCACCCATCCATAATATGGAAGTATACATTTTTATTACTCCCCTCAGAGGAAATTTCACCTCTCCGCCTCTGCAGACACAGTGTGAAGGGGAGGTTGGGCTTGTTTTCGCACTCATGCTATCCCCACTTACACCAGAAACAATTTGACATTGACTGTGTCAGATGACAGAGTAACAAATTCAAGACTGCCAAAATGAGCAGGTAGAATGCTAAGTGGGCAAGGAGTAGAGGCGAGTTCCTGGTGTCCCTGAGTGAAGTGTCTGATGATAAATTAAGGTAAAATGAGAACTAACGCTACTATAAAATCTAACTCCATGAATACTTCATAAAAATGTACTGAAGCTAATTGCCTACCTTGAACTTAACAATCTTAAGAGATCAGACACGAGCCATCTGTGAAGCATCTTGTAATTTGAAGATTTCATTTGATATATATTTGTCTCCACTACTTAATGAAGTAGGCTCATTAATTTTTCAAGAGGTACAACTTATTTTATGAAGTGCAAGTTAAAGGATAGCAGCAATGTAAGTCCATTCCTTAGATTTGGTTCAAAATGAGAACACTTAGATTTTGTATCTTATATCTGTTATGAATAAAGCAATAAATACCGCAAAGAAATTACTTTAAAATATCATTTAACCCTGCAGCCACTTCCATCAAAGCAGTCATGATGGGTGCAGCACACAGGTTTGAAAGCCCCATTATGAACTCATCTGATTGAGCTTTCACTGGATTGCCTGTTGCAACAAGGATATCAGGTGGCAAAGAAAGACTACTTTCTCCTTTCTTTCATAGCAGTTGTTGTTATTTTTGACCCTGACACGTCGTGTTTATTACATCTTTTTCATCAACAGCATTTCTAAAAAGCTGGCTGGGACAGAGAATAACAATCCCTGATGTGTTTCTTAATTGGAGCATATGCAACATACTGTCCCTCTTCCCGTGTCTATTCCCAGAGGCAATCAATATCCATTTCCTGCAAGAATAGCAAGATCTACTCCTGCAAACTTCCAGTCATACGAAGGGCATATTGATCCCTGGCTGCATCTCAGGCTTTGTGTTTACAGGAGTATATGGACATGTCTGAACAAGACCTGGCCTCATTTCAAGCTCACTGTAAGCTGAGTAACTCCACTTAATATCACCATGAGAACATGCTGAAATATCATGCTTATACCATCTTGTCCTTTAGACTCAGCACTGCTCTAACAGCAGCTTTGACATTTTTAAGCAGCCTGTAAGGTGGGCGAGCCTATATCAAGCAATGAGAGATTGCCTATATACTGCTCCCTCTCAGGAAAACCTGGGTGCAGATTGCAGGGTGTAGTACATACACAAAGCTGTCTCCAGCAGCTCAAGACTCCTCAACACCCCTGCTATGATGGGCATTACCAGGGCCCTGGGCTGAGTCTTCTGCAGGAAGTCTCTCCTTTCAGCTTGATTCCAGCCTCTGAACCTGCAGGAAGCTCCACCTGTCTCCAGAAACAGTACTGGGGAAGCAGTGCCAGTAAAACCAAAGAGAAAGGAAGAACTTGCGGGAGTCTTATTACTGCTGAAACTGAAGATGACAGCATTTCCACAGATACACACAAGGACTGTAAGGTAGAGCTGGCATTCCTCTTATCCCCGAGAGATGCCTGCGTATTCAACAAGAAAAAAAGTTATGATGTCTCAGTGCAAGACATTTGAATATTTAGCTGAAAAGTCCAAATAGTTCTTTCTCTCCTACAGGTTTGGACTGTCTCCTTGTAGTTAAAAACAATAATAAAATTTGAAATTTTATTTCAGTTAATAAAGTTGTTACCAGCTAGTCACCCAAGCCACAAGAATGGGAACAATGACAAACAACTGAAGCACACACAAAACACTGACAAAAGGCTCTGAATTTTCAGCAAAGAGTAAATGAAAGACTATGGCTGTATACTGAAAACAATAGAAATGTGTAAATTTATGTAAATCACATGCTTCTAAGAGTTTCAGATCTATTTGTATGCTGGAGGGAAGGGATGCCATCCAGAGGGAACTTGACACACTTGTGAGGTGGGCTGATGCCAACCTTATGAAGTTCAACCAAGTCAAGTGCAAGGTCCTACACCTGAGCCAGGGTAACCTCAGACACAGGTAGAGGCTGGGCAGGGAAGAGATTCAGAGTAGCCTGAGGAGAAGGACTTGGGGTGTTGGTTGATGAGAAACTGAACATGCGCCAGCAGTGTGCACTTGCAGACCAAAAAAGCCAACTGTATCTCGGGCTGCATCAAAAGGAGTCTGACCAGCAGGTCGAAGGAGGTGATCCTGCCCCTCTACTCTGCTCTTGTGAGACCTCACTTGGAGCACTGTGTGCAGTTCTGGTGTTCTCAACATAAAAAGGACATGGAACTGTTGGAAAAAGTCCAGAGGAGGCCATGAGGATGATCAGGGGACTGGAGCACCTCCCATATGAAGAAAGGATGAGAAAGTTGGGGCTGGCTGTGTGAAGACCACATAGCAGCCTTCCAGTATCTGAAGTGGTTGCTGAGGAGGGACTCTTATTAGGGACTGTAGTGATAGGACAAGGGGTAACGGGTTCAAACTTAAACAGGGGAAGTCTAGGTTAGATATAAAGAAGCTCTTTACTGTAAGGGTGGTGAGGCACTGGAATGAGTTGCCCAAGGAAGTTGTGAATGCTCCATCCTCAAGGCCAGGTTGAAGAGAGCCTTGGACGACATGGTTTAGTGGGAGGTGTCCCTGCCCCTGACAGGGGGATTGGAACATGATGATCTTAAGGTCCTTTCCAACCATAACTGTTCAATGATTCTATGAAAAACCATGGTAACTGGTGTTTTAAAATCATAAAAAGGAGACTGATCGAGGAGCATATTTGAATTGGTAAGGCAAAAAAAAAAAAAAAATCAGCATGCTTCTTATAACGAGGTATGATTTCTCATTATATAAATGTGCCTTGAAGAGTCACATTACCACAGTGTTATTACACCAAATAACTCCTGACCCCTAGGACACAAATTAAAATCAACCAGAACTACAACTCTATTTAAATTATAATAATACACCTCTAATTTCATAGAGAAATCTCATCATGAAGGTCATAACTGCAAATTGCCCACCACACACATTAAGCAGAAGTTGGATTTATTTTAAATTAAAAAGTAACGTTTCTTATACCTCACCAGCATACTGCAAGAGTTATTAAAACATTTTGAACAGCTCTAGTTTTAGTTTGTCTTCAACTTTTGTACTGTAGAAAACCAAGTTACTTATTTGAGTTAACACTCTCGATACATTTTATGAGATTACCATACCTCTTTTTTTGGCTTGTCTTCTCTCAAGGTATCAGAAAGTTAAGTTTGACCTTACCCCCATAGAATACCAGAAGAAATTTAAGAGCCTACTGCTAAAAATGGATTCAAACCAATATTTCATCAAGTTAGGGGTTACCTTGCCTGCTACATAAATTTTAACATAATTATCGAAATAGGTAATTATTCATAAGAAATGTATTACTATCCCTGACAAAATCTAAACAGTTTTGATAACCCAAAGTGGTTGCAAGACAGGTAGAATGTTTCCAAAGTACCTTGCTTCTTCAAAGTAATAGTAAAACTTTTTTTTTTTTTTAACCTCTCCTATGCACGCCAAACAATACAGGCAACAGTACTTATGTCCAAAGTTGCAAAGCCGGGATCATTTTCCTGCCAGGATGCGGCTATTTGTCAACACCTCATATATGCTGGTTTCCAGCAAAAAGAAAACCACGGTACCTGTCATGGTTTCAGCATCAGCAGTCATTTTTCTCCTTCTTGGTAGCTGGTGCAGCGCTGTGGCTTTGATTTTGGGCCTGGGAACAGCGCTGGTAACACCAGTGTTTTGGTTACTGCTTAGTGATGTTTTGGTCTGGCCAAGGACTTTCTGAGCTTCATGCTGTGCCAGGGAGGAGGGGAAGCCGGGAGGAAGCAGAGACAGGGACACCTGACCCAAACTGACCAAAGAGGTTATTCCATGCCACAGCACGTCATGCCCAGGATGTAAGAGCAGAGAGCAGAGACCCGGAAGGGTGGGGGGTGCACTGCATGGTCGGGCTTGGTATTAGGTGGTGAGAATTGTATTCTTTCCTTGTATTTCTCTTGTCATTATTATTATTGGTGGTAGCAGTAGTGATTTGTGTTATACCTTAGTTACTAAACTATTCTTATCTCAACCTGTGGGAGTTGCATTCTTTTCGATTCTCCTTCCCACCCCTCTGGGAGCGGGGGGAAGAAAGAGGGGGAAGTGAGTGAGAGAGAGAGACTGCGTGAGTTAGTCTTAAACCACGACAGTATCCCGTGGGTACTCAGCAGACTAAACAGTAAGCTCCTGCCCCACGGGTTAAGTGGAGGTACTGTGGTCCAATGCTGACATTGTGGTGCTGAAATATCAAAGTCAGTTATCCAGATTCCCACACAAGTGGGATCTGTTATATCAAACAGATTTATATACTGGACATTTGTTTTATTTCCACTTTTCATGGACTTTGCCAGGAGAATATTTATTGTTGGATGGATTCATTCAGTAAAGATTCATGATTATTTCTCTTGAGTTTGTTTCCTGCAACTTTTGAGCACCTCTGTATACTTAATAGTGCACAATGATCAGAACATCACTGTCCATGAGACTTGGTAATAACATAGAACAGAATATTTCTAAGAATAGAATATTTCAGTTGTAAGGGATTTGCAGTATATATCATCCATCATTTTTATCCCACAACAATTTAAAATGTTTGACTGACTACGTACAAGTAACACTTATTCCACTGAAATACAGTCCACAATAATTAAATTAATTAAGGATGGAATTGAAGACTAAGGATAAAACTTAGGGAACATTGTCCACGTTTAAGGCTTATAACATTTGTTAAAGGGCACAAAATCTAACTGTGGAAGAGCAATTAAAGACAGAAACATAAACAGCAAAAAAATTGAGATGAAAGTGATGGAATATAATCTAGACCCTGACTCAAAGCATTCAAAGTGAATGAGTGCGTATCAACTTCCATGGATTATGCGTTCATTTTTTAGTGATCCAGTGAGACATTTTGCTAACAATGCATAGAAACATAGCAGAGCATGAAATTATTTTTTGAAAATTTAAATCTTGAGGAATTTTTTTCCATCTGTAATTAACCAAGACAGAAAAACATCTATGCAACTAGCTCTCACAGTGTGCAGTGTGTTCTATTTGTCTAATGCCATGTAACAACAATTTTTATTTAAATTCAGTAGTAAGTGTTAAAAAACCATCACATCCTTGTGTAAATTCTCATGCTGTAAAATCAGTGTGAAGAACAAACAAATCCAATATTTTACATAAACCATAAATACTGAAACCTCAGCCAAGAATTTTAAGTGCAGTTCGACTATTGATATGAAAATCTGTTCTCAAACTGCCAAAGTCATTCTGAACAAACGCCAATAGAGAATGAATCATCATGAGCTGTTAGCCTAATTCCTTTTTTGCACAGAGAAATTTTTGTTAATTGTCCCTCTATTGTCTTGGACAAAGGTACAGAATAAATTTTAGAGCAACTTTCCAACTATAATATACTAATAAGTTTTACACTTGGAGCAGCCAGCATTTAAAAGAAAAGGCTAACAACTGACAGGAGATGAACAGAAGCCGCCTAAACTTAAACCCTTCCTGCATACCAATATGCATTGTCTAATTTCACTGCAGCAGCACTTCACAAGCAAACCACAGGTTATGAACTCATTGCGGGAAAGCCATTATTGAAAAGTAAAACTGGACAAAGCTGATCAGTAGGGACAAACTGGAGTGACACTGGAAAATAAAGGGGACACAGACCATCAAGATGGACAGGTGACATGTATGCAGAAGTGTCACTGTCATGATTTGTAGAGCTTAAGTAAAGTGTTTGAATGTCTGGGGCTTACATTTGCTCCTAGAAATTTTGTGGTATCTAATATGGGGTCAAGATGGGAAAAAAGCATACAGAAGTGTCTGTTTGAAGAGAATGGACCTAGCCAAAGTTCCCTTTATGGTTAAAAGACAATGTGAAAAGTGGAAAGGGAAGCAAGGTCCTCTGAAGGTGAAGTTAAAACACTTGTGGAAGAAAACTGAGAGCCTGCAGAATGCAAAGAGAAGTTAAAAATGGTACAAGGCATCAGCAGTACACAAGCACAATCTTTTGGCAGTATGGTCAAATCATACATAAATTTGTTACAAGAATTGGGACATTAAGTTCTGAAAGCCTGCTCAGGGAGCAACAGAGCAGAGCACACATCTTATACATGTTTTAGAGAAAGAATCTGAAAAGTCCAAATTAATGCAACATAAGAAAACCTGATAGATGAGGTTATTTATGCTAAAGTCACACTTCACAAGAGAAGGAAGCAAGGAACCGTGTTCCTTGGAGAAAACAGCTGAGTCAGAGTAACCCAGTTTGGTTATTTTAAGCTTGGTCTAACAGCAAAGAGATGGATATTGGAATAGATAGATCAAGGTGTTCATTCAGAAAGAAAACAATTCTGAAAGAGAGCTATATCTAAGAGCTGTTCACATGAAGGAAATTCTGTCAACACATTCATAGAAAATCACTTGTTTCCCAGACCTGCAATTGCAACTCCTTTCATAGGTTACACCTGCCTACAAAACATCATATTTGGAGAAAATGAAATTATCCCAGTTCAGTATTTCCTTTCCAGACAGCTTTCTCCTCATATACCTCTCTGGCTATAATACAAATAAGAAAGCAAGGGCACAGATATTTTGTTTCTGGGCCTGCTGAATAAAATACACTTCCTAGAGCAACAGGGCAAAGCAGCACCAGATCCTTTTTGTCATTGCTCAAATTCAGTAGACACCAAGCATTCTGTGTGGGTGTAGAGGATTTTGGTGTGGAGGATTTTGAGCTAAACCAGCTGCTGGGAGAGCTTTAAGATAGCAGAGGAATGTTGCTGGGAGAGCTTTTAAGATAGCAGAGGGATGTCACTGGGAGAGCTTTGAGATAGCAGAGGAATGTTGCAGGGGAAGGTTGACAAGATAAGAAGGAAGAAAGAAGTGAGGAACCAATATCCTATCAGAGGACAACAGCAAAAAGCAGGCATCCAATTGAGGCAACCCGTGAGCAAGGTATCAACCAATGAACAAGCGACAATGCCCACGTGGGAGCTATAGCTAGCCAATTGTATTAGCCACTTATATGCGCAGACATTTGTATAACCTATAAAACCACTGGATTTATGCCAAGTAAATGATTTCACTTGTAACCAGAAATGGGGTCTGTGCTTTTCATCTCCACAATTCTGCAGACAGTTTCACCTGCAAAACTATGTGCATGAGTTTTGAAAGCCTCCTGCTGACTTCAGAACCTGTGTTTTCACATGTATGTCGAAACAGCACAAATACCCTTCACTCAGCAAATTAAAGACTCTCAAGTGTGTATTTCCAAGAGCTCAAACCATCCTGACAACCACAGTGTTCATTATGCTGATCTGTTTTCATTTCCTGTAGTCTTAAACCTTTGCATAAACCTTGCCTGTAAACCTAACCTTTGAAGAATCGTGAATGTTAGGCAAAGCATGCAGCTGCTTGAATATTCTGTTCAAGTCTACTTCTAGATATATAAAAGTATCTTATTTATTGCTTTACAGAAGAACTAGAAACCAACACCTCATCCTAACAAAGTGCACTTACCACAAATACAGAAACTACCATAAGCCGCATTAAAAACACTCCTTTCTAGTATTTACCAGGGTGAAAATATAAAAAAATACAAAACAAACTACATCGCAACATTTAGGTTCTGTTTTGTCCTTAAGAACACCCATAAATTCTTAGCAGATCTTGTTCCTGTCCGAGATCAAAGTATCCTTTTCCGCTTTTATTGTCCTCTAGTTTTATCACTGAATGGCAACAGGATTACAGAAGGCTCTGATTTCTGCAGAAGTATCAAGCAGCCAAGTACTCAAAAACTATAGCTAAAGGAACAATCATGCATAATTCTTACAATGGTTGGAGTATTTTTTTCATTTGGGGTGGGAGGGTACTGGGTTTTGTTTTGGTTAGTTGGAGTATTCTTTAACCCAGTTCTTCAAAATCTCATGCTCAAGGTAGTGATTTTTAGGAAATTTCAGTGGGAATTTCTGGAATTTTTGAGATCAGAGTTATATACTTCAAATAAACACTTGAATTTATGTTTCAGCAAGGTAAATGCTTTAGCTGAACACACAGACAAGATATTCTAAGCTTTGCAGAATGTCATTTGCATGTTTCCAGTGCAAATATTCTACATAAGCAAGTCCATACAGATAAAGTTGATGTTTCTGCTTAGGCTTTATCCATGCTGCATGACTGAACTGTGGATAACTTAGATGGACTTATAAGATAATAAACAGAATGACTGTATTTTTTTGCATTTTGCTGTTCATAATTACCGTTGCTGAATCTGTTGAATTGTTATTTACATCAATTCTGTTGAATCATTATTTACATCAATATTCACCTATGTAACACAAAGTTCATAGCAAGAACAAATAAGGCAACTCAGATATTTTTCTAATGAGAAAATTAAAACTTCAACAGTATTCGTGGTAAAATGTATTGTCAGGAACAGCCAGGCCATGAAATTCAGTTTTATTTTCTCTAGAGAAGTTGCAGTGAGCAGTTTCATTGTATTGAAATTGTTTTATCAGCAAGCTTTAAAAGAGCAGTAGGGCTGTATGAAAGTACAGATGTTGCTTACTGTAACTTATCAAAAAAAGAAATCATAATGTACTGATCTTTTCAGAGTGTTAGCATTATAAAAGTCAGAAATCCCAAATGCCCTTATTAAAGAACTTGAGAAAGTACAGTATGAGTACCAGACAGCTGAATCAAACTACAGTGAAGAGCCTTTAAAGCTACTTTTTACAATATAAACCTAATAAAAGGGGTTTTATCTTGCCATGATTATTAGATCATTACCTATAATAAATGTAATGGTGTTTAATACTGTTGTAAATTAAATATATCTTTTTCAATGGCCAAAGCCATCTTTTGCCTTCTACCTGCTCTCAAACCATCATGTGTTTTTGGCTGACCACTGGTTAAGCTGTGATTTCACTTGTGAATAATTGAGGGGAAAAAACCCAAACCCTTCATAATTAAAAAAACCCAGCATGACTTTACATAAACATTGTAATTGATCCTTTATATGTCATTGTTATGTGAATATAAATTCTTATTGATAGAGATATTATAGGTGAATTTTGATGCTCAACTCCCTTATTTATTCCTTCTATTTTTGCTTGCATTGAACCTTTCTAGTTCTCTGCACCTATTAAAACCTGTATCAAAACTTCAACAGCATGAATGTACACTACACAGGAGAACACATCACTGAGAAACTGAGCGTGTTGGCCACTGAACCACCTGCTGACCCCAAGCCTGGGTAGAACTTCAGCTCCTAAAGCAAAAAAGAGTCTTTCTTGAGAATATCTGCCAGACCAGCACACTTGGAAGCAGGTCACCTCTCGGATCCATCAACACTGGAGAACTAGATGGAACAATCTCCATGTTGAAACCACCTGTACATGACCATGAGACCCTTGTCACATGACACATGAGACATATGTACATGACCCTTCTGTAGAGTTCCAAGACTCAAAGTCCACCTTCATTACAAATTTCACTTTGTGCTTTCTCTCCCAAAATAACTGTCACTGAAACTGCTCCAAGAGGGTCTAAAATGCATTCAACTATGTCATGGAGATCTCAATTCATGATGCAGAACTCCTTTTACTATCGCATTTTAAGTTTTCCTTTTTCTCATTTCAGATACCCTTGTACCATTTATCCTTAGTCTTACTGTATGCATTGACAAGAATTATTCAATTGCATTGAAAAAGAATGTTTTCTAAAGCTCATTTTATTATTTCAGTCATTCCTCAAAATATTTTGAAACTTTCATTTTTTTTTCAGCGTACTTCAGACTGAAAACACTAAATTGGTTGAAAAATTCCCTTATATTTTTCCAGTTCATGAAATAATAAAGTTAGCACTGGGGAACAACCAAGAATATTTCCCCAGCCTCCAAATACTAAAGAAAAACCACCAGTGTAGAAAGACAATTTCAAAATAGAACCTATATTGTTTTCTGGCGCGTTGAAAATACTAGATTAGAATGTATTGCCATCCCAAGAGGTCATGTTACCTGCAGTTAAAATGAAAACCCACATTTTCCATTAATGTATTATCTTTGATATCAAATGGCCCATCATGTCTTATTAAGTTAAGAGGCTAAGATACGCAACATTGCTGGATGTAGTACTGCGAGTAGTTATGCTGTAGAATGCAATAGTTTGGCCCTACATAGCTTAAGGGCATATGACAACGAAGCACTAACACCACCTGAGGTGAAAATTCACCTCACTTAACAAACCACCCTGATTTACATTCCCTGTTTTTTAATTTTTATTTTCTTGCTATAGCTGTGCAAGAATGTCAAGATCTGACCTACTCTGAACTTGCTCACTGAGGGACAGAGCACCAGTTTTTTCCTTACTGCAACTTCCATTTACGAGATAAGGAAACAACCACTAGGGATGCAGTTTGATGGCATGTCCTGGAATGATTTGAGATACAAAACTCCATTTCAGAGATGAAAAGGCAGTTTCTATTTAATGGCTGATGCTAGCTACAAGAAAAGTGTTATTAGCACCATAAAAGAAAAAAAAATCACAAACTGTTCACAACCGTATTCTGAAGTCACAAACATTACCCACATTTATAAGCTGCAAACATTGCTGGGAGTCAGAAGAAACCCAGCATCCTTTGTCTCCAACTCTATTACCCTGCCTTCTGTTCTGAGAAAATAGGGGGGAAAAAAAAAAAAGCCTATTTGAGTGTAAATGGATATGCAAAGGATGGAGTTACCCATCTGTAAACCCTTCATGGAAAGAAAGTGTATCTACATCATAGGTAAGTGTCATCCCAAGTAATTATTAACCAATACATTTTCTGGCAATTGGACGCACCCATAAGTTGCACATACACACACCTACCTCAAGAAAAGGTCTTGAAAATAAGAGGTTAGGCTGAGAAAATTGGCATCTGCAAGCTCACTTCACTAGAAGTTTAGCTCAAGCTGACTTAGGGCCACCTGGATTTTCTGCTAGATCCTCCACTGATGAAAACTACCAAATTAAGATCTTCCCTTCTCAGTTGTCACAAGAGTGCCTTATTTCATCTCCAGCCTTAATTGCCCCCTTAAAGTACACCACAGAAATATTTGCGTCAAGCAGGAAGAGTGTCAATCATGGATCTAGGGTGATTATCCTAAAATCAGACTGCTGAGAAGTGAGGCACCGTATCAGTTAAAACATCACTAAAACCAGGTTATGAGTACAGTCAGGTAAAATACTTGATAATTTCTTATAATTTTCAGTGTTTGGAAAACAATTTTCTGACCATATGTTTTCACATTGTATTAGATGTTTCAGTCCCTGTCAAGCATTTTACATTTTCACTACTTTATGATTCAAGGTGTTAATCATATTCAGTCTTCCAAGATGATTATCTGGTAACATTAACATATGAATGAACTGTGATTATCTCTGCTGTTCAGAATCCTTTGCATTTTGCAAAAGAAAAAAGAAAATAAATAAATTAGTCTCCTTCAACATCCACAATGCCTATTTAAAAAAAATAGGAATTATTATAAATTCAGAGTCTATGAAAATTATATGTTATTCAACATCAAAGTACAGAAAACTTTCACGTAAGGAGCAACACAGTTTTTGTGTCTTAAAACAGGCCAGAGCTTATAGACATAACACCCTCATAAAACACACACATTCCTTTCTTGCTGTCTCCAGTGCTTTCATATTGTACTGATAAGACCTACAAAGTGCCAAGTATCTGCAGCCATTTCTGAGGAGCAGACAGCAATTTACAGCATACAATCATACACAATTAGAATGCTTCAGAATAGAGAGCAAATGTCAAGACTCCTGTTGTGAAACAGTAAAAATTATGTAATGAAATTGTTAGAAGTTTAACACCTGAAGAAAAAAAAAAAAAAAAAAGAAAAAAGAAAAAAAGAAAAAAAAAAAGAAGCAGGTTATTTGATAAAGGCAGCATGATGAGAACACTTCTCCAGTTTACACCAACTGAAGTTCTATGAAGTACCTATATTTGTTCCTAGTGGCATTAATACAATCATTTTTGTATGTCTGAATTGATGTCCTGCTGCATAAAGAAAACAGGCAACATCAGAGCACCAGTACTGTGTAGAGCCATTGCTTATATATGTTTATGCAAGATTTACACAAGATAAGTGACTGGCATTTGGAGGGTGCCAGAGAGAGAAAAGAGAAACTCTTTGAATTTCTTTCACTTCCAAAAATATGGATACAGAAATGAGCCTGGGCTGCTCTGCAGGCTGCAGGTGCCCAGGTTCCCTCCACACATGCTGAGGCTGGGATGGTCTCAAAAGCACACCCAGGCCAGGCAGTCTTGCTGTAGTCCCTGGAGTTATCCTAGGATATGACTTCAGTATCAAAGTGCCTAACTTAACTTCCCGAAGTATTGTGACTGTTCACTCCCCTCCTGCTTGGATTTTGGTTAATAGTTCATAATAATGCTAAGGCCTGATGTATGCTGACCTAATGCAACAGCACATGAGGTCAAAGAAGAGCACCACAGAGGCAGGACAGCCAGAAATTGCTCAAAGGACAATATGCAGCCATAAGCACCTGCAGCTGACATCATCACATATTGGGTGTCTGGTAGTTCCATCAGAATCAGCTTGCTCATGGGAATGGTGGACATCATATTTTCTTGATGCAAGGTATAAAGACATCTGTTTACCCAAAAAGCTTTTGAAACAAATCTAACAGCAGCTGGAATGCCAAGGCTTTTGTGCTTCCTGGAACAATACAGAGAATACCAGCACAGTGACAGAAGAGGAAGGATGAGCCCTCACACTGTTGGCTGGGTAGCTAATTTTGATCACAGGTGCACAAACTAAGAGTCACAAGTTATAATACTTCACACACTGGGGGGCCAATAAGTGAATTCACTATAGCCTGTGCAAAAGGAATTAAACCATTGTTTGGAATATTTGGTAATGGGCTCAAATATTTTAAAGTACCTTGACCTGTAAATTTGAGAATCTCTAACAGCCTGTGGCAGGTATTCAGAGGGACTGAGCACAACTCTCCTTCATTCTCAGCAGGAATTAGTGGTGGACACAAGAGACCACAATCTAAGCAGGACTACCTGACCTGGATTTTTATGTATTCTCCCTAGAAATTACATGGCCTACTGCTTCAGCTAATTCCTGCTGCTTCTCTTTCTGTTGGGCCTTTCATCATCAAGGGTGACTGATTAAAAAAAATAAAAATCAAATTAGTCTTTCAATCACTTAAATTCATTTTAACATCTTTATTGCTCTCGCAGCTGATATGCCTGTGGTCCTTTTGACTCCTCTACAGTTCTGCCACTGAAAGATATTCTTTTCAGAGAGTACAAGAGAAAAAAGCAAAAGGGAAACATCAATGCATTACTATTTCGTTTGTTTTTCTGTCACTCAACTAATATATATTTGTACTGCAGACCAACAAACAGCATCTCTTCTCAGGCAGGAGCCAGGATCACCTACTTCAGAGTTTGGTAAATATTATCAGAACACCTGTATTCAAAACCAGAACTGATAAATCAAAGGCAGCAAATTAAATTAAATGTTTCTCTAGATTCATAAGAAAAAAACTTTAACTGGAGAGTTTATATCTATTTAATTACGAGTTTCAACATTTTACCACTGTTTTATTAGTCCTTATTTCACGATGATGAAAGTGCACATGCTCTTCTTCATTTTAGTGGTTAATAGTTTGTTTTCAATTTTATTGAAATTTTCAACATTAAATATTTTTCTTTGCAAGCAATGGCAAGCTGATTGCTGAGCTGGACTTCAAGCTCCAGTGTGGCTGATGACACCAGCATTTTCAAAGAGTGAGGTGCCGAAAGAATCATCTACATGCTTCAAACCAAACCTGTGCTCACTATTCTGTTCTCCAGTTAAGGGCTGGTTCTAATAAAGGTGAAGGCTAAATTCCTGGCATCTTGGACATTTGCTATTAATTTGCATTAAAATGTGTTTTAACTTTGAATTTCACACCTCAGAGCCCCATTAAAAGTAGAATATATTACTGAAAGAAATCCCATAAAGATAGTAAAACCCCATAAGAATGCACCCTGCATTTTGTTTGAGCTACAGGCAAAAGAAATACAGACTTCATTGGGGTGAAGTCTGAACAGAGTAGGAATTGCAATTAAGATCTGAGCAGAGGATTTGTATTTAATAGGCCCTGTGATGATCGTCTAATATCTTCAAGCCAAAGCTTATAAGAATTTTGCATTCAATATTAATTTTACTTTTGCCCATATTCATTCTACACATTACCTATATGGATTTTATTTTTCTTCTTTTTTTCAAAGTTCAGCTAAAAAATAAAATCTCTATAGCAAGAAAACCAAGCTTTGCCATCACTGATTAACCAAAATCCTTCAAGCATTTAAGCAAATTTGTTAATTTCTGAAGGCTTATTGGTTCACAGCATAGTATTTCTTCTACATATGGGCTTTCAAACTTTATCTTCGGGTTTTAAACTAGTGGGCTACTAGTGAGGTCTACAGATTTAGGATCTTAAAGGCTGCATTTTTAAAGATGCTAACTTTTGTTTGATTGTAACACTCAGATTGACAATGGAAATAAGTGCGCAGTGCTTTAAGAGCACAAGCCCCCACTACTACATGTCGTAAGATGTATTTACTGCTCCTGGGTGAGATACTACAGGTAAACTGGCATCAAAGACTGAAAGATTTTATTTTTTAAAGATTATTCAAAAGACCCACCATTGACCTAGTACATATTCCTCATTTCCTACCTTTCCAAACTATGTATCTTTTATTCAATATGACTTTTTCTTAGTGGTAAAAGTGATAATGTAATAAAAATGCAAGAAAACTACTTCAATTAGCTCAATTTTAAAAGAATAAATATTTCAGCACAGATTTTAGACTTCGAATTTCAAGCTTATTTATTTATATTCACATGCTATTCTAGATATTATTCTGTCAAAACTTTTCTGATTATTTAAAAAACATGAAGCAAAGTGGGTTGTCCTTATGAAAAAATCAGCATTCATTCAACATTAGCTGAGAAAAAATCCCAACAGATGTAACTTCTCATTAAATGAAAAGTAATGAGTGCATTTTATATCTATTTTTATTGTAGGACTATGAGTCCTAGCTTTAAGACATTCATTGACATATTTCTGTAAGCTTGCTCAGATAATCAGCCTTGGATGAACGAAACATGTTCTGCCAGACCTGCTGTGATGATTTTCTTGTAATAGAGCTGTGGGACATGAAGGATCTCAGCTGCTCTTCTCATTAATCAAATTCAAACTCACACTGTGCAAGTGCCACTATGAAAAGAAGCACATGATACTAACCCACACACAGGATCAAATAATCTGAATTCTCCAGGTGTGTGAACTTCCCTGGGTGAAGGAAAGACATACATAAGACTTAGCAAGCCCCTAGAGAAGTGGTCTACAGGGCTTATTGTGCCATAACCTTCACAACACTGATAAAACCATAGAAAACACAGAAAACATTGCCTTAGCCTCATTAACCATTTTCCATGAAAGGACTTCTGCCAGGATACTACATACCCCACCAATCATTATTCCTTCATGTTGGCTTACCTAGGAAAAAGTAGCTGGAAGCAGGACAACATGGTATCACTGCTCCAGAACCTTCTGAAAAAAGGGATTATTCTGAGGAATAAGTTTTCCTTTGTAAGGGAGGATGAGTAAGCTCAACCAGCTAATCTCAGCAGGTTTTTCTGTAGAGCATGCCAAAGTCTAAAGGTCACATTAAAATATTTTTAAGAGGCATTCAGCAGTAAGCAGAGTACTTAGAAAGCATCTTTACCCAGTTTTCAGGGTTTGGTTTTATGGTGTAGTCGGTTTGATTTGTTCTAGGTTTTTTGTATGGGTATTTTGTGTTTGGTTTGGGTTTTTTTGGGAGTTTTTTGTGTGGTTGGGTTTTTTTAATAGCAGAATTACACAGACTGTAGGTCTGAATAGGGTTCCCGAGTTTACTTATGTCCTACCGTATATACTATATTATACAAGTTACTTTCTTGAGAAGTGTCCAGATGTGTTCAGACTTTTAGGTAACACACTTGAAAGTAATAGATATGTGTTTGTTTACTTAAGCAGCACCAATTCTCAGTCATAAAGCAAACAGCAAGGAGTGAATAAATAGGGCAAGTATCTCACCCAACCAAGTAGCCAAAAACAGAAGAAGGAAGCAGTCGGTGCTTAGTGAGGGTCTTCCCTTTTATAAAAACACACAAACAAAACACCAAGTTGTGGAGCTAGACAGACTGAAAACTAAAAATTGTATCCTGATGGTCCCTCTATACCTACTGAATAACGTAGAAATTTAGTGCAGCAGAGAAGCCATTCCAGCATCTTTAACAGTATCTTCAGGTCATTCATCACTAACGCCAGCATCAAATGCAAAAGTGCTGATTAGAAGTGAAGCCCTATCACCTTCTGGGCTTCTTTTTGGTGCTGTCAAGACCAGAGCTTTCTATCATTTGAACCAAAAGGACAACCTAAAATTCAAGCTGTGAGATTTCACATCACTGTCATGTGGCATTACTTTACATGAAACCATCTCTGAATCATTGTGTATTGCTAGGAAGTTGCCACTATTCCTCCTTTATCCTCTAAACTGATTTTCCTTTCCATGCTCCTGTTCATCAAGTGCAATTGCCTATCCACTTTGTTTTGTACTACCGTATTGTGATGAATCTTATAGTCTGCCAGTAAGTAGGACTGCTAATTTTCAACTGAACGCCCCCCCCCCCCCCCCCAGCATTTCTTATGACTTGTCATTTTGATCTGTTTCTCTTATTTGCCAAGCATAAAACAAAGACCAAAACTAGATAACTAGATGCAGGTAATTTTCACAGTTCCCTCCAACAGAATATCAGGAAGTCATGATGCTTTCTCCAAGTTCTTACCTACCTAGGACACATGATTTGGGATTGTGGGTTTTGTTTGGTTGGTTGGTTTTTTTTATTAAGCAAAAAATATTATCTAAACAATTAATTTGAATGAAGATTTTTTAAAAATTGAAAGTCATTTTAAGGTCATCTGCAGAGAATCCTGATGAAAGATCATAGAGGTTTAAAGTATTTATCTTTACAGAGGATAGGACCAGAGAAACTGGATGCAAAGACTACAGTTATTTTCTTGACTGAAATCTTGACTAGGAAGAGAAAATTTGAATTTACTACTTTATCTGTTTCTGCTACATAACCACCATATGATGACACTTATTAAACAGCACAGACTGTCTATACATACTGAAAAACATTTATAATACCTGAAGTAATACGAGTAAAGGGGAAATCTCTTGCTATCAATTTTTAAGCAAATTGTTAGGAATAAGCCTGTCTAGAAACACTTTTGCAGTAGTGGGTATGGTTTAGCACATATTTATTATGATGCAAGGAAACACATCTAAGTTTAAAGCAAGATTTAAGTTCAATATTATTGGACAATTAATGTGACATTGACAAAGTAGCTTGTTGTATGTATGTATGCATATGTTACTTAGCAAAAATGAAATATATTTGTCCTCTCCTGACTTCCAGCTGCGCAGTGAGTCACAGAAGCTATTTGTATAATTCTGCAAACTGGAAGTTAAGGGACTGATGGCATTAAATCAGGTAATTTCTAGCTCTCAGTATCCATGCAGTTCTTGTGAACTGGCCATGACCTGTTGTGGGTTAACAGTGGTAGGCAGCTAAGCACTACACAGCAATTGTTCAAGCCTCCTTACTCTGAAAGAGGAGGAGAAAAATTGGGAAGGCATAAGTGAGAAAACTCAGGTTGAGATAAAGACAGGTTGAAGAGAAAAAGACAACAGAATAAAAAGCAAGTGATTCAAATTGCAATCACTCACCATCAGCTAACTGCTGCCTAGCGAGTCCCTGAACAACAGCAAACCTTGGCAAACTCCCAACCACAGTTTTACTGCTGAGCATGATATGATGGTCTATGGCATATCCTTTTGGTCACCTTGAGTTAGCTCTCTTGCTGTGTCCTGCTCTCTTGTCTCTTGCTCTTCCAGCCTCTTTTCCACCTTCTCCTTGATGCCATTCAAACACTGTTCAGCAATAGGTAAGACATTGGTGTGTTATCAAAAATTTTTTGGTCACAAATGCAAAACTGCACCACATACAGGCTACTGTGAAAATTAACTCCATCCCAGCCAAAATCAGTACATCTCCACACATGTGATGGTAACACCAATTAAGCAAGGGCTTTTCAGTTCCAAAATTGGAATAAGCAAAGACATCCCTGAACAAGAGAGACAGTCTCAAGAAAATCATTACTCAAGAATTCTGGCCAACTCTTTATATACTAATCTGTTCACACTAAGGTCACACATCTGCCTACAATGTAAAAAGCTTATCAGTAAGAGATTTTTCTATTTGAAGTCAAGTCTCTAAGATGATCATTCATGCACATATATTCAAAGCCTTGAAAAAGGGAAAACACCTTTATTTTCACTGCTGAGTTATTAAACAAAGGGGAAACTTCTAGTTACTGAAGTCATGAGTATTTTGAAGTATTTGGACACATGAAACTGCTTCTGAGACTGCCAAAACACTTTCTGTGAATCCTTCAAGCAGGGGTTAATCAGGAGAATGGCTCTTCAGTCTGGTCACCAGAATTGATTCTCAACCATTACAGATGATCTATATGCAAGGCCCATACATTAGACTATTAGATATAATCCAGCTTTCATTCTCATCCTATGAGCTACTACATCAAACTGCCTGGAATGGTCAGATATGGTTTTGCTTTTAGCAAGATAATGTTAGCTTTATTCAGAAGAAAGCGAAAGTTTTAGTGCTTGTGGTTGCTGTGCTCCACTCAGCTTCTGCTCTGCTGTACACAAACACATACTGTACACAAACACAGAAGGTATACATTTTTCAATCCCTCAGTTTAACCTTTTCTATAGAGCCAAATTTATCACATATTGTACCTTCTTTGACAAAAGACCACAGAATCTTCAGGTTTTGTTTCTGGTCCCACGTGCCTGAGGAAAACCCAGGGTTCAGAGCCAAACATGAAGCAGTGCTTTGTACACCACAATGAGCTGCACAGCTTCACACACCATGGATAATTAAGTAGCTGGCAGTAATTGAAAATATCCCCACTTCTTTCACAGCAAGTACTTCTTTCACAATAAGTATTACTGTTTTTTTGTAGCTGCTGACACATGACAGAATAAATTATCTGCAATTCAACTCCAACACTGAATTGCTGGAACTTGGAGTTGTTTGTGGCCTAGAGGGAGACATGCCAGAGTTTCATTGGCTGTTGTTGAAGGCAAGAGGTTTATAAAAAGTTCATGAAATACAGCCAGCAAAGGCTGCTGATGGTCCGAATCTCAGAAGCAGCAGCACAAATGGCTATTGTTATTTAACAGGCCAGCAAAAGCATGAGTCTCACCAAGCTATCATACCATAGGAAATATTTAATATTTGCATTGGAACTACTACTTTTCTGTCATTTAACTGCAACAGCCATTACATTTCCTTTTTTTTTTTTTAATACAAGTCAGGCATAGCAGTCTTATAGAACAGAGACACTGAAATGAAGACTACAGACCAAAGTTACCCAGTATTTTCATGTCTTAAGAGACTGCCTCAAGTAGTCCATAACTACAATTAGCACAGTCCTAAATCTTCAGTTAAAGATGTGCCCCACAGCATCCAGGTTTTGGTGAAATGGTCTTTAACGAGACAGTTGCACAAACACTCTGACTACAAAAAAAGTCTGAAAAAACTTTGGCAATTAAAAACTTAATCCTATGTGTGGCATAGAAACTCATATAATCCTAATATAATATGAAAAGCATTTTGACAGAAAAAATATTTCACATTAGAGGTCTAACAGTTGAGCCATCACTAAAGGCCTTAACACCTATCTACATGGCTTGGTGGTGGGAGTTTAAAAATAATTGCACTAATACTTTGAGAAAAATCATGATGCTATTTGCTTTCTGGGATATAGAAAGAGATTAAACTGTCAAGAAAAGCATCAAGTTTTCTAAACTGCACTATTTACTGATGATGACTAAATAACTTTCCCTCATTACAGAGAAAAGTGATTCTGCGGCAAAATATCTGTGGATATTTGCACAAGCTAGTCTGATAAAGTTGGGTTTTTTCCCCCCACCAGTATAACTTAAAGAAAGGAGCTCTCCACATTTTCTTAAAGTAATATAACATTGACCTTAAGAGTCCCTTTTATTACAGCACCTCCTCTAGGTTTCTCATAAACCTCCAACTTTACTAGTGCTGTGGAACCAAATTACACTGTACATTGCAACTAGTGTATTTCTGGCTGTTGAACTGTTTTCTGAGTTGGACACTACTGAGCCAGGCAGTGCCTTTCCTATAGAAGCCTAGAAGCCTGTCTCTATAATATTAAACCCGCTGCTTGCAGAACTGAACAATGGCTCAAGTTGTCAGGGAAGATACCTTACTTTAGATTCTTTCATTACAAAGCATGGAACTACTTTTTTCTTCACCTGCACTCTTACCTCCATAAGTCTTCCTCATGCTCTGTCTCTTCTACACTTAGAATAGCAGAGCATTAGTCTAGACCACAACCTAAACCTTTTTGCATTCCCTGCAGACAGAGCAGCTGATTTTCAAGTGCACAGGGCAGCTGCACGTTACAGTAGCTCTTGCTCTCTCCCTAATCAGCTTAGTGGAAAAGTGAATAAAGAGACAAAAGAACACAGAAATGCAGGGGACATAGTTTAAATAGAGAAGAAAAGCATTCTTGATAGGAGGGCAAAGGGGACAAAAGCAGAATAAATATTAGAAAGAACTAACAGAAGGTAAGAGAAAGGGAAAGTGTGCATGTCAGAAGAGAAGGGAGGGAAGTGGCTGAGCAGCACTGCAGGTAAAGCCTTCCTGTTGCTTTTGATTTCTGTTAAGAACAAAGTTTCTCTACAGCTAAAAAAAAAATCCCAAGGTTGCTCAAACTACAGGATAAGCTCCTACCCAAGTAACTCACTGAACTTCATTTGTTCTTCGGTGACCTATTAATTCTGTACAGTCAGCTACTACTGTTACAGCATCATCCAGTCAAAAAAACTTGACTCTAAACCTCTGCCTCTGTTACCAACATCAACAGTTTGATACTTTCAGATATATTTGTGTCTGTTTTGGTCTTCAGCTTTTCTCTAGCATTAATTGTGGCAATAGATCAAGCATTATGGGTTTTAACTTGAAGGCCACTGTAAGTCATAGTAGGCATATGCTTACCTTTAAAAAATTGGAGGCTGTTCTTCACCTGATAGCACCAGGCCTTAATCCAGGAATAGAATTCTAATTGCAAAGAAATTCCAAATCAAAAGCTTTTTATAACCTGCAACATTTGCAACAACAGTACACTAAGAGCAGATAAAGTTAACACCATTCTACTGAAAACTGACTTATGAGTAAATACAACCTAAGAATATGTTTGAATCTGATGTTCAATTAACTATTTTCGTTCATAGTTATGCTGCGCTGCAGATTCCCTTGGTACGTATCAGAGACTGTCCTCTCTTAAAATGTAATCTTATTCCCTCCAAATAAAAGATTTTTTCTCCAGAATAAGCTGGCTTGAATCACCCTTGCGATCACAGCACCAAGAATTAACACTCAAACAATGTTGCTAGAAATAAGTTTCTAGTTATTTCTAACAAGTTACTAGCAACTTTCTAGTGTATGATACATAAATACTATAAAAATCCATGGAAACAATCATGTTAAACATGATTATACTCTAGATAACTCATTTTCACCACATCAAAGAGTGCTGCATGTATAAGAGTAAGTGTTCTGAATGATGATGCTCTCTAGTTCTGCACTGGCGGAGAAACAAGCTCAGAGAGTCTAACATTGACCTTGGGAAATGAAAAAATGTTTCTCCTTTAAGTTTAAAGCATTTATTCCTCCATTCTTGATCATTCTTCAGTCCTCTGACATACCATGCCTGTAAACTCTTTCTTTACTGTTATCTTTTCAAATATTTCAATTTGGCTTGGTTTTCTTCTTTACTGTTATCTTTTCAAATATTTCAGTTTGGCTTGGCTTTCCTCACTCCCACCCCCTACCCTACCCCCCATTTGTTTGCTTCTACCATCACAGTTTGGGCTTACTTATTACAAATTGTCTAAGCTCCCCTTTCTTACAGCTTCCCCATTTTTTCTATTCACAGAACCAGACTGTATTTACGCTTTCTAAATGCCACAATAGAAGCTCTGAAACCACAGGAAACTTCTGCACACTCCTTAGGTGTAGAAGCCTTTTTACAACTGTACAGAATAATTTGCCCTGAAGAGTACTTGGTCAGAAATTCTGAGGGTTAGAACATGCTTAAAGCTGCTGTGACACTCAATTTCTTTCTGCTAAGCCAAATTAAAACAAATGTTGAAATGCCTTTCAGATTATTGAAAAAAACCTCTCCTTTCAGAACATTACCATGATAAAAAAATCAAAATCTAAAGGGAGTCAGCCCCCTTTATCTTTACTTTATAATTAGCAAAAACATGTTTTTATAGAAGTCTGTTGACTTTTTTTTGTTTGTTTTGTTTTTAATTTTTATTTTGAGAAGGTCCTCAAGGAAGAATGAGTTTGAAAGTTTAGAATAAGATAAACAAACAGTTCTGAATTCAAACTCAGATGCTTCAATTCTGGTGAGCCTCCACTTATGAAGCAGAAGCAGGATATTTATCTTAACACTAGAAAATGGCTCAGGTGCTTCTAACAGACGTCCATGCTTGTGTCTTTAGCAAGATGTTTAAAAAATTTCACTTACTGCAGGAAAACAGAACATGGCTTCTCTGTTCTTCTAAAAATTACATAGGAAAACCATGATATACACGTAAGTTAGAACACGTCATCAACCAGATATTATACACAGAATCAATTGTAGTTTCTCAGTCTTGCAGAAAAGATAAGGGTAATCCTATGTTCCTCATTTAGTCTCAAGTGTTACGCTGAATGTGTAGCTGCGGATATCAGTAGCAAACCCAGAAAAAAGTTCGCAGGCAAGATAGCAAAGTAGGCCATAAGAAACCCAAAAATGATAATTTTATTTCATCATCACAGACTTCGGGTCTGATTTACAAAGAAGGCAGTAAAGCCTTTATGGGATGTGAAATGGCATTACAAAATCCAGAGCCCAAACATTTCAAGGTTCCAAGACAGTGATTTATTTACATAAAAGTCAACATAAGAGTTTCTTGTACTAAAGCTTTAAAATCTGGCTCTAAATTTTTGCTTTAATTCATTCCACCCCACTGTACACACTTCAGTGACTCAGCCTGCTATAGTGACATTGTACTTTAATTATTATATCAGCAACTTTGTTTCGGGAAAAAAATAATAAAAAAAATCACAAACATCATAAAAATACTATGTCTTCCTCAGTACCAGCATTAAAATTGCATTTACTCCATGCTTACAGAAGCTAATCTTCATTTCCCTTTTTTTCCTCATTGTTTGTAGTTATAGCATTTGACCTAATTTTTATCACACCCCCTTAAGGTGATGAAAAAAGAAAAAAAAAAAAGAAAAAGGAAAAAGTAGATATGTTGTTACTAAGTTGAGACTGATACCATTTTACACTGGTAAAACAAACATGCATATACAGAATAATTTAGCAGCCAGCTGCAAAAGCAATCAAGACAGCCCAAAACCACTTCTGAATTACATAAAATAGTAAGAGCTTGCAAGCAATGTATCCAAGAGGTCAACAGTTATTCAGCATCATGAATCTTACACTCCCTTGAGAAGTTTTTGTTTAGGTATGAAAGTCTAAGAAAATACATCAATATAACTATGCAAAATTTACATAAGAACTAAGATGTCACTAACAAACCTAGACAGGGCAATGCCTCAAATAAGCCAGGGTCCTTGGAAGGTCATCCTCTCACTGTATGGCGCTGCTTTTATTTTAGTTTCATCTGAAAGACCTGGCTAGCATAGCATCATAGAATACTTAGAGTTGGAAATTACCTTAAGATCATCTAGTTCCAAGCCCCCTGCCATGGGCAGGGACGCCTCACACTAAACCATGTCACCCAAGGCTCTGTTCAACCTGGCCTTGAATATTGACAGGGATGGAGCATTCACAACTTCCTTGGGTAACCCATTCCCATGCCTCACCACCCTCACAGGAGAGAAATTCTTCCTTAGATCTAACCTAAACTTCCCCTGTTTAAGTTTTAACCTGTTACCTCTTGTCCTATCATTACAGGCCCTGATGAAGAGTTCCTCTCCAGCATCCTTTTTAGGCCCCCTTCAGATACTGGAAGGCTGCTATGAGGTTTCCACACAGCTTCTCTTCTCAAGGCTGAGCAGCCCCAACTTTCTCAGCCTATCTTCATACAGGAGGTGGTCAAGCCCTCTTATCTCTGTGGCCTCCTCTGGACTTGCTCCAACAGCTCCATGCCCTTTTTATGCTGAGGACACCAGAACTGCACACAGTGCTCCAAGTGAGGTCTCACAAGAGCAGAGTAGAGGGGCAGGATCACCTCCATCAACCTGCTGGTCATACTCCTTTTGATGCAGCCCAGGACGCGGTCAGTTTTCTGGGCTGCAACCACACACTGCTGGCTCATGTTCAGTTTCCCATCAACCAACACCGCCAAGTCCTTCTTCTCAGGGCTGCTCTGAATCTCTTCTCTGCCCAGCCTCTAGCTGTGCCTGGGATTGCCCTGGCCCAGGTGTAGGACCTTGCACTTGACTTGTTTGAACTTCATAAGGTTGGCACTGGCCCAACTCTCATGTGTGTCAAGTTCCCCCTGGATAGCATCCCTACCCTCCAGCGTATCAACCAAGCCACATAACCTGGTGCTGTTGGCAAATGTGCTGAGAGTGTACTCAATCCCACTGTCCATGTCACCAAGAAAGATGTTGAACTGGATCAGTCCCAACACTGACCCCTGAGGGACACCACTTGTTACCACTCTCCAACTGGACATTGAGCCATTGACCACAACTCTTTGCAAGTGGCCATCCAGCCAGTTCTTTATCCACTGAGTGGTCCATCCATCAAATTAATGTTACTCCACTTTAGAGACAAGGATGTTGTGTGGGACAGCGTTGAACACTTTGTGCAAGTTCTCTTAGATGGCATCAACTGCTCTGCCCCTATCCATCAGTTGCATAGACCCATCATTGAAGGCCACCAAATTGGTCAGGCAGGATTTCACCTTAGTGAAGCCATGCTGGCTGCCACCAACCACCTCGTTTTTTTTCATGTGCTTTAGCATGCTTTCCAGGAGAATCTGCTCCAAGATTTTCCAGGGACAGAAGTGAGCCTGACTGGTCTGCAGTTCCCTGGGTCTTCCATTTTCCCCTTCTTGAAAATATTACAATATTAAAACTGGAGGTCTCAAACACAACTTGGACAGATGAACCAGAATATTACATAGTACTGCAGATATCAACAAACAAGCCATTTCAGTCACTTTCTTCAAATATATTTAACACCTGTATTGAACAGCTATTTCAGGCACCACAGGAAATTCAGAAAAAAGGATGGCAGGCTGCCCCATTACTACAAGATATATAAGAATCCTTGAGTTGACTGGGAGGCAGAGAGAGATCCAATGAGACTGGTCAAACATGCCAGTTTATACCATCCTGTCCTGGGGTCAGAAGTAGCAACTGTTTTTCTTCGTCTTAGTAGCTGGTGCAGTGCTGGGGTTTTCACTTTCAGCCTGGGAACAGTGCTGATAACACCAATGTTTTTAGTTGCTGCTCAGTAATGTTTACTCTGACTAAGGACTTTCTGAGTCTCATGCTCTGCCAGGGAGGACAAGAAGTCGGGAGGAAGCAGAGACAGGACACCTGACCCAAACTAACCAAAGGGGTATTCCATACCACAGCAAGTCATGCCCAGTATATAAACTGGGGGCAGTTACCTGGAAGGGCTAGATCACTGCTTGGGTCAGGCTGGGTATCGGTCAGCAGGTGATGAGCAGTGGTATTCCCTTCCCTTGTTATTTCCCTTATCATTATTATTATTGGTGGTAGCAGTAGTGGTTTGTGTTATACCTTAGTTACTGGACTGTTCTTATCTCAACCCATGGGAGTTGCATTCTTTTGATTCTCCTCCCCATCCCTCCAGGAGCAGCGGGAGGAAGGGGTGGGGGAGTGAGCGAGTGGCTTCATGGTTCTGAGTTACCAGCTGGGCTTAAACCATGAGACATCCCCTCAATAGATTTGATTCCTTATCCATGGATAATTATATTTCTGATAGAACCATGTGCTATGAAGAGATATTTTGGATAGAAAGGAAGAGTCAACAACTTCACCACAGAAAAACCTTAAAAGTTCTCTTTGGCCCACAGAGAAGCTAACAGGACAACAGAAAGGTGAGACCGTACCGACGGACAGCCCCATGAGACCCCGTCCACAAAGCATAGGCTGCTCCTTGTATCCTCTGAAATCCTCTGCGCTGCATTACGTCAGTGCTGTACCCAGCAAAGCCCACTGGAAAAGCTCCAGTGCCCACAACAGAGAACAATTATCGCAACCCATAACACCTCTTTCCGCAAACATTAATAACACTCATCTATTAAGCCAATAAAACACCAACATAGCTTCTGCATCAGAGACTCTTTTCATCCTTTATTCTACTATGACCCAACCATATTCTCCCTGAAACAAAGATATCAGCAAATATCCCACCCAGGTCTTTTGTGAGAGCCACACCTAATGGCCTGATTGCCCACAACTGGGATAAGTAATGAGCTCCCATAGCTGAGACATGTAAATCATCAGGCTCAGTACTCAGTACTCATCAGTACTTGCCCAGACTGCTGTTATTCCTTTTCATTAAGGAGAACAGAACCACCATGTGATGAGAGCTGCATTACTTGCATTTCATTGTACATTAAGTATTCCTGCTTTAAAATTACTTGTTCTGGAAGAGTTATGTGCAGTCTTTCGCATACATGTAGGTTCTTTACAATGTGTTTCATGTTGATAAATGTTACACCACACCTGTCCTTTAGAGCTGCTTTGCAGAGATTACCAGCCCTCATGCTGAATTCCTTAGAATCACAGAATCAACTAAGTTGGGAAATAACTTTGAGATAGAGATAGTGGATGATTGTGACATGCAATGACATCATAGAACTGGGTGTTGATGCAAAGGAGATAATTCATCCATCTACTCATCCCTAAGGTGAAGGACTAGAGGATTAAATGGGGTTTGCCCCACTAACCCTGCCCAGTGCCATTCTCCCAGCAGCAATGGGATGGGTACAAACCTCTCTCTGTTCCTCCCCCATGTTCCCAAATCAGACCTGGGTGCAGGGGCTTGGCTGCCCCAAAGGCCCCTGCTCAGTCTTACATCCCAGTCACAGCCAGGCTACTGGGCACAGCTGGCTTCCAGTGCAGCGGGATGCTGCTGCTTCTTTCTTCATCCTTTTAGCTAAAGAAAACCAAACTGAGATGATTGCTCAGCATGAGGAATATTTTCAGGGCAGGTTCTTTTAAGTGTTTTTGAAGTGCTTTATAAAACTAAATATTACTGGAGGGCTTACAAACAATACCTAGAAATATTTTTGTGGAAAGTAAGGTGTTAGTGAGGGAACACGCACACAAGATTGATAATGTTTAATGTGGAATGTGACAGGGAGATATCTTCCAGTAGCATTCACTGCTCAAAGTACCTTCTGATGTTCTGCTTCTTCTCACCCACTCATGCTGTGACTCACCCATAGAAAAAGGAGAATTTTGCATCCGGAGGCAGGATGTGTTTACCCAGACACTATCATCTTTGCTTCCAGGGTACTACAGGATGTGAAGGTCTTGGCACTTCATAGATGTATGATGCATCTTGGTAGCAAACAAACACACTGTAATCACAGACTGACCAGGTTGTGCCACTTGATGTCCTGTGCCATGACTCTTCAGCACATGTTGCTGAGCTTGAGAAAGGAATGACTTGATTGGGAAGAGTGAAACATGTTGTGCAGAAATCCCCTCTAATGGGTATTTCTCAGCCCCACCATGTGCTCCTGTTCCCAGGAATGGGCAGAGCTTTGAGCGACTTGGTCTATTGGAAGGTGTTCCTGCCTGTGGCATGGGGTTGTAACTAGATGAGCTTTAAGGTCCCTTCCAAACCATTCTGTGATCATATGACTCAACTACAAACCTTTCTGTGATCATATGATTCTACTACAAACCTTTCTGTGATCCTATGACTCTATGATTCCAGAGACAGCTCCTGTGCAGCCTACCCCAGCCCCCAGCATGCCACGATCAAGGGCTGTTTTTATGTGAGACAGGATGCTGTGGAGGGACTCTTCATTAGGGACTGTAGTGATAGGACAAGGGGTAACAGGTTAAAACTTAAACAGGGGAAGTTTAGATTGGAGATAAGGAAGAAGTTCTCTCTTGTGAGGGTGGTGAGGCACTGGAATGGGCTGCCCAAGAAAGTGTGAATTCTCCATCCCTGGGGGTGTTTAAGGCCAGGTTGGACAGAGTCTTGGGTGACATGGTTTAGTGTGAGGTGTCCCTGCCCCTGGCAGGGGGGTTGGAACTGGGTGATCTTAGGGTCCTTTCCAACCCAAACTATTCTATGATTCGGTGATTCTAAGTTGGCCGTCCCAGTGATGGTAGACCTGTGATGACTTGTCAGATCATGGGGCAGGCGGCAGCCAATGGCCAGGACACCCCTGCGTGGGAGGACGCTTGCAGAAGTATCAATATTTCTCTGAGATTAGATCGGCGATCTGGTGGGGAACAGAGCCGGCAGTGAGTGTGATCTACAAGCCCTGTTCCCTCCTCCTTGCCACTCCTCCATTGCCCAGAGCCAGGGTCCCCAGTGCATCCTTGTGGTGCCTGGAACACATGTTGCCCCCCTCTGTCACCCGCACCTCAGCCTCACCTCCTCCGCCTGTAGCAGTGCTGCTGGCACCTGGAGTGGCACATCCTCCAGCACCTGGAGCGGTAAGCAATTGGTGACCTGGTGGGGAATGGAGCGGGCCGTGAGCCCCCTGCTCCACTCCCTCCTCCTTGCCACTCCAGGATGGACCCCCGTCATCAGTAGGTGACAAGTCATCACAGGTCTACCACCACTGAGCAGGCCAACTCAGAATACACTGCTGAAACATGGATGCTGTCTTGTCTGGAGTTGGCTGGCTGAGCAAGGGGCTATGCTAGAGCCAGGGGCCTGGGCTGCTCCAAGCCCCAGGGGCTCCTTAGCCTCCCAGACTCTCTCTCTTAGGAAGTGCATCCACAATGTGCCACCTTGGCTGGTGGCTACCCCAAAGGTCCTTCTGTCCCAACAGACACCCCACACTTCACAGCCATGGAGAAGTTGTGCTTTTGGCAGCATAAAAACTGCCCTTGACTGTGGCGTGCGTGGAGCTGGGTGAGACTGCACCAGAGGTGTCTCTGGAATCACAGAGTCACAGGATTACAGAATGGTTTGGGTTGGAAGGGACCTTACAGCTCATCTGGGAATGGCTTTAAGGTTTTCTTTATCTAACTTTATGTTGCTTCTTTCCATTTCATTGTTATTACTGTGCTCATGAGGCCACAGTCCGATGAAAAATGGCTGTTTTTTTCCTGGCATTTTAGACTTAGGGCCAAATTTACACTGGTGTAAATAAAGACTGGATTTTGTTCTCAATGTCCCTTGTACATGACTTGACCTTAACTCATAAATAACAAGAAGAAAAAAGTGGGTTGACTTCTTGCCTTATTTAATTCCTGATGTGCCTACTGTATAGTTTAATTACATTTAATTGCAGAACCCACAAAAAGACTTAAATTTAATCCATTTGACTGAATTCATGCTCTTAAATTTAGATTACTAACCCTTTAAACATGTTCTTTAGTTCTATGGCCAGGAACTGACTGACTCTTAATCTATTTAACATTATAATATTACTTTCATTTAGTTTACAGCTTATCCTTTGAACACAGCACTTCAGAATGATATCTGTTCAGAGACCTTTTGATAACCAACTAGGTAGTTTAGAAGGTCTACAATACTACTGATAGATAAACCTGGAATTAAGTTCTGACAATCTACATACTGCAAGCTATTGACTTCTCATCAGCAGGGGTAGCAGCTGTTAAATCTGAGGTGGCTGATCTGCGAGCCACTTGCAAGTTACTGAAGACACTGAAAAAAATAAAGCCTAAAGCTGATTGATAAGATTGGTGTTTTCCTCAAGCTTCTCTCAGTCAAAAAGTATTAGTTTTGAGTATGAAGCTGTTGTAATAATACCCCTTTACCTTTGTTTTCAACAAGTTTAGGAAAAACAGCATGGAAATGGTCAGGTGTTTAATTTTGTTCCAGTGTTCAGCAATACAGAGAAGGGAGCCACATTGTCCGTTGTGAACTCAGCACAACTGAGAATGAATTTTCACCCTTAATAATTATAAATTGTGTCATGGTGCTAAACAGAGCACAGCATAAATTGACTCCCTCTTGAACACCTAGGAACCTACGGACATCCTCTGCATAATAGCTGCTCATAAATATTAGAGGAAGTCTTCTCCATTAGAGCTTCACACAAAGTAGCATTTCTGCTTCTGAAGAGATGGTGCTTTAACTTTTTTATTGATGTTTTGCTCTGAGGTTTCCCATTCTGGGGCTTATTGTCTTTCACCAATAATTTGGTGTATGAACTAACCTTAAGATAGAGGGGGATATAAATCGGTCACACACATCTGCTCATCTATCTTGCTACTTTTCTAACTGGATAATCTCTTCTGGAGTCCTGAGTCCAAGTGGGGAAAAGAAATTTCAGGTAATTTCAAGCCAGAAGCACTAAAATCTTATAAGAAACACACTTCTTTTGAGAATTTGCATCAATTACTTACAACTTAAAAGAAGGTAAAGGGAGAAAGAAAAGGTAATGATGACCCTTTTCCTTGGAAGGATTGAACTCTAAACGTCCATTTATTTTTCCCAAAGGAAAAAAAGGTATCAGAAGAAACAGTGCTTTTTAGCTTTTGCCTCATGACTACATCAGTTTTCAGAGAACTGCTACTGTCTTTATTGGAAAAAAGATGTTTAAGACCCATCATTCTATGACTCTGAGCAATATATCCTTCTGCCAGGTTCCATCACATGAAAAGAAGGAAAATATTCTTGTATTTTAGAATTTGCTCAACAAACATAATAATGAGATAGCAGACTCTGAACTTGAGAAACAAAGGAAGCAGAAATGGCTTCAGCGGCACCCACTGCAGCAGTTTTGCTTTGTGGGTATTAATGTAAACAACATGAAAAAAATATTTAAAATTCATAACTTTCTTGCCAAAAGAAGCAATTTAACTGTGAGAGAAATTCACCATCTTTTCAAAACTGGTTCCTGGTTTCTGTATGGAAAGCCACTATCCACGCATTCTTTAGCTGACAGGATGCAGTTTGCTTTTTTAACTGCAAACTCCAGCCAGTCTCTATTGACCAGGTACCTGGACTGTCTGGCATAAAATAATTTTAACTGGCTGCAGTGCAACACATCTTCATGCAAACCGTTAATATTTAATTTAGGCATGCATGGAGAGCAAATATGTAAGTGTATTAATTCCTTGCAGTTTCCTGATATACACAGCAGCTGTGTGATTCGATTTGAATTGATTTTGCTTCTAATTCAGGTGGCATCCAATAAAAAATTGTTGCATTCACCACAAAGTGATTTATGATGGCAGGACTCTATTGTATACTTTCCACTGCATTAGTCAGAAATCCACTTTTACTTCATTAAACCAACAAATATAATCAATACTTATATGATTTACAAGTTTTCATGCAAGAAAAAAAGATTCTACCTTTATGCCAAATGGAGTTAAAATACAGATCATTTAATACAAAATGTCTCTGCCCCGATGTGTAAGTGCCACTAATCAAAATCAGAGTCCAAATTCAAGATTTTAGCTCTGATTAAACTCTGGGTAGCACATTACAATTATTAAGTGCAATATTTAAGCACTTAACAGCTAAACATGCCTAGGCACATTTTGATAAATACTGCTGAACATTAACACTGTGCCATTTTGCATTTAAACAGCCACGCAGTTTAATTGCAATGGAAAACTAAAGGCATGGTTTAAATATGAGCATTACACAAATGACATTAGGAGACAAAGTTGTTGCTAGCAATACATTAGTAATATGCCTCTTATTTTAAAACATCTTTACTACATCTGCATGCACTTGTGCATGCTGGTGTGGGCATGTTGAAGATAGTACACACAGGGATCACTTCAATCATATCTGAAATGCAAATATAGAACTTGCTTCCTATACATATGGACATAGATAATAACATTTTCAGAAGTAATGCATTCTTTTATTTAAAAGGATAGATGTGCTACTGAATCTATGGCTCTTTATTACAACACAGAGTCAAAAAAAAGAACTCTCATCCAACTACTGTGTGATCCATCAATAATTCTGCCAGAAGCACTGAATACTACGTTGCCTGTAGAGTCCCTCTGGCCCATTTATTTGGATAGTAATTTCGAAGTAAACCTTGGGTGTATGGAGGGTATTTGGTAATGTTTTCAACATTGACCATAGAGCCTTTTGCTTAGAGTGTGGGGAACAACTCAAGTTTTAAAATCCTAAATCAGAAAATGAAAATCATTCTGTTTTCTGTGCTTGAGTGATTGACTGATTAAGATACTGTAAAGAGGTGAGTAGAAGGATAGGCCTATAATGTGTTTTCTTCCTTTCGTAGCTATGCTTTACAAAGAATTGAGTGAAATCATCTCAACCCTCTGGAGATAACCTCCAGGTTCATCAATGGAAGGGGGCATTTTCCTGGGGAGTAGCTTTAACAGGACAAAATTCATCATCTCCTGTATTTGGGATAGCTCTCAGCAACTGTTCACTGGCCAGCCGTAATTCAGGAGACTTCTTCAGTATGCTGGCTGTGTTGAATTCCTTTAGATAGTCAGCCACTTGCCATGTCACTGCACTACCCAGCTCATGCTCACATCTCTCTGAGATACACAGCATGGGCACATATTCAGGCACATATTCACTGTAACCTTGCAACCCAGACAACCTGTATAGTTTCTGAATGCTTACACATTCATAGAGCATTGTTGAGCCTAAGTCCTTTTAAGATTCAAAGCAAAGATGATTAATAACCAATTCAAGTCATGCTGGAGATTCTGCTGATGCACATAGACCACCCACTTTCCTGCACTGAGTATGACCCTGATGCAGGAAAGGGTCTTGTCTGCTTCTGTAAGGGGTCTATGTTTCTGTAACATTTATTGCATATATGCAAAGAGTACAGCATGCAAAAAGATATCTAAGTGTAGTACAGCAAGTGAGCAGCTGCTGGCTGCATGCATACTTGCATTGGAGTCAGCAGGAATCACCTATTTGACTTTCAGCAAAAAAAAAAAAAATCAGTCATTAACACCTGAGCTAAAGGAACACCTCACATAGCTATCAATTGCTAGCATTCCTGCTCTTTGTTGGCACAGGTTAGACATTAGTGGGGACTGCTACAACACCCTGTTAGCGTAACATAATTTGCTAGAAAAGTTATTCTTCAGCATCTCAACATAAAAAGCACATGGAACTGTTGGAACAAGTCCAGAGGAGGACCATGAGGATGATCAGGGGACCGGAGCACCTCCCATATGAAAATAGGCTGAGAAAGTTGGGGCTGTTCAGCCTGGAGAAGAGAAGGCTGCCTGGAGACCTCAGAGCAGCTTTCCAGTATCTGAAGGGGGCCTATAGGGATGCTGGGGTGGGACTCTTCATTAGGGAATGTTGTGATAGGAGAAAGGGTAATGGGTTCAAACTTAAACAGGGGAAGTTTAGACTGGATATGAGGAAGAAATTCTGTACTGTAAGGGTGGTGAGGCACTGGAATGGGTTACCCAGGGAAGTTGTGAATGCTCCATCCCTGGTGGTGTTCAAGGCTGGATGGGACATAGCCTTGGGTGGCATGGTTTAGTGTGAGGTGTCCCTGCCCCTGGCAGGGGTGTTGGAACTAGATGATCTTCAGGTCCTTTCCAACCCTAAGTATTCTATGATTTTATGATTTAGGACTTGCAACACCATTCCACAGTGTTTTTTTCTGCAACAAAGTGCAGGTAACTACATAGATAGCTTAAATATCATGGGACAGACACAGGAATGAGTCTGTCTCTCTCAGCCCCTCAAGCTACAGCAGTAATTCTGCTAGCTATCAGGAAATAACAAGCCTCTCTCCCTCTGAAGCAAAACATCCGATCTTGATCACAAAGTCAGTGCCCTACACCACTAATAGGAAATCTAGGGAATATTTGCGTCATGGTTTAAGCTCAGCCAGTAACTCAGAATCATGCAGCCACTCTCTCACTCTCCCCCTTCTTCCTCCCCCTTGCTCCCGGTGGGGTGGGAAGGAGAATTGAAAGAATGTAAAACCCACAGGTTGAGATGAGGACAGCCCAATAACTAAGGTATCATACAAAACTACTACTACTACCACTAATACTAATGATAAGGGAAATAACAAGGGGAGAGAATATAAAGCTAAAAAGGGAAGGAAAAAAAACCCCAAAAAACACAAGTGATGCACAATACAATTGGTCACCACCTGCTGACCGATACCCAGCCCAACCCAAGCAGCAATCTGGGCCTTCCAAGTAACTCCTTTTAGTTTACATATTGGGCATGGTGTGCTGTGGTATTGAATACCCCTTTTGCCTAGTTTGGGTCAGGTGTCCTGTCTCTGCTCCCTCACGGCTTCTTGTGCCCCTCCTCACTGGCAGAGTGTGAGAGAGGGAAAAGTCCTTGAACAGGGTAAACATTACTTAGCAACAACTAAAACTAATAATGTGTTATCAGCACTGTTCTCAGACTAAAGCCAAACACACAGCACTGCATCAGCTACCAAAAAGGAGAAAAATAACTGAACCCATGACAATCTGACAGTTTGGAAAGAACAAACCCAGGACTATGTGGGATTTAAAAACTACCTTCCATTTCTGTTCTCTCTTCCAATGATTCAACAATAGGAGGGAAAGGATAGAAGTATTTATAGCAAAGGATATTTTTTCATCAGAAAGGGTACATTATTATCCTTCCTATAGGAATTCAAACTGTTTTCATCTAGGCAGTTCAAGGATATATACATCTACCATACCTAGGGACTTTTATTTTTAAAATTTACCAGCTGGAATATTTTTATCAGCTGTTAAAATGTTGGTATATCTTCCTGGAGTTCCTAAATACTAAACTGCTGTTTCTGGGTTTATAACTTCTTTTATACATACTAGAAGAGGCTCCTTGCTGACATTCCACTAATTCCAAAGTACCTACAGAGTTCCATTGCAATATATGAAACCATCCATAAAGATAGTTAAGAAAGACACCAGATGAATACATAGACAAAACTTGACTAAAAAAAAACCCAACAAACCAGAGTCCTTTCTGAGGAGATATTTCTCCTAGGCAAAGAGGTTATTCAGCCTTATGCCTTGTCAGAGGATTTTCCTGTAAGACTGTATTATGTTAACTTCATGTACAGCAGGGTGTATAATACATAGGTCAAAATTATTTTTTTTGTTTTGCTTGTGTCTCTGTCCTTTTGACACCTATTGGGCTATCACAGTATAGATCCTGCATTCTGTAAGGTCACACAGTGGTTTTTGGGGTGGGATAGAGGTCAACGACACACTCTTGATAATACGGAATTTGAGGAGTGGATCGGGTAGGAGTGCAGTTTTGTAAAGGCTAACATCTGCAGAGATACCAAGTTAGAACAGGAATTTACTTTTAATTTGGCATCCCCAACTTTACAATTTAGTCCTAATGACTGAAATAAAAAGCAATGACATAAATAATCCCCAAGACTCTTCAACCTGTTTCAAACCAGCTGTTTCAAACATAGCTGCTCATGAGCACAGGGTAAAGAAAAAGAAAGTTTTTTAACTGCCACAAAAAGCCTTGATTGATGTTCAACTGGGTTTATTTTTCACTGATGAAAATCTGTACTTGGGAGCAACAAGTACAGCATGAACTAAGTACAGGACACTTGCCTGCCTTCATAATGGCAATGGTGGATGGGAATTAGATAGACTGGGATTACACAAACCCTGTTCTGACAGAGCCCATTTTTTGGCTACATATGCGTTACAAAATATAACTTGCAAAGAATAAATCTTCAAAAGACCTTGGTCATAGAAAAGAAAATCACAGTTTGCATGTGTTTTCAACTAGATGAAGGATTACTCCAGAGGTCTCACCCATCTTGTCATTGACAGCCCAGTAACAGGTATCTTTACGTATATTTACCCCTGACTAATCTTTTCAGGGTGGGTAAGCCACTTAGCATGTACTTACAACAGCCTAGCAAAATATTGCAATAAAAAGGGTAGCAGAGAAGTTTGACAACAGTTGCAAAAAAAAAAAATATATATATATATTAATTGTGAGACTATGTGGATAGCTTCCATTAGCAGCTACACTAATTTTACAGAGAAAGAAATAGCATTTTGAACTTATAATCTACACGCCTTCTCCAGAGCAAATAGTCAGGGATACAAAGAAAACATCCCAATGAAGAGTAAACCTCCTCTTTGTGCACCGTACCTTGTGTTTAGATGCTCAGCTAAACAGCTATCTCCTCCTTTGGTAGAGCTTTTTTAGCACAGTGCTAAAAGAATCGCACAAAAGAAACTTCTTTGTGGCCTAACAGCAAACTGTAAGCAAGCTTTGTTTAAATGATATTTTGCTACATGAAACATCTGTTTTTAGGTATTGTCTGTAGATTTTTCTTTCAAACGTCTTTCTTCCACCTTTTCTACATAATTTTCTGCAAATGATTTTGTCCTCAGAATGAAGTGAGACCATTTATCTGTTAGTTTTAGGCTTATCACATGAAATTAAGCACCAGAATGTTTAGTAATTAGAGACCTCACGCTGGAAAATGGGATAATGACAGAGTCCTTGAAATCAATGAAGGTTAAAGCTGCATGTTTATAATAATATTTCTACAAGCCCAAGATAAGTTGTTGATTAAGATATTATATCAGCTACATAACAATTAAAAGTTGTATTTAATCCTGTAGGGAGAGTTTATTTTGAGCATTGTGTGACCTCACAAATTTATCCAGCAAATAACCCCCCCTACTTTGATGCCAAAGATAACTAATATGGTACTTTGTTAAGCTTTTCATGAATAGTCCAAAAAGTCCAAACTAAGAGAAAGCCAAATTGTCCAACTCCTTCACCATCGCACTACTGAAGACATGAGTCTTTCCATATGCTTAAAACAAAGCACACGTTTTTCTGAACCAAAGCTGACTTAAATTACATCTGGCCCTTATACTTTTGACTTAAACCTATCTGTTTGTGGCCTTTCAATTCTTAAAGGGATGAGAAAAATAAGGACAGATGTTAGCCTAGATGTTACCTGTAGTGATAGGACAAGTGGTAATGGTTCTAAAGTAAGAATGTAGATCCAGGTGAAATATAAAGAAGAAATATTTTACAGTAAGACACTGGCACTGTTTGCCCAGAGAGGTGATAGATGACTCATTTCTGAAAACATTCAAGGCCAGATTGGATGAGGCTCTGAGAACCCGATGTAGTTGAAGGTGTCCCTGCTCATTGCAGGGGGGGTAGAACTAGAGGAGCTTTATCTTTCTAGCCTAAGGTCCCTTCTAAACTAAACTATTTTGTGATCTCAGTCCAAGGGTGTCATGGGTTCAGCAGCAGCAGTCATTTTTCTCCTTCATAGTAGCTGGTGCAGTGCTGTGTTTTCAATTTTTGGTCTGGGAACAGCGCTGATAACATCGATGTTTATAGTTATGGCTTAGAATGCTTTGGCTTGACCAAGGACTTTCTGAGTCTCATGCTCTGCCAGGGAGGGGGAAGCCGGGAGGAGGCAGAGACAGGACACCTGACCCAAACTGACAAAAGAAGTTATTCCATGCCACAGCACGTCATGCCCAGGATGTAAAGACGGAGAGCAGAGACCCGGAAGGGTGGGGGTGCACTGCATGGTCGGGCTTGGTATTAGGTGGTGAGAATTGTCTTCTTTCCTTGTATTTCTCTTGTCATTATTATTATTGGTGGTAGCAGTAGTGATTTGTGTTATAGTTACTAAACTGTTCTTATATCAACCTGTGGGAGTTGCATTCTTTTTGATTCTCCTTCCCATCCCTCCGGGAGCAGGGGGGAGAAAGAGGGGGAAGTGAGTGAGAGAGAGAGTCTGCGTGAGTTAGTCTTAAACCACGACAAAGGGGCAACAAATTATCCATATGAAGAATGCTGCTTCCAGTAATTACACACTGCTTTTCTTTCTATTACTTTATCCAGCACTAAAAACAACTCTCATCTGGAGCATATCATGAAGCTCTTTTTCTTCAAGTCAGATCCCAATAGTTCTAAGTTGTGAGAGACTGAACTGAAATCAGACTCCACTGTCCATTGTCTCAAAGACTGGTATGAGAGGCTGAGATGGGATTCCACAGACAATTCTCTGAGAGATGGGTGTGAGGAGCTGAGGTAAGACTCTTCTATTATCTTGGGGATTGGTGTGTGGAATTGCTGCCCATTATCCCAAGAACTGCTGCAGATATGTGCAGTTAACAGCTGGCTGCAAGACCAGTGAAACTGGTCCACCAGAAACATGTAGTGTGTGACATTAAGAACAGAGGTACTTCCCCCAATTCATAATAAATGGGGGAAAAGGTAATCATCATGAGGAACACCTCTATGAGGACACCTCCGCAAGGACACCCACCTCCAATGACTACTATGGACTCTTGGGGACACTCTGCTCTGACATCAACTACGGACCCTGGAGGACTTCCACCACCTCCAATACCAACTATGGACCCTGGAGAACTCATTCACTGAGGACAATGACTATGAACCACTGGGACACTGCTGGATCCACGGTGGTGCCTATCTCTCTACACCCCAAATTCGTGCTTCATTTCTATCTTTTTTTTTTTTTTTTAACTGTCGTATTGCTATCTCATTTTTTATAATAATTGTTGCTTTGTAAGAAACTAACTGATAGATTATGGCACTTGACCTCACTTATATCTTAATTTCACTCTTGAACAAAATAGGTCCATGTCGTGGTTTAAGCCCAGCCTGTAACTCAGAACCATGCAGCCCTTGGACATGATAAGCAGCTTCTTTCCTTCCCCGACGCTGGTCTTGGAGGGATGGAGAGGAGAATTGAAAGAATATAAAACCCATGGGTTGAGATGAGGACAGCCCAATAACTGAGGTACAATACAAAACTACTACTGCTAGAACCAATAACAATAATGATAACGGAAATAACAAAGGGAGAGAATATAACACTAAAAGTGAAAAAGGAAAACAATAAACACAAGTGATGCGCAACACAACTGCTTACCACCCGCCAACCGATACCCAGCCCAACCCGAGCAGCAATCTGGGCCTTCCAAGTAACTCCCTCTAGTTTACATATTGGGCATGATGTGCTGTGGTATGGAATACCCCTTTGGCTAGTTTGGGTCAGGTGTCCTGTCTCTGCTCCCTCACGGCTTCTTGTGCCCCTCCTCACTGGCAGAGCGTGAGAGAGGGAAAAGTCCTTGAACAGGGTAAACATTACTTAGCAACAACTAAAACTAATAATGTGTTATCAGCACTGTTCTCAAACTAAAGCCAAATACACAGCACTGCATCAGCTACCAAAAAGGAGAAAAATAACTGTTACAGCTGAACGTAGGACAGTCCAACACTGAGTTTTTCTCCAGTAGTACCCTGACATAAGTGAGAAAACCTATCATTCTTGATGATTATAACAATATTAAGTCTACATTTTCCTGAACAACAGAATGTGTGTTACCAGTTTTCCACATCTGGTGCGAGCCCATCTACGTAAGTAGAAAAAAAAGTTTAACAGAGTGTTCTCCATAAGAGTGTTTTATTATTATCCTGCCCTCAATCTGTTCCTTTGGATGGGTTATCACCTCTTTGTGTTTCCTTTTAGTATTAAGGACAATTTCTGCAGAGAAAAGTGTGAAGCCAATCTGTGATGGTGACAGCTTTTGTTAGTATGCAGGTGCGACTCTAATGCAATAGAGAGGTCACTTCAGAGCCTCCTGCAAAGCCATTCTTCTAAATATCACCTTACATCTTCCTCTTCTTTAGCTCCAAGGTGAAAAGGCTCCAAGTTTTACATAGCAAACATGGATAAGCAGAAACTATTCTCGATATTTTTCTCATTAATTCCCATTTTTAATAAATGACAGCATTTGGAAACATGGTGCTTTAAGTTCTGTTTATAACAAAAGTTTTGTATGTATTTTATGGTTTTGCTTTCATATAAGAATTATTGGATCGGATCATCCTTTATTTTGATCTCACAAGCAATAAGGTTTCCCAGAATGATATACACAACTTCACATTTACTACTGAGCAAGTGTTCACACAGGCAGTGTGAACCAACATTCTAATTTCTCTGTTTGTGCTACTGCAATTAAACCTTAAATGTGCAATTAAAATGTTAGGAATTTGCTTAAAAGTTTTTGCGTGCTATTTATAATTAAAGATCTTGGGGGAGGTTGAGTTGTTTTAGTACTTTTCAGGACATAAAAGCATTTGATATTTTGCAACAAGATCTACTTTCCTGATCAACAATTGAAATTGTTGTGAAACTGATCTTCTCTAAGCAGTGTGATTTTAGCCACTTTAAATCAGATCTACCTTCCATTATATCCACTGTCAGCATGCAAACAGGAGAAATAGTTCTGAATCCTTCTGAGAAATTTAAAGTCCACAGATTTGCCCTAGATCTTCCTTTGTCCTAGTTCTCTTTTGTCTTTAAATTTACTCTCATAAAGAATCTGTGAACTATAGAATTTGATCTACTATTTCTCACTTGTGGCTGCATTCAACTTCTAAAGTTGATGCCCTGATCTAATTTTTGTGGTTGTGATTCACGTCCATAACTGAAAAGAAAATCACCAGAGAATTGAATTGTATTGCCTCAGCCCTTCACGACTGAAGCTCATGAGCTCTAAAAAGTTCAAAAGTTAAAAAGACTTATTTTCTGAGTTCAAATGCTCCATACTGGGAAGACAAGGACTTCTTTCTGGCAATGATGTGGGGCTGGCTGTTTATCAAGACAACAAAGGCTACTTGCCTGCTATGCCACCTCCTCTCACCTTGTCACCCACGACACTCTCCCCACAAGCACATCTGTGGGACAGGCAAACCAGGGTGCTGAGCTGGTCCCAAGCCCTGCAGCCAATCTCGCCTCATGGGTAGATGTGCTCCAAACCCCACACAGAAATAGTTGGGAGAAAAATGTACCAATGCCTAGGAAAAAGCTTAAATTTTGGACAACCAATTCAACAAATATATAGGCAGTGTAGATGCTGTTCCATTTTTGGGGGGATTGAAAAATTAATTGGTGTACACACACGTTTTTCTGAAATTAAAATACGTGTTAATTACACAAATAAAGCATGATTCAGACTTAACTAACTGACTAAATAAATAAATCCATTGTCAGGCAAAAATCCTCCTGAAATAAAGATTTTCAAACTGAAGTGCTGTTGTGTTGAATTTCAAGCCAAAATATATGGCCTGGGGTAAGCAAAAGCCAGCTCCTGCATGTCAGGCTGGTGTGGCAGTAGTCTTAGTAGGCAATAAGTTTCCAGTTCTAGTGGGTACAGATTGCAAAAAAAAACCCACTTAGTATAATTTTGAAGCTATTTCAACTGCTTTTGAGCTCACTTAAAAAAAACAAGTTATTTCCACAGATAAACTAGCCTAGCTTCAAACCTCTGATAGAATGTACCTGACAATATTTCTCCATCCTGATAAAGAAGTCCCTGGCTTACATTTGCAAATTAGACTAAGTTTTCTAATTAAACATTATAGCAAGTAATTTCTATGTAAACTCGGCAGAACTTTTGAGAGTACATAATGCACTGGAATCAATGAATAAGGGCAGGGTTGAGTCCACAACCTTAAATGCTTAACTACTGAATCTGTTAGATGAGAACATACTATAGATTAATCTTAATGAAAAATGGTGGATAATCATTCTTTCCACCTCAGTATAACTGCCTCTTTTATTATACCTTATTTATGATTTTGAGGCCAGGGCTCCTCTGAGCTTCTAAAGTATATGTAACTCAACACCTTCAACTAGACATACAGGAACTTTCTACATTGTGCATGTTTCTATGCCAAAGACTAAATAACAAAACATTCCTTTCTCAAACAAATTGTGTGGAAGGTTATGTTGTTTAACCAACATCTTTAGACCCACACATACAAAATCAAAATCAAACACATCTGCTATTTTTTTCCTCTGAGCCTTAGTATCTTGGTAACAAGAAGATCCATTCCCTCAAATGAGTGAAAGCAGTAGGCTTGTTCCTTATGGTTTTTTCTGCTTTTTTTGGGTGGTAAGTTGGCAGCATCAATTGTATTAGTATTTCTGTCAGCACCCACATTAAATATGTTTCTTTGTGGGAGAAATCGCATTCCAACCTACTCTGGACATCTAAATTTATATGTTTCATCACATCCAGACTGAAATCCAGCTACAACCTGGATTTCTGTGCAAGTTACACAACTGAGAAAATGCAGCATGGCTCTGTAATAATTTCAGGCTCTTTGTAAGAGATATGAAGGAACAAAATTTGAAGTTAGATATTTGGCATTCTGCCTTATTTATGGATAAAGTGTTTAATTCCTTGGCTTCAGATTATTCATGAGCAACCAATATTCAACACAAAGAATGTTTTGCTCAAATATTAGGCACTTTTGATAAAGGTTGTTTGCTGATTGTATGCAAGTTCTTGGAAAAACAGAGTTCTGATATTCATATTCACAATTCCAAATTTAATTACTGCAACTGTTCTGAATTGCTTTAAACACTTTGTTTTGACTACTGCTCATTGCTTAGCTCAAAATCCCACAAGATGAACTGACACAGTTGGATCAAACACAAAAGAACTTGGTGATGGAGGCTGAGGCACATAAAATGCTCTCCATCAATTCTGATGACAGGTTTCTACAATAAAGGTAGAAGTCCAAGGTTCATATCTGCCAGAGCTGTCACAGGAAATCATATGTGATATCTCTAAGCACACATTCATCTATCAGAGGAGCTTCACTAGTATCTGTGCTCCCTCCACTTTCCCACTTACCTTGTTTCCCACTTGCAAGCACATGCTTTGCTCAGACAAGGATGATGTGTTGCAGCAGCTTTCAATGCAACTGCTCCTTTTCACATCTGGGACAGCAGCAGCTTCTCAGCTTAATGTTTTTCAACAATCTTTCTACCATTTTCCCTACAATTCCTTCCCTCCTTCTGAGACTTCCACAATGAACATGCTTCTGGAGAGCTGGTGGAAAGGTGAAATATCATGAAACAGTTTTGTTTTATGGTAAGAAACCACAAGTCTTTCACCCATAAATCTTCAAACATGCAAGTAAAGTAGAATAATTTGGAACCAGGATCTTTCTCTTTTTCCTGTCTCTCCATTGTACTTTATGGATAGGTGAAAGGCTAACGTAGCCTCAAGAGTCTTCTGTGTCCGCCCCAACTACTTCATTTCACGAAATAACCTTGCTGTAAATACATTTTAATTAGTGATTTCATACTTGGAATTGCACAGTTAAAATTGCACACTATAAAAAAGGCATAATTATTTTCAAAAGCTCTGTTGGAATAATGCAGGTAAATATTTCTCCTGCTGGTGTCTGTTTTCTGTGTCCGATGTATCATTAGCACTTAGCATTCTCTCTGTATTTATAAAAGGGTAAATGCTTGGACTTCAGGATACGCCCACAGTGCTGGAGATTTTTCATTCTGTGTTTGCTGTTGCTTGCTGAGATCATTGTAATGAAGAGATTTTTATTTAATTTGATAATTTTGGTCGAATTGATTAAAAGATATTACAAAGAAAAATTGGAACAGCCCATGAGATTCAAAATAATTTTCGTAAGTCTACGGGCCTGATCTGGGATCTTGTAATACAACATGGAATAAAATAAAGTAGGGCATAGGAACAAAAAATTAAAACCTTGTCATATGTGTTAGTGGTAAAGGCAGGCTGACAAAGCAAGAGTTTTGAGGAGTAGTGAAAGAAAAATCTTCAAGACCTGTAAGCTCATTTCAGAACTAAATCTGAACTTACAGACAAGGTGCTCGGCTTCAGCCTAGATGGACGTGGTATAAAATTAAAGGGGGTGATAATATATAATGTGATTAAATCAGGTATTAGTTACATTAACTAGGATTGCTGCTTAATTTGGCTGTTGTTCTCAGAACAGACACTGTGGCACAGAACAAAAAGAATGATAAAGGCCAAATGGATTTTTAAATACCAGGCTGCATTTGATATGCAAGTTCCCTTGAAGGAACTGCCAGAAATTCACTGACATGTCAATGGAAACAAGAAAGTGTTCTGAAAATGTAGGCAATTTACACCTACGTCAGTGACTACAGTTAAGGAACATGTGTATATATATAAGCTGTCATATCTGCTCCCTTTAAATCCCTCATAATGTCAATGTGGACATTTGGGCAAGTTTTCTGACCTGTGCATAGTCTGAATGAGTGGGCTGCCTTCAGCTGTTGTATGTGCTGGCACCTGAGCCAGGCTTTTCAGCCCAGGGAAGAGTAACCCAGCAGCAGAGGACAAAAGGAAGAGCTGCAGGGTCTGAGCAACACCTAGGCTCTCTACAAAGAAGAACACAATGTGATTTTCCTAGGCTCCTCATTTCTGGGAAAAAGATGATGGTGGGAACAACTGGCGAGAGCATACCTTTGTATTCCCATCTTCTTTGGGTTTTTGTTCTCTCTGATCTAGGATTTAAGACAGGAAATAGCTGCAAAACTTGGGTGCAGTTCATGTTGAAGTTCTGACCCTCCTCTGACACAAATACTGAAGTCTTAATTGGCTGTTGAGCATGATGGTAGCTCACAGGGGAAAATTTGCTGCCTGTGCAGCTCTGCTTGCAGCTCTTGTGATGCAGAGAAAGCATGACAGTCCTCAGGTTCTGATCAACAATGGGATTGGAGTGGCAGCTGCCGCTTAATGTAGCATGCTAGCATCACACGTAATGCAGCTGACTGTAGTAATGTTTTAGCCAGTGGTGTGGCCATTTAGTCACAGATATTGTATTGATAGTACCTAACTATAATCAGTGGCAAGAGAAAAGCTGATGGTCTCAGAACAAATTCACACAAAAAGCAGTGAAACAGGATGGTTGATATTCCATTTGAAATTTACTAGTTCAGAAAATGAGACTTTCAATACATTGTAAAATTACATATTATAAATGCAGTTTACTGAATCTGCTATGCCTTTAAACGTGTATCTTACTGAAAAGGCTCCACAATGTGTCTGCTTACACTTCTGTTGCAATGCAGACCTGGCATCTGCTTCATTCATCCCTCATTGATATTCCATTATTTCATGATTTCTCTTGACCAGTGCCTAAATTTCTTAAATCCTAAACACCAGAGTCTCCAAATGAGGAGAGCCTGGCTTCCAGGGAGAAGGAGCTTATTTGCATGTAGCCTCCTCCAGCAAGCATAGCAGCATCCCTCCCTGTGGCAGTATATTGCTCCTAATTAATTACCTATACCTTGCTCTAGGCAGGAAGGCGCTTTCATCAAGAGCACCAACCAAGTAGTAGCTTTCTTTCCAGAGAAACCTCAAGGTATAATTATATACAGAAGGTGTCATGAGATCACCTGTCTGAAGTCTTCTGTATTCAGGGCTTTAGAAGAGGGGAAGGGAGGTTAGAACATGAGGACTGAGAGGTCAGAAAGCAACTGGGTCACCTGAAATACAGCACCCCTACAACCTGGTGTCAAAAACTGGGAAAAAAGAAAAAATTAAAAAGGGCTCCCAAGTATCAATGTTTAGTCAGTGATGGAAGAAACTAAGACTGAGTTGTATGCGTCTGGGTTTTTCTATGGGATGCTTGGGAAGAAATCTGAGAAACCTGCATAAACTTGAAAGGAATGTGCAATGAAGTAACAAGACAGCAGAGAGTTTAAGAACTAGATAGGGGTGAATAAAGAGATAAGATATAAGATCACTATGCAAGGACCTCACAAATTCTGTATCGTATACATTCTTAACTAGCAAATTTTAAAAGGGGAGAGGAGTATATTGATGTCACAAAGTAGAAGAGAGTCTGGTTTGCTTTGTGCAAATAAAGTTTACAAAATACTGTGTATCACTGAGGAAAAAAAAGCACAGAAAACAAAGCACAGAAGATAGTTCTGGGAAAAATAAGGACTGAAATCAAGAAATAAACAGGAAAAAACAACATTTATCCACACCTGCTGCCTGGCAGTTGCTGGAAATTGAACATCTTGGATACATTTATCTGCACTGGGCAAATAACTGATGCATATTGTCCTAGGGGAAAGTCTAGAAAAATCAAAATCCCTGGGGCACACCCTTCTTTTTCAACAAATATAGTCAATGAAGCTATTATCACTTAGAACACCCAATGATACGCCTCCCCTTGTAACTGAAACTCTACTTTTCCCAGATATGGCAATTTTAACAGCAGGAGACCAGGAAAAGGGTCCATTCCATTTAGTCCATTTATACTGAATTAGATCAGATCTGAGTTAGAACGGATACTTCTTATGCCCCAGGAAAATGGTTTCTGTTAATTTCTTGGTAAGGGATTCACCCTTGGGAAGTGCATGTGCTCCATAAAGCTCTTCATGAAAAGGCAGAGGGACACACTGCCTATTCCCACTTTCCACTCTCTTCTTTCATCTCAGTGTGCATACTACGAATAAAAGAGAGAGGCCATATTTTATTTCTGATTGTTTCAGTTTTCCAGAAATGAGCAAATACCCAAGACTGCGCACCAATCTTAGTCCAAAGCACACTCTGGTTCCTACAGGTAAATTACTCCCCTTCTCATTGCCTTTTATGAATGGAAGTAGATGATTGCCCTGTGTGGTTGAGTGCAAGGAAAACAGGTTGGTGAGGCGCTCTCTGCACTAGCACCTATATACCTTTTGGGTCTCCAAATTAGGATGAAAAAGAAGAATGCAATCTCTGCCTTAGCCAAATGTAAAGGGAACATTTTTGCATATTTTTGATACGTGATCTTGTCAGCAGACAGCTTTTTCTTCTCAGTAAAATAAATCCTTGTAATCCTACAGTATAGAAATCTGACAGTACAGGCAATAATCTTTATGATGGCTAAAAGGCTTTGCGCAGCATATATTGCACCACAGGATAATTATTTATTACTCTTGTTAGCATTACTGAGTTTTTAATGCACTTCTGTCTATTGGGCAGAAAATAAGCAATACCTGGTGACAACAGTAAGAATGTACTTCTTCACATGGCAAGCAACTTTTAAAGTTCCTATCAAGCTGTAACATTTTTCCCCTACATGCAAGAGCATTAAAATAAAAACTTTGGATATATAAATCAGAGAAGGGTGAGTTCAATCCAGCGCCACGAAGGAGAGGAATGAATTCTGTAGATGTTAAACCTGGAAGGGGCCTCTTAGATCATCTTGTTCTGCCTCCCTTCCCATTGCTATTAACAACTGCTAGTGTCATAAAAGTAGAATCTTACATAGTAAAAGTATGGAAAAGAAATATTGGGCTCTCCCCTCTGGATGCTCATCAGTGCCTTAATGTTTTCTACAAAATATTTACTGCAGCTTTATTTTTCTATACCTCTGTACTTTCTCACGTACCGTATCTAATATTCACATCGTCACCTCTGCAGTGATAAATAACTTTCTCTATATAAGTTATCCCACTGTAGGACTGACCTTCCCTTAAGAATGCCTTTTTCTCCTAATGCATAAAATGAATTTACTTTTTTCTAGTTTCAGTCCATTATATCTTTTAAGTACTTGATAATTCCTCACTATATTTATTGTTGCTATAGTTACATATTTATAGATAAGTACATCCTTTCCTTATTGATTCAGTATGGAGGCATGGAAGTGCCACCCATATGATAAACCGCAAATACACTTGATAAACTGAGGAATCACATAGGAGAAGACGTTCAAAGGCATAAAGAGGAATTAACAACCCCAAATTCAAGCAGGTGTGCATGCACACAGATGTGTAAAAGAGGAAAAAAAAGGGGAAAGGATTTTCAGTATGACTAATTAATATTCCTCCTTCAGGAATGATTCTTTTCAGGTGTTTTGAGAGCAGTGAGATGCATCTATCAGTATTTATTTTCACTTCACAGAAACAATCAATATGGAGATGAAATGAGGCATATGAGGTGATCCTGTCTACCTTTTTGCTACTAGGAATTGCATAATAATGTCTCATGCTTTCTGCATTTAGCTGAACAAGCCTTAAGCAATAGTATTTCTTTGCCTGTGTTAGAGCTTGAGCCCACGGTTAAGCCCCATGGCTCTAGGAGAGAGCAGGTCATCATGAGCCGGCAGAGTGCCACCATTGCTGAAGCTGTGCCATGCTTCCTGACCTGAACCAGGACCAGAGATGAGCAACTGTTCATTATGACCTTCATCCCCTTTCCCTCTAAGTCTTCTTCAGCTGCAGCACTCAACTCTTTTACCACCTTTTATCCTTTATGCAGAATTTTGATCATTTCACAAGTGACTCTCCTTCCTTCTGTTTTAATGTTACCTTTATTATTTTCCCTAAAATGGTTATTGGAAATGTGTCCTTGAAAGAAATCTATCATGACAATTTTATGCTCACAGCCAACCAAAGGGTGCTCTTTCTTTCCCACATTTCTTATCTCACCAATATGTTTATTAAAGCTTTGAAATATCTTTAGACCATTTGATAGTATCGACTTTCTGCTTTCTGAATACCAGAGTACCATCCTAGCACTCTTGTGATATATCCTCTGAACACAGGCTATTTTTTAGCTATTACTCAAACATATTCTTTTTATTGAGAGTTAGATCTGTTTTCATGTATATTAGAGGGAATAACAGCTATTACTGTTATTAGTATCTCCAGCTTGCTTATATTCTGAAACAAATAATGTTAACACTGATGGTATAAGCCTAGTAAAACATATTATATGTTGAAAGTGTTGGAAAACCAAACATGGTCCAGCGGGCTGGGAGGAAAGGGCTGGTTGGTTCCTCAGACTGATCAATTTAAATATTACTGAGTATCAAGTTTTACCCACTAGAGAACATCATCAGAGAAACTTTACAGGATGGTCTCACACTGGTTTCCAGTTTAGGTCAGGCCTGTTTTTTTCTTCAGAAAAGGCTTTTTTTAGCTATGGTCCAAAGTAGGTGCAGAGATGGCAGCATAGCAACCACAAAATGCTAAGTTTAAACACTAAGAAAATGAGTTTTTTGCTTTCTAATAACAGAGCTTTAATGTTCATATCTTCTTGTTGGGTCTGAAACACCTGTTTCTGTTTCAGCTGACTTTGCTTCATTCTTTCAGTGCAGCAAACTGTGTGACAGTCCTGAATTACTATTAACTATTAATTAATCCTGTGACTATTCTCTGGTCATCAACAAACAGAATTTTGAATGGTGAGGAATTCATTTAGTCTTTAAATGGAATTAGCATTTCCTTGAAATGGAGGGGGTATTTGTATGAAACAGAATTAGAACCCCCAATGGGTGCAAGAATAAGCCTACTTTTGGCTGCTGACTTGGGAAAATTTTAGCAATCACATCAAATAAATCCAAGCAATAACCACTGTGATTTGTAAATCCATCTTAAGGCTGTGTGCCCTGTCTGCACAATAATGTAAACTCCATCTGGACAGCTGAGCAACTGAGAGTTCAGTGTTTTGGCAGGTTGTTGACTTTTCCTGTTTACCTGAACTGAATCTAAGGCCGTGGCTCATCTCGGATTTCCATCTTTGCTTTAAAAGTTCTTTGTGTCTGAAAAAGTGGATGTGAAATTCTGACTTACATAGCATCTCCTGCTAGTAACATCCCATCTGCACACCTCTGTAGCCACAGAACAAGAAAAGTAGTGGAGAAGAATCAATGAAGACTTTAAAACTTTTTTTTTTTTAATTTTTCTTCAGTTAGCCTTGAATCCTTCTACATTTGCTGCTATAATTTTAATTAGGGCAATTTTTCCTGATGACATATTAATGAAACAGACATGTAAGATCTCTGAATTGTAGAAAGTATATCACACCAGGTACACCCTCAAATTTTGATTTATCATAGAATAGCTAGGGCTGGAAAGGACCTTAAGATCATCGAGTTCCAACCCCCCTGCCATGGGCAGGGATGCCTCACCCTAGACCCTGTCACCCAAGGCTCTGTCCAACCTGGCCTTGACCACCACCAGCGATGGAGCATTGACCACTTCTCTGGGCAACCAGTGCCAGTGCCTCACCACCCTCACAGTAAAGAACTTCTTCCTTATATCTAACCTGAACTTTCCCTATTTCAGTTTCAACCCACTACCCCTTGTCCTGTCGCTACAGTCCCTTATGAAGAGTCCCTCTCTGGCATCCTCGTAGGCCCCCTTCAGATACTGGAAGGCTGCTATGAGGTCTCCATGCAGCTTCTCTTCTCCAGGTTGAACAGCCCCAACTTTCTTAGCCTGTCTTCATATGGGAAGATAGAGGTGCTCACATACAGGTGCTTGCTGGCTCTAGACTTGTTCCAACAGTTCCATGTCCTTCTTATGTTGAGGACACCAGAACTGTACACAATGCTCCAAGTGGGGTCTCACGAGAGCGTAACAGAGGGTCAGCGTCACCTGAAATGAAATTATTTCTACCAAACTGGAATCTCACTATCCTCACACTGCAGTTAATAATGAGTGATTTTTGGTTAGGTCTATCTGTGTTCTCACCCATTCTCCGCTCCGAACTGTCGGTCTCCCAGACCATACACTAGAAGGCCTCTAAACCTCTACTAGAAAAAAATAGTTCTACATATCCCATTGCAGATTTTGCAGTTGTGTTGGCTTGTTTCCAATATATTTTAAGTATTCTGATGTATCTGTGTTCAAATTATGTGATTTTCAGCCACCTCTGTGCTCTTGGTTAACATGCGAATGCGTCAGGCAGAAGAAACATGTTCGTGGAAGCTGGATCTCTGTCAGACATATTGCAGTGCCCTTGAAAGGCAGAGATTAGGATAAAAGGGCAGGAAATGACTCAATAGACCTCCTGGTTGTCAACATGATGGCTTCACTTATCTGTGACTTGGAGGGCTTCCAACCCAGCAGCATTTTGGATGAGAGGTTGAAGAGCCGACAGCTTGCTGTACTTGACCATGCAATTTCCTTACCACCAGCTGGGGCGAAGGGTGCTCAGGCCTGCCTGGGACAATCATACCCTGATGCCCCCTGCACCAGCAGAGACAGAGCTGCAGCAAAAGGGTGGGGGGACAGGATTTCTTTCTTCTAGCAAGGCCAGGAGGCAGGACAAAGACCTTCTGCTGAGTTTCTGCAATGGCCCCAAATGAGTTTTTGTCTCCAGACTTGTGCAGAATGAAAATAATTCCGTAGTTTTATACCATGCATACAAGTATTAAAATTTTTCTCCAATTTTTCTAGCTGTTACATTCCATGAAAAGCAAATCAAAACAACAAGTTCTTAAACAGATTTTTACCCCATTGCTGCAAAGTGGAAATCTCCTATGACTTGGAGAAAAAAAACCCAACAACAAACTTTATAACTTTAGTGAAACTTTTGAATGACTAAGCTTTAAAGACACAATTTACTACATTAGTTTTCTATTACTAACACCATCTCTCTTTAAGTTTTCCTCTTCCAACTCTAATTCAGTTGGCAGCATTTCAGTTGCTGTAGAAGTAGCGCTATAATACTTCACACCAAGCTGTGGAAAGCCTTTAAAATTATGGACCTAAAATTCTTACGTCCATGTTGCATTAGGATGATCCAAAATCCAGAGGTCATGCAAATTAGCTGGTTTTATGCAGAGCAGAGTTCTGAAGAAAATCATAGAATCATAGAATAGTGTTTGAAAGGACCTTAAGATCATCAAGTTCCAACCCCGCTGCCATGGGCAGGGACACCTTGCACTAAACCATGTCACCCAAGGCTATGTCCAACCCGTCCTTGAACACCACCAGCAATGGAGCATTCACAACTTCCCTGGACAATCCATTCCAGTGGCTCACCACCCTCACAGTAAAGGACTTCTTCCTCACATCTATTCTAAACTTCCCCTGTTTAAGTTTGAACCCATTACCCCTTGTCCTACCACCGCAGTCCCTAATGAAGAGTCCCTCCCCCAGCATCCTTATAGGCCCCAAATACTAATATCCTTAGTCCACACCTCACTCATATCTAACAGAAGATGGATCCACTGCCATAATTAGTGCTCTGATTTATGACTCGGATTATTTTTCAATACATGTTACTGCCACACCTTCATTTTCCATATATATAATTACTGATGACTTAGTAGCAGCAAAATAACAGCAATAAAAAGAACAGTGGTGGAGAATTATTGACTATCAAATAATAGGCTATTAAAAAACGTGAGGCGTTCATATTTTTTCACAAATGTATAAGATAGAGCCAGTAGTTGTTCTAAAGTTACAGTTTCCCATTATAAGATATTTAGTTATTTTTTTGAAATTAAATCTATCTTGGAAAAATATATTATTTGATTAGCTGGAATTTACTAAAATCTACATTTGAAGAAAAAAAACAACAAACAAACCAAAAAACCCCAACAATTTCATATAGTTATATAGTCTTTGGGATTTTCTCATAGATCATTACTCTTCCAGACAACTCTCGGAAGAGGGAGAAAGGAAAGACGATCAGAAAGTGACTACAGCCTAAAGCAGGAAGCAGAAGTTTGACTACAGTCCATTAAAGCAGAATCTGAAACAAAAAAAAAACCCAGGAGACCCTTTTTTATCCTTGTCCCATTTAGTAAATCAGTTAATCAAAAAAAAAAAAAAAAGAAAAGAAGGAAAAAGGAAATTGAGATAAAGTGTACATCAGGAAACTGTGTTCTTTTCCTCTCCCATGATTAAATGCTAGAGCTACCTTTTGTTCGCTGGTAATATGTGTGTCTGTCAACACCACGTTTGAATCTTGCACAGTTGAATGCAATTCCACTTATAATACTACTTTTGAAATGCCGGCCCTTAATTTAGTCCTAAATAGAACAGAAATTTTAATTGCAAAGTAAATATTTATATTCCTTTGTCATCCTCCCTTTTCAGTAATGTATGTGACCTTAAAAACTTTCTAGAAAGCCTCAAATACATTTATCGGAGTTCATTTTTAAATTGTTATTTTTGATCCAATATATGTATTCTTGTATTTCCCAATATAGGGGGGTGTTTTGAAATACTACTTTACTGTGTTGAACAGTAGTTGAAAATGTTGAAATTATTTAATTGGTGTTAAACAATGTGTCTATCGAGAACACACAAATATTCAAATCCAAGGCGTGATTGTATAGAAATACTCCACTGCTACAGTATATTAAATAAGGATAATGTAGATTGATGGCATACAAATGCAATGAAGTGTCATTAACTCACTTTTTAATAATCACTATACATGCAAATTAATGAGATGAACTCCACAGAAGTGCAGAAAAACAAAATCCACCAAATATCGAATTAGTTAAGAACTGAAAATTGTCATTTACAGAGCATAGACCCTTCAATCAACTGCAAGTTTCCTATAATTCTTCTCTTTTGTTTGAATCTACCTGGTTTGGAGCCTGACAGGTACAAACAGCCACAACCTGCTCTTTTCCACTCTGCCCAGATTCCCATAGTAGTGAAGAGAAGAAAATAGCTCTAGAGAGGAGTTGGTTTCTGCCAGCACAGACTTCCATGGCAGCAAGTGGAGAGCCCCCACAGCTGCATCTGGACCTCTAGATGGAGACAAGGCTTCAGATACAAGGTCTGGATATATATATAATGACATACATATGTAGCCATATCATATTTTGTCATTGTATATCACACATATATATATATGCATTTATACGCAAAGATATTGGATAGCCCATATTCAAGTTCTGGAAAAAGATTTCTTTTTCTTCATTCCTGATTTCTGGGGTGTTTCCAAGCTACTGGGAACAGGATTAATCTTGGCATTTCTCATTATAGAAGAATAGGGTTTCTTGGACTCTAGAGATGTTATATGGAAAGAAGAAAGAATAAGAAAAAAAGATAAGAAAAAACAAAATCAAAACACACTCACAAAAAAAAATTAAAAAAAGGAGAAATGTCTTACCCCGTCTCTATCATTAGTGGATTTCTACAGTCTGTCTTTGAATCTGTTTTATTCATTGTAATTGCACTAATGTCACTAACTACCATCAGTACTTATTCAATAGAGACCCCTTCTAGCTTTTCCTTAAGCTAGCTATGAGATTTTATCACTTTTCTGGTGGAAGTTACATCGGACTTGCTGCTGTCCCTGTACTTGTCAGTGGACCGCTTCTGCCCCTGACACTGCCTCTCTAACCTGACATTGTATGAAGTGACCTACGTGAAGGCCACGCCATCCTCGATAAGCTCTACTCTCTTCACAGTCATTTCTCAACAATATTCTGCATTCAGTCTGCACCTTCTGTCCACCTTCAGTGAACTATGGCATCCAGTAAGATCATACCATAGATACCTAAAATACTCTGTCTGTTCTCCTTTGTTTTGCTACAGTTCTTTGGCAGATGGAATGAGGCTTCACATCCCTGCAGGGGCAGTGAAACATACGCAATGGACTGACGAACTCCTTTTGTATCTGTTCCTGTTGGTTGCTTTTCTTCCCTACTCCGTGAAGATTTCTGAGTTAACAGAAATAAGAAACTTCTGTAAGCCTCCCTCGACCACTTATTTTGGTAAACAGTTAGTGAAACAATTAGAGCCACAGCCTTAAACCTCACTGACTGAACTCCAGGGTTGAGCATAGCATTTACTATTGGGATTGTCTTAAGAGTCACTACTGGAATACGGATCTTTTAAGAAATGTAATCGTCACTGTAATTATACAGCACAGGTGAGATAATATGGGGGAAGAATACACATAGCTTTTCATACTTAGCTAAAGCAATTTGTAGTAGTCCCACATTCTGATACCTGTGTTTACATGTGAGAAGCATCTTTTTCCTGAAAGGGCTCTTTGTGGGTGCATCTATACTAATACATCATTTCCCACCTTGCAACTCAGCTGTATCATGTCTAATCAATACGCAAAGGACCATATTTCCCCCAGACGCACACAGGCTATGAGCTCAACTGCAAGTCAGCTCATGAACAGAGATGGGGAAGCAAGCCAGCAAACTCCAACAGGCATTTCTATCTCAATGCTCAAACAATCTTGAGGTGAGGTATACTCACCTCAGGTGTTCTACTCAGTCTGTGGTTTTATCTTTCAAGGTGCTACATGCTAATATTAATAAAAATACAGAATCCTGGCCTTAAGTGGTTTACCCATATTTCAAAGAAGACATTTAATTTTCTGCCTAACGTCAGTTAAGTGCAGTGAATTGAAAGAATAGATCCCCTAAGTCTTAAGGAAATGTTACTCATTAAACAAGCCATTTTAACAGAGGTCTGAAAGTAAACAGTGTACTATTCAGAGTAATAATTATTACTGTTTAATTCAGGAGGCCTTCATCAATACATCAACCAGTCTGATTTCAGTCAAAACCTAGGAACTTATCACCTCCTGAGACTTTATCAGAGTCATCTCCAATCCAGCTGAATCTTTTAGGAACATTTGCAAAGGATTTTTCATCATATGATTTTTTTTGTCATTGCCTGAAACAGTATTTCCTGAAACACCGGGGACACTTAATACTTTTTAATTGTAGACATATGAGGTTCCCACTCCCCTGAAAGGGGAACCCGCCTCTCTCCAATGACTGTACATGAACTTAGACCCCTGTACCCTCACTTATGTCTGGTGTAGAAAATGCACACAACTTACTGTGATGTAACTCTACAGTAGTGCTCATGAAGCAGGTGAGTAAGTATAGGAAAGAAATTTAATATATGAGGTTATTTTAAAGGGGCATGGATCCCTCCATGCTTCAGTTACCTAGAAGGCTGAGAAAGATTGATGTCTGTGGTCTTGTGCTGACAACGCATCAAAATCAGAGAAGCCCAAAAGTAAATTAAACCATCACAATAACTTCACCCATTCATTCCACAGGAAAAAAATACCTGATACAATACGGAAATGCAGATGATTTCACTGTGCCTAAGACATAACATTCTACAAGTCCTATTCCCAGGACTGACAACACAAACCTGTTTCCTTTTTCTTCTGGATTTGTCCAATCAACTTTAATAAAAGAGAGCACTTACAGTGACTCAGTTACTGAACAGAAAATCTTAAGTAATGCAAAACCAGACTTTTTTTTCCATTACAACATACAATCAGGTAATCTAAAAAATTAATTTCCTTCACCTTTAATGAGGTTCTGCTATGTGGCTTGATGTGCATTATTGTGTACATTAGTCATAGCCTGACTGAAGGGAAATGCTGCATCAAATTTACTTTAACAGCAATTTCCCTTAAAGTATATTAACAAAGATGAATTGGCGAATCTCTAATACATGGCTTAAACCTATCTTTTATACAATACTGCCCTCTATGGGAGAACAAAATATAATAGATTTAAAATAAGCATGCATGCTGGGTTTTGCCTTATTATTTTTTTTAGTATCATATCTACTTTCTTAAAACACTTTTAACATAAAAGCGTTATGCCATCAGGGAAAAACCAACCTATTGCCCTCTCATCATCTCATCTATTTCTTTCAAGCCTACATTTCATATTGTAACAAATACATCTATTGCAGGTGTTTATCATTTATATGACAATCTCAGCTCACAGAGTCACTGCTCAAAGTGTGTATGCCTTTTGCCATGTCTAAACAAAATAACCCAAACCAAAATTCACACAACCCAGGAGTCACATCAATGGTATAAACAGGAAAACAATACTTTGAATATTGTTTCTAAAATACCCAGAATTCTTCAGAGAGCAAAGAGGCAGCTCCAAAACATCACTGTAGATAGAAACAGATACTTTCAAATGTAACCTTTTGGGCATGAGTGGCATGAGATGAGAACGAATGAGCATGATCATGGTTAAGTCAAGTACTCACTTGGAGCTTCTTCACTTGGAGTGCTCTTGCTCTCGATTGCTCCATCCATGTTTTTCATCATTTCAACTAATGATCAGAGAAAAATATTTCTTCCCATGAGGAAAATAAGTTTCTTAAAGGAATCTGAGTGCATTGTTCTCACTGAACTGTAATGCATATTCCAAAAATAACCCAATACTCCTTCTGCCACCCTCCTGATTTTTTGAGAAAACAATGCTGAAAGTCTGCAATTCCTACCTCAAGAAAAAAAAAATCAATAGCAGTTAGACATGAAAAGCATTTCTTCAGCTTATTGACTCTGTTCTCCTTAGACATCACAGAGAGATTTCACCTTTCTAAAAAGTCAGTGCAAAGTAAATAGGAAATCACGATCTTGATTTTCTTTGTCAGACTACAAAGTATGTTAGCCTCCCTTTTGTTGAACCCAGATTTGTGTGGGTTGTCCTTTATGTTGATACACAACATCACAGCATCAGCCTAAAAGTAGGCCTTTGAGGGAATAATTCCATTTTTTATTTTGATGTGGTGTGTCATGTTTCATGGTTTGGGGTGGCTTTTGTGAAACAGTGCAGCTCAGTATAGCATGTTGTGGCCCACAAGACAAATGAAGAGACCACTCACAGTGCATGAGCGTAAGCTAGAGCTTCTGCCAGACTGGAGAAGATGCCAAAATCCCAGCATACTTTTGAAAGTTATGATACTGAAAGTTCCTGCAACAAACAGCTAGCAATTACCGTAACACAGAGAATTCAGTCCCAGATTATTGATTTTACTTCCACAATTAATCCCATCAAAGCTAATAGAGGTACTCAACTTAGACAAGCAAACATGTTTGCACACCTGAAAACAAACACAATTCCTTAAAACAAATGGCTCTATAGACACATTCTGAGAGACCTTTCAAGCACCAAACATTCATATAGCAAATGATCAGTAGCAGGAAATCAATTTTCTTTAAAGATGGAAGACCAAGTCCCTCTGAGTACCACAAACATGCTGCAGAACAGCAACAATTTGCAAAGGAGAAGGGGACAGAAGAGAACAGAAACTGATTCACAAAAGCTTTGTTTAACACCAAGATCTCCCCCACCAGCTGGAGCATTATCAGGGGTAGCTCATAAGCATGAGGCCTCCTCCTATAGGACTAGATGAAAAAATTAATGATAATGTGATTATCTAAAATAAATTTGCTAAGAGATGAAACAAAGCATTCTGTACAACAGGATCCATTTATTAGAGTCATGCTAGAATACCAGTTTGAAAGTGGTTTAGTAATGGATTTTTCACTTAGAGGGAGTTTTTAAGTTTTAAATCAGGGTATGTAAAAAGCTTGTGAGAGTTAATGTAGAAAAAAGTCACCCTTAGAGTGTAATGGAAGCTTGATACCTAGGTCGCAAAGACAGAAAAGCAAAAAGAGAAAGATAAATGCTCTTTGTAGTTTCCCCTTTATAAATGTAATTCCTGCTTTCACCTTTTATTCAGAAGTGGATTACAGTAAAGAGTCTCTATAGACACATTAAAGGGGACTCCCATTGGAGGTATGTTCTAATTAAACTATTTGATGAATCATTCCAGTTTGAATGACTCAAAAAAACAACCAAAAAAAAAAAAACCACATCCAAACAACCCCTCCCCAAAATGACCCAAACAAAACAAAAAACAACTAAATCCCACTTAATACATTAAACCAAGAGTTTAAGCTTGTTAATTTCTAATAATCAAAGAAGAAATGCTTAGTTTTTACATTTGGATGCTATCACTTAGCATTATAGATGACGTTCTTTGTGGTAATGGCTTTGCCAATAGTTGTTTTGGATTCCTCTGTGTCAGAAGTCACCTTCCTCTAGGCATCTAACCTACAACTTCCCTGTTTATATTCTTTGTTCTCTTGCATGAGCTATTACCCCCTGGATCTGACTTGCTAATGTATCCATCAGGAGAAAGTACTGACTTGCTGATTTCTCCATGAGAAAAACAACATGCCACAGTGATACAACCCCATTACTCTCCCTTTACCTAGAAAGCCACCAAGGCTCAGATATTCAGCTGGCACACAGAATCATAGAATCATAGAATAGTTAGGGTTGAAAAGGACCTGAAGATCATCTAGTTCCAACACCCCTGCCAGGGGCAGGGACACCTCACATTAAACCATGTCACCCAAGGCTAGGTCCAATCCAGCCTTGAACACCACCAGGGATGGAGCATCCACAACTTCCCTGGATAACCCATTCCAGTACCTCACCACCCTCACAGGAAAGAATTTCTTCCTTATATCCAATCTAAACTTCCCCTGTTTAAGTTTGAACCCATTACCCTTTCTCCTATCACCACAGTCCCTAATGAAGAGTCCTTCCCCAGCATCCCTATAGGCCCCCTTCAGATACTGGAAGGTTGCTATGAGGTCTCCAAGCAGCCTTCTCTTCTCCAGGCTGAACACCCCAACTTTCTCAGCCTCTCTTCATACAGGAGGTGCTCCAGTCCCCTGATCGTCCTCGTGGCTTCCTTTGGACTTGTTCCAACAGTTCCATGTCCTTTTTATGTTGAGGACACCGGAACTGCACACAACACTCCAAATGAGGTCTCACAAGAGCAGAGTAGGTGGGCAGGATCACCTCCCTCTACATGACCAAATGTTGATATTATACACAGATAGTTATTCTCATAGTCCTAAGTGTTGTGGTAGACGAGCAAGAATGAATTCTCTTTTTCTTTACCAAAATGATACCATAATTACTTAAAATGCAAGGGGAGAGAAGGATGTATATTACTCCCCAATAACTAAATTATAGAACTTTCTTTTTGAGCACAATCTGGTTAACTCCCTTAGTTCTAATTCTTCCAGAATAGCCCCACTAAGTTTGGATGGAAGAAAGCAGAAAAGTTTAAAGGCCCTCAGCAGGAACCAGTCCCTCCACATAAGCAGTGCTGCGTTGTCTTTCGAGTTGGCCTCTTCCCTCATTGGAGGCAGGGTAGAATTGGGCATTTTTTCCCCCTTCGTTATTGCAGCACAGACCCTGCATGTCAAGGGCTATTCCCCCCATTTTATGGAATTGACAAATCAGTGCAAATTCATGGCAGGAGCAAGGAGTTCTTCAAGCTGTTGTAAAGCAATGGTGTACAAAACGTGTTACCCATTAAAATACTTGCCCACCTGAAGCTGGGTTGTGAGCAGGCACTGGAGGGCCACTGCTGATGTACAACTGGAGGACAATACTTCTGCTGTTTGCAGTACTGGGGATGAGGGAAACTATATAATGACCTCTGATGAAGGATAACTTCTGTGAGTCACACAGGAGAAATGCAGTAAATGATTCCTGAGACCTTCACAGAAAGGGGAAATGGGAGTGCTACCAGAGTTCCTGGATCAACAAATGTTCGTATTTGCAACAGTTTGCAATGCAGTGGAGGTAGCAGCAAGTTTTTCTGAGCGAGGTAGTTGAATGAACTGGACTTCCTTTTACTCTAGTTTGTGTAAGGTTTTACAAATACACATTGACTTGCATATCAGCAGGGAGCTCAAAAGAACAATGTTCATAAAAACAGACCAGATTAAAAACACCTCCCGTACATTGCTAAGGCATTATGGGCACAAACACAAATCACAGTGGGGCTGAACAGAACATAACTTTCTCTGGTGCTTCAATCTCTTCTGCCACGCTGAAGCGTGGCCTGAGGAAAAAGCTCTTCTCCTCCTAAGCTCCAGCCCTAACCCCATCTACTTCCCAGAAGCTTTCTGCTGACTTCAGGCTGAACTCAGGAAGGATTCTGTAAGGAAAATTGTGGCAAAGAGTCCTAAAGGCTTTCTGGATACACACAGACACGCTTCTCTCTCACACAACACGAACGCTTGCCTCAGTGTCACAGTGACCTGATAACTCAAGAAAAGGTGGCACAGATCAGATTGTGGACCTAGCAGAACTCATTTTTTGCTTTGATAGTATCTAGATAGTAGTACTTAAGAGACCAGAGTTTACATTTTTATAGTTGAGTAAGCACTTAAGACATAAAAGAGTAATGTCAGCAAAGATGCAGAGCAGCTGTAATGCTAGATGTTAATGAATGTATGTTCGTTTAAGAGATACTTCAACATCAGTTTATACCAACACAGTCTGAAACTAGTACATCTGAAGCCTTACAGGAACAAAACCAGATTAGGGTACTGAAGTTCTTTTACAAAGGAATAAAAGTTTAAGATAAAGGTCATTACAGTACTGGTATGCACTGATTTGTTCTCATCATTTGCAGAACTGTATCCAACCATAAACAGTGGAGGATAACAGAAGCTGAATAGAAACTGTAGCTGGTGAAAGTCAGAGAATCTAATGCTTACATGGTTTTTATTATTTTGCTTGTAGGACTTTGCATAATTTTTTGTGTTAATGTTATTTCAAATCAGTGCTTTGTGCCTAAGAGGACTACTAGCAGCATATTCTCCACTGTCATCTGGGAAATAAGAAACACCAGTGACAAGGCAGGCACTTTCAGCAGAAGACATGAATGCCTTAACTGAGTTGAAAAACATGAAACTCAGCTCCAAGTGTATCTATATATCACCCCTACATTTCTAACACATTTTGGGGCAGAGCTAAAATATTCATATTAAAAACCCTAACAAATTGTTGAAACATCAAAAACCCCAAACACACTTTTCTCAATGAAATATGTTTGAATACACTAAAAAAAAAAGCACATTCTGCTACGCCTTTCTGCTTCTTGCACTTTTGATATGAGTGTAATTAAGTTCTGCATATCTTGAGGAGCTGCTAGAGAATTAGAGACTAATCTATAACTCTTGTAAGTTGCCATAGTTCCTCTGAAATCAATGGATGTTTTGACAATTTATACCAACTTCAGAACTACTCTGTGTGTTTAATAAAAGACACACTGTTGTTAAATTAAAGGGCAGTTCACAAGAAGTCTCCACAGCTAAAGAAGCAATAGTAATTTTTTGTTCTTTTAAACTCATTATGAACTTCAATGTCAAAAGCCATCTTTTGGTACAGACTGTTAAAGTTTTTCTAGCTGAAGGAGACAGTTATATGTATCCTAGTCAACTTCATTTTGAAGCATGGCCTTCACGCTGCAAGGTAGGTTTTGAGAGGAGAAGTAGGGAGTACCTATTAAAGTATCATCAGAGCGCTGTAGGAACAGGTGAGAAAACTGGGGGCAGTCAGAGAAAACAAAAGCTCGACATAACCACAGCAAAACATCAATTCAAGTATCTCAGTGAAAGTTTTCAACTAGCCTAGAAGAGTGAACCAGGGAGAGACCATATATTATACGTATTAGTTTCTGAAAGTAGTCACTTGCTCTGTATCATATTCCTAAGCACAGAATTGCAGGAGTGGTATTTTTCTACCCCATAATGTGCTGTGAAGACAAATATGCTAAAAATAGAGGCACAGACATTGTAGTGATTGTATAGTACTTAGAATAAATATTAGCTTTAGATTCAAGCATCTAAATAGAAGGATTCTGAATTTTCAGTAGTTGCCTTTAGTGTAAATGGAGATGCCCCTTCCAAAACCCAAATCTGATTCAAAGTCTTGTTAACTTACATAGTGCTAAGCAGGGAGTCTATGTGAAAGCACTAGGTTTAGAAATGTAAAGCATTTGTATGTCTTGTAATGTGTGTAACCTCCAAGAAGAAATAAACAAATCAACCCTACCCACCCCACCCCCCACCCCCCCACCCCCCCCAAAAAAAAAGAAACCAACAAAAAAAAAAGGCAATACTAGTTTTGGGCAAATATGGGTAGGTTTCCTCTATAATTGTAGTTTATTACTACAGTTTCCTTTTTTGTACTGTTTCTTTCCATTAATACTTCATTTCTGTTTCTTGCTGTCCTCTCGTCTTTCTGTCCTCTTTTTTCCCCTAAAGCAGAGCATGAGAATAACATCATGACTGGAAGGACATTTTAGGTAACTCAAGTGCACTTGTGTTTGAGCAAAAAGAGTTCAATTCTTGCTACTACCCAAAGGAGAGAGAAGTGAAAATTCAAATTGTACTGTCTTATTCCCCACAGATTGGTATGCAAGTTGTGCTACATAAAGAGAGTTGGAGAATTTTGCCAAATTATTTCAGCAAATTTCTAATAAGGGCAGACCCTATTGTAGCAAGTCACCTGATCCTCCACTTAAAATGAATTGCTAACAAAGCAAACGGATATCAAGGTAGTGTGAATCAACAGCCATACTTCTTCATGTTGAATTCATCTAGTATGGCATGATTTTAAGCCAAGGATTTAAGTTCAAAGAGTGACTTTAGCATCTGAATTAAAACACCTTCTCAAGGGTATGCATAACCACTTGGCTGCTGGCCCACACTGGGAATATCTGCGGCAGCAGCTTCAAAGTGGCAGAGTGCTGCTCCCACCACATCTGGCACATCTGGCAGCAGCCAAGAGCTGTCCTGAAGCACACCTGCACCCTGCAGCTGATCCCTTCTGCTCACAGATATGTCTCCAGGGCTGACAATACAGCTAGGATTCAAGTATATGAGTAGAGAGAAGAACAAAACCACTGGACTTTTTGTACCATCAGACTAGTAATAGGAAGCTATCGCATTTTTTGTGGCCTTTGACCAGTTGCACTAGAAAGTCTTCTTTAATTTGGGAAGAGAATGTCTCACTTGATTTGAAGGTTTTGGTTACAGACTGATTTAAGTTCTGATGTTCACACAGAATACCAGGAGGCACACACGCACCACCCAGTTGCAGTGGAACCCCAAACCTAACCTTTACAACAGTCTTTGGAAAACAAATCGCAAATCCAGAGCCAGCCATAGGTGTAAGACATTCTTAAAAGACCCCCAGCGAGAGCTTTGTAATTAGAAATTGCAGGAAATGACTCAGACATACTTTGAATTTTAATTTTCGCTTAGTTTCTAATTTAGCCAGAAGGAATAAATTAGTCCTGAGCTAGGAATATCTACCATCTTTGAAACCTGGATATTCAGAGAGCAAATAGCTCTCCATAGAGAAGGTCCCAGCTGAAGGATGTAAATGGTAAACTGCATGGAACACCATTTATTTACACTATTTTGGAAACATGAAAGCTTGAGCTGACCCTCCTATGATTCAAATCTGAGTTTACAGCATCATTCATCATCTCAGAAAGGGTTTGTTCCAATCTCCTTGAACGAAACTATTTTCTCCTCACATTTGCTGCACAGAATTGGCTGAATTTCAATTCCAAGGTGTATCGTACAAAGAACGGTTTTGGAATGAAAGGTGCCAAGCTGGCAAAAATTGAAAATTAGATTGGTGTAAAATTGAGGGGTTTTAATATAGAAAGTGTTTTGGTTTTCCTCTGTAACATAATTTAAAGTCATATAATAATCACATTTTTTGGCTATGGAAGCAGGTTTCATCTCCAGCTGGATGAGATAAAGAATGTTAATAAGAAATTATGCAACAAATAAATGGAATTTGTGTTGCATGCAGTAGGAAAATACACCAATGAATGCTGCACGTTTGCCAGTATCCACCTAGAGGTGGTGTCAGGGAGATCACTGGTAACCAACTTGCTGGGCAACCTCTGCTTGATTTTGACCATGTATTAAAAGCTACCTTCTGTTTTACCAGGTGATCTTGTCAATGACCTAACAAGAGTAGGAACAATAGAGTCTTCTAGTATTGTGATTTTCTTGAGCCTCCTTTGGCATCTGGGGTACTGTGAGGAGCTGAGGGGCTAGAGGATTCTCCTGCCTAAAAATTACTCTTTCAACTTTCCTTTTTTCCCTAGGCTTTCAGTCACAGACTCCAGGTGTAAAATCAGAAGCTGGAAATGGCATTTTCCTCCTACATTTTGGGCGGGCAGGCAGGAGGGGAGGTGGTCCAACTGCACAATGACAGATTATGCAAATCCTCCTGGAGCATCTAATCAATCACAGCGGCGGGAAAGGAATGCAGCTCATCTCCAAATTAGCCTCTGTCGGTATTACTCCTCACATGAAGCATCCCCCCTCGGCTGGAATGACATCAGAGCAGCTCAGAGTCCTTGAAAGTCTGGGGGTTGATTAGCTGGAGGAATTGGCTGCTTCTGCCAATCACAACCCTGCAAAGCCGCCTTGATACTCTTGGAGATATGAGGGAGAGGAAGGCTGACTACAGCAAACAGGAGGCACAGCAGCAGCACCGGTAGTAGTAACGGGAGCAGCCGGTATTTGGGTGATTAAATAGTTCTCGTAGCCTTTTTGCTGCAGCCTGGCTGCTCCATGGTGTAATCCCCACATCCAAGAAGGAAGCTGCATTTTTAACAGTGTGCTGAACAGAGGTTTGAATCATTCCAGCTGGCTGCTTGTTTTGAAAGGGACAGTCTGTGTATAAATGAGATGTGACTGTACTGGTAGAGTTCAGTTACTGGGGCTGGAGCAGGAGGAATCTTCCCAGGATGCCACTCAGACAGCTGCTATCAATTGAAAACTCTTCCTAGTTTACCTGGAGCCATGTGAAGAGACTTGAATAGCAGATGCCTCTTTCCTGCACACTAGGAAGAGAAAATCTTCTCTAGGTAAGCTATTATTCAGCTTCTCACATACGTATTGCTACCTCAACCTATACTTCTGGGTATATATTCACACAACTATATGGATAGTGCCTATACTCAGAGACAAGAAAACAGTTCATGAACAGGTATAAATATTCACACAGTGCCTGATTATGTACAGTAAGTACTTCAGAAAGCTGCCTAGTACCTGGCATTCAAAGGATTATTTAAAAGTTTGAGATAGTCTTTGCCATGTTTGCATGCAAGTGCCCTTGATGTAAATGGATGCATGGGGAAACAGCTGTCTGACTAAATATATGAAAGACCACAGAAGTTAGAGTACGGGAGTTATGTGAGGAAAGAAAGAGAATAAGGCTGCAATTCTTCTTTAATCTACTTCATATGCTTTGCTTTTATTTGCTACCATTTAGCAAATTTAAGCAAAACTAGTGCATTAAAATGACAATGTGAAAGCTTTCCAAGGACATATAGTAAACATGCATTATTTAATGTCAGAGTAACTGTTCATTGAAGAAGTGAAGACCCACAGATCTATTCTCTTCCAGCGGTTGATATATAAACAACATCTGTCAGCAACATTTCTTTTTAAGCAGCATGATCATTCATGATGTGGAAGCAAATATTTTTTCAGGTAGTAAGAGGTAAACTGAAGAAATCAGTGTTTGCTTTTCAGATGACTACAGAGCCAGAACACAGGAGCAGCCCTGCCTTTTTATTTTAAAGCTGGCACACTGGCTCCAAGTCAATGCTGCTGGGAATATACACTCAAGGGAGAAATGTTTACATGCGAGGAAGTCTCCTTCCTTCAAGCACTACACTAATGTAACCACACATACATATGAAAACCCGCACTTGTTAAGTTCCCTTTTCCTTAAGGAACTTACTATGTCATTTCTTACTAACTTCTGTAGCTCTTAATCACATTGATTGGACTCTTCCTCCCTGTGAATAAATGCTGCAGAATCTGGCCTACCCCATCTAGCAGCTTATTCTGCCTTTTATACCTCTGAATGTAACCAGAGAAAAAGATAAAAAGAGAAATAAGTTATTTGCACCCTGTCTCTTCAGTTTATGATTCTCCTGCTATAAGATGTTCAGCTTGTGGAAGAATAGCAGAATCTCCTTGTTCATAAAGTATAAATAGTTGGGACTGTTGCCAGGTGCTTCTCTGTTTTGCCCCATCATGTCTGTATACTTTCATCATGTAAGTTTTTCCCCCAGCCAAGCTGCACTGTCTGGCTTGCTTTCTGAAATGCTGCTCTAAAGAAGTGGGGGAAGGGCAGGAGGAATGCCAAGTCACATTTAACTAAGGAAATTCTTGGCTTTCAGTTTTCTTCTGAATCTTACAAATTCAAATAATATGATCTGCTCAACTAGATTAGATGCTCCTAATGGCATTGCTCTGTGCAGAAGTTTAATATCGTGTATTAGTTTTTGTGCCATTTCCTCAAAACATGGCCATTTTTTTGATTCATAATAAACGCCTAATATCTGAAAGCCTCAGAAATGAAAGCAGAAGTATTTTAATTTCTTGTTGACACCACTTTTTTTCTGGGAGGCCAGACAAATGCTCCTCTAACTTACATTTCCTTCAAATAAATCAAATCCAAAGGGTTAGATTTAAGCCCAGAGCAGGATGCTTGAGTGACTGACCGCAGACACATATATATGTCTCCATGTATAATTCTATTTCAGTCTGAACACCCTGGTAGCTCACAATATAAAGTTCTGGAAGTCCTATTAAAACTTTATGGATGTTTAGAGGCTGAGATATCTGCTATATTGCTCTTTGTAATGGCTCTGATTAAACTTGGCTGATGTGGCAGCATGCAGGAATCATGAGCTTCGCTAGAGTTCAACTATTATTCAGTATAACTGGGAGAAAAATATGCCAATAGTAAAGACTTCATTTTTATTTTATTTCATTTTGAAGCCTTACAGCACAGGAATTATCTCAGAGGTATAATGAGATACTTGAAGGAAAACATGGATACATAGGCAAACCCAGGGCAATCATCAAAGAAAATGCTGATGAGTTACTAGTAGTTGTGGCTATGAGTTTTCAGTTGGATAAACAAAAAATTACATTTGACCATATCCCACCAGAAGATTTGTTTCTCATTTTATTTTTCTGTAAGCAATAAGGGAAAGAATATAATGATCTCTTACCCCCCCAAAATAGACAATTTCTGTTCCAATTCTTTGGTTTAGCCCACAACCAATTGCAATTTGACTGCTTCCAACCACACGGCTGGCTGAGCTTCAGCTGCATGTATACACTGATGTTTGCTTCCATCAAGTGTTTGCTTGGCAAAGTTTTCATAATGCTTCAGCTTCTTAGGTGCATCCAAGAAACTGCTTTCCATATCTGCAAAATTGGCTTTTCTGAACAAAGGAAACCCTGGGCCAAGAGCAGCAAAGTATTTCAAGCTGGGGGTATGGGTGGCTGAAGGAAACAATAACTCATAATTGTGCAGAAAACTGCTGTTTCCCCTACCTGTGGAGTCGTTTCAGGAACAGGGTGCTGAAGATGAGCCAAGGTGCTTAAGATGAGCCAAGGTGCTTAAGATGAGCCAAGGGCTCTCCATGCTTTCCAAGGCAAGGGGAGCCTGGGTTTGAAACCACTTGCAAAGATGAAGAAATACAATGTAAGGTGTCAGTTTAGCAGATCCCCTATTCTCAGGCCTGGAACACAGTTGAAGACCATTAGAGCAGGTTGAGGCACTGGACTATGGGAGAAAGAGGGTCTCTGTGCTGGAAATTGTTTGGAGTATGTATTCTCACATTTGGAGAAAGGCTGAAGAATGCCCCTATCACAGCAACAAATCTAGTTCTCCTATTGACATCTTAAAGCAATGCCCCCATGAAGTCTAAGCCACTCAGAAGAGTGCTAGATAAAAAAACTTATTTTCCATCTATGTCAACATTTGAATTAGAAAATTTGATTTGGGCTATAAAAAAAATCAAAGCTCAGCTGCTGGAAGAAAATGAAACCCATGCCTGTTGATCCCAAACTCTTATTACAACTACTGTCAGTAATAATTACAATGAAATCACAGATTCTTCTGAAATTAACAGTTGCTATAGAAAACTAATAATATTTTATCTAAATAGTACTGCCACCAGAATCACAGGGCAACAGCACAACCATGTCAGTATTTGATGGAGAAAACACAACTGTCACCAGATGTATTGAGATGATGTAAACTCAATTCTGAAAGAAGTATTTACACCTGTTTCCTTCCCCCTGGCTACAGGAAGGGTCCCAACTACTTTCCTCAAGTGTAGCAGAGAGGAACAAAATGTTCCTGCCCCATCTGCTGTAAGGATGGGTTTTGCAGAGCCAGAACAAATACAGAAGTAGAAGCCAGAGCAGGGTGGGATTCTTTCATAAGAAAAGAAACAAAAAGAAAGTGGATCCTTCCTCTTCCCTGGAAGCTGCTAAAGTAAGAACTGTACTGGCTTACTTAGCTTGACCAAAGGAAAACCTGCCAGATCTCTGGTTTGCTTTTCACTACCTAGGGAAGTCTTTTTTTTCCCCTGCTTCTTCATACCACAGGGAAGCTACCATGCAAGTTTCTTTCCACCCCCAAAACACACTAAGAAAATGTATTCCCTAGCACAGACCCAAAACAGACAGTGTAACATAGACAATGATTTCAGATCCATACATGTACAGCTGCTGATGCATTTGTCCCAGGCCATGTTCCAGGTAACCTTACAGAGTGCATGCTTCTGCACTCAAAGCTGCTGGTGCAGAATTTCTGCTAGGACAGTCTTGTGACTTCAAAGTTAGTTCTTAGCAGCCACGGGATGAGAGGAGCACCTGCCATCCTGTCACAGCCCATAAGAACATTAAGAAAATAATGCTCAGGGCTGATGCATCTACAGCTATAGAGTTTTACTAATGGCTGGGGTTTAATCTCCCATATATATATATATCATTATCAGACACACAGCAGACAGAATAATGCTAACGGGCTCTTCCCTGAGCAGAACTGGGCACAAAACAAGTCTTCCTGAAGGACTATCCACAGCTACTTATTTCAGCCTGCACTCTGCCAGGCTTCCACTGAAAGAATTGCATTTAGCTTTTAGTGTATAAATAAGTGTTCTGATAAATAATTAATAGTAGCTGCTGGCCATAAAAGAGGTGACTGTGGAAAGTTAAAACAGTCTGTCATGAAATATGCACCTACCTCTATGTTCTAGTTTCAGAGGATGTTTTATCCAACATCCTTTCTTTTTGCATGGGACCATATTTTGGAAGGAGAAGGCCAGAGCTCAAGTTCCAGAGCCTCAGGGTATTCTTTGAATTTATTCTCTCTCACCGGGATGGTTATCACCCCTTAAACCACCAGAGGGGAGGGCAGGTGGTCAGTGATTCACAGAGAAAGTTTTGGAAATGAAAGGAAAATGCAGTAGTGTCTAGACTTCTGGGTAAGATACAGAAATTACACTTATTGGTCACTTTTTTTCAAGCCCTCACAGTTTCCTTTAAAAAAATATTCATTACTAGTCAGTAAACTGTATTTGCTGTGCCATTTTGAATGGTTTCACCATCCTACCCCACACAGTTGCGTTGTTATGGGTGTGCAGTCCCTTCCTGCACAGGGCACAGAACAAACAGTAACTACTGTTAGCAATTGACGGTCCAGGTTCGTTTTGAATTGACAGACCTTAAGGAGGAATTGGTTGCTTTATCTCGTTAGTAAATGAAAAGCAGTGATTCTGGAACTTCATCTTCAAACAAAACAGCAACTGTGCCTTCTATTCCCATACCTTACTATTTCTATATTACCTGCAACAGTTCATGTTACTATAATTTGTACTTGGTGGGAAAAAAAAGAAAAGAAAGAAGAAAAAAAAATAAAATCATAATTAAAGATCAAGAGGCCTCTGTGGTACGTACTGTCCACATGAAAAACAAAGCAACACTGCATGCCTCAACTCTTGACACTCTCAGACTCCCATAGGACTAACTCTTGGTCAGTTTTGGAGCAAGCTCCACGTGCCAGCACAAATCAGCAGTAGTCATTCTGCACATTCAGATTTTTAACTAAAGTACCTCCAAAAAGGCTTTCTCCTCCATAGAAAATATGTACATTCAGGCAGAAAATTAATTAACTATGTATGTGGTGTCTAAACCAGAATTTTATGATTACAGTGTATCATTGTATCAATTAATGAGACATCATTTTGTTGGCTTGTAAGACTTTACCATAAAATAGAAACCCAAGCTTCTAAGTGCATCCTGGAGATTAATATTAGAAAACACCACATAGTTGTGTACCAAGCCCACAGGGGAGAATAAGTATGTAAAGAAACATAACTCATTCCAGCCTGGTGCAGGGGCTGTATGGTCACAAACACCTTGTTTCCAAAAATAAGTTAATGCCTCAGTAGTTCAGTTTTGGAGATTTTTCAACAAAATAGCAGGTTAATCAAAACCTCGATATTCTATCACATAGCTCTAATGGCATTAGTTCTAGTTCCAGTCTCTGAGCTTCCCATTACTCAACAAAAAGTCCCTAGAATTCCCAAGGAGGACCCTTACCCTACTAGTGGCATTTCTAAATTGAACTTTATCTAGACAAAACAAAACTCAGATCTTTCCAAAGAAAGCATTTGTTTATATTACAAAGCAAAAGCAAAACAGTATCTATAGGTCACAGATGACACACCAGAAATCTCAAAAGATATCTTTCACTTGACTGACAAAGTGGCTTCTCTCAGAGAAGCCCCATAAAACAGTGGCAGAAATAAACATACAGCCATTTAACCAGGGCATGAAGACTAAGAAAGAAAAGGAAGCAAACACTGCAAATGCATGTGACTGCACATGACAGCATGAATTTTGTACTGGCTGTCTTATATACACCGTCTGCAATATCCACACTTTATACATTTGATCAAACATGAACCAACTTCAAACATTTCACAGCTACTGTCCATGTAAAGGCAAGAAAGGGTATTATTCCCACAGTGCAGACTGGAAAACTGAAGTACTGAAGAAAAAAAAATTAAAAAAAAACATCAGTGGCCTCCAGAAGGCAATACATAATGTTGGTGGCAGAAAGAAACTAAACTCAGTTTTGACTCCCTGCCTTATTCATAGAATCATAGAATCATAGAATAGTTAGGGTTGGAAAGGACCTGAAGATCATCTAGTTCCAACCCCCCTGCCAGGGGCAGGGACACCTCACACTAAACCATGCCATCCAAGGCTAGGTCCAATCCAGCCTTGAACACCACCAGGGATGGAGCATTCACAACTTCCCTGGGTAACCCATTCCAGTACCTCACCACCCTCACAGTAAAGAATTTCTTCCTCACATCCAATCTAAACTTCCCTTGCTTAAGTTTGAACCCATTACCCCTTCTCCTCTCACTACAGTTCCTCATGAAGAGTCCCTCCCCAGCATCCCTATAGGCACCCTTCAGATACTGGAATGCTGCTATGAGGTCTCCAAGCAGCCTTCTCTTCTCCAGGATGAACAGCCCCAACTTTCTCAGCCTCTCTTCATACGGGAGATGCTCCAGTCCCCTGATCATCCTCGTGGCCCTCCTTTGGACTTGTTTCAACAGTTCCATGTCCTTTTGATGTTGAGGACACCAGAACTGCGCACAATACTCCAAGTGAGGTCTCACAAGAGCAGAGTAGATGGGCAGGATCACCTCCCTCGACCTGCTGGTCATGCTCCTTTTGATGCAGCCCAGCATACGGTTGGCTTTCTGGGCTGCAAGTGCACACTGCCGGCTCATGTTCATTTTCTCATCAACCAAAACCCCCAAGTCCTTCTCTGCAGGACTGCTCTGAATCTCTTCTCTGCCCAGCCTGTAGTTGTGCCTGGCATTGCTCTGACTCAGGTGGAGGATCTTGCACTTGTCATGGTTAAACTCCATCAGTTTGGCATCAGCCCACCTCACAAGCGTGTCAAGGTCCCTCTGGATGGCATTCCTTCCCTCCAACGTATCAACTGAACCACACAGCTTGGTGTCATCGGCAAACTTGCTGAGGGCACACTCAATCCCACTGTCCATGTCACCGACAAGGGTGTTGAACAAGACTGGTCCCAACACTGACCCCTAAGGGACTCCACTCATTACTGGTCTCCAGCTGGACATTGAGCCATTGAGCACAACTCTTTGCGTGCAGCCATGCAGCCAGTTCTTTATCCACCGAGTGGTCCACCTATCAAATTGATGTCTCTCCAACTTAGAGATAAGGATGTCAAGTGAGAGAGTGCCAAACGCTTTGCACAAGTCCTCTCACCACTAGGCATCTTTCTTCCCAATAGGCAAACAATACCCATCCAATCATTTCAAGATAAAAAGAAGTTGAATTTGTATTAATATCTTCCATAAACATTCCTTGGACTATTTTGTCTGCTTTGCAGTGTCTGAACTACTTAAATACATTCAAGTGAGTTTGGTATTGTAGTATTTTTAAAACATTATGAAGTTTTTCCATCAAGATTAGTTTTACTGACAACAGTAATATGTGCAGCCATAACTGGTTCCTAGAGAAAGCTAATTCTTCTAATTTTGAAGAACTTGTAATAAGATACAGAGTTTTCTGAACAACAGCATGGAACCTAGTCTGGACTAAGAGTCTAATTTAAGCAATTTAAGTATTTATGGAAAAAGACAGGAGAGGTATTATATACATAACTTCTTGCCTCCAGACTGTCATGTAATAAAGCAGTGATTAATGCAAGTATTTTATAAGCAAGGTAGAAATGACTGTTTGAATTTTCCTTTTCAGAACAATGCTCTTTGGAAGTCCAAAAGCACACTTTCAGACAAGCACAAAACCCAGACTGTGGCATGCAGAGAGCCACTCTGTCTTCGTTCACTGTGCTTGCGTTACTTTGCTTGAAATCCATTGCCTGCCATCACCACTATTTGCTGGCTAAGACCTGCCAGGTTGTCATGGCTTAGATGAAAAAAGAGGCTTATAAAAGGTGGAAGCAAGGACAGGCGGCCTGGGAAGAATACAGGGGTGTTGTCCAGGAAGCTAGGGACCAGGTTAGGAAAGCTAAGGCCCACTTAGAATTAAACTTGGCTAGGGATGTTAAGGATAACAGGAAGGGATTCTATAGGTACATTGCAAATAAAAGGCAGACTAGGGAGAACGTGGGCCCTCTCCAGAAGCTATCGGGAGAACTGGCTACCCTGGATTTGGAGAAGGCTGAGGTACTTAATGACTTCTTTGCCTCAGTCTTCACCGGAAAATGCTCAGACCATACCACCAAAGTATTGGAAGGCAGACGCAGGGACAGTGAGAATGAAGACCCTGCACCCACTGTAGGAGAGGATCTGGTTCGAGACCATCTTAGGAACCTGAATGTATACAAGTCCATGGGACCTGATGAAATCCATCCGCGGGTCCTGAAGGAGCTGGCAAATGAAGTTGCTAAGCCACTGTCCATCATATTTGAAAAATCATGGCAATCAGGTGAAGTTCCCGATGACTGGAAAAAGGGAAATATAACCCCCATTTTCAAGAAGGGGAAAATGGATGAGCCGGGGAACTACAGACCAGTCAGTCTCACCTCTGTGCCTGGCAAAATCTTGGAGTGGATTCTCCTGGAAGGCATGCTGAGGCACATGAAAAACAACAAGGTGGTTGGTGACAGCCAGCATGGCTTCACTAAGGGGAAATCCTGCCTGACCAATCTGGTGGCCTATGATGGGGCTACGGAACTGATGAACAGGGATAGAGCAGTTGATGTCATCTACCTGGACTTGTGCAAAGCGTTTGACACTGTCTCACATGACATCCTTGTCTCTAAGTTGGAGAGACATCAATTTGATAGGTGGACCACTCGGTGGATAAAGAACTGGCTGCATGGCTGCACGCAAAGAGTTGTGCTCAATGGCTCAATGTCCAGCTGGAGACCAGTAATGAGTGGTGTCCCTCAGGGATCAGTGTTGGGACCAGTCTTGTTCAACATCTTTGTCAGTAACATGGACAGTGGGATTGAGTGTGCCCTCAGCAAGTTTGCCGATGACACCAAGCTGTGTGGTTCAGTTGATATGTTGGTTTAACCATGCCAAGTGCAAGGTCCTCCACCTGGGTCAGAGCAATGCCAGGCACAACTACAGGCTGGGCAGAGAAGAGATTCAGAGCAGTCCTGCAGAGAAGGACTTGGGGGTTTTGGTTGATGAAAACATGAACATGAGCTGGCAGCGTGTGCTTGCAGCCCAGAAAGCCAAACGTATCCTGGGCTGCATCAAAAGGAGGGTGACCAGCAGGTCGAGGGAGGTGATCCTGCCCATCTACTCTGCTCTTGTGAGACCTCACTTGGAGTACTGTGTGCAGTTCTGGTGTCCTCAACATCAAAAGGACATGGAACTGTTGGAACAAGTCCAAAGGAAGCCACGAGGATGATCAGGGGACTGGAGCACCTCCCGTATGAAGATAGGCTGAGAAAGTTGGGGCTGTTCAGCCTGGAGAAGAGAAGGCTGCGTGGAGACCTCATAGCAACCTTCCAGTATCTGAAGGGGGCCTATAGGGATGCTGGGGAGGGACTCTTCATGAGGAACTGTAGTGAGAGGAGAAGGGGTAATGGGTTCAAACTTAAACAGGGGAAGTTTAGACTGAACATGAGGAAGAAATTCTTTACTGTGAGGGTGGTGAGGCACTGGAACGGGTTGCCCAGGGAAGTTGTGAATGCTCCATCCCTGGTGGTGTTCAAGGCTGGATGGGACATAGCCTTGGGTGGCATGGTTTAGTGTGAGGTGTCCCTGCCCCTGGCAGGGGGGTTGGAACTAGATGATCTTCAGGTCCTTTCCAACCCTAACTATTCTATGATTCTATGATGCTGGGACTCAACTCACTATGTTTCCTACCTATTTTTCTACCAAATCCTCTCAACAACAACAAAACTTGTCAACCAACAAGGATGAAAATGGGGAGGGCATACTCAGTAGAATTTACTTAAATAATAAACATAGGGAAGCTATTATAATGAGAGTTAATGTACCCACAGCTTGAAAACAGTCTCTAGCTGACTGGAATCTGGTCCGCGTAAGCTCAGAGTAAACCTCTTCAAATTTCATGTAGTAAATGTGCTGCTATAAGGATTTACATACAAAGTTCTTGTTATCTGGTTTAAATAGACTTCCTGTGCACTAGTAACAGAACATTACTATGGGACAGCCATAGTCTCTCTCTCATATAAGTTAGCGGCCTCCTTTTAATTCCTAGCAGAGATGTGACCACATCAGACTTTCTCACAACTAGTCCCTGTGACAGGATACTGATACCACAAAACATGTTATTTAGTGAAATATATTGTCATTGATATGAGGATGGAGACACTTTAATTATCTTGTATGGTGGCAAATATTTTTCGGTCCCATAAAAGCAATAGGAAACCAAAGTGTGGGAAACCAAAAAAGTATAAAGACTAAAGAGTTCAGCTTCTAATAAGCTGTTCCAGAGTCTGCAACTATGTCTTTGTAGGCAAAGGGCCTCTTCATTAAAAAGGGAGCTTTTAACCTTTTTGGGGTCGGAAAGCTCCACAAAGAAAAGTTTCAATAGCTATCCAGCAAATCTGTAATCCTTGGGAAATTTTCAAAATACAGATACAGAAAACCTGCAGTTATCTAGATGCAAATAGAACCACAGAAAGCTCCTTTTATTTATTTATTTTTTTACATGCCTTAGCTTCTATATATAATTGTCGTGGTTTAAGCTGTAAATCACGCAGTTGCTCTCTCACTCACTCCCCTCTCTTTCTTCCCCCTGCTCCCGGGTGGATGGGAGGAGAATCAAAAGAATGCAACTCCCACAGGTTGAGATAAGAACAGTTTAGTCACTAAAGTATAACACAAGTCCACGACTGCTACCACCAATAATAACAATGACAAGGCAAATACAAAGAAAGAGAATACAACTGCTCACAACCCGATACCAAGCCCGACCCAGTAGCGAACCCCCCCCCCACTTTGGGGTCTCTGCTCTCTCTTTTACATCCCGGGCATGACGTGCTGTGGTATGGAATAACCAATTTGGTCAGTTTGGGTCAGGTGTCCTGTCTCTGCTTCCTCTTGGCTTCTCCTGCTCCCTGGCAGAGCATGAGACTCAGAAAGTCCTTGGCCAGACCAAAACATTACCAAGCAATAACCGAAACACTGGTGTTATCAGCGCTGTTCCCAGGCCCAAAATCAAAAACACAGCGCTGCACCGGCTACCAAGAAGGAGAAAAATGACTGCTGCTCCTGAACCCATGACAATAATCAAACAAGATGTATAGATTTTGACTACTGCATTGATTGACTTCAAGGAGTTTTGGTTAGACAGCCATTATATTGCACAAATGCTGTCTCTCAACTGAATTCACCACACAAATCATTCTGTTGAAACTGGATAGCTAATTGACAGCCTTATAAAAGTAGAAAACAGTAAAAAAAATCTGATAGAGCATCTCACTAAAGTTTTATTTGAAAAGTTAAATGAATTCAAATTGGCTTCCATTGAAGCATTAAACTATGAATTGAGAAGTGATGAAGAGCCATGAACCAAGCAAGATCAGAAGATCTGTTGCATCAAGTCAGAAGGAATATTTTGCAGGCTGTCTCAGGAAACCCTATGAAGCCTGCTTTTATTCACCAGCTTCATTCAAAAGGGCTGGGTCAACCACAGCATATCCATTACACCTGCACTCTCCACTAATCCCACTGGGAAAGTAAGCATCAGCTCCAAGGACTTGTAGATCCTGTAGGTCACGCACAACTTTGTACCATGGAAATCTCTGTTGTGTTGTTTTTTCAGCTACAACTTTCTGCCATGACATTTTGGTTCTGACATCATGGCTTCAGCAGTAGGCTTCTGACTTTCAGATCATCTCAAAACCTTATTTTGATCCTTGGTAGTTCAGTTATTTTTCTCCTGATGTCGTGAAGGTTGTACAGACATCTGTCTATGGACGGTCACTATGCAAGAGTCAGTGGCTATTGCTTGCAGCTCAGTCATGGGTCTGCCAAATGACCGTGAAAAAGTGAAGTTTTTACCCAAGAATAATGCTATTTAGCTTTGTTGAATCTTTACTGAGTTACTGGTGAAAAGTGATTGATCTTATTACAATCACTCAGGCAAGATGACACATTTATTAGAAAGAGCACTGAGAAGATACTTTCCTATTTTAAGTCTGGCCACAAAGCTAAATGTTTTGCCTAATAATATCTAAATATTATGTATATTTTGGTATATTTTGATAAAGTGATATATTTTCCCATTGTTACACAACATTTTTGCCACACACGGAGCTGCACAAAAGGTGAATGTGGTCATTAACCCCTACCTGCTACAATGGTGACTAGAGCCACTTTATCAAGAAACAAGAAATATATATTACACATTCTCCCTTCATGCATGGTCCTTCTAAGACTATACTTTTATTATTATTAATTTCACACCTGACACCCAAGAATTCAGTAGTCTGAATTCTGAGGGAATATTACAACTACTTATATTCAAAAACACTGATAAATTGTGACATTTGAAGATAATGTCACTGAAACATCACAGATGGGATATTTATGTGCATTTCTGCATGGTCCAAATGACTGGGGGACTGTTAGAAGTTAATGGGTCTTACAATAAATTTCTCCTGGGAGTTAAGTAACGCAAAGTCTTACATATGGTCTGCAGAATCAAAGGAGGCAACAATTTTGTGAGAATCTGCAGAAAGAACAATACCTTCCTTACAGTCTTTTTAGTTCATATTTGTAGAAAGGTCCCACAGATTCATGTAGAATATCTTTGTGAGGAGTCACATTAATCATAGAATAATTAGGGTTGGAAAAGACCTCAAGATCCTCTAGTTCCAACCCCCCTGCCATGAGCAGGGATGCCTCACCCTAGACCATGTTGCCTAAGGCTCACTCCAAGCTGGACTTGAACCACTTCTTTGGGCAACCTGTGCCAGTGCCTCACCACCCTCACAGTAAAGAACTTCTTCCTCATATCTAACCTGAACTTCCTCTAAGTTTAAACCCGTTACCCCTTGTCCTATCACTATAGTCCCTGATGAAGAGTCTTTCTCCGGCATCCTTGTAGACTCCCTTCAGATACTAGGAGGCTGCTCTGAGGTCTCCACACAGCTTCTGCAGGCTGAACAGTCTGAACTTTCTTAGCCTGGTCAGAGTTATCTGTCTAAAACAATCAGTAAGAGAAAACCCAAAACCCAAACCACTGATGAGTCAGCTACTTCAGATCACACACGAAATGATGAGAACAAAGTAAGTTTGCTTGTGTGCTGTTGCAACAGTAAATGTATCATTGTGTGTTCCAGAAAGTGGGACTTGCGGCAAGTCAGTGGTGGCTATCTGCACATCTTTGGGAGTATTAAAGGAATAGAAATAATTCTTACAGGGCTTGTTCTGATCACGATTCCACTACTCAGTCCACAGACAAGTCAAACACTAAAAATAAACCACTCTACTAGCATACTTCAGATCATACTTGACAATACTAACCATGATAAATCCAGATCAACTTCGGTAGTCCTGGAGAGAGACAAATGGCTAACTTTGCACGAATCTGCCTGCAGCTATCAGATGTTACCAGATTATCAAGCGTGAAAAGCTTACAGCTCCCTAAGTACCGTTACACCATTTTCCCCAACTACCATATATACATTGTAAGGTGGTGTGTCTGTGGGGGGTGTGTGTGTGTGCACCTCCCTGTACATGTGTGAGAATACATATATGTATGAAACCTATCTACAAATATGCCTTTAGCCGCCTTTCTACCAGGAAGCCTTTCTTATTCAAATCTCCAAGTTCTGAAATCATCTGGAAGAGTTTAGAACCAAAGAAACATAGAAGTCAAGAGGGTCAAATAGCTAGCTTCCAAGTACTGTTTCATGCACACAACCATGTCAACTTTCATTGAGTGCAGAAGTTATTGAGGAATTTGAAGCACTTTGCTTTATATTCATTGATTATCGACTTTGACCTATAGCATCATTTAGCTTTCTTGAATCACACAAGATTACATGTGCATTATAGATTGATCAAATTGCTGAAAATACTGGAACACTGGTATTTTAACTTAGGGATAATTATGCATCGAAAATAAACAAGACGTAAAAGTGCTGAACAGCCTCTCCACTCAGAAATTATAAGGAGGAGTTAAGAGAAAGTTAGAAGACCTGCAACAGCTTTTACCAGCCCTTATCCTAGGCAAAAGAGCATTCTAAAACATATGACAAGCTATGAGCAGGTGGCAGCAGCACCCCTCATGAGCAAAGCCACATTTATAAACACAAAACACATTGCAACTTTGCAAATCTTGAAAAAGGACACTTTCAAGAAGTGCCCAAGTTTCATGAGCTCAGTAAAAAAGTCTCTTGGAAAATTTTCTGAGAGAAATAACTGTTTTCTTTCTGCATGAATTGAAACCCTTAACTTTCGCTAATGGTCAACAGGAGCAATTTTTTCACTTAAATCAGTTTGCTTGTTGCTATATTGAATGAGCAGTAATAGGTAAGGAGTAGCAAGTAGGTTTCATGGATCATTGGGCTGCTAACAAATGGCAGAAGTCATACAAGCTTATAAAGGAAGGAAAAGAGGAAAGTTTACAGTATTTTTTTTTTAGCCTAAAGGGAAATTTTAGATAAAGAAAACAAAGACACTGACTTCTGTTGAAGTAGGAAGGAAAGAAACCTGGCTCCAGATGGATTACTCATAGAGCATTCCACAAGAACAGCCTTGCACACTGGTGCAGACAGGAGACTAGGAACAACTGTATTGTGGTGATGCAAACCTAGCAAGCATCCTACTCCTCTACTCTTCACTGGCATTAACAACATGCTCTTACATGATGTTAAGTCTATTAACTTGATCCATAGAGCAGATAAACACAACTATTGCTTAACATCAACATCTCTGCTTTCCACAAGTTGTACTAGATCAAACACCCTTAGCCTACCTACAAGAAAGGGAAAGGAAAGGAGTAGAGCTTTACAACAGCCCTGCAAGACAACGCTCTGAACCTGCCCTTAGGTCAGGCTGGCAGCCTCCTGCCAGAGCCAGACTGCTCCCTTATCACCTCTTTCTCCAGAGAGATGATGGAAGGCAGCAACTCTCACTTTTAATAGAGTTTCACCCATTTACCCAGGTGATAATTATTTCAGCTATCCCTTACTAGCAATTAACAGCTACTTTCACCATGTGTAACTGCTTTCTGCAATGTATGTCCTACCCTGATTAGTTGCACCTAATTTGGTCAAAATGCTTGTTAAATCACTAAGCCCCATGAGAAAGTCTGAATACAGGAACTGGACCATGAGAGAATCAGCTTTGAGAGAATCAGCTTTGATTCCTGGTAACATATAAGAAACTGTTTCTCTTCACTATATTGCTATCAGCTTTAAACAGTTGAGTCCTAATCTCCCACTCAATCAATGTTCAAAATCTACTGAATGCTTTAATCATCAACCAAATGTTTTTTTTAAGGAGAAGCAGGAAGTATCCTTTAATACAGAGGCAGCAATTTTGAAACCTCTGTTTTTCTTCAGCTGACTGAAGAAAAATTACAATTCCTGCAGACGGCTATAGCATCACAACAAAGTTACACTGCAGAGATTTGCTCTTTGGGGAAAGGCCCCATGTCTAAGAAGTCGGCTGAAGATCTACATCATGCTCTGGATGAGTGTAACCTTGATCCAGTAAAAACAGCTTTGGGCTTTACCCCCGAATAGTCAATGAATGCTGACTGGTGACTGTAGGAATACAGGACCTCAGGCACCCATTTCTAAAATGAAACTAACATCAGTAACACTAATTATGAAATATAGCCTATTTTCATGTTTCTCAAATGAATATAGTGTAGCAATACTCCTAAGATATTTGAATTTATGAGTGAATAGAAAGCTGTTGAACTCTAAGAGGGAGAGTTTCAAAGGCACAAACCACACTTAACTTCCAATTATGCCTTGGAAAATGTCCCACTAATGGCTAATATAGCTGATTTATTTTCATAAACTTTAATTACTTCACACTTTTTTTTTTAAACTGAACAGTATAATCAGTTCAAAAGAGCAGTTCAAACACAACACAATGCACAAACTAAAAGAGATCTGCTCCAATGTCAGGTTTAAATTCCTTATCAATTCTAGTATTTAGACATTTAGATAAGTGTGAATATTGGCACTAGTTATAACATCTATATACAACAGATTTATTAGCTTATATTAAATCTGATTACTAGCATTTTAACTGGAAGAGATTTTACCAATGTTATTTGGATCAAATAGTTTGGGATGAAGACTATATTTTTATTTTGGCTAGTATAAAGTCAGGAGTTTCTCATATTTTACATTTCCATTTAGTTTTGCATATTACATTTAGTTATACAAGCAACAGCAGCAGCAAAGATCTGGCTCATTATTGGGACAGCTTGCAATTCCAGTACCTGGGAGATCCAGCAGGACAGTAAGGAAAAAACATGCAATTTTAGTTCTCCAGGCGTGCTATTCCCTTGCAATCCAGGTGTAGGCTGAGACATTTGGTAAGCATTCAGTGTGATTTAGTGTCAGATTTCTTACAGCAGAGGTCCTGTGTTTTATGTATTTTTACACATAAGAGTCTTAATTAAGGTGTTTTACCTGCCCTAAGGATTTTGAGACTCTTCTGGAAAGAGCCTGGCGGCAGTCAGGCCTGCCTGCTCTGCATATAAAGAGCAGGCACCGCCTGCTAAAAAGCAAGAAAACATTGCCCTCTAGTGCTGAAACAAAGCAGAGGCTGCAACGTCCAAGAGGGGCTTTTAAGTCTTGTTTCCCAAGATACTCGCCTGTCTCATGCTAACAGAACTAAGGCTTGGTGTAATTAGCTGTTTTGTGGGCAGATTTCCCACCTTTCCCACGGAGGGCAATCTTCCAGATCCAGTAAGCCCTCAGAGTCGTGCTGACTGACTCGTCAATGTCACCAAAACTAGAACATGGCCTCACAGAGGATGTTTCACTTGATACAGTTTTATCTTTTGATAAAATCTTAATTGGAGTTTCAATAAGGAGCAAGATTCCAGCAAGCAGACAGAACTGCAGAACAAGGGAAGCAGCAAAGGGGGGCAAATATTCTTACAGTTATTAGAGTGATTTTCATTTCCTAGTGATAGGTGTGATTTCTCTTTATTTCTTCCCTCATGCATGAGACATTACTAAATTCAGAACAATTTTTCTCATTTCTGTTAACTTTTGTGCATGGATAAACTACCCACCTTACTCACTTTTTGGCCAGTTGATGTATAACACAAGTAGAGCTGTTGATGGACTTGGCCACCCTACCGGCGTACTAATCTCTTGGCAAGTTTCTGAGAAAGGTAAAGCAGATAGAATTCTGAACCTGACAAAGTCACAAATAGCCTTGGCAAGAACTCCCTCTGTAAACTGTGAGAGCATCAACAAGTCTCTCATGGGCAAGTATACCTATTAATTCACTCCTTCAACATTCTGTTCATTGCTTGACAAGCTTTCAAAAGCAGTAGGAGAGCAGTATACAAAGCATTTCAAGAAAAATTAAAACTTTTCATTTGCATTTTCAAAATCCTGAAACAACACAATCAAGAGGTTCCTTAGAATCGTGTACCAGAGTCCTAAAATATACTGGTGGATGATTTTTTCCCTATCTTTCTTACAAGCATTTTCCAGTTTTAGGTGTAAAGCTTAGGATGAAGGAGTAGTTTCCAGAATGAAATTCAAAAGTGTAATCTGAGTTAATGGAGGAGGACGCATCAATTAACAACTGCCTGCCTAGAATGTTTCTTCCTTGCAGCTCAAAAATGATTCATTGTTTAGAGTCTCACATTGTTCCAATAAGTAAACAATATAAATAATTCAGAAAGACGTTAATTCCTGTATCAGCCCATAGAGGAGCATTGGCTATTTATTCAGTTACTTTTAATTGCCTTTGAGTCATGTGATTTACTTTTACCAATAGTATTTTTTCATAAGTTTAGGTAGAACTACCAGGAATTGCACAAGGGCTTCAGAGCTGGCCAGGCAGTCAGGTTATACTTCAGCCATATAGTATAGCAGGGACAGACCAAAGTCCCGGTCCTTCAGCTGGAGGTGTCATTTCAGACAGCCCTTAAATGGGCTGTAAAGTACTGATCACTCCAGGTACAGAATGGAAACTGGCAAGAAAAGTTCTGCAAATCTTTCCTCAAAGTCCTCTCATGCCTTTCACTTCAGTTTCATTAGTTTCATGGTCCAACATAGAATTTGTTGCCCCTTTAAAAATACTTCTGAAGTGTGAAACTGACATGGAACATGGCTCAGTATTTAACAAATATTTACTTTATCCTAATTTTGTCCTGAAATCCTCAGTCATTCACATTTGTAATAGCAATGGACCATTTTAGATGAGAAGTGTCCATAAATGAAGAGATACATGTCCTCAGAAAGTTGTGTTCAGACTTTATACCCTAGGAATATGGGAGAGCTCTTTAATGCAGCTTATCTTAATACATCAAAAAAACCAAGTGACACTGAGTGCTCCTCAAACTGTTCATAAACTTCCCTCTTAACTGAGATTACCAGTATCAATCACCGACTTTATCAACATGTGTGTTTAATTGCCTTATGGATTTTGTTGTATTTACTCTTCCTCTGCTCCTTGTTGCAGATAATGTTAAGAGTCTTCTTCATTGATTATTGGCAGCTGCTGCTTTCTGACAAAACTTCTTTCAATTTAGCTTTCTGGATTCTTTGACTTCCTACTCCAACAGCTTTATAACGTCCCTGACAGCTTCATAAATGCATTGCAATGGTCACATGAACATCTTGGAAGGGGAATCGGCACCTCTGCATCTCCTTGTTCCCATGGCACTTTAGGAAGAGAGAACCAAAAGAGCGGCAAGTCCAACAGAAGCTGGAAATCCTGCGAAAGATGAATCTAATTGTGAAGCTGCGCAGAAGTTTCAGAACACTAGTCATTCTTCTGGCTACATTCTGCTTGGCAAGTATTGTCATTTCTGCCTATTACCTCTACACCGGCTACAAGCAGGAAATGGCCTTCGTGGAAACCACTGGAGAAGCAGAGTGTGAAGACCTCAAGCTTCTACCGTATAGGTCTGTGAAGCTGAAAACGGCTAAGCCAATTGATCCATCTAAAACTGATCCCACTGTCCTCCTGTTTGTGGAAAGCCAGTATTCCCAGCTGGGGCAAGACATCATAGCCATCCTCGAATCCAGCAGATTTCAGTACCACATGGTCATTGCACCAGCTAAGGGGGACATTCCTCCTCTCACAGGAAATGGAAGAGGAAAATACACGATTGTTATATATGAGAATATTTTAAAGTATGTATCCATGGACTCGTGGAATAGAGAGCTTCTGGAAAAATACTGTGTGGAATACAGTGTTAGCATAATTGGTTTTCATAAAGCCAATGAAAACAGCTCCCCCACTTCAAAACTGAAAGGATTGCCATTGCATCTTTACAATAATGTGGCCCTCAAAGACTGCGTGGTAAACTCTCAGTCTCCCCTGCTGCGTATAACCAAAGCACCAAGGGTTGAGAAAGGTCCACTGCCTGGCGAAGACTGGACGGTTTTTCAGTTTAACCATTCTACCTATCAACCCGTGCTTTTAACTGAATTGCAGACCTCCAGACCACACCTCTCAGCACTGCCAAAGGCTGCTCGGTATGCAACTGTCATCCAAGATTTGGGGCTTCATGATGGGATTCAGAGAGTCCTCTTTGGAAACAACCTGACCTTCTGGTTGCACAAACTAATCTTTATTGATGCCATCTCTTTCTTATCGGGGAAGAAGCTCACCCTGTCCTTGGATAGGTATATTCTGGTTGACATAGATGACATCTTTGTTGGGAAGGAGGGAACTAGGATGAACATCAACGATGTGAAGGTAAGGCAAGAACTGGGGGATACCATGTGTGCAAATGGATATTTAAAAAGAGACAAAGCTTGAAACAGCTGGCAAGCTCCATTTCCAGCTAAAGGCTGAAAGTGCACAAGAATAGCTAGCAGATACAGAAACTGTAACTTAAGATTACTTTACAAGTCTGTTTACCCACATACATAGACATGTATTTATGTATGTGTATGTACATTGATACACAGAGATGGCCTGATACAGTAATGCATATAGCAAATGTACTGGTTGCTTAGTGCATCTGAGTAACAAAGGAGACTTTTTATATCTGATATGAGAGATCTTTCTTTAAACTAAATAAAAGGATCTCTGTTTCTCAAGCAGGTTTGCTGCTAAGATACCTGCATTTTCAGATAGCACCATGTTTTACACTGCATTAATTTGGTTTTCACCTGTGCACACACATACACATGTATGTCTGTGGCATATACAAAATACCATCTAATAGGCATTTTTTTTATTCTTCCTTTCATTATTTCTTAAAAGTAGATGGAACAATAGAAGATGGTTGCCTTTTAAAATCTCACATAACTATCACAACATTTAAAAAGAACAAAAAGAGTAAAAGGAAAAAAAACCTGTAAAAGTTACAGTCACATTTTGACTTAAAAAAAATTAGCAAGATGATTTTCATTAGCAGACTGGCAGATCAGCGTTTAAAGTTCCTAGTGGCAGGATGGAAGCATAGCCTATACTTAGCAAATGATATAAACACCTGATATGGTGAAAAGCCCACAGACTATTCTTTGGAGGCTCTTTGAAACTTATTTCGTAGTCTGTAGTATCCAGGGGTATTGTTAGATTTGCTTAGAGTAACTTTCAAAGATGTGTGCAACTTGGACAGAACTCAATAGCATGACAATTATTTCCTTGCAATTTTCCACATGTGGGAATTGTATGTTCAGAGATTAGCTGAAGTTCCTAAGCATGCAACATTATATTCTTAAACCTTTACTCTAAAAGTTTTGTTCCTGTAAATACCCCAATACTTCCATGAGCAATAGGCAAGCCTTTTTTTTTTAAAACATGTATTTCTATTTTATTACTTAATTCTTATTTCCATTTCTACAACTTCTCTATTCAGCCGCCTCCTCATGCAGTTCAGTAAGACAGATATCAAAACACCCAGAAAAAGCAGTAGTCGCATATACAGTTAGAACTATTTTGCGCATTAGAACGGATCAGGTAATTCTATTACCCAAACCAGGCATATGAATGCTCATCAGGCTGATTTCTGGCACGAGGCACTTGCAGTGCCTGGTATCTTGGTATGTGAGCACTGTACACAAGCTCAGTGCTCAAGTGGTCTCTCTGGAAATATATGTAAAATGCTCTGAGAAAGGGCTTGTATACAAGAGGAAATTAACTGAAAAGGCAATTGTGGAACAAGGTTTTCAGCAGTAGCTTTCCGCCTGTACAATTTTGAGAGCGTCTCTTCCTGATGTGGTTTGCACCACTAAGGAAGTCTATTATTCTACATTGGGTAAGAGCCTCTATTATGATAAGAAGAGTGTCCACAGAGAGACACTTGGAAATTCAAATCATACTTTTGACTGGAATAATCTCACTAAGAAAAAAAAAAAAAAAACAAGTTGCCTCCTTCATTATCCAGCAATCAATATCACTAGCTATTAGTAGCCTGTGCTTGGGGGAGCAGCTGCACTTCAATGCTCTTTATTATGGGAGACAAGGCAGAAAACTCCAGATCCAGGGGCTTGAGTAGGAGGCAGATGGCGGAACTATAGCTGTTAAAAAGCATTCAGCATCAGTTTTACACGCTGCATACATTTATCCATCTGAAAACTGAGCAGTCCATACTGCTGAGTATTTTGAAAATAACAAGAAATATCATCTGCTAGGACTCAGACATTTTCCTTAAATTATTTTTCTAAAAGAATGTGTGCTGAGTCTTCTTTTTATATATTATGTTTGAGTAAAGGTATGAAGGGAAGCTTCCTTTCTATCCGCATTTCCTGAGTGCAAAAGTAACATCCCACTTCCATCACGAAACCACCAACAGTACCACTCAGGAGATGAATCCTCTCTTCACCTCAAACAAGAAATCATGCCACAAACACGGACCATGTGGAGAAATCTTTTGCAGGCACAGGCTCAGAACCAATCTTCCCATCAGACAATCTTTTGGGGACAATAAAAATTGTATCTCACTTTTGGAAAATGTTCACATGTAAATCCACTCTGCAACTTGACCATCCATTGATATTCTGTCCTTAACATCGTTGATTTCATTTCAGAGCAGTTACCATGTACGGGTTTGTTCCTCAGGGTATTTCACCAACACTTGTGACACAAATCAGTCCATTCTTATAGACTGGACATTCCCAGAATACATACACATTCAAAACAGGATGCTTGCTAATGAACATCATAACACAAAATCAGAGTGTACATTAGTTAGTTTACAGTAAAGGATAATTACAGCCAGTTAGCAAACAATCTTCCACTTGGGGAAGAAGGCAATTAAGAACCAGTGGGGCTTTCTTCATCCCTTAAGGCAGAGCGGCTTTTTTGCTGGAAAGGCAAATATAGCAGAGGGAGACATTTAAGAAGCTGATGTGCAAGTGGCATCAAAGTACTTTCGTGGATTTGGAAGAAGCAGCTGTGAGCAGGTGATCTGAGAGGGTTGTATTTTCAGGGCAGGTGAGAGGCTGTTTCTGACATATGGAGGCAGCATGAGATTTAGGGGCAGGTTGTGCTTGTCCTAGAGGGGTATGATAAGGGTGGAAGTGTGAATGACTCCAACAGCTAGAGGGATTAGAACAGCATCTGTATGTTGTTCAACAAAATGTGGCAGAACTTGGACCATCTCTTTTCTTTCTTGAACTGTGTATTACAGGTACATTTAGCACCAAAAACCCCAAACACCCACCATCAAAAAAAAAATACAACCAACAACCAACCCCCACAGTCTACATGTATGATGTGATGCACCTCAAAAATAATACCGTTGTCCCCTGCAATGCAAGTTTAAACTGTCAGATTGACAATAAAAACTAAAATATTTATTATTTATACAGAGCTTTCAAAAACAAAACAAGAGAACCATATAATGCAGGGCTTGTAATGAAACAGTTTCTTAGCACAGAACAATCCACTGCATTATGCCTCTATGCCACTACTTCTCCAGTTCCTTCAATTTTCGTCATTTGTCGCTGCAAGCAGTGGAGGTTCACTTTGCAGAGGTATACAGACTCCCTGGTACGCTCTCCTTAGGTGACACTTACACCCATGTTTCTTGATAATGCCTTCCTACACGGCAGATTCCCAGGTGCATGCAAGAATACAACTGAACAGTTACAGTCCTCCCAGTTGCATGAAAAATACAGGTAAATAGCATCACTCTGTTCAGCCTCTTAGGTTTTTCCTTCTTCCAGGGACCAAACATGTAACAATTGCCAACCCAAAGGGCATTTGAATAGAAATGAGGTTTCTGATAACAGTATTTGTATGGAACAATAAAAGACAAGTAACATCTTCCTGTGTAATTACTTCCTACAAGTCAAATGTTATTATCCCCTCACAGAGCCATTTCTCAGTTAGGTTCTTCAGGGATATGTATAGTTATGCAAAAGGTGCCATCAGCTAGAGAAACAGAGATTAGAGAACAGAGTTATTGTGGGCTCTGCTTACCACAAAAGATCTCCTAGTCCTTGTATTATAGAAGTTGTGCAAGGTCATGTCTGGCTAAGTAATTAAACAGGAACTCAGCGGAGCCACAGAAAGCTGTTTTCCCAAGCTTTGCAGGTATCTATCTTGAGCCTAGTGAGCTTCTGCAAATGAATTTCTCCCTTTTTCTCCTGCCCATCTATTATCTTACTGATGGATTTTAGAAGGCAAAAGACTCAAGAATTCATCAGTTAGTTCACAGAATTACCTCATTTGTGTACTTGCAAATTACATTGGTTCCCAGCCACACAACAAGATGATGATCACCATCACCAGTGATTTATTAAAAAGCATAGAAATCTCCGGTTAATCTGTGTCTGGGATTACCATACTGAGAAAACAGAGAACTTTTACCTTCACAGTTTCCTTTTAACTGAGTACAGAGTTGTGCTACCCAAACATCTAGCGAGAACTTGCTGAGTCTTTTTTGTTGTTGTTGCTATAGTAAGACCTAGTGCAACATTTACATTCTTGGGAATGTCATTTGGGTTACTGCTAACTGCCGTCCTTTCTTCCTGCAACACCAAATAGCCCATCTGCATTCTCCCATCTTTTTCCACTCGAAGCTTCAGTCCACTTACTTCAGTGGAAATAAACATTACATTAGGGTCTGACAACTCTTCACTTCCACAACTCTTCACTTTCTTTGACCTTCATCATCATTAGAATTCCTTGAATACTTCAAGACTGTGATATCTTTTTCATTTTAGCATTTTAAAGACAGGAATTCATGTTGGAGTCACATCTTTTCTGATAATTCTAAATTAAAGAGTGCTGGCCTAGCAGGAGGCTGAGCTCCATAACCGAATCTCTCCGGCATATGCATTTTCTGATCTTTCTGCATGAACAATTGATTTCTGCTGGAATAATTAGAAATGCCAGGGCCATGCCACGAGGCATGGCTGAAGGATAGTCAGTACAAAGCTGCAGGTGGGCACAGAGTGGGTAAAGCTCTCCACACTGCTGTATGCAAACCCTCTTCTCTGTCTGTGCGAAGTCTAAATGCCTTTTGAAAGAAGGATTTTAATATTAAACTGTTGTAGACTAATGCTTGTTCTTGCTTCAGTTCTGCTGGGATGCCTTACCTTTTGTGCTGTTTGGAGTTGCTGTTAGGGACTCAAGCCAGACAAGTGGATGAGGAACCTGTTTAATGAGAGACAGTAATGTATTTCTGCATCCCTTCACAGAATTTGGCATCTAGTGTCACAGAATCTGCCCAGCTTTCTGTAGAGAAACTTGCTACCAGTGGTCAAGATCAGAATTAAGAGTCTGGGAGGATTATAACAAATACTTGGATTTCTAACTCAGGTTTTTGAAGAGTTTCTCTGGATGCTCTGCTCTCTTCTGGCCATCCTGCACTCACACTCAACTGTAGAGAAGTTCCTAATGGAAATAACAGTAGCCCAATACCTCAATCTGCAACCAGTTACTTCCAAATGTACTCAATATCAATCTCCAAAACTCCAAGTGCTTCGACAAAATTTGAAACTCCTGGCACTATAAATACACACTAAAAACACTTTTTTTTTTTTTGTTCATTCATTTGCAGCTTTCTCCTTCAGCAGAAGCTACAAACAGCAATTGATTCCTTGCTGATGAGATATAACAGTCATCCCTATAGTCTTTTTATAATAATAAAGTCCTGCCAGTGAAGTAACCACACCAATGGACAACACAGAAGAAACTGAAAACACAAGATGTATGAGCATAGGAGGCTAGAGGAGACAGCTGAGCATTAGTCATTATAGGCTGTGTTGCTCCACTGTCACCATTTAAAGTACTTGAGAGTGGCAGTGAAGAACATAATGAAGCAAAATACTGGAGTTCACACTTTTGGATGGTCTAAAGAAAATTAAAAATTAATGTAAAATGAGCTGAGAAGGTATTATAAGAAAAATTTAATGATCAGACAATCTTTCTAAAAATGGGAGTGTCTGCTGCATTCTGCTTCAGCTGAGATAACACTTCATTCAATATTTTCCCTGTTTAGGTCTCTTGAATCCCCTAATTCTTTCTGCAGCAATTTGGGCGTTGAATACTGCTCAGGTGCCTTGTCAAGATACATCACACAAAATGTTTCATACTATTTTTTTTTCCTTTTTCAGTAAAGCCTGTTCTTCCATACATCCCTTTGCCATCAGCAAAACCTTTATTTTCCTCCTTGGTCGCCTGGTGGATTAACTGTCTGTCCAAGCACCCTGCCTGAATTATAATAGATTTGGGGGTCCCTCATCTTCCAGGTTTCCCACCAATGATATGGTAGGTTTTGACAGTGTTTTATAGAGTCTTGCCAGAAAACAAATTCTGGTGGCTCTGATCTTCTAATTCTTACATTTCACTAGTGTAGACAATTACATTCCTTCCCTGTGTCCCACATGTTATAGGGGTACTTCTATCATATGGTCTAAGCAAGATTTTCCTGTGTTTTCCTCACTCAGTGCTCTTTTTTCCCAGAGGGCACATTGGATTTTTTGCCTGTGGGGTTACAAGATGCCAAGCAGGACAATTTGATTCTGCTGTACAAGCACTTCAGAATTATCACAAATCCCTTTCGTTTTTTTCCAAAAGAAAAGAGGTTTACTCTTTCACAAAGCAAGCAAAACAGAGAAAAATCATCCATTTTTCTTCTTTTTAGCTAGCAATAAGAACTCAACAGAACTTCAGTTTTGAAAAGATTAACAATTCTGAACTGTTAAAAACCAGCACAATACCTGTTAAAATATAGAAAGGGGAGAGTTTTTCATTATCGGTCTAATTCAAAAAGATCTAATGCTCACAGCCTGTGCTCAGCATCACTGTCTATTGAAAAATTCCTATGTCTATGCTTCCACTAATTTCCTGGTTTGTACTGATTTCTCAAATCCTTTCTCCAAAGTAATTCTGAAGTCATAGGTTGTGTCATACTGGAGTATATTTCCAGGATATACATGGTATTCTATTTAATTTAGCTTCATTTAATTCAGTTTAAATCATTTTCATAACATTTAGGAAATCTGTAGGAGTCAAACCACATGGCTGCTTTATATCAGCCTCTCAGGAGGCCCACATTAACCTGAGTTTTATAACAATGCATATTAGTTAAAAAGGAGCAGTAACAATTGTTTCCTGTATAGCAAAATAGGAATCTATGAAATTATCAAATATCTTTCTAGAAAGGCTAGGCAATGCAGGCTTAAAAAGCAGTCACAATTACTGCTTTAAAAGCACTTGATGCAGCAATAAACACATTACCATGAATGCTATATATAATGCAGTTATTTTAGTAGCAGCATTACTTAAGTAACTTTAAATATGCTTTTGTCATCCAAATGCGAGCAGAAAACACTTAGAGCAAAAGCTCAATTTAGCATCATTGGCATTATTCAAATGATTTGAAAATGACAATGCTCAGAAACAGGGAAACAAGGTGAATAGATGGAAGGATAGACAAACAGATGAGATCATAGAGAAAATCTCAAAGAGAAAATGAGAACTTTGAAACTCAAAATATTTAGAAATAATTAACTAGGCATTTTCTGCCCACCTCTGTATCATGACATAGTATGAAACCAAATCTTCATTTATTTCTGTTTTCAAATCCTTACACACATCATTTGAACAATCAATATAACCATATAGCTATATAACATGTATACTCACCCAAATTAAATCTTATGGTCTTCTTTATATCTTCTATGAATACAGCCATAACCCACTGCAATTAATACTTTCACTTCTAATCTTATACATCTCCACCTGTCTTCTGTCCATATAGTCAGAATAATGTAAGGACTTTTAGGTAAAAGTTACCAAATGCCAGCTTATGCAGAGGGCAGAGTAAGAGCTGCACCTCAAACACTGGGATTGGTGTCCCTCTGAAGCGCAAAAATACTTTCTAGTTGAGGGACACTGTCTGTTAATTATCAGTCCTGAAGGCAAGCATCACATGCCAGCATGTGGAACTTCAAAAGTGATAAATCACAATCAGATTACGATACAGAAACCAGAATGAACTTCAAGCTAAACACCAGCTTCATTTCAGAACAAAATTACTTTGGTCTAAAGAAAGAAGGGGCTAAGCAAGTTGGGGCTGTTCAGCCTGGAGTAGAAAAGGCTGCATGATGACCTCATAGCAGCCGTCCAGTATCTGAAGGGAACCTGCAAGGACGCTGGAGGGGGACTCTTCATTAGGGAATGTAGTGACAGGACAAGGGGTGATGGGTTTAAACTGAAAAAGGGGAAGTTCAGGTTAGATACAAGGAAAAAGCTCTTTACTGTGAGGGTGGTGAGGCACTAGAACAGGTTGCCCAGAGAAGTGGTGAATGCTCCATCCCTGGCAGTATTCAAGGTCAGGCTGGACAGAGCCTTGGGCGACATGGTCTAGTGTGAGGTGTCCCTGCCCATGGCAGGGTGCTGGAACTAGATGATCTTAAGGTCCTTTCCATCCCAAACCATTCTGTGATTCTATGATTCTAAAATCTAGGATATAAACACTGCTTCTAGTGAGCTGTTCATTCATCTATGGGAAGATTTAGGCTTTCCTCAAAGAGATGGACAATTTTCATATGTTTTTCCTTTTCCTCTGGCCATATACAGAGCCCAAATACTTTTACAGAGACATAAAAACAAATGAACTCCTGCCTCCATCGTTCAACATGAGTCATGCATAGTGTGGAAGAGTTAGAATGAGTCATATATTGCTTTCAGCAGAGTTTGCTGGAGAATAGTGCTTTGCATACAAACACATTGATTCGTCTGGAGAAATTAACATTGCAAGAAACTATTCTATTTAGGAAATTTCATATGGTCTATGTGCAGCTACTTTAATAAATAAAAAAAATGAACAATTTCACAGAACATTTGAAACTGTGACAGTTTGATATAGTTATTTCACTGCTGAAGAGAACGTCTGTGCATTGGAGAGTTACTTGGGTTTCTCTGCAATGATCATAAACACACACACAAAGAATCAAATTTGATGAGAAAATCATCCTGACTTTTACATTTATGTCACCAGATAATTTTCTGGTGCAAAGCATTCAGGGTTTGCTGTGAAAGCATGAGCTACAATGAAACACTACATGATGCATTCTGGTTTTCCACCAGATGCCAACTATCTAGACCTGATAGTCAGTTTTTTGACCTATGACTATTGGTATGGAAACTCTCCAGCCCTTTGTGGAAACACAAATCAAGGTTCTCATCTTAAAACCAAGAGCAGCGACGGGTAAACCCTTTGTTATTCATGAGTGTTTAATTTATCTTTTAGGAATGGCTGATAGTTTCCCCAACCAGAGCGGTGATCCTAGAAAGAGGTACATATCTGGGACTCGTCTCTCACTTTATAGAAGACCCTGCAACAATGCAGTATCACTCAGGCTTTCAAAGGATGATGCCAAGAACCTACAGACGGTAGACTCTTTCTCCTGAATAAGGCTAACATCTGCGCACACCAGCTTATCAATGCACCAGCAGTACTGAATTGTCTGCATTGCCAAGTTCCAGTACTTGTTATCATTTTGGATAATTCTAGGTTTAGGTTCTTTTTTTTATCATTGCCAAATATATGTAGCAGGCTGAACCAGAAATACATGAGATATCACATTGTTCTCCATGACCATGGAACACCAGAATACTAACTTGTCTCAAATGCAAACCTGTGCTTTGCTACACAGGGCACCCCAGGTTGCTGCCCCAACTTCTTAAACCCCCTGACAAAGAGACTCTCCTTTCATGTGGTTTTGCTGCCAGCACAGCTGATTACTTGTTCTCCAGGTCAGGGTTGCTCCCATTTCTTTACTGCTGCACAGATACTAGCAGTAACAAGGCTTTCCAGTAAAACGCCTGCTCCTTCACTGTCAGCCTATTCTTAGTTTGGTAGTGGAATGCCAACATCAGTTTTAGTTTACCTTCATTTTCATTTCCTGCCCTTCAATGTCTTATCCACACATTTCTTAGCACTGCTATCTTCACATCCCTTGTGCGGTGCCTATTCTTAATGCACAGTGGTACCCTTTCCAAGTGATGAACATGGATGTAGTGCAGCTTTGTATCCAACTGTAATAGTTTTCTGCAGGCAGGAAACACAATTACTACATAAGTACAGGAGGTGAGAGGAATAACCTTATGGGCCAAATGCACCAGGCAATGTTCTTATGAGTTTTTTTTTGGAATAAGAAAGAAAAGTAATTTGAGAACTGCTGCCCATAAGGCAGCATCACCCACAGAGAGGAAGCCACACAACATTTTTATTTTGCTGTCAACCTTTTATTCTGGAAACATTGCCCTAATGAAGTAATATTTCTGCTTACAATTAGTCTGCTCTCTCTGTCAGAATATGCAGTGGTCCTAAGATCAAGGTTTCTAACTATCTATGAGATTCAACTGCATAAGACCTTACTGTATAAGTGCCTTTCCATTTATTAAAATCATATTTCTTTCACATTCTTGGTTTTACTATTTAATATAACCTTATGTAAAAACCTCACTAGTTCTACAATACTTACATAAAAATGATTTCTGAGTGCTATGAATTCATTTCTCAAAAAAAGTATAAAATAAGTTTTTGATCTCATTGGCAATTATAATCTTATAGCACAAGGCTATTTAGTGTCATCTCCTGTTGCTGAAATGTCTAAAGTTGTAATGGAAATATTAAATATAATAAATTATAAATTCAATAGTTACAATATTTTATGCAGAATACTTTATAGAAGTTAAGAAGCCCTCTTAAGAAATGCCAGGATGAAAAAACCTGTATTTCCTTTAAAACTTTAATTGAATTTCATTTTCAGAAGTAACAAGTAGATGAAAGGATAAGTTATTCATAATTTCCTGCAAACTAGTGTATTAGTAAAAATACTTTGGAGCTTTCTGAACAGTGTTTTGGTTCATTAGGACTTGATTTATTGCAACACATTGCATGTATTACAGGTTTCTGATTTAAGACTCCAACATTTAGTATTGATTAGCAGAGCATACTATAAAAAGCTCTTGTATTTCCAGTTAAGATTGGCACAGAGAGACTGCTAAGATAATGTGCTGTCCTTCACATCTGAGAGATTATTTAAGAGCAACTTTGCCTGTTTAGTCAGAGATTGTCTTACCCAGGCCTGTCATCCAAGCCCATAGAGCTCACAAGGGTGTTTCTGCAGATAGGAAGAAAAGTAGTTTAGCAAGTTGAAATTCTTGAAGTTGAGTGAAACTCTTTCCTTTTCTCTTTTTTAAATTAATTTGTTTATTGTTTTACTGGGGTTTGTTTGGTGGGTTTTTGTTGTGAGACCAGCTCTCCTAAACCCTGGATTCTTTTTAATAAAATGAATCTCCTTTTTTGTTTAATTAGCAGTGAGATTTGCAACAAGCTAGCAAATGTCAGAGTAGCCTCTTTCTTTCTCAGGCAGCACATTTGAGCAGTAAAGCCATTATCCCACCTCTGGCTCATTTTGGAAAAGCAAAACCTGTAATTGGCTGTTTTAACTTTCACCTGAAAGAAAGCAATGCCTCCCCATCGCCAAACATACTCTATTAGTATAACATCACCTCAATGTTCATCTCTGGTATGATGTTTTCTTGAGGAGATAAACCTACAGATATTTTTCTTTCCCTTCAGCAGCTCAAATGATGCATACCATTTACCAAGCTATGACAGTTTCTTTAAATATCTGTAAACCCTACTCTTTCATATGTTTTTTATTCTTTCTTCATGATACCAGCACTCTTTTAATCAGCTGTTCATGTTTTAATGCAGACAGCACCCAAACAGAAGCATGCTCAGTGGTATGAGACACGCTCAGCTTCTCTAGCACAACATCCATGATATTTTCAACACTTCTGATTGGAGAGGTCTGAATTAGTTATCTGAGAGTGTTTCAGGTTTTTAATTGATGTAGTGATTTAATTGGTATTTTTGCATTTATTTTTAAATGGTCACAAATTAAATGTATTGAAACCTGTACCTCCTTCCCAATACTTTCTGACCTAGATATGATGAAATTCAAAGAATTAGAGTTTAGGCTTTTAGATTTCCTTCTTCCAACTTGTTTAGCCATCTATCCTTGGACTAAATGGGTGAAAAATGATTCCAAAAGTGCAAACTGGCAAAGCAGGGGAAAATGAAGTTGATATTCAACTTGGACTGCTCCAGTGAAAAAGCTCTCTGTTGCAAAATGTTGATTTATTAATCTCAGAATGTTTCACTGCAATGTGATTTAAACAAAATTCTATTCTGCCAGCTTGTCTGCTCAGACCTGGAAAACCAGACCATTTGAAGACAATTTTTTAAATATTCCAAAAGATCATAATTAAATGTAGCTTTGGAATTTCTGATCTTCCAGAAATTAAAAAATGCAAATTATTCACACCCTGCTGAGAGATTTTCTAATATGAGAATATCCCAGGAAATGGATGTTTCAGCTTTTTACTGCCCCTTCATTTCATGCAAAAGCCAGAATCATCATAACATTTACATTATATATGAAATCTAAAATATCAACTTTTGAGCAACTTCTAAAAGTTGTCTCAATATTACATTTGAATTGCCCAGATCAAGTCAAACGGCTTCAAAGACCTATGATTTTCACCCAAAGACATCAGACCTTCAAGTAAAGGCTGTATAGAGAATATTAGAATATAGAGTTCACATTTTTGACAGCATACTGTATTTGCTTGCCTTTCTCAAAACTCATGAAATATTGGACCTTAAAACTGTCAGTGATTCTTGAAAGCACAGGTGCTTTTTTTGGTTAAGATTCAATTGTTTTAATAGGGTAAATCTCAGCATAATTCTCCATTCCCTGGGTTTTTAAACTCCTCAGAACTCTGTAGAACTGTACATTATCCTACTCATTAATAGCGTGGATGCAAAGCCAAGATCATAATCAGTTTAGGTAATAGAAGTTTTGATATTGATTTCAATATTGAAGGGGTTTGGTCTCAGAAATTTTCTCTGCAACAGCAGCTCTGACTGTGAGTTCAGGACTTTGGAGAGTGCAGAGGCTGCATTTTCCAGTAATATTTAATCCTTAAGGGCTATAAAGACTGAAGACCTCCTTTGTAATAGTATTTACTGTAGTTTTTTCAATAAATTAGCATAAATGTTAGGAAATTAATTGAATAGGCATGGATAAATAAGCATTAATCTATACATCTCTATAATTAATAGAGACTAAATATAATCTTATTAATTTAGGAAATCTTTAATGGAGCTCAAGGCATAAGTGTGAACTGTTGAGGCTACTCTTTGCATGTTTAATAATAATAATAATGCATTTTTGTTAAAAAAATAGGGTCAGCTGCAGAATGTGAATTCTTTAATAAAAAAGCTCTGCATGTGTTTTTCTAGTAACATATCCCAAGATTTATGAGCATCATAAATAAATATGTCTGTGGTATTATAAAACATAATTCCACTGTATTTGTTATTAGGAAAGGGAATAAGGTTTCCCATATGCTTTCACGATTATTCCTCTTGTAACTGGGAAGATGCTGCCAGCACATTATCCAGAAATAAAAGCTACCCATCACTGCTGTAGCTATTGCAAGGTGGGTGTTCAGAGAGCAGCCCAGTGTTACGGACCAGCAGGGATTTACTCTCAGCCTTCAGGCTGCAGGTACATTTCAAAGCTCAGCAACAAGAGGCAAAGCCTCAGACTAGCAACAGCCTGACATTTGTTTGCTTAATACAAGGGAATATTTTGGGTTGATAATACACACATTGATAATATCTAAGGGAGGTTTAGAAATTTCCAAAAATGAGGATCTTGCCTGAGACTTGGATGTCAAATAACTTATGACCAAGATTTCATGAAGGGTGAGAGGAAATTGTCTTTGGAAAAGGGAGTTTATTAGTCTTTTACTGTTATGGTTTTCATTGGGTGGCACGGTTAATAAGCCCTGTATACTGCACTCTGAAGGCAATATAAAGACTATCCACTGACATGAGGTTACAATGAGGTTTAATTGACTAAATGTGTTGGGGGAAAATTTTTGGCTGAATCATGTACTAAATACTTGTCCTCGCTTTTCTCTGTTGCTATATTGGACAATTTTCTGTTCTGAGCCGGTGTAAGAAGACAAGCTTGTAAATGTGAAAAGCTACAGCTCATTGCAATATATATAGACACAGGTCTATGCCTGTAGATCTATGTGTACAAAAAAGGCTGGAAAGAGTGCACTGTAGGATGGTTAAGACCAGTCTTGCGATATTCTTCTGCTATTATATGCTGAAGGATAGGAAAGCTCTACAGAAGGATCTGGATAGGCTGGAGCAATGGACTGTGGCCAGTAGAATGAGGTTCAACAAGGCAAAGTGCATTTGGGCCACCACAACCCCATGCAACGCTCAAGGCTTGGGGAAGAATGGCTGGAAAGCTGCTCATGGGAAAGGACCCAGGAGTGCTGATTGACAGAGCTGAACGTGAGCAGCTTGTGCCCAGGCAACCAAGAAGGCAACAGCATCCTGGCTCGTATCAGAAGCAGCGTAGCCAGCAGGGCCAGGGCTGTTGTTATCCTCCTGTACTGGGCACTGGTGAGGCTGCACCTCAAATCCTGTGTTCAATTCTGGGCCCCTCACTACAAAGAGAGATGTTGAGGTGCTGGAGCAGGTCCAGGGAAGGGCAATGGAGATGGTGAGGGGCCTAGAGCGCAAGTCTGATGGGAAACAGCTGAGGGACCTGCTGAGATTTAATCTGGAGAAGAGAAGGCTCAGGGAGACTTCTTCAGAAGAAAATCATAGAATCACAGAATAGTTAGGGTTGGAAAGGACCTGAAGATCATCCAGTTCCAACCCCCCTGCCAGGGGCAGGGACACCTCCCACTAAACCATGCCACCCAACGCTATGTCCAGCCTGGCCTTGAACACCGCCAGGAAAGGAGCATTCACAACTTCCCTGGGCAACCCATTCCAGTGCCTCACCACCCTTACAGTAAAGAATTTCTTCCTTATATCCAATCTAAACTTCCCCTGTTTAAGTTTGAACCTATTACCCCTTGTCCTCTTACTACAGTTCCTCATGAAGAGTCCCTCCCCAGCATTCCTAGAGGCCCCTTTCAGATACTGGAAGGCTGCTATGAGGTCTCCAAGCAGCCTTCTCTTCTCCAGGCTGAACAGCCCCAACTTTCTCATCCTATCTTCATATGGGAGGTGCTCCAGTTGCCTAATCATACTCGTGGCCCTCCTTTGGACTTGTTCCAACAGTTCTATGTCCTTTTTATGTTGAGGACACCAGAACTGCACACAATACTCCAAGTGAGGTCTCACAAAAGCAGAGTAGAGGGGCAGGATCACCTCTGTCGACCTGCTGGTCATGCTCCTTTTGATGCAGCCCAGCATACGGCTGGCTTTCTGGGCTGCAAGCGCACACTGCCGGCTCATGTTCATTTTTTCATCGACCAACACCCCCAAGTCCTTCTCTGCAGGGCTACTCTGAATCTCTTCTCTCCCCAGCCTGTAGCTGTGCCTGGGATTGCTCCAAACCAAGTGTAGGACCTTGCATTTGTCATGGTTAAACTTCATCAGGTTGGCATCAGCCCACCTCACAAGTGTGTCAAGGTCCCTCTGGATGGCATTCCTTCCTTCCAACGTATCAACCGAACCACACAGCTTGGTGTCACTGGCAAACTTGCTGAGGGTGCGCTCAATCCCACTGTCCAAGTCACTGGCAAAGATGTTGAACAAGACCGGTCCCAACACCGATCCCTGAGGGGTGAGGCCCTCAGTGATATGGTTTAGTGGTGGCCTTGGCAGTGCTGGAGTAATGGCTGTACTTGATTGTCTTAAAAGCCTTTTCCAAACCAGCTGATTCTATGATTCTATGATTAACGCAATCAAAGCCAGATGGTTTGATGGTTTGAATCCATTCTGGGTTTAGTCATTTCAGTGGCTGGTTGCTGGTGCTATAACCTTAGTCAGCAAAGGTTTGAGGTGTGCTAAACCCAAGTAGAGAGAGGGAGCAAAGAAGGGGGAATGCAGAGCACACAGAAGAGATTGAGGAGCAAGGAAGATTTTCCACAGTGGAAAAATATCACCTAAATTTTAGCAATTTCTTAACTTTCTGCTGCAAATTCTTTCCAGGATCTGAATCTATACCTTGTTAAATAATCTCATTTGGGTAGCAGAGCATTAGCCAAGCAAAACCTATCAGAACAATCCAGTATTTATGATTTTTAACCTGCTCTTCCCATATAAAATATGGCACTCCTCCACAACTAGGAGAGTAATAGAAGCTCTCATGTCAGAAATGAGTAGAAATTTAGTGTAACACCTATAAGTAAAAGTTTGATATTTTGCTGAACATATTTTTTCAGTTTAATGATCATAAGTTACATTGATTCATACTTTATACTGCAAGTAGCTATACAGTTTTCAATAGAATTATTTAGAGAGAAAAGTACTACCTATAATGACTAAGATCAAAAGCAACTAGATTTAAAAGTTAACTGGCTTAGTAATGCCACTTTCTGCCTACCACCAAAACACATGTGAATGGCTTTGAAATAGTAATATTTTTAAAATGAAAAACAGTACAAACATATCCCCCACCCCTCTTTCTGTGCATCTTTTGTTTTCTGAGATAATGCTATGCAAGCACTTAATGTGCTGTTGAGCTTGGCTTTCTTCACTGTCCTAACTGCTAGAAACTTGTTCACCATAAAGACTGACAGCTAGTGTTCTTACATATGTGAGAACAGAGAAAAAATGAAAAAAGCAAAATTTCAACTATTGTGAGACCTACAAAAGATGACAAAGATTAGAAACATGGATTTTCACTGAATTATTGTTATTATCAGACATTATTTTGCTTGGAAGACATACCTTTCCTCTAGGGTGTGAGCTGAATTTTTCACCAGAACTATTCCCTGTGGAAGGCTCCATATACCACAGGAATGTGTTCTCATTCAAACTATAAGTTGGGGAAAAGAATAAGAAATTTCAAAATTACGTTCCCATTCCCTTCCAAGGAAGCCAAGAAAACATGTAGTATAAGACATCAGTAACCACTTTCTGATTAAAAAACGCTTGCTAGAAATGTTTACTCTCCCAAATAATTCACTTTCTGTACTTACAGCATAGCACAGCATTCATCCTGTGTAATTGAGAAAAGCAGGGATAAGGAGCTTGAAGATAGCCAAGCATACCATTCTAACATGAAATACTTCACAGATACATGATGCTTGGGAGAATTCAAGGCATTGCAATACCAAAAAAGGTTGTCAGAAGCAGTTTTAGAAGCTCTGGGGAAAAGTCGTCCCTGTTAACAATGATTTAGCAGCATCCAGAAAGTGATGAGCTCCGTCAGCCTGTAGGAAGTTCACCCGTTCACCCTCTTTTTCCTTCTGGTGGCTGAAATACCCTGCCAGACCTCCCACTGCTGGGGCTTGCTCAGGGCCTTTTCCACAGTCCAGGAAGCAGCCAGTCATCTTCCCTTCTCAGGGAAGACCAGGGGGTACCATTGGGATAATTTGGTGTGACATCCTAAATAACAGGGCATACAAACTCATGCAGTGATATGAGCATCCAGCTTCATCTGTCAAAACCTACAGAAGCCTGGACTTTTCTGCTGCCCCTGGATCTACCTTGGGTATGGTGCCAGATGGAAGCGCTCCTTGTCAGCCGGACTTTCCTTCCTGTGAAGTCACTGAAAGCTGGATGAAAGACTTCTTCATACTTTCCAACAGTTACACTGTACCACTTGAATTTCTCAAGGGTTTGATTTTTTTTCAAGCCCCTTATCCAGAGTGATCTAAAGAAGGGCAGTACTTCAGTTTTGCTCTGAATAAAGTTTTCCTACTTTTTGAAATGGTGTGGTGATACTTTTTAATCACACACCTGAAGCATTTCCTCTGGATCTTAGAGAGATTTGTTCTCATTTTACCAAAAATTACTTTGGCTTATCTTTAACTTAGACTCTGATTTTTTTGATTTTTACGGAGAGGGTGGACAATAGACAAACTTGCAAAGGGCAAAAATAACAGGCCACAGACACAGCTGATGTATAGGTGCTAGAAGTGGTATGAAAAGTATATAGAAATGATACGAGTGAATTATTTTGTGATTCGCATTGCATTCTTTAGAAGGGGATATAAGGAAACATAGCAATTAATAAGAAAGACAAAATTGGAAAAGTCAGAATTCAAAAATATCTGTTCACAGACCAAAAAATGCTGGAGAGCCATGTTTCCACTCCTGTATTTGGATATTTTGGATATTCCCATTTTTTACCAGTAATAGCAGGAACAGGAACAGAGAAATCAGAGGCTGCTGTGGTTTACTTGTTCCCCTCCCAGTTCAAAAGCTTTAAAAGCTCTTCATTTAAACATATGGAAGTACCCTCTTAAAGGCACTGGTTATATCCATCATTGTGCAAACACACCAGTTCTGAAAACTGGAGGACAGATCTGAACTCTGTATATATCACCTCTGTTCCAATCTCTCCCTTGTGATAGAATGTGTGTTGAAAAACAAACAACTTAATTCCTCCACAAAACATATACATCAAGTTTTAAGCAGTAAATTTAAAGTAGAAATTTGAGATCGCTGGTAGGAGTTCAGAATTTTGAGATAAATATCCATGATGAGAACTCAAAGGAATTTTTATTTTTATGACAAGCTACCCAAGTAAATAATTTCCAAGAACAGTAAAGAAGTGGAAAACCACTCTGATTAAACCTTAATACATCCAAATCCATAAATTAAAGAAGGTAAATAAGGTAGCCTCCATTAGCCCATCCCTTAAATAATTTATAACAACTGAATTCCCACTAATAACAGGTTGGGTTTTCTTTTTCTTGGGTTTTTTTCTGTTTTTTTTTTTTTTTTTTTTTTTTTGTTGTTCATTTGTTGCTTTTTGGGTTTGTTTTGGATTTTTTTTTTTTTTTTTGGCTTAAAGAAGCAATTCTGAGCAACCAAGAAACAAGAGGGTAAAAAACCACAGCATATACAACTAAAAGAAAGTACAGTTGTCAATGTCACTTGTCTTTTACTCTGTATTTGTATTGTGCCAAACAAGGGGAGCCTTTGCTCTTTTTTTTTGGCACAGCCCAAAAAATTACTTAACAGGAACTGTAAGTACTAGTCTCTGTGTTTTACTATTAATAAGGTGCAGCACAATGACTGACACCAATACAGTTTGCTGCAACAGGATCCTGATCAGTGAACATGAATTTTTAATTAACATACTATTTTAAATCTAGACATTGTCCCTTTAAAGCTCTGAGATGGGTGGTTTGCCCTTTCATTACTTATTTTAGTGTTGGGTTTTTTTCCTATGATTGATCAGAGCTAGATGACAGTTCTGCCTCTGCATTCTGGCCTCTCTCATGTTAGCATTCCAAAAGAATTACAGATGAACAAACCCCACCTGCCATGTGCAGACATGGATAAAGGGCAAGATACAAGAAGTCTCTCTTCTTCGTGAAGCTGTTGTACAGGACAAGCAGAACTGCAGCTGTAGGGAGCATGGGAGCTGGGGCTTGCTTCAAGAGGTTTCTTTGGCTGAAAATGCTTAAGCTTTTGAAAAATCAGAATTGACAAGAAATAAGCTTTAAGCCCATTCACTGCCCTGCTGAAAGTGCCACTAGCTTCTGTCCCTGCTGCATGCAATCTGCAGGGCCAGCAGCAGGCCAGCAGCAGGGCTAGTGCCAGCAGACTCTAACCCCCAGACACAGGGAAGCACCGCATGCTCTCAGCTTGGGCATGTGCTGGTTTTAACCTTTTCAGGATTTGCCAGTAGATTTCATTAGTATTCCTAAAAAATCCTTCAGAGTCAGTAGTGATTTATATTAAAGACCCTCAGTGATTTCCCAAATAGGCTGTAAATCTTTGTGGCAGTAACACTGACATAGGACAGCAATCGCTGCTAGTAGGTAACCAGTGCAGCCATACCCTGCTCCTATAATCCTGGAAGCAGGGCCTGTGACCGCTCATCACCATGCCTAATGCCTTGGATCTTCCCCAGCCAGATATGGCTGGAGAATTGGAAGCAATCCCACTGACTCATCTACACAGTCCTGCTTAAAAGAAACCCTGCTTTTCATTAGTGCTCTATATTCTCAATTCATACTTTTTGTCCTGTTAGACTATCCCCTTGCTCTTCATTTGAGATTTTTGTTGCTAGATCTTCTAACAAGTACAAGATAGTTGGCTATGAATTCCTTCTTCCAAGAAGAGAGACTGAATAATTGCCATGGCTATTTATTTATTCATGTACGCTCACGTGTGCAGTTGGACAAGGTGCTCTCAATGCCAGGGTACATGTATCGCTGTCCTAGCATCAACTGTCCTGTAATACTTAACCAAAAGCCTTCATCTGAGTTCTCAGATGATGTTATTAGCCAGTTAGTCATGAGTAGCTAGTAAACTTGTTACAACTTCATCAGATTCATCTAATTCATCTCAGACTACAGGAACCTTCACTGGAACAGGTGCATTCCTCTGTGAAGAATTACATGAATTAGACTCTGGACAGTTTCTTGACTTTAGGTTTGAGTCACAAAATAGCAGCAGAAGTAGATCTGACAAACTGAATGTTCCACTCATAAAGGAAAAATGAATTTTGCTGTCTGCAGAAAGCATATTACATATGAAAGCAAAACATGAGGGGTTTTTCTCACTTCAAATAAACCCACATATCCTCTCAGACCTTTCGCTAAGACAACTACTTAAGCGAAATGCTAAACAGACTCAAGGAGCAGCTCTATAATGAAAAATAGATCTGCAGACAGACCTGACTGTGTTCAGTACCACCAGAGCCCTCCCTATTAATTATTTATATAGCATTACAGATTAGCATAGTGCTTCACAGAAATAAATACCAAAAAAAAGTGAACTCCCACATCTCAGGAAGGCAGGACAATGGCCAAAGTGCTGCTTGCCCCAGTGGCTGCAGTGAGTGGTCTGCAGCCAGCACTGGGAATATCCTGGGCAAAAGGTGTCTGAAGAGGGAATATAAATCTGTGAAGGTTAGAGCTGTTCACTGATCTGGGGCCTGGTTAACAGCCATTCAAATCATGTTTGGAGTAGCCAAATGGGATTACAAAATCCCATTAAAGTTTTGACTAACCCCAAAACTCCTTTCAAAATCAAACCAGTAAGTCAATAATGTGAATTCTTTATAATTCCTACATTATAGTATGAAAAAATTTCTGATTTAAAATTCTGTTACAAGCATGCAAAGTGGGCTGAAATACTCACCACACAGGAATCAATGACTCATCTTCACTGGGTTTATAAATTTCTCACTGAGTTAGGTTTCAAGAAGTGCAGATACAACTGATTTCATTGTCTCCCTTATGGCAGAAATTTGTGATCCAAACTGAAAGCTAAAAACAAGGAACCTGGAGTCCTGGCTTTGCAGTGGCCCTGTCAGTGATGCCAGGCTAGATATCTCTTCTTTTATTTTGTTTTTAAATTCAGTTTTCCTATCAGAAAAACAGTAACTAGCTTTTTCACATCATTTTAATGATAGTTATTGTTATTATTACTATTTCATGGTCGTCCTACGAAGATTGCATTCGCTCTGAAGATTGCCAAGACCACATAAGGCATTGTCAGAATTTTTTTAGCATAAATGTGTGGAAAGGTGCAGGATGAGGCAATCAAAAATCACATCCTGACAGCAGCTGCTCGCAGTGGACAAAGCACTGCTGAAAGTATTCTTTGCTTTTTTTTCTCTACAAACTTGCAGCTGGAAATAAAGAGCAAAACTACTACTTTGTAGTTCTCCAACTTCCCACAGATGACCAGCAAATTTCACAGAGCAGCTTGGGAATGAACCTGAGGCTATATAACTGCAAAAGCATTAAGGACAGATGTTTAGAACAAAAATGAATAAATGCATTAGAAGGCTTCTTGGTATTATTAACAAGCCTGAGAAAACTGTCTTGAAGTGAAAAATCCAGGCAAAACAGTCAACAAATCTTAACATAATTTTGGTTAGAAGGGATTTCTGGGGGTGATCTAGTCTAAACTCCGGCTCAAAGCAGAGGTAACTTCAAAGTTAGGTCAGATCATATCTCAAAGAACAGAGATTCCTCACCCTTTCTGGGCAACCTGGCCCAGGCAAAAATCCTGTTTACTATGCAATGTATACAAACATTATACATAAAAAGTTTTACTGGTTTATCTACATTTCTATATTTGCACATACTTTATTTCTGCTGTACATATAAATAAATGCGTATATAATGAGCATATAAATATATACTTTATGCACACACATATGAAAGAAAAAACCCAAACCTGCAGCAGTGGAATCACTGTCCAGTGCTAGGATCCATTCCCAAATTAATGATGACTTTGAGTAATGGCAAGTTAGCCCATTTTTGACAAGATTCTCAGTCATATCCCTCAGGAGGGTGATGGGGCAATGTAACCTTGGTCATGCAGCCCTGACATGCCAGACACTGGCACATCCTCCAGCACCAGAAGTGCTTCCTAGAATGAGTCTGTGGAAACAAAATAATTCATGATGACAGCAAATTATAGTTGCACTGAAGAGTAGAAATATCAAACTTCCCCTCCTTCCCTTGATCTCCTTCTAAACTGTAGGAAGAACTACAACCTTTCTCATCTGCCCTCCACATTGTGCAGTCCTTATAGACTGGTCATGGAGTAATTTGGGATCATGTTTCCTTAGGCAGCTCTATGTAGTGGAGTGCCCCACAGGCTGGGACCCCTTGGCACAGGACCACAGAGATCCCTGACACAGACATGAACCTTGAATTTCTGCTGGTTTCCAAAATTCACATTCACAATATTGCCTCTGGGAGGCTACATGCATGACCAGGAGCCCCAAAAGAAATGCTTGGCTTCCTGCTCCACACTGGGGTAATGTTGAGTCCTGCAAAGCTTGTGTCCCTCCCAGGCTTCTCGTGATGCTCTTGGACACATTTAGCAACTCTGGGAAGGTCCCTAAAACACATGCCCAAGTCAGGAATTTGGTCCTTTTTTGCAGAAATAATGTTTAGATCTGCTAGAGCTTTTTGACAATATCAGTCTTCATGCTATACAATCTCTATGTTTCACAAGCTGTTAGGATTTTTCCTCCAAAACCAGATTTTAAGTTTTCACCATCTGTTCTCACAGACACTAGTCCCTTCTTTCCCAAATATCCTCTCTGTCTCTAAGACTATTAGCTGTGATGCGAGCAGTTTCTGGAATGAGAGGCACATGAACCAATGTTTGTTAGCTTGCCTTTAAGATGATGACCAGCTGTAAAATGCTAGACAAAGGACAAGGATCTGTGTATTAATTCCTGTATTTAATCCTTTTTTGGTTTGGCTAAAGTTTCCAGTCTCTATTTTCAAAGAAAGGGATCACCAATCCCTTTTATGTGCATTTGCGCAGACACGCACACTGTTTCCTATACCTCTGGCTCCCTACAAAGAGATCCCAGTATCGATCACATTCGCCTCACTTTCCCCAATAAGAAATATGAGATTAACCTTTGCTGTCTTAATTAATCTGGCATGTGTCCTCTGTACCCTGCAAATCATTGCATTTGCAAAGAATGCTTTAGCAGCCCAAGAAATTCTTCACTGTAAGGGTGGTGAAGCACTGGAATGGGTTGCCCAGGGAAGTTGTGAATGCTCCATCACTGGCGGTGTTCAAGGCTGGGTTGGACAGAGCCTTGGGTGGCATGGTTTAGTATGAGGTGTCCCTGCCCCTGGCAGGGGGGTTGGAACTAGGTGATCTTAAGGTCCTTTCCAACCCTAACTATTCTATGATTCTATGATTCTATGGTCCAGGCAGACTTTTGGTTTAGGAGTAAAGCCCCTTTAATTACCTTAGGTGACTTTCAGGGTTTGTTTTGGGTTTGTTTTGGTTTTGGGGTTTTTTTGTTTGTTTTGTTTTTACAAAGTCTTGGGAAGACTAGCACCACTTTTTAGTGTCATTATCACTTAGCTTAGATTTGGAGTTTTGATCCCCAGAGAAACACCTTCTACCTCAGCCAGCCTTCCCATGCTTGTCATCAAAATTAGAAAAAGCCATTCTTTGTCCTTCTCTAAGGATTTGATAACCTCTACACTTTCCTTAGCCAGAGGTGTTTTGACCTTTAATTAAAAGGAAAATTTGTTGTCTTCCATTCAGAAGGCAGCAAATAATGAACTCATTAAAATGAGGTTAGTGTTCAGGCCTCAGAGCAATAAGAGCCAAAGTCTCATTAGCAGCTAACAATCCAGAACACAGCACATAAATAAACCTAATATGTCAGAGCAAAGTGCCCTGGTGCATTAAGTTTAAGCAGAATCAAATGTTTACAGTCACTGATGTCTGGGCATGAAGTTTTAATGTACTTAATAAAGGAAAGCAAATTGCTTCTTATTAGGCATGAAATGCTACTGCAGATATTGCCCCCAAAATGTTTATTATGTAAATGAAGGGTAGAATTCTAATTAACAAGGACATAGCAGGAAAATATCACTTCTTAATAGATGCACCAATTATGAAGACTCTGCAGCTTCAACTCTACAAAAGGTATTTATATGGATTAACAGCAAAGACTGCTGAATATAGATGCAATATAAAGAAACCGTATCTTGTGGCTGTCAGAGAGAAGCCTCATTGACAAAGCAAAGAATCGATTAATAAAATGAAACCCACAAGTTTTGAGAGATTTCAGGCAATTAAGGTTTTGTATTTGAAAGAATGGCTTGAATTATCTCAAAAAAACCCCATAGTTTGCTTAGCCTGGCAATGAGATAGGCCTGTTTGTCCATGTGCAGGTGTGCTCCATGGTTCTTTCCATGGAGAAGAGTAATTATTTAGCATGATCTATTTAACTGTCCAAAACTAAATCAACAGTGAGTTCCAGCTGTTGCTTTAACATATCCCTACAAGTTCAATGGGGAACACTAATTGTATTCTCACATGCATTCCTCCACTTACATCTCTTTTAAGCTCCGGTACTCAGAGGAAAAAAAGGGCAATCCCACCAACTCTCAGGAAGAGACACACTGGTAGAGATAACTTAAACACTGTGGTCAGATGAAATATTTAGAAGAAAAATATTTTCTACAAAATTAGATTTGCCATGCATTTTCCCCTTCCCCCCCTTCCCCCCCTTCCCTCCCTTCCCCCTCTTCCCCCATCTTCCTCCCCCCCCCCCCATCTGTAAGAATTTCTCTTCTGCTGAAGTTCAGCAGCAGAGTCCTGAGGTCAGCATGGGATAGGGATGGGACAGGGGAGCCCCAAGGGAACAAGGGCTGCCAAAGGGATCTGGGGATGGCACAGCAGGACCAGGCAGAGTGTGAACAGGCATGTTTGCACTTGGCATTGAGCAGGATTTCCAGCTGTTAAAATTCAGTAGCCCTTCTGCATCCTGCAAACCCTTCAGAATAAAATAAACACCTTGTGCCTCAGGGGAAGGCTGAGCAAATCCCAGAGAGGTGTTGGGCACTTGATGCCAGGGATGTGCAGCTCTTCCATCCTGCTTCATCCAGAAGCCACAGGACTGCCTGCGCAGCAGTGTTTGCATCTGTCCTCACAGACAGGCAAACAAGCAGGAGTTCAAATTCACCCACCTGGGAGAATGTGAGAGGGGTGATGGAAGAAAGTTGTGTACTCTTCTCCTGCCATGGTACTTTTCTATGTTGTGCGCCTTTAAAGCTGGTACCTACAGGAGACAAAAGCTCTCAGTATCTATGGTGCAAAATTACCACTGAAGGCAGTATGAGTCATTAGCAATTTTGTTTGAATATATGTTTTTTAAAAATGGGGAAAGCAGACCCTAATCACATCAACAGAGATTGCTTTTTTAGATTAAGGATGTGGAAGACATTAACCCCCCCCTCAACAGGAAAGTAGTGACAAAATATGTTCAGACTGACTAGCTGAAAATACCTTCTTATTATCAAAATCAGGTAAGGTCATGAAAATGAAGCTTAAATGCATATTATAAAAATTAATATACATATAAAGAAATGGCAATAAAAAAAATCTTTAGGACCAAGCAAAATCCAGTTTGAGTTACACGTTTGCCCTTCTGACAGAGAATGCTTGACACACTGCAGGTTACAAGATTTATATCTTAATCCTCTCTCTGCGTTTTTAAAGAGGCCACACCAGGCTGGAAGGCATCTGCCTATCCCACAGCTCTGTCATGTTATTGAGATGTGAGCGTGAGGGAAATCAAAGAGAAAAATCAACAAGATATAATGATATTTGTTTCATGTACCTTCTTACACTATATGTTAAGTGATGATAATTTCTCAAGATGCTCATTCCTCAAAGGAAAATTGAATTGATTTTGCTCAGACCATCAGTCTTTCTCAACATCTATAAAATGCTCTAGATTGCTTGGAAAATTATGTTCTAAATACAATGAGTCAGATTCTATGCTTGTGAGTTTAATGGTATCAATTTAGTGCCAGTTTTTACCAACCGCAGATTTTCCTCAATGTCTTTGCTAACAGTGGGGTTGATCTCTATAGTTTTACATTTTAGTGAACATTTAGTTGTTTTATATTATGTAAATATGGTCCCATATGTGAAATTGTCACAGGATTGAAATAACTCACTTACTAAATGCTTGACGAGGTAGGCTGCAAACCATACTGCTATCTTAATATTTAATTCTAAATCACAAGATTTACTGTCACTAGATTACTTGATTTCCGTTAGCAAGGGAAGGAACTTGCTCGGTGATTGCTGTAGCCGATAACCATTATCTTTGTTTTGCATCTTCCTAAACACCCAGGAAATGTTTCTGTGTAAGAAATTAAGGCAGATGCACAGTCTGACAATATCCTGTGTTACACTCCCAAGCCACCTGGCACCTGAGGGATGCCTCTTTTGAAGGCAGCTGTTAGCAAACAGTGCTTCAGAAGAAGCTTGTGCTCCAATATGTAGGGTGCCCAATATGCCTCATTAGGAGGGAGTCAGTAACTTTAAACAGCTAATGTCCTAGAGCAAATGCTGACAGGAGCTGACAGCACCTCCCAAAACAGTGCAATACAAAGGAAATCTGATAAATCATGAGACCACCAAAACCTGACCTTCTTAGTTCGGCTCCACTCTGGATGATGATTGTACAGGCCATCAGTTGGCACCTCAGCCACTTAAACCTCGGTTTCACCATTTACACTGGCGTGAAGATGCATTTAGATTGTAGTCATAAGTAGAATTTGTTGTTGTTGTTGTTTAAATTAGACCAGTGGGTTGAGCAAAAAGGTAAAGCTATTTTCCTGTAATGTTAAGTGAAATTACTAAGTACCATACCAAATGTGATTTTTTCAAATGAAAGGAAACATTAGCTGGACTCAGACTGTGGGTAAATCACTGCATTCATTTTGTCTTTGAACTGTGCAAGAACATGAACATTCAATCAATAGAAACGTTATTAATTGATAATGGGAAAAGTTCTCAAGAGCCACATAATGGAGACACAGAAAATTGATGAAAATAGAGCTTATAACCCATTCAACATCAGCAAGCACAATAAGGAGATAAGTGCACTATCCATCTCACATATGTAGCACATCCAGATCACATGGGCTGGTGACTGAAAGCAGACAGATATCTGTGCAGCAAAAACTATCTTTAGCAGCAATGCAGAGTTGACAACTAACAGTAAATGTAGATAGCTCATGCAGGCTGAACCATCCTTCCTCTAATAGCTGGAAATATGTCCAAGAAAAATGGACAGATGACCAAGACACCTATTTCTTCTGTAAGCAATACCCATTTCCTCCATGTCTTTTAGACAGGTCTTACCTTTTGCTTGGAGGACAGAATAAAAAAAGAGGGTTTTCATTTCTGACACAAACACTACTTCTGGCATAGGTTGAAATTGGAGTTTTGCTCTTTCACACTTTAGCATGAATTTGGTAATCAGACACAATCAAAAACATTCCTGCAGGTAAGTAAATCCCAACACCTCTACATTTGAATAGCAAGTAGCATTCATAATTTTACTTTGGGTTTTAAGTACATTTCATCAATCTTCATAAACAACCCAAAGCATGAGTGGCTTAGTGATTTAGTATATTTGAGTGACCGAATTCAAGTCCTGACATAGATTACTGCAAACAGTGTTCAGTATCTTGGTCTGAGGATTAGAACCATCACCACCTTTGGTACTTAGGTACTATTACTAACATTGCAAGACCATCAAACACTGATTGAACAAATTAAGCTCACTGTAATAGTCATAAAAAAGAACAAGCCCAAAATAAAATGTGAAACATTTAACAGGATCTTTTTTTTTGTATCTCCTCAATTGGACATAACATGTAAAATGAGTCATTCCAAAAATTAATACTCATTTTTCTAAATGCATGTTAATTTCTTATTTATTTCAGGCTTTACTAGAGACTCAAAATTTACTGCGCACTCAGGTTGCAAATTTTACCTTCAACCTTGGATTTTCAGGAAAATTTTACCACACAGGTAAGAGGGAACTCATTGCTTTCAGGTAGTGGCAGTTAAATAGGTATCAGGATTTCAAACCTAGCTTTAAATATGCCCTTTTTAAGAAACATGTTGACTCATTGAAGCAGTGGGAAATACATGCTCCACCATTTTAGCATCAGTGTCTAATTCAGTGTCCAAAGGGGCAAAGCTATGTATGAGCTTCTCTGGAACATATAGATGTCCTTAGGTGCTTTTCTGAAAGATGTGTGGTAGTAAATCTTGGAGTTATAAAGGAGGCAAAGTAGCTGCTAAGATATCTATAATTTCACTAAAGATTTAGTGAAATTAGTGAAAGGACAGCACAGAAGACATACTATGGTTTTTCCAGTACAATAGATGTGATAAAATACAAAAGATCGCAAAAATCATGTCTCTCAACCTCTGAAAAGGCAGAAGTGTTTGAATGGGATGCACAACATTTTGTTATGCCTATAAAGGTCATCTATCTCAGTGGTCTGCAAATCAAAAGAGATGATAAAAGAAAACAAAATGAAAAGAAATTTGTATTGAAACCCTTCTCCTTTCACACTCCATGCAGTAATGAGTTGTACACTTGCACTGTGTTTCTATGGAAGACGAGGCATTATTACAGCTGCTCCTCCTGAGTCCTTTCTGTCTTTTGCTCCATTTCTCCACAACACAATGCCCCCTTTTTAATTGCTTTCTTTCCCCTCCTCCTTTGCTCTCTCCCTGATACTTTGCAGCATCTCCACCCAGGCTTCCCTCTGCTGCCATGCTGTTCCCCAGTACTGCTAAGGCAAAAAAAGAGAGACACTTAGAGACTCATCTCAAAGGAGACACCTCCTGTCCTTCTCCATTCTAAACCCCATGCCCTTCCCACCTTTGAAGATCACCTCCAAAATCCTCAGCCGCCAACCCATTCAGCCACATTTAGTGACTCTTACTGAGTTATGCAAGGGAAGCTGAGAAGTTTATCTAAAACAGAGGAGGAGGCATTACAGCAGCAAAAGGATGGGAAGGTAAGTTTAAAAGCTTGGAATGGTGCAGCTCCAGCTGTCATAGGACATGAGGTAGCTGTGGAGTAAGGCAGGTCACCCCTCACAGTGTAGATGTAGCTGTACTTCCCTTTTCATAGCCGGTATTTGAATACCAAACAGATGACCTACCCAGCACTCATGGCTCTGTTTCACCACCTGTTAGGAGAGTACAAGGTCCCTGGAAGAAGGAGAGATGAGGAAGCATTTGAGGGATGAGTAGAGAGAAGTAGAGAGAATGTAGAGAGAGTAGAGAATGATGTATTTGCATCCCTGTTGCTTTCAAAGTCCAGGCTGTTTTCCCCTTGTGCAAGCATGCAATGCTAAGCAACTGCTGCCCAGGAAACCCTATGAACTAAAGATATAGGCTGAAGAGCCTGAGAAAAATAAGAGGTAGAGAGAGATGGAATTACTTGCCTGGGGTCATATAACAAACCAGTAGCAGACCTGTGATCAGAAAGTTACTTGGCAGACCAAACTTCATCATTTTCTCCTCACTTCATCTTTACCTGCCTATGTAGTTATTCCTTTGGAGATTAATTGGGCACACACATAATACATCAAAACAAAAAAAAGTAACCCAAGGCTCTGAGATGCTGTGCTGAAGATGCTGCTCAGCTGTGGCCATCTACAGAGTAAAGGTGGTATCAGCCATTACAGTGTCCACTGCAGAGAAAGGTAATTCAGGGAGGAGAATACTATAAATACTATGACATGTCCAGTGGCTGTCATACACCATGCAGCCTTTCAACAAAATCAAACCCCTGACCTGTCAATACATTCTTTTCTTCCTTCATCCCAAAGGCCTCCATATTGTTGCCACAGGTTTCCTTGCCCAGCTGATACAATGCTAACCAATTTCCGAGTTCCTACTGCTGTAGAGAGAGAAAATAGGAGATGTGCCTGTGTGCCTGTCCTCCTAATGCTCTTGAGGATTACGAAAATGAACTACTTAAGAGTTCTTAGAGTTCTTAAGAGTTCTTAGTAGTTTGCAGAACTACTTAATGAATTGAAGCTCATCACTGCCCCCTTTAAGGGACCTGCTGCTGCCTATGCACAGCTATACATCTGAGTTTACAGTTTACTGAGTCATTAGAAATAAACCATGGAAAGGTATTCTTTAATTACTGTAAATGTGGCGTGTTTACCCAGAGCGGCTTTTAGTATCAGATATTCAATGTTTTATTTGTGCATTTCAACTGCTGTGCCTTACTGACTTCCTTAATGTGTGATTTTGGTCTTTCCTTTCCAAAACTTGGATCATTTTAAGACTACAGGAGGGAGACAAATGTGGGAATGTGTTGGCAGACTAAACAGATATACATTTCCATCAGAAGATGTTGCTGACATCTGTACTACAGATATCAATTCCAGTTGCTATGCCTGCACACAAGTACAATAGCTGACACATCAGCCTCACTGCTCATCATTTCACCACCACCACTACCACCACACCTTTCTGTGCCACTGGTGAACTACGCACTGTAGGCATAACGCTATTAGCAAAAAACTGAGCAGACCTTACTAGTTATGTGGTTCTAGCAAACATGTTTCTACTTGTTCACGCAGTAGAAACAGAAATAAAATGTTCTCAGGATTTGCATTTAAGATTTGTAAGATTATTGATAGCAACTTCAAACCTGGTTTCAGTTTTGAGCTCAAACAAGATATCCAAGTTATGGCTACGGTTTTAAAATAAGGCATTATTTATTATGTGCAAATAAACTTTGAATTGTTACATACCTGTGTAAAGTGCATACTGCATCTCAAAACACATACATGCTCACCTCCTTGCTTGTAGGTATTCTGCATTTTTCAGATTTTACATTAAAATGAAGATGGAAAGTTACATAAAGAATATTGACTGCACAAGAAATTAAAACCTCAAAATCTCTTTTTTTGCCTCCAGTACTCTGAATAAGGATTGGGCTAAAATATTTAAGCAATATTAGCACTCACGAGATGCTCCATTAAACTTTGGTATGAACATTTTTTGAAATAACACTACTTAAACATTTATAAGATCAAACAACACTTTTTAAAGGCTTGTGAAGAAAATTATCCTCAAAAACAACACCACCACCAAATGTTAAACTTCCAACCATTCAGTTTCATCTCTGTTATTATGGGGGGTGGAAGGGAGTGATTGTTCTTTAAATTCGAAAGTGTTATGCTTTATCTTGTTTGATTTTTGTTACTGTAAAACAAAGTGACAGGTTTGATTAGTTGTATCTAATTTTATAAAGAAATTAGTAGGAAAAATAGGATTTTAAAATATAGTTTTTAGTACTGAAATTATTTCAAGAACCATGATGTACTTCAAATGTTAATAAGGCACTAAATTATACTTCAACCTAAATCTTAAGTCAAGTGATTGTGGCTTTTCATATATTTCGAATATTCTCTTTATTTCTCTTCACCCCTCCTGTCGGTTTTCTACCTTTGGGTTACCAAAGAGGTCTTTAATGGCTTCACATACTCCTAATCCCTTTCTCTTCTGTCCTATTTTGGAAGCCTATGTTAAGTTTCTTCCCCCAGGCACATTGTGCAAAGAAGTCTTGCACAAAGGAGCAGACGTTTGCATAAAGAGCAAGCTATCAGTCCTTTCTTTTCAGTGAGGGATTCCCTAGTAAACAAGGTTGTTTTCTTTTCCCAGCGGCACTCCCGTCAGCGGGAGCAAATTGCTTAGAACTTGCGCAGTGCTGCGAAGAGGAGAGTAAAATGATACAGTGACACCAGGAGAAAGTTTCAAAGTAATGCTCTGCTTGTGTAGTAGCACTCTTCAAAAACCACTGCCGAAGTGAAAAAAAAAGAACAGAGTTGGAGTGAATACACGAACAGTCACCTCGGTACATTCCTGCCTCGTGCCGCAAAAGTAAACAGTGACATCCATGAAACATTCCTTGTCAATGAGTTTTGCAAAACACTGAAAGACTTGTAAGAAGACAAGATATGTGTTTGCATCAGTAGACTGATCCTGACATTTTTTTCTTTAACTGAAGGTAAAAGAAAACATTTAAATGGTAAAGGAACAAGAGGGAAGGCTGCTAATAAACTTAATATTGTTGAATAATTTCAGGGTGCAGTTAATGAAATGTAACTTTGTCTTCCCAATTTAAACAAGTGCTGCAGACACCTGTCTGCAGATGGTGGAAGCAGCATTGTATCATTTCACAAATGGAAGGTTTTCTTTGTTTTAACCACACATGCTTGCTTCTGCCTGAAGCAGATACTCTTCACTAACAGAGAAGTTTTTACTGGTATTACTTCAAGATTAAACCTGGCTAGATACTGAATGCAGATGCATAAGAAACAACATTTGGAACCCCTTTCCCATTACAGCTTCATGTTTTCCACTTCATTGTATTTACAAATGATTGCAAACTTAGTTTACACTTCATCAGAAATTATCAGATTTCAATTTATTGAGGCTAATATTAAAGTACCTATGGGGGCGGGGGCAGTGCTTGACATTGATAAGATTTCATTTTTATCCGTATGTTTTCATTTTTCCTGTATTTTGTATTTAACAGTGACATCATTGTCAGGACAAACCAGAAAACAACAGATGTATGTATTTGTTTCTTTTTAAATACTTGATTGATCATCATTTCTGGCCAGTTTTCAAAAATATCACCTCTCAGACCTGGCAACCAGCATTAATATTCCTGACACTGTTTTGTCCTGCTAAATCCAAGTTGTCAGGTTATGGTGATAAGAGATAGTGTGACTTTAAATTAAAGCAAATATAGAAAATGTGATTTACTGGTTTTCTAGGATCACAGACACCTAAAAAAAAACCAAAAAAATGAGACTGGTTTTATGTAATATTCCTTTGTTTATAAATATACCAATAACTGTTCATATTTTAGCTAACTGCTTTCTATTCTCATCCAGAAAGCAGCTTATCTTCACCAAAAAGGTTGTCAAGCACTGGAACATGCTGCCCAGGGAAGTGGGTCAGTACCCTGGAGGTATTTAAAAGACGTGTAAATGTGGCACATGGCGTAGTGGTGAACCCAGCGGTTTAGCTTAGCTTTAGGGCTGGACTTGATGACCTTAAAAGTTTTTTCCAACCTAAAGTATTCTATAACTGGCACATAGCTCTCCAGGATGCCACCTTGTCCAGCTACAACTACGCAGTGTCTGGCAGGACCAAAGCAGGTTACCAGTGGGTACAAGTCCATCTGATCTCCACTTTCCAGGGGAGCCTGAACTTCTAAATGCTTCTGGCATGTTACACAGCACAATCAACCTTTAAAAACTAATTCTTGTTAGAATTACTGTCACTTAACACCATGCCAGGAACACTGACACATCCAGGCTGAGGACATTAGGTTTTATGGCAGCCTCTTCTGTGTTTGAAAACCAGTTATGGGCCTTTTCTGTTGTTGCTTTTCTATTACCTTTTTTTCTTCCTTTCTTTTGCAGGGACTGAGGAGGAAGATGAAGGCGATGACCTGCTGTTGAGATCTGTGGATGAGTTTTGGTGGTTTCCCCATATGTGGAGTCACATGCAGCCTCACCTCTTCCACAATGAGTCGTCATTGGTGGAGCAGATGGTCCTCAACAGAGAATTTGCAATAGTGAGTAAAAGTTACCAAAAGGCTCACTATGATACCTTGACATATTATAGCTATGCTTTCCAAGCTGGTTTTATGTTTATCTATATTATAAATAGAAATATATTTACGTAGATATACAAATAAGGCTGCAAGATTGGAAAGACAGCCCCCAAAAAGCCTTTCTGTGACTAAAATTGGGCTGAATTTTCTTATATTTATTCACTGACAGGGCCTTTCTGGGGAGGTAGCAGCCCCTCATGCAAGCACCCTTGCAAGACCACAGGGATCAGAAACAGTGAAATCTAAGTAGATATCAGCTGGCATTTTAAGCTTTAGGAAAGGATTTATACACAGGTTATCAGCTTCCTCAAATACCCTCAATAAGGAAGGGGGAGAGTTGCAGAGAACCCTAAATGTTATGTTGTGTATAGTTTGTGAGAAATTTTGAAGCTAACAAAACAAGTAAGTGAAGCTGCTGGATTTCACTGGGCTTTTTATTTTAGATGACCTGCTTGAAAAATATGCTTTTTACATAGCTAACCTATTGCTGATATTGACAGATAATGTTTCATCTTTTTTGCTCATTTGGGTTGTTACAAGAGCTATCCTCCCAGCATTACCCAGAGCTCAGAGTACCTGTGCCATTTAAAGTCCTTTCAGGATCATCCTCCTTGCTTACTGAGCAAAGAAAACCTGAAACCTGTAAATGCCCTCTTTGGAAAAGACACGGTGTGGTCTCTAAGAAGGCGTAGAAATGTCACACAACCAGAGCCACTCTGAAGAGCAGTGATGCACCAGGGCTTTCTCTGCTGCTTAGGGAACCCAAACCTCAGCTTGTAAAGGCCAGCCAGCAGCTACCCCTTCCTCCCTTCACTCATGTGAGCCAAGGCAGCTGCTTGAACAAGAAGCTGGAAGCAATTTATTCCTTTGTTTACAAAAATATTTTCCTAACAACCTTTAAATAAAATTAATGAAAAATGGTTTAACTGTTTACTCTTCTTGCCAATTTCCCCTCTTCGCATGGTCTGCTTGGCAGGGTGTTAGTACAGAGGTATTGTTAGTACAGACTTCCTTTTCTGTCTACAGTTCTGCTTTACCATCAGCCTTCATTCTTGGCATGGCTTGTTCATGTTTTTTGTGTAGCCTGGCCCAGAGACTCAAATACAGTTGAGATTTTAAATGCAACAGTAGTTTTTTAAGTAGTATCTATCTCAAAAACACACAGTCCATTCATCTTTAAACCTGAGGGGAAACTCTCCTCTTATTTTCAGGGAGCATGAAGTCCTCTAGGTCAAACCATCTTTAGGAGTAAAATCTATAACATAGCCTGAAAACAGGGCTTGTAATAGAATCTCTTTGCAACCTCAACTACAGAAAGAAAAAGCCCATGTCCCTATCATCACTGAAGAGTAGAGACTCTTTAGGGTACTTATTAATATGAAGCTAATGTTAGTGAAAGGCTGCTGCTATTACCCTTTTACTTGCTGCTAACGTTTAGACAGGGGTTGCACCAACTTCTTAACCTTAAATCTATATCAGCTATACAAATTATTTATGAGAACATTTATTTTCAAAAGACTTTCTGTGGAATTCTCTCTGTGGGAGAAATTTATCTTCCCGCTATGACAACGTTCCTGATGGCTATCAGAGACTCCACAGTAGTTTTGCATCCTCCCATGCTTTCTCATCCTCAGTATCTTGTCTTACTTGGGAAAGAAACTCTGTGTTCTACAGCTGCACTTCCAAAAGTCCTCCAAAGTTGAAGCAAACCCCTTTTTATTATTCCTTGAGTTCGCAGTTTGGATTCAAATTTCAATTAGAGATCTAGAACAATACATAGAAAATGTGCTTTTGTTAAACATGTTCTATTTATGCTCTATGGTATTGAATTAGTATTTCACTCAGGGAAACTCAGCTTGATGCTGATGCCATTTTCTCTGGCATTTCCCATTTGACTATATCTTCTCACCTCCAGTTTTAGCTGCAGGTACAGACAACACTTTGTGTTGCTGCAAGGAAAATCACAACAATTATTTGGAAATATGATTACATTCATTCTTCACCAAATGTGGCACTTCTTCATTCTTTTATTTTAAATATGGGTAAGAAGGTAACAGGGTGGGAGAGCATGCAATTATACCTGGGAAGAACAGTAAAGGTTGTTTCAAGATCCCAAATACCACAACAAAATTCTGTTCATTTAAGACTTGTTGGCACCTTCTGGCTGTATCATTTTAGAAGAAAGCTAAAACAAATCACACTGTCCTGAAACCTGCACCCAACTCCCTCCACAATCAGCAGTTTCTCCATGCAAGACAGTATCAGACTTGGGGTTAACATTTGTCACTGAGGGAAATGGTTTCATGAAAGGGATGTCCTTTCATGAAAAAAGCCACAAGCCAGTGCACCTGAAATGGCATTTAATGACTATTATCGCATGGAGCTACAAATGTACAGAACCACAATCATTACTGCCTCTTGCATTTACACTGTATGCATAATCTTTGGCTTGCAGGAGCTTGAGTACACATACAGGTTGCAGAACAGAGGCAAGAAATACACGTGTTACAGCTGGCAGCTAAAGAAAAGACCTTGTTCTGTTTTACATGGATATATTCATATCTTGTAATGATGCTCTAGAAAATGTGGCTTACAATTGCAGCCTGCCAGAAGCACCTGTGTCACAAGATACGTGTAGAAATCATATGTCTAAATAATTTTGTATACATACAACTAATTGCTAATTCAGCATCTAATTGCCTTGCTTTCAGTGCAGATGTGTATACCCTTGTGTATCTGGGGCTTTGTAAAATCAACAGCCTTTAAAGGATTCCCTTACATGTAAACTGCTTAAGAACCAGGAAACCGCCCTTAGCAAGAGCCCTCCAAATTATTCTGTTTCACGTGTTGCAAAGATATTTATCATTTCTACTGTTTCATGTCTAGTTGGTGCAAGGAAGATACTCTCACATTTTCCATAAATGTTCCTGTCCGACTACTCTGGAACCAGCGGGAAGCATGGGAAGTTTTGACTGGCAAAATCCTTGTCCACATGTGCCTGAGTGACAAGCCCAAAGCTGCCACATCCACAGCCCCACTCCCACAGCCGTTGCTGTCAAATCTCTTCTCAGAGGAACAAGGTTTTAACTGTGCTAGAGTTGCAGACTACCCAGAATTTGCTATCCAAGTGCCATCTAATTTACATAAATCATAGAATCCTAGAATAGTTAGGGTTGGAAAGGACCTTAAGATCATATAGTTCCAACCCCCTGCCATGGGCGGGGGTGCCTCACACTAAACCGTGTCACCCAAAACTCTGTCCAGTCTGGCCTTGAACACTGCCAGGGATGAAGCATTCACAACTTCTCTGGGCAATCTGTTCCAGTGCCTCACCACTCTCACAGTAAAAAACTTCTTACACCTAACCTGAACTTCCTCTGGTTAAGCCCCTTATTACCCTTTGTCCTATTGCTACAGACCCTGATGAAGATGAATACGGTTGTATGCGTTAGAGCCTGGCTAAGGAAATGTCAAATGACATCTATTTTGAGTATCAGTTGGGTTTGACTAGCAATATTTAGGGGGTTTTGTTGGGGTTTTTGTTTGGTTTTGTTTTGTTTTGTTTTCTTGTTCGTTTTTCTTTTTTTTTTTTTTTTTTTTGGATGGGGAAGGTAGGGGGGTGGTTGGTTTTTTATTTCTATAAGATTCCCAAATCCTCTAAAGACACTAATGGATTAAGCCTTAGATTACATTTTGCAAACTGATATCTCACATTATTCTCCTTGCTTAAAGACACTAATGCATTAAGCCTTAGATTACATTTTGCAAACTGATATCTCACATTATTCTCCTTGCTTATAGGCAATGCAGTTGATACACAGAGGTAAATGGATTGCACAAACAGAAGTCTCTGATATCCCAAAACCAAAACAAACCAAGTTTTCACTGCCATCCTTTAATCACAAGATATCCTTCCTCTCCTATTTTGTAGTTCCTGATCTGACAAAACTAAGTAGAATATATCGAAGCCAAAGCATGTAGCTCATTAATTTGTCCCTCGATCTGCTTGCTACGTGCTTATCTTCTGTGCTCATTTGTGAGAACATATGCCCAAAACATGGCAGAAATAGGGCAAAAACTGTCATCGACTAAGAAGGCAGCTGTGATCTGATAGAAAGAAATGAAAGACATATACAAAACAAATTCATTTGTAACTTGCCTAGTAACCCTCCTTGGCTTCAATTGCCTGTTTATAAACAAACTACTGATGCACATCAGCACTTCCTCTGCCTAAAAGGAAGCACTTCCTCTTCCCTTCCTTTTGAGCTGCCCCAACCACAAAGGAATAAGCTTTTAATATACCAGTTAAATACCAAGAATATGAAGACCAGTAGCCACATAGCAAAGGCAAAGTATTTACATGTGATGAAAAGAGAGTCCAATTTGTCTCATTAATAATATCTGTAGTTAGTGCTGGGAAAGACATATGCCCACTAGAGATTGCTTCTAAAAATATTTTGTAAATTGTCTGCATATATAGGATAACACTGTCCTTTGCATGCAGGATGAGATTTATTCTGCCTGACCTTAAGGTCCTTCTGAAATAGTCCATCTTCATTTGTATTTTTGTCCTTATCAAGAGTGCGTTCTGACAGCGTATCTCTAAGACTGCTTCTACCTTCCCTGATTCATTTTGTACCAGAGGCATGCAGAGTCTATGTGTTTCTGAGCCATGTAAAGCTTCCCCCATGCTGGACTGCCTTTTGTCATTTCACATCCTCAAAAACCTAAGATCTTAAATCCCAACATCTTCCCTGCCTCTTGGTAGTCTGCTGGGGCCAGAAGCATGTCTAGAACAGGAGCCATGGCGATATCTGGGAGGCTTCTATGTAAGACTAGTGAAAAGCTGGCTTTTCCCATATTCCTGTCAATCCTGGATCCAACACCAACACCAGAAAGCCCATTTAGCGAAGACCCGTTGTACTGTCTGTTAGCTGAAAGAAAATACCAACAGCACACAGAGCCCCTGTATCTCAGTGTCGTGGTTTAAGCCGTAAATCATGCAGTCGCTCTCTCACTCACTCCCCTCTCTTTCTTCCCCCTGCTCCCGGGTAGATGGGGAGGAGAATCAAAGGAATGCAACTCCCACAGGTTGAGATAAGAACTGTTTAGTAACTAAAGTATAACACAGGACCACTACTGCTACCACCAATAATAATAATGACAAGGCAAATACAAGGGAAGAATACAATAGCTCACCCCTTCTAATACAAAGCCCGACTACTCACTTCCCCCTCCTTCTTCCCCCCCACTCCAAGGGGGGGGTGGAAATTGGGAGAAGAATCAAAAGAATGCAACTCCCACTGGTTGAGATAAGAACAGTCCAGTAACTAAGGTATAACACAAACCACCACTGCCACCACCACCCACAAAAATGACCAGGGAAATACAAGGAAAGAGGATACAGTTGCTCACCACTCGATGACCGAGCTGTGAACTGAACTCTTCCGGGTTCCTGCCCCCAGTTTTACATCCTGGGCATGACGTGCTGTGGCATGGAATAGCTCTTTGGTCGGTTTGGGTCAGGTGTCCTGTCTCCGCCTCCACCCGGCTTCACCCCCCTCCCTGGCAGAGCATGAGACTCAGAAAGTCCTTGGTCAGGCCAAAACATTCTAAGCCATAACTATAAACATCGGTGTTATCAACGCTGTTCCCAGACCAAAAATTGAAAACACAGCACTGCACCAGCTACTACGAAGGAGAAACAATGACTGCTGCTGCTGAACCCATGACACTTAGTAGCAGTCACCACATGTTTGCTGAGCCATCTTGTCTAGGTTAGAGAGATTTTAAATATATTTTTAAAGATTAGAATTGATTTGAAAAGAATTGAAGGCTGTAATATTTATTCAATAAAAATTACCCAGAAATGCAACCCTTGAGAAAAAAAAAACATACACCCATAAAGGATAAAATACAACATTTTTGAGAATGTTGACAAGCAAGAAAATAACAAATTTATTTACCAAATGAGAGAAACTCTAAAAAGTATTTTAAACTGACAGAGTAACACAGTATTTCTTATGGTAAATCTCACGCATGTTCATCAATATTAGAAATAAATTCCAGTGTTAAAAATATGCAAAGCTTATACAAAGCTTTTAATGTCAGAAGGTAACATCTTAAAATGTACTGCATTTACACTAAGCCCTGCTGTGGGACAAAATCAAAAGCTTTAGCAAACGTATCTGAGTTTGTACTGGTAACCCTTTCATCTAATAAAAGTCTTTACACCAAGGGAAATCCTGCAGTTCAACTGGATGTGGGAAAAGATCTACAGTAGTCATGAGATTTAAGAAATTAAAATCATAGAATCATAGAAGTGTAAAAGGTTGCTGTTTTATTCTTTCTCTGCCAATGGCCAACACTAGATGTTTCTGTAAAACTGCGACCTTTAAGAACAAAAATGCCAGTTGTGTTATAACAGGTTAAGGCTTTGTTTCCTTTTATTTCTCACTGCATTTCAACAAGGACTTGTAATACTTGGTGCAATCAGAAGCTGGGGGTTTTGTGTCAGACAAGTTCCTGCTAATATAAATAGCCAGTCTTACACAAGAGCTTTTTATTCACATTTCCAACGTGCGCTCACAGAAAAACAGCTACAGGAATGCAGACTTACTTATTGAGGATATACCTCCTTCTGGAGATCAGTGCTTATTCTGCATTACCTGCCCTCTCTAGCAGAGGAGTTTTTCACAAACTCAAAAGCACACACAACACATGCTGACTCATGGCAATCACAGCTCATTGCTGTACAAACAGGAAAGAGGTTGAAAGAGGTTAGGAGTTTCAAGCAAATCTTCACTTGCTTGAACCAAGAAGCAGTCTCAGCAGATTGCTTCAGCCAGTTAGATCACCCGTAGAAGTAGCAGTTCTTCTCATGGGAACTTTGGAGGGAGCAAAGATGAGCCAGGCTGCCTTGGCAGGACTATGAGTTTCCAATTCCAGCTTCTCTGGTTTGGGTACATCAGCATGACTGCTGCTGGCCACAAGTGTGGCTACATGCAGGCATCAGAAGAAGATTATTTTGAGTGGGTTTCAGTGTGATTCACCTACCACAATCTCACCAGTGCCTGAGGACATGACGTGTACTCGTGAAGAGCATACACTAGTCTGTTTAGCCCTCAAAAGAAGGCAGGTTGTGTGCCCCCAGACTGCACCACAGAACAAACCAATGCATGGGAAATAGAGACAACTTATGGAATTTCCTGCCAAAAATGCAATAACTTTTTTAACTATCTCTATCCCCTTATCCCACTGGTTGTAACAGAGATTCTCCTCTAATGTTGAACTTGTCCAATACACTGCTGCAGCTTCAGCTTACACTGTCATTTAAATTAGAATTGAAAGTCTCTTCATGCACAAGTGAAATGGGAATACAAATTTAGGCTGTCCAAAATCAATGACTCTGTGGTCCCAGCTTAAGCATGCAAAGGAATATACATAATACTGCTGCTCGCATTGCCAGAATGGTTCAGAAATTTTCCAAAGTAGACAAACACATGCACAAAATTTTTAAAATTAAAAAAAAAAAAGCAAGTCTTTAATGTGAAACCTTGTTATAAATTGTTCAGTAGAATAGATAAGAAAATATACTTCGTACAGGCATCTCCCTTTCTGCTCAATGGCTTAGATTCCAATGTATACTCCTCTGTAACACATTAGGTCTCACTCTAAACTAAATTTAATAACAAAATGAGAGGAAGAAAGAAGAGAAAGCAACAGAAATCCCTATAAGAGGACACAAAATATTTCATTTAGCTAAGTAAAATGAACACAAAACTGACCGAAGTAAATCGGATTATTTGGGAGTTGTTTCTTCTTAAGGTCACATTGAGTATCTGAGTGACTGACATGGTTTTGTATGCTGAACTATGTAGTGTGCAAGTGTTATTCAAAGGCTAATTAGCTCTTTCTATTAAGAACTTATGAAAAGGTGCCTTAATTTATTTGTGAATGGCAGATTACCGTGTCACCATTCTGTTGCTATGGCAATACCAGCAGCAAAAAGGAAGTAGAAACCCAGGATTTTTCATGTTGTGGTCCATGCAATAAGGACATATCATTCAGAGCAGCGTTCATTCTCTAGCTCAGAACACATCTGCCTTACATTATGTGTCTGTATACACCCTAACACAGGGTTGGTGAAGGTTTGGAGATTCCAGGTAATACAGTATACTTCAGTTAGCACACTGTATTTGACAGCATGACCATCATCAGTTACTCGGGCAGAGTAATAAATAGCTGGATTTGTCAGAAACTTTTAGATACAGTTTTTTCCTTTATACATGTTCATAGAAAAACAATAAAGGAGTGATTAACACTTCTCATTTCACCCTTAAACTGACTCACACCTTTCAGGCAGTTAACAACATTAATAAGCAGAAATTACATTTTGTACTCAGTAAATTAAAAATCATGAGTTTGGGTGTCTTTTTTTTTCAAGATCAGCCAGTAACCTAAGATATTTACTAATAAGGAATAGATAATTTTAAGCGGTTGCATTATGTGATGGACAAACAAGTGCGGCTTACAGATTTAACTTAATTTTTGTCAAAGAACCACAATGCTTTCCTTGCAAAGTACTTGAAGATGCCCAGCAGCACTTGCTGTTCCTGGAATTAAAGTAATCAATGGTTCTTGGATAATGTGGGCAAGAGGAAGGACAGAAAAAAACCCATAAAAAATCATAATCTCTCATTTTAGCCATTTCCTTCTAAACATCAATTTTACATTAATAGGAAGCAGCTGATGTATCCTGTAGTACTGGGGGTAAAATTAATTCAGTTAACACCCAAGGTGTGGGAAAGGATCTTGCAACAGCCAGAGCTGTGGGACACTCTTGCAACCTGGAAATGCTGTGAGAAAGTGGAAAAGGGCTTTGGCTGGACCTGCTGGAAACTAGCCTCAGCAGAAGAGGCAGATTGCAGTGGTGCTTCATGCCAGTAGCTGGTGACAGACACTGGATGCATCTCTGAACAGTCACTCAACCCAATGAAACTAATTACCTCATTTTCATATGAAGCTTACACTTTAAATGCTCTGCTCACTTTTAAGTATATCCTGGTCTATAGATTTAGTTATCAGCCTCGTCATCAGATGGGGTCTTTCAGACAGCCCACACTGAGCTGGGAACAGAAGGGATGAGGAGCAGAACAAAGGCAAGGGAATATCAGCAGTGAAGGAAACATGCTCAGCATGCTCAAAGTTAAGCTTCTTCCTTAATTCCCCGTCTGCACATTAACTACCTCATTGTGCCATTGGAAGATATTTTCCAGATAACCTATAGATTATATTCATGAGAATGCCCATATTTCCTCATAGAAATGGAGCTAAATATTTATGAAGTGAAAATCATGTCAGTCAAAGTCCAGCTTTTTTTTGCTACTATCTTAATACCATAGGAAAAATATAAGCGGATTCAGAAGCTATGAGGAATATTTATCTATTTATTAATTGAATCAGGGAACAATCTTGCTTATATTCCAGAAACAGGAAACAAAAAATCCTGTATGCTACTGCAACTATTTTTTCCATCTGTTTACTCCTCTAATACTGTTTGATACCTTCGTAACTAACAGTATCAGATTAACAGAAAACCTTCAGAAATAACCAGGCAGGTAGGATGCATATTAAAATACACACAGTATATAATGAACAGGCAGGCAAGTCTATCCCATGTAACAGCAACTCAATCCAAAAGGATAATTTCTCACTCCACAGCTAACAAACTGTAATTCCAGTTCCCTACATCTCTCTCCTTGTGCTACATACTAACAGGTATAAGTTGCCCAAGGACAACAGCTTTCCAGCTGTCTGCAGGAAAAATAAGCTTTGAATAATTACATGTTCCTTTTCTGCTCCAAAATATATTCCTCCCTCTCCTGTGTTGCAGGAGCATGGCATACCAACTGGCATGGGATACGCGGTGGCTCCGCACCACTCTGGGGTTTACCCAGTTCACATCCAGCTGTATGAGGCCTGGAAGAAGGTCTGGCACATCCAAGTGACCAGCACAGAAGAATACCCGCACCTGAAGCCTGCACGGTACAGACGGGGCTTCATCCACAATGGCATCATGGTACACTGCATTTCCATGCTTCATAGCAATAGTACTTTAAGCAACTCAAAAGTATGCTATTTTTACCAAATGCTTCAAGTTTTACAGCAATCATTAAAATTCTCTGTGACCAAGGATTTGTAAGGATGCAAAGTAGTGTATTTATTATGCAGCCACTTTAAAAAAAAAAATAAATCACACAACTCAGGCAACTGCAAATGTAAACCCCAGAAACTGAATGTACTTGTAGTTCCATCAACTACCAACCGAGTTATAAATGCATATTTTGAAATTCATTAAACTGCCTAAGATCTATGTTTCAAGCTCTGGTTCATCTTTATGCATGAAAGGCTTAGGAACCCACCAGCTGGGAAGGAAGGTGAGCAGTTGTGAGTAACCTCCTCTAGCAAGCATAACACTTCTCCAAGGCTGAGATTTCCTTCTGAGCTTTGCCTTGGGAACTCCCAGAGCCAGGGGCCAGAGATGTGATCAACTCCTCCAGACCACCCATTTGTGTGAGAAGAGAGAAGATTCCTCACATACATACTTCAACTGCATGAAAGGCTGGAAAATGTACAAAATTATTTGGCCTGACTTACAAGCCAGCTGCAGTCCTATAGCTGGTAAAACACAAGAACTGAATATGCATAACTGCAGTTCCAGAATGCTTAAAGTCCGGCTAACTTAAATATTGCCTATGCATCCAAAGTCAAAATTGTGATTCCCTGAACAAGACAAAAGGAATGTCTTAATCAAAACCAAGAAGTTACTGCACAGAGCCCCATTACTTTTGGAATGGACTCAAATTCAGCTGTGAATTTACACATGTATGAAAATACTCTGCTCAGAGTAGGGTTTTTTGTCCATTTAACTGAGTAGAAAAATGAAAACGCTGACTGGAGGGAAACCAAAGGCCTTCCCCAGGTGAACTATGTCTCTGCAGGGATTAGGCAATACTTGTAAGCCCTGACAGTTGTTGTCTTTACTTCACCGCAACCCTTTGGTAGTACCTGGGTAGTAATGTAATCAACCCATCTAGCTTTCCAAGACAAATTTATTTTCAGAGACACGCAACCTCTCAGTTCCTGAGGGGATGGGGACCTGGCCTGAAACTGCTCTCACACTAGCATCCCACCAGTCCCGTACCCATCACGAACAGGAATGAGGGCTCAGTATGATTTCCAGGACTGAGGAAAGTATGAAGCAACAGGTCTTTTGTGGTCTGCAGCCCTGAACACAAATTCAGTTCATTGTCTCAAGAGCAGTAAGATGAATGGCCTGAGGTAGCAAAGATAACCAGGAAGCACTATTTATCTGCAAATAAACTAACCTTGCTGAGGGAAAGAGGGATTTGGCTTTTTGTTTTCTTCCTCTTGCACAAGCCAGGAAACAAACAGGATGAGTGCATGAGCTCTAGAAAAGAGTCTGCATGAAAGCTCAACACGTGTGTCACAGCTTTTCAGACCTGGCATCTGGAAATCTCTACATCTGCAGGGTCATGCTTGTTTACCACAACAGTACAGAAGGCCCAGAGGAGACCACAAATAGCCACGTCAGAGTACAGAGGCAGAAAGTGTTGCAGCTTTGTTTCCTTGAGTTGATGGAGGGATTCGGGTGGCTGTGCCAGGGTAAGTTTGCAAAAGAAGTTAATGTCGCAATGGCGCTGTTATTTTGTTCTCAGGTGCTCCCTCGACAGACTTGTGGCCTTTTCACTCATACCATTTTTTACAAGGAATATCCTGGGGGTCCTCAGGAGCTGGACAAAAGTATCCGAGGAGGTGAACTCTTTCTCACCATTCTCCTGAATCCCGTAGGTACCTTCTTTTGCTATTTTTTGGACAAGGTGACAAACGGGGAGGAGGGAGAGAAAGAGGGAGGAAGGGAAGGAGATCAGTTTTCTTTGATCTTGTTTGGAAAATAAAAACCGAGACGACTTTCTCATAGGTAACAAGCAATTTAAGAGGAAAGGAGTGAAATGTGTTCTAATTTCTAACTACACTTGTATGCAATAAGTTACTGGAAAATGCATTAATTTCAGCTCCATCCTGTTTCCCAACCTGAAACCCTGTCCCTATGAGAGAAGAGTGCTCTGACTTGTCTGAGACTGAAAAAAAACAGTGAGGGTAGAAAAAACTCAGTGATTTTATTCTGATTTTCCTTTTGTCCATAAGCTTGAGTCTTCAGGCTCTCCTGATAGAACTCCATAGAAAACCCTGGGCTCAGGACTGATACAATTTCCCCACCACTGGCTCTTCAAAATAGGTTTTGTGAAGCTAAAAAAACCCCCAACAGTACATAACCTTCTAAGGAACTTTTTTGCTTTGCTCAGTGCAGCATTTCTTTTGCTCTGTCAACGTTACATGATCCCCAAACTATATATATGTATGTGTGTATGTATGCATGCACATGTTAAAAAAACCTATGTATGTACAAGCACTCAAGTGTGCATGTGTGTGTGTATGTGTATACATATATATATATAAAAGGTTTAATGAAAAGTGCCACAGACTTTATGGATGATTTTCAGAGCTAATAATCAGTCTCAGCTAATAAAGCGATCTGAACTGTGCTGTGTTAATATAAACATGCAAACACACATATGACAACATGATGCAGTTGGGCTTACCAAGGATCAAGGAGGAAAGGTAATGTTATATTTTGATATATAAATGCTACACTTTGAAGTCAGAGTTCTCTTGATGTGAACAACAGTCTGGTGCCATTTAAAACAGCAGCCTAGAGGTGGAAGGATGAAGGATGAGAACAAAGACATTATACATCAATATTTTTTTTCATTGTCCTGCCTTCATCCTGTCCTACCCCAGCAAGCTGTACCACTCACAAAACACCCTGTGTCTTGCCAGGTGGCCTAATTTTCAGCGGTTTTAAATTGCTCTACTCATGGACTTCTCTGCAGAGTTAAAGAAACTTCAGGTGGAGCTGACTCTCAAATCCAGGTCACTTTTATTTAGAGATCTAAATATAGATTTTGGTATTATATAATTAAATGTTTATAGGTAAACTTTGGCTGGGGCGCCAAGTTGGTTTCTGAGTCAAAGATCCAGTGAGCTTTAAGAAATAGGACATTTCAAATAGGAATTTTTCTGTACCATACACATGACACCTAATTTGAGAATAAAACCTATCTCTGTTCTTTATCCTGTCTTTCCATGATCTGCAGTCCTCTCAGGCTGGCCTTTCTTCCCATAGCTTTCTTAAGTGTAACTTGGCTCATCTCTGTCCTGGGATGCTGCTGGAATTTATCCTTACCTTCATCACGTTACCATTATCTTTGATCAATAGCTGCTTACCTTTCGCTTATCTGAATTTTTCCTCAGACTTACGCAGTGCAGCAGTCTGTAGCAGAGTATGTTCTTACTCCACAAGAGATACTTTGAGTAGCCACAATTCCTCAATCAATCACCATGTCTAAGCCTGTAAGCATGCTCAGCCCGCCCTGACTTATTTCCCTCCAGCTCGCCTTTTCTCTCATGTCAGGTTTTTCTTCCTGATAGGCACACGCTCACAATTGCTTATTAGAACTCTCAGCTTTTCAAACTTTTAACCAATTTTGTCCAAATGTTCTTACCAAAGCCAGGCTGAGGCTATGGAGAAGGGTAACGCTTCAATTAGTCTAAAATTTAAAGGTGATTACTGAACTCTGAAAAAAATCAGATAGCCTATGCCACCATTTATTACACTTCCCACAATCCGCTAGCCTGGGTGCGCCAGGCAGCTCCCCAGCAGGACCAAGCTCAGAGGGGCTGGAGGACCTTCCTTCTGGGAGCTCTAACAGCCCCAGCTCCTTGTGCTGGCCCCACAGGAGGTTTCCTTCAGCCAGGCCCAATTGCTTCCCCCAGAAAAGAGCCAAATCCCTCCCTAGGCAGGTCTTGCAGAGCAGGTGGGTGCTCTTGTTGTCCTGCTGAGCATGGCACAAAGAATGCTTGGGAAAAGCAGTTCTACCATCTGCATTTTAGGTTTCAGAAGTGATGCAGCAGAAACAGGACCTTTCCTAGAAAGGCAATACATAACAGCCAGCAAAGTATGCCAGATTTAATCATGCATCTGTGATGCTCATGACAGAATTATCTTCCAAAGAAAAGGGGGGGGGGGGGAACAAAGGAACATGAGGAGGAAGATGGAATATTTTCTTTTATTTTCTTCAGTACATTAAGTCATTGCTTTGACCAAGCTAGGTTCCAATCACTTGTGAGTACAATATATATCATTGGGAGGTACTTGAAGAGCTTTTCTACACTGTTAATGTTTGGTTCTCCCCTTCCACTTTTATGATTTTTTACCTTTACCTCTTCAAACCTGAAATTTTACTAAGAGATGCAAGTGAAATACTGACACATACTTCCCTAACTCAGAGTTAAGCACAAATCTGTTCTAACATAAGTGCTTATTCAAACAGGAAGAAAAAATTTAATCCTGTGTGAGCTGAAGTAAGAAGTACCACAAAAACCCCACCATCATTCAAGTCAGGCTGGCACACTATCCCATGAAATATGCGCTGACTGACAACAGTTAAAGCAAAATCTAGCCTTATCTCAGATGGAAACTGGTGCGAGTAGGAAACAAAATCAACTACATTCAGACACCCTTTTTCTTTTGTTAAATACCAAGTTTGGAGAGCATGCAACGAACAAATGGGAAGACTTCTATTCAGTGTAAGAAAAGGTGGAGTGTTTTGGTGGTTAATTTGAAGACGCTTACAGATCAGTATCTAAAATCTATGGTATCTTCTGAAAAGCATCAATAGAGTGCCAACTCCATTGGCCAATCACAAATTCAGTTAAATAAAACAGTGTGCTTTGAATGCCATGTGGTCTCCCATTTGGCAGCAGTACATACTGCAACAGCAACAAGAAACTTCCCATGTTATAACCCTAGAAGCTTTTCGTTCATTAATAAGCTTCCGTAGTATTTGGATATCAACCTGCGCAATTCTGGGAATTACCGTGAGCAGTTCAACATAAACCAGAATGTGCTCTCCAAATGGATTATGGAAAAGAACAACTGTCTGGAACAAAAAGGCTTTTTCAAAACCATAATTTAAAATGTTGTTCTTGAGTCCTATTGAACGAGATGCCTAATGTAGTCCATGGATAGAAACCATATCCTTAAAATAAAATCTTAACCAGAATGTGCCATACCCCCACCATAAAAGCTGCTTTATACACTGTTGCAGTTATCCTACTTCATGTTTTGCAGGACAGGGATTGCCTGTACCATTGTTTATTTTTGCATTATTGACATCATTGTTGAAAAATGTTTTTCATTTACTCTTTATAAACACGGACCAGTGTCCTGGTGTGGAGGGGATTTGCAGAAACAGCTTCTATTAATTCTACTGCCACATAGTTGCACAATAACTAAAGCACAACAGAACCAAAGTCAACACCAACTCTAACTTGCAGGAGGACTAATGCCGGCTTTTCAGCCCTACAACTCCCAACCTAAGCAGTTCTCTGCACTGGCATCAATACATTTAATAGGTCAATCATATTCAACTGAACCATCCCTCAGCAGAGTTAAAAAAACAAGTAACACATCATGGTTCATTTCAACACATGAATGAAAGACTTGCCCGAATAATGTAGATGAGGGTTTCCAGGCGCAAAGCAGGGACTTGATTTGTAGTCCTGTTTATAACAGAATTTGAGCAGCAAAGATTGGTTGTAAATGGCAGCACAGAGAAGTTCATGTTTCCTTAGGCTGTTATGACATCAATTTATAGTCTTTTATCCCATCCTCCCAAACAAGCACAAGTAGGAGCACAACTTAAATAATCAAATTTTGATTAACCTTTTTTTCAATTAGTTTGATTAGTGGAGCACATTTCAAGAATAATTAAATGTGGGGAAACAAATTTGTTAAATAGGAATAATGTATCAGATAAGAAGAATTTATTCACAACTAATGTACGGTCAGACTGCAACTCTTAATAATGGCAAGCAGTAACATGGACATTGCAGTACATCAATTGCACAACTGCAACATTATTTCTTCCATGAGTATGCATATTCCATGTACTTCATATGTGGGAAGTTCACAAAGTGGCCTCGGCAGGGAGCATGTGGGAGATAATGAAGATTTTGCATCAGGTAAGGAACCTGCAGCTAAATCTGCTAGCTTTTCTGGACTGTAAATCATGCCACCAATGAAGGCTACTGGCAAATTCTCTTTTTTCCCCTCCTGTGCAAGGAGTTTCCCACTTGTGCAAGCAGGTGGTTTACACAAACCCTACCCGTTACTCAGGCTTGAGTTAGCAATTTCAGCAACTGTATTACAAATAAATATCAAGCTCATATACCAAAAATGTCTGCACTTCCATGAAGCAATACCACATAGATGGTTATATTAGAAAATCTCAAGTGACACTGCATTAGGATAAAGAGTTTGCAGAAAGATTGTCAAGGGGATCCTCCAATGCATTTTTTTGTTTTAAATGGCTTCTACTGAATCCCCTGTGGCTGAGAAAGATAGTTTCACTTTCTTATTTATGAATCCTAAAAATGAGTCATGTCTGGCAGAGATGATTTAGTAGTATGCATAGGAGGGATAAATTCCACCAAGACAGACAGAAAACAGACTATCTTTCCTTTGAGTTTTAATGAGGGTTAGAGGAAACCCAGCCAGTCTTCTCCAGGACCCAGCTAATGCAGAAAGCTGTTCAAGTCTAGAGTTTGGGGCTTATTCTTTGCATAAACACTTCAAAGCCAAACTCATTAAAGTTAGTGAAAAAAGTCTCAACAGAGTGGGTTTGAAATAAACCTAAATAGTGCAACTCCTTGAAAAGGTATCAATCTAGCTCTCCCTGAAGGGTTACATTCATTTGGAGGCTTAGAACAGTAACAAGGAGCTTCAGATGTATTTACAGATAAGCAATACATATACAGTTTGGGGCAGAAAATGAGGCATTACTGTACTCTTGGAGTTTTCATTTACTGTTTTGTACAAGAAAAACAATGAAATGTTCAACTGAAATGCTTTTTCTCCTTGCCTGACCAAAGCCAGATGTTCAATCAGTGCTATGTTATTATATATTATTAGATATCATAGACTTTATTTACTTTGTAGTTTGACAAACAACATCACTAAATTAGGACAGATCTCCTAAAGGTCATAGCGTTAGTACTGCCCTGTTAGTGGTGAAAATAAAGCAGAAAAATTATCACCTTCAGTAGAAACAAGCAAGGGAAGAGAAGATAAAAGATAAAGATCTCAAACTTCAATCAATCATAAATGTAAAAAAAAGTTGTATAAACCTGCTTTGTGCCTAACCTAATTCTGATACTAAAATAAAGCTTTTTGCAAGACTGTTACCCCTGTGCTGCACCAGCATGTATGTCTGCATGAATTGTAGTTGGATCTTAAAATCAGACACTACACTACTACTTAAGAAAGTATGTTGTTACTCAAGACATATCTTCAAAACCAGGAATTTAATACCAAAGCGCATCAAGCATGAACAATACCATGTCCTCAGTCTGAAGGTGACACTACCCAGCCACGGAAATGCAAGCAAAAATGCTCTGTCTCGGACCAGCATTTAGAAGCCCAATCCCTTGTGAAAAAAATATTTAGGTTTTCTGCAGTTGTGCAACATTCCACTGTTTCCACAGAAAAAAACAGAGCCAGCTTAAGACTTGCAAAATTTATTTGCTTTCTCAACCATTTTGAACTGCATTATTTCTTTCTCTCCCTGAAGCTTGCCAATAATTTACAAGCTTTCTGCAGTGATCTGAGCTGCTTCCAAAGATATTTTTTTTAGTGTTTACTTCCATGGATTATTCAACTCTAAAAAATTGTATAGCACCTCAAGGACTTCAACATGTCAGTAATTTTCAGCACTTTCAATATTCTCATTATTTTCTTAACTTAGTTGTCCTTTAGAATAAGTGTCTCCATTCCCAGAATGTAAATGTAAAATGTCCCTTCCTCTTTGTTCACTTCACCAGGCCTGTGCAACATTCCTTTTATTTGCCCCTTACCAGGAAAAACATGGAGCAAGAGGTGAAGCAAGCAAAAGGGATGAACAAGGCAAATTCTTTCCTTTTATTCAAAATGAAACACATGAAAATTTATGATTAAGGAACCCCAAAATGTTCAGAACATACAGCTCCGAAACTGAAATACTTTTATTAGAAAAATCAGATTCTCATATGAAAAGTTAGGAAACTCCACTGGATTTTAAATTTAAGAAGGATTTTCCACATCCAAATGTCAAGCTCAAAACTAAGTGGGTTCAGTCCATGTTCTCTGACCGTTGCCCTTCACTCAGTCTCCTGAGAAATGCTCTGACATATTTAAAGTATGCTCTTACAAATTGTTTCATAAATCACATCCTCAGCATCCCCAAGGTCTTACAGTATCTCTTTTCTACTTCATCTCCTTTACTCCCCTGCTTCACAGATGACAAAGAACAGCCATAAAGGTTTAATAACCAAGAAAATCTATTAAATGCAGCCCTAAATATTATTGCCCCTACAAACAAGAGTCATTTCTCCTAAAAAAACCAAACCAAAACAAAACAAAACTCTTTAAACCAGAGAGCTTTTTAAGCCAGCAACTGACAGCACAAAAGGAACCTCAATCAAACACAAACACAAATATAAGTGCATCTGGCTTTAGAAGAACCAGCAAGATCCGCTTGCTCAGTTGAGCAGTAGGTAATTGGACGCACTCACCAGCTTGGTGCGTGTTCTTCTCATTCTCTGTTCCCCTGGAAGAGCTAAAGGTTAACCCTTACTCCGGCCATTCCTTTCCTGCAGCACCCTTTCTATTTTCTGCTTTGCTCCAGCCCCATTTCAGGTCTGCAGCCACCAACCCCTTCTACAAGACAGTTGCAAGTTACCACTGAAACCAAAGTAGATGTAGACCTTGCACGGACAAAGTATGACCCAATGTTTGGCCACAACTGAACAGCAGAAAACCTTGCAGAAAATTAAATCCAACATAAGACCCCAACCATACCAAGCCATTCCCATATCTGTCCTGATCACAGCTGAACAGAGTGAATTAAGATTTTTTGCAGCCTGAACCAACAAGGTCAGGTATTCACAGAGAGGTAGTTAAACTTCAGATCTCCACCAAAGATCAGCTTTTTACTTATATCCAGTGTCCTAATTCATGAGACGCTTCTCTTTTCCTATTCCCCCCTTCCTTGTCCTCCTTGGTACACACATAAACATGGCTGGGGTAACTCTTTCTTTCCTCTTCTTTTCAGGGGGTGTTTTAATTCAGACTCCCCCTGTCTCATTTTATTAGTTCCACCATAAAGAGCTTGCACAGGTCATTCTTGCATTTTATTTATATATACATACCTATATAAAAATCTCTTTACTCTAGGTTTATACCTGCATCACCACAGATTATCTAGAGACACAAGCATACCCTGCACAAAAAGGTTTTGTCCACAAAGACAACAAAATCAGACATTTGCAACTGACAGACCAAGCCATTTTTAAAGTTTTAAAAAGAATAGCAGTAGAAAAACGGGAAAGTTAAACACTTTTTTTAAAAAAATCTCCTTTTCCTATTTCAATCAAACATCCCTAAGAAGCTTTAACCTGAGATGAAAAGTGGAATATGACTTTCAGAAGATAGCTTCTTTTGCAGGAATTTGGTTGTTGAGAGTGAAATCGGACTGGTGATTGAAAAACAACTTTGAACTCAACTTTAGCAACAGCTACAGACAGGCCATAATAAGGTGCATTTCTTTCTTCTTTGTCAGTGTCATGGGGTTACTTTTAATTTTGAAGGCCACTTAAATGCATCTACATTTTTAAACTCTCACCATAACTAGAGGGTTATTTTTCATTTCCAGTCTGTCAGATCTAGATTCTGCATGTCCCACATGTGCCATACTTTGAAGATTTTATTCTTGTTTCCTGCTCCCACTCACCAAAAAAACAGATGAGAATCACATGTTATTGCTTCAGAATATTAAAAGTAAATGCAGAGGGGGGTTAATTTGTACCTTCCACAAGAGATTTGGGAGTGTTATTATGAAATATCTTGACTGTTAATATTATTTTTCCTTTTATTTGCTTTGTTTCTCTGAGCATAGCTGTAGAAAGAATAAAAAATAACCTTGGGTATTGTAGGAAATATGCTGCAATACAAAAGTAATTCATAATGCTGTGCTGCTAAGGGCTCTGTGAACAGAGCATCTCAACATATTTCAGGAACAGGAAAAAGCAACCTGACCACGACAGAAAACTATCAATACTGGTTGATCCACCATTAGCAGGCTACTGCCTACAGGGACAGGCATCCCCCTTCTTAGCATGACAAGAGGGATGTCTTCATTCTACCAAATTAAAAGGGAGTTTTGTTATTAACCAGCTGTGTCAGAATTTGTCTTAACGGTCACAAACATACCAGATCAAATGAAAAAGGAGAGAGAGTTGGGCCTGATTCTTCTCTGTACTGGGGCCCATTAACCTGCTGGGCCAATGTAAATAACCGTTTCACTGCATGAAATGAGCGTTGCAGGGGAGCACAAGAGTGGCCAGATGCTCGTTCCTTGCAGAGAGGATCAGGGGGTTGCCATCCCAGGGGCATCCCAGGCAGAGCTGCCTGGCCAGGCAGTATACCTGCATGATGCAGTCATTAGCTTCTGCCTGAGAAAGAAGGGACAATCTCTTTATTCCAAAAAAAACACATTTCATGTGAGTTTGGCATCATAAACACTTGTTTTGCTCCTGCCACAGCATGTAGTAAGGTTCAATATGATCAACATACATTTGCTTTGAAAGCTAGCACACACTACAAAAGTGCCTGTATCTACAGCACAGTCACCCTTTCCCCTATAAATATTTCCTTTTGCAACTGAAGGTCCTGTAACTGATAACATGATAGAGATATAATACAGTCATAAAACTTGAAGCCAATTTTATCTTCCAAATGCAGGTGTACAATTAAATCCTCTTCAAACTTGCTCAGGCTTTTAAATCTGCTTTCCCCTTTCTTAAATAATTTCTTTTTCCTTCATCCCACATGGCTATCCCAATTGCAAAGAGCTGGCAGAGGAAAATATTATTCCATAGAAACTCAAGCCTTCAGCAGCATATTTAGAAACTAATTAGCTTGAAACTATGGGCATTAATAAAATATTTCAAGGATAACATATCTCCCTTCCCTCTTCAATTGCATTTTTCTTCTTTACAAAAGCTAATAAGCCACACCATGCGTTTTTGGTACTTTACCAGAATTAATCCCCAGCAAGTTAGGTGATGGCAGAAATAGTAATAAATGGCTGTGTGTCAACAAGAGGGTTACTGGGTAAAGGGAAAAAGAAATTGTTACCTTCAAGCACACACCACAGGATAATTTATTAAAGTGCCAGGAGAGAGCCTTAAAGGTAAAAATGAGCTGATTCAGAATTCCTTGATTATTGAAAATGAATCCTTAATAGAAGTAAATGGACAAGAACAAAATTTCCCTGCTGTGTCTGCTATTCAAAATTAATTGGAAAATGGCTGATTTGAGAATATTATATCCTCTAGTGAACTGAAAATGCTGCAGGGTTGTTTTTTTTTTTTCCCTGAAAAAGAACAAGAGTGAAGAATTAAATTAACTCTGAGGATTGTTTGCTCAGAGTAGGCCACCAAAATGGATTAATTAATCATCATTTATGAACACTCTATAACATAGAGCAGTCAGCTCTTCGTGAAACTGCTAGAATAGCAACATGACAGTAGAAGAGTTATAAAAGCAAATGGTAAATTTCCTGTAGCTCCAATCTATATCAACTTGCCTGGCATTTCTTTCTTTGCCATCTGAAAGGAAGTATCCTGCTGAAAAACCTTATTCTGTATTTATAAGAGAGCTCAGTTTGAGTGGGATGACTTAAGCTCTACAACTCTGCGTGCTATGCTGGGCCCTGGGCAGTAATGCCCACAGGGAATAACAATATTGCTCCAAGAGACCTTACCTTCCTCTACCTGGAGACTACGAAGTGCCACATTAATGATAATAGATATAATTTGTTCCACCATTCAAAGCAGTTAGAAACAGATCTTATTTAAGCACATCTATAAAAGGAACATCAGAGAAAGTAATTTATGGCTGCTTATCCAAATTAATGATCATTTTGACCATTATTTGCCATCAGCAGATAGGTGAGCATATTTCTCCCACAGTTCAGACAGCTCAGAGGATTATGTTTTAATTCACTGATTAGAAGGGTAAATAGAACAACTGAAGATCCAGCTAAAAAAAAACCAACTTATTTAAGTCCTACTGAAGTGAATTGTATTGAACTCTAATTTGTGAAATACTGTGCTTCCCCTCTGGGTATTAACACAGACAGCCCCGCAGCAACACTTTAGACACCTGCAGCACTAAAACAAATGTTTTATTCCTGAACGTGGTCAGTCTGCCAACCTTGAAGTCCGTGTTAACTTCAGCATTGCCTTCATACTGCCTAGAAATATTGTCTTCCCTAGAACCCTCCAGAGTAATCAGGGGTCATCTCCAAGCTGCAAGATGACAAAATTTAACCCCTGGTCATAGCAGGTGAGCAATTTGACAGGGCATTCCCAGATGACCCACAGCGTATACACAGGGAGCCTCAAATCAAGCACAAAGCTTGGCTCAAAAGCAGCATTCATAAATATTTATCACCATAGTTAATAGCTGTTTGGCAGCCTGGCTGCTGCTGACTCCCCTGGTATAATGCTGTGTGGTAGCTTAGATTGCAGAGTGGCAGAGTCTCCTCCTCTTATCCAGGAATCACAGCCATACAGGTACTACATGTGTAGAGCAAGCTTTTAATTGTATCTCATAATATCCTCTATGTTCTACATAACTAAGGTTTAATGTTGCTTAAAATACATGCGCATCGTATCTAGATTTCTTCAAGTACAGAGAATGTTGCCCATTAAATTACAATTCAAACACGAAGAAATTTCCTATTTTCCACTCATACAGGTAAGAGGTCCCTTAAGATTATTTTGGAAATTCTGGAAAAGTAATTAGTTTTGCTGCAAAGATATCTATTCTGTGCTAAAAAGTCACCCCTCCTGTATTATCTGCAACATCAACATGCTACTAAACTATGTTCTTATTTAATTAGGTGTCATGCATTTAAGAACAAACACACACAAATAAAAGAGCAGCATGTAAATACCACGCCTGTAAGATGGTGCTACACAGCACTGCCTATGGTGCACCACTCCAACCCACTGCAGAGGACGTGGGCTAATGCTGGCCCGTGGTGGCCACTCACCTGCCAGCTCAGGCCAGCTCTCGTCCTGCTGTGCTGGTGGTACTGTCAGCACAGTATCTGCCACATGAAGAACAGCAAGGGACACCTACCCTTATTGCAGTGCAGGAATAGAGAAACTTCATCATTTGCTGTGGATGCAGCCAGAGTGGAATTTAATTTGGCACAATAAAATGGTGCCAAGGACTACTCACATTATGCATTGGCACAAAATAATTGAAGCTGAACTGATTTTTATTTGTAGGGGATTATGACTAAAGAGGTTGACAGCCTCAACCAATGTTTTGTAGTTGCTCAACAGAAGTCAAAAGGGAGCAGGCAATATGTACTATCTAGGAAATGAGGTATTGATAGCTATCTCGTCATGCAAACTGCTTTGATCATCTTCGAAAACTGAAGACCAAAACCATCTGAGACTTCTTTGAGCTGGATCTTTGAAGATACTTTTGTTATTCTGTCAGAAACAGTTGGCATACAAATCTGACTTCAGGCAATAGTGCCCAAATCCCTTTTTATCCTGTTCATTTGTGTAATGTGAAGTTGGGGTCATTCTCGAGTCTGAATTTTTTTTTTGTTTCAGAGGAAGTTTATAGTCTAAGGAAGTCTATTCAATGGGAAAATACAGATGGCAACAAACCAAATTCCCATGTCATGACTTCATTTAAAAATGAAAAGATGTGCCTATAACAGGAGGACTGACTTGCTCTAGATTTCTGCAAAGCTTTCTTGGGGCCCACAGATGCAACTGGCAGCGCCGCATTTGCATAGAGCTCATTATACTTCGGTCACAATTGGATGTACCACTGATCACTTATACAAGTGCGACAAATTAAGAGGTGTAAAAAAATCCATTTTGGTTTTCCCACCTAGTGCAGCCACACACTGACTGCATAATGTCATCATTAACAGCAGTTAGTTTTTCACAGACTCTGAAAGTATGGCCTAATAGTAAAAAAAAAAAAAAAAACAAAACCCACTTTTCTTAAATACAGTTTAAAAAAAAAATAAAATATATTCATATACAAATAACTAATGGAGTGGAACCTCCTATCTGGCTTTCTTCATCTAGGACCTTCTGCACCAGGGATATCAAAGATGTATGTATCATAGGAAATAGTTGCTGTGTTGGAATGTGGTCTTGATTTAGCATTTTTTTTAGAAGTGAGACTTGGGTAAATATTAGAAAATAAAAATAAATAATGAACATAGCAACTTTAGCCTCATAGGGAAAGGTGCAACACACAGAGGATTTTTCTGTCAAGAAAAAATAATTCATTTAATCATACCAACTAAATAACGTAAAAGGAGAGAGTGTTCCTGGGTAAATGAGAAACAATTTTGCTCTTTGAATAGGGAATGTTAAAACAACATAGACATACTACAACATTTGTATGGCTGTCCCAACGACACATAGCACCACTGATGGACAGCAGCTTCCCCTCCCATTGCTAGATTCCCGGGAAATGCAGACACATGAAGACTGGGATATTCCCAGTGTAGACACTCTAATGAATATGGGCACAAGAAATATAATGCCAGTCAACATTTTTGTTTCCCCTTCAATCAAAGACAAAAGTGTTTCTTTCCAAACACTGTGGTTTTTTGCTTCTTGTAGAGATATCATGTTTCAAAAATATTTGATTATCCTGTCAAGAATGCTAAAATATAAAAAAAGATGTGCAAAGTGGAATAGAGTGCTTTTCAGGCATATAAATTATTTGCTTCAGTATCAGAAGGGTCATGAATATGAATAGTGTTGAATTCTAGAAAAACAATTTGTCATTATTAAAATTAGTGCTTTGTTAACACAAAAATCTCACTTCCAGCTTGCTTTTTGTGCTGCTGCACAACCAGCTGCATTAAGGGCCCAAGTGTTCTGGGATTCATTATCAGTAAATTGGGCTCTGAATCATAAGGTACCAGACAAGTCTGTAATCCATAACAGGAGGCTGCTCAAGATGTGAAATATATTAAACACCTGAAACCGAAAGAGATATTTCTGCGGTCAGCCTAGCATAAAGCTGCTTGGTATTAGTAAATGAACACTTGACAGTTTTGCATTTCTCAGCCATGACATCCTATTTACACATTCAGAAACACAACATGCTGCCATCTAGATCTAATTATTAGAGGTTGCTCTTGAAGCAACTGTGCAACAGCATTTTCTGAGCACAATGGAAAAAGATGGAATAGCAAAATCCATTTTTCTGAGAGACATTCATGCAAGAGAGGAGCAGAGAGGAGCAGGAAATATGCTACCACTTTTCTACAGATTACAGGATCCCGCATCATGTATTTCCCAGCATCTTGGGTTTGCACAAAGTTAAGCTACACTCCTGATTTACTTTATATGTGTTAAATCCTCCCTTCTTGCAAATGTTATTTAAGAGGTGCAGAAGCGAGGAAAAAGGTTGTTAAAGACAGTGAGCAACAAGTTCCTCTCAGAGAAGCAGGATTCACACATAAGACTTATCTCTGTTCCTGGCCTCTTCCAGCAATGGGGAGGGGCCAAAGGATGAGCAGAAGGAAAGGACCTAAAAGGGAACAATGATCCTATTTAATTATTGAAGGGCTGAGTAAGGTAGAACAAATCCATACATAAGTTTTGTAATTGATTTTTCCACTGCAAGTGCTAGATCGATGGAGAGTCATAAGTTCAAATATCAACATATATGAGCCAATATTTGATTCCCATTATCACACTGGCCAGGTACATCAGTGAGCTTAGTTGGGTTATACTTCAGCAGAAAGCTGGAGCTCTAACAGTCCTTTTTCCAGGAATTTCTATTCTGGAATGCAGCCATATGGTATTCTCAAGGAGAAGCCAGAAGCTTTGTGCTAATTTCATAATTTTTTCAATTCACTAGGATAAATGGGAAGGACATTGGTGGCTATGGAGCATAGGCTCCTGGGATCATAGAGCAAGCAGCCTTGTTTAGTATCAGCTCCTGTACAAACACACAACTGCAGATTTCCCTCAGGCTGGAGGGATTCCTACCCACAAAGACAAATATGATTTCCAGTCTTAGAGGAGACCAGCATCCTAGTGCCCTCCAGAGACAGGTAGCTAACCTTTGTCCAAAAATGAGTGCTTTTAGTTAAGACTGTATTGTATTTGGCACTTATCGGAGGAAATAAACCTCTATATTCTGCATTAGCAGGTACATGGGGCTATGGATCTGGAGAAAGTGCGCTAACTCTGAGTAGAGAAGGCAGTTTTGGGGCACTTCAAGCAGAACTAGCATTGTTTATATTCCAATAATTTTGAAGCAAATTTTTAATTTTCTTCTACTAAGATAACCTATATTTCATTTCATGTATATGACGCAAGCATTCAAATACAAATATTACATATCGAAAATTCCCTGTATATCTATAATTTCTGGATATAACTGATTCTAAAAAGCCCTGGAAGAAAGAGCTAGATAGTAAAATGGTGTGACAGCCCTGTCATTAGTTTACAAACAATCCCATATCACAGAGACCAACTGCCAAAGCTGATGAGATACTACATCAGAACAAACTACAGCATCACTTGAACACGGCTGTCCTGCAGTGTCTGAGCTGGCCCCAGTGGGGGAACAAACTAACACACAATTGATGTCACTTCCTATAACATGTTTGCTATAGGCTGTGTAGTGACCACAAGGGATTTTACTCAGTATCTTTCTGCACATTTGTGCAACACAGATTGCTTATGCTAGTTTAGCCTCAAGAGTAATGCAAAGCAGACAGAGCCCTGTCCCCAGCCTCAGGAACCTGGAACAATATATTGCCTCTGTAGTGCACTGTTGCACAGAGCGGGACCCTGACTCCCTCCTGAAAGCATTATCCCACCTGATGAAGTGCTGCCTGCCTGCAAAGCTCCTTCTCTTTTATTTGCCTGTTTTTCGTTGGGCACTGCAAGAGAGGACAGTCACTGATATTCACTGGTCTCATCACTCTTGCCCCTAAGCCTGGTTCTGAAGCCCTTTTGGGAACACCAAAAGAGCCCAGTAAAGCAGTGCACTGGCACTGTGCAGCCCAGCACCACCCTCAAGGCACATCGCAGCAGCACTGTGCTAGCTCAGCACATTTCTGGACTATTGCATTTTCTATGGATTGAGGCATCGGCATGAAAACTAACTTTTGTGTCTATCTATGCTGTAAACATCAACAGTTAATACCCGTCTCCTTTTGTCTCAGCTGATTTGGAGACAGATGGCAAAGAATTAGCTATGGTTTTATCCCATCTATTATGCACCACATCTGGGGGATTTTCACTTAAAAAAAAATAAATCAATGGAGTAAAAGAATTCAAAAGAGATGTCCCATATCTTTTGACTCCATAAAGAGTGACCAATTGGAACCTTTGTATTGGGCTGCAGCCTAATTAAACTCTGAAAATAAGCTAATGTACATCTCCTATAAGTACCTTTTAACATTAAAAAACCTCGTTATAATTCAAGTGTAAAGAAAGCAAAAAGAGCAAGTAGATCTACTTGCATACTTTACTTGCTGCAATAATATTAAATTGCTGCAATAATATTAAATGTCATTGACAGACCCTTTAGTACTTATAAAAAACCACTTCTGAGACAAGATAATATTCTCTATCAACATTTCCTGTGTTCTCCACCATTTTAAATCTGGGTTGCAGGAAGCACTTGTCATACTGTGAAGAAGCTGAACTCTAAATTAAAAAGGATATACTTGCATTGGTATTTTTGGGGGGGTGACGGAGAAGGTCAGTAGACTGCAAGCCCAAATAAGATTCACGGCCTTCCTTCTGTTTCTGGGGTACTACATATGGACCTGCCCAAAGTCTAGGGCAATTTCAGTGTTCACTCTAGTTAAGTTAAGCCCACAGAACACAGATCTTGCGCAGTTGGCAATCTTTGCTCAACAGAGGCTCAGTACAAAATGAAAGTGAAGAACAAATTACCTTTTGTGGAATAAAGTGGGCACAGGGTAAACACACTGCAGATGAGCCATAAAGGACACTTTGTCCTAAGCTCCATCCATCTTCACCTTATAAAAGAATTAAAAGCGTTATCAATAATTTAACAAACTAATGGCCATGATTTTAAACATTGTGGGTTAATGCTCAAAGAAGCGCCACATTGGCAGAGCAAGATGGTGAAACGCATGTGTTTTTGCATTCCATGGTTATTTTGAAAGTCAGGACACAGTATTTTTATCAGCAGCCCTTTCTTCTGCCAGAGCAAAACCCTGGGACCACGCACCAGCAAAAGTGTGCAAAGACCTGCGCTGTGTGTGCAACATTACTACTATGATGTTATTTCTTGGTAACAGCGTAATTAAATTGTACCGTCATTGCGCATCCTATCTTAGGCCAATTCACTGAGTAGAAGAGTCAAGTAGCAACACTCAGTTTGATAGTATCTTCATAAAACTGAAAAATTACCAACTACAGAGAAACGAGGCTTTTGCAGCTGCAAAACTGAGTTTAACCATCCCGTGTAAAGAAAATATTGGGAAATATATTCTTCATGTTATTCTTACAAATTATCTTTATCCCTCTGAAAGAAATTATAAGATCTCCAAAGCAGTGGCCACGTACAGGAGAACCAGAGTAAGGCTGACAAAAAGGCAGCCTTATTGGCTTTAAGGAGGAAACAAAGACAGTGATATTTAGCTGAGATACCATCATTCACAAAGAATCATAGAATCATAGAATAGTTAGGGTTGGAAAGGACCTGAAGATCATCTAGTTCCAACACCCCTGCCAGGGGGCAGGGACACCTCACACTAAACCATGCCACCTAAGGCTATGTCCAATCCAGCCTTGAACACCGCCAGCGATGGAGCATTCACAACTTCCCTGGGCAACCCATTACAGTGCCTCACCACCCTTACAGTAAAGAATTTCTTCCTCATATCTAACCTAAACTTCCCCTGTTTAAGTTTGAACCCATTACCCCTTCTCCTCTCACTACAGTCCCTAATGAAGAGTCCCTCCCCAGCACCCCTATAGCCCCCCTTCAGATACTGGAAGGCTGCTATGAGGTCTCCACGCAGCCTTCTCTTCTCCAGGCTGAACAGCCCCAACTTTCTCAGCCTATTTTCATATGGGGGGAAATCTTCACATTTCAGAACTTACCTACTTCCAGCTATGCTAATTTAAACAAATTAGCCAACCTTCATTCATAAGAGACAGCGTATTAGTCAGATTTTCAGGTTAATTCCATAAATAGCAGCCCTGAAATTAAGCTTTGCCTACACGTCTGAGGAGCAGCGAACTGGCTCCCTCAGATGCTCTGGAGTGCTGGGGATTCCTAATCGAAGGCTCACATTTGCCAGTGCCTCCCAGACACCTGCTCAGGGATGAGGAACAGCAAAGGAAACTTCAAGCATGCAATAAACAGTTTCTATGTTGTTTGTAAAAAGAACTCAAAACATAATATTGAAGAAAATATCTCCAAGAGCATCTCCTGAATGCCACTCCATGGGGAGCTCTTGAGCAATACATCCCTTCAGATAAGGGATTTTAAAGAAATAGCATGCACGTGACAAGTTTGGAGATGTGACCCTCCCAGAGAAGACAGGAAGTGCAACTCGTTTAACATTTTTATGGTCGTCTTTTGGTTGCGGGGGGGGGGGGTACAGGGTTTAGCAAACTTCTTGGGGCCCCTGTGCCCACCCTTCCATCCAGATGCTGCTATCTCCTTATACCCTGTGACTGAAAAGTTTCTCTTGCCTCCCAGATCAGCATCTTCATGACCCATTTGTCTAATTATGGGAATGACCGCCTGGGCTTATACACCTTTTCCAGCCTGGCCAACTTTGTTAAAAGCTCAACTAACCTGAACCTGCAGACACTGCCCCCTGTTCAGCTGGCTCAGAAGTACTTTGAGCTCTTTCCAGAGCAGACAGACCCTCTTTGGCAGGTAATGTCACATCTTCTTCCTCCTCCAATTACAAGCCACTTGTTGAAATAAGAATCTTTTCCTATAAAATATAAAATAATCCACCTTCACATTCAGATACGTTATTTCTTCCTGCATGCTGCCTTAGATTATTTACATATTCTGAGACACCGCTGCTTTTGGCAAGAAATGGATTAGCTTCCACTCCCCCCAACTCAGGCATCTTAAAAGCCCCTAATTGCCACTTCTGTGTGAGGAAGCTTCCCTTACCATCCTCCCTGTTTGTAGTTTTGCTGATGCATTGCCTTGTGTTCACTAATTGTATTGCACTACCCATAAGATGCTCTCAGCCAGTCAGGTGTAAGAGATGCAGATTCACTGTACCCTTCAATGCGAAATCACTAACATTGGATCACTGTAGCTACCAGGAGGGTTTCCTACCACCTGAAACCCCTTCAGTGGAACAGCAAGGAAAAGGGAGAGCCTGAGGGGTCAGCAGCGAACACAGAATGGGCAGTTATGTTTAAGAATGGAGAGGGTTTCTGTTTAGACTATATGTTTCAAATATGCTGCTTGTAACCTCCTTCAGCACTGGAATTACCTAATTATTGTTACAGATGTCTGGCTCTTCTCTTATTCAGAATATGATATGCCATGCTATGATTTTAACTATGCAAGTATAAATGCAGAGTGACACCATGGAGATCTGGGCAGTTATTCTGGGCTTATGCTAGCAAAAAGGAGCAGAAATTTTCCCTGTTATTTTTGGTCAAGATGCAAAAGAAGTCTAAATCTATAATATTTTCACTGACATCAGTGGAGCAGCAGAAATTCAAATCAGTTAATGATTTTCTCCATTGTATTTTGTTGACTTTATTCACTAGCAAAAAGTGTCTTCTATTACCAGCCAATACTATGCAAAAACAGTATGCATGTGATAACTGCTTTAAGAAGCAGTCAATCTTTTCTGTGGCATCCTTTGTTCACACATTTTTATTTTGCATTCATAGATAGTAGGAAGATAAGGAGATAAACAATATCCCACATTTCTATTTTGTTCTTCCTTTTGGGTGCTCATGTAAACTATAATTGGCACTAAGTCCCATATATCTGAAACCATTTTGTCACCCTAGAAAGTAATGCCTTGAAGCTATTCAGAGGTTTCCATTTCAACCACAAATGAAAAATTAATTAAATCTACCTTTTAATCTTTTTTTATTTTCTTTTTTTCTAATGAGTGAACTTAATCCTCAGTCATGCAAAACCATTATATACACATTGATTTTTACTCAAAGAGACCACCTAAGTGCCTACAAACTCTGAGTGTATAAAATGAGCCTGGCTAATGGAGAGAAGGAAATGCAGTAGTCTCACAGGGTGTAGGTTTTGACACCAGTCCTTCCAGGATTTGCACAACTGTGTAGCCTTACTGATTTCCCCGGGACCCCTGGAAGGGCTGGTCCTGGAAGATACCTGAGAGTTTGGTCCCTGTGTACCTGAATGCTCCCATGGATCAGTACCAGAGTGCTCAATATCTGCCACGAGTAAACTCTTATGAAGAAATAAGGGATTTTACTACTTAGTGTAAGGTTCTGGCATTAGCGCCTAACACTTCCCACCTGCAAAGACATGTAAACATTTAGGATACCCCAGCATGATGTACACAACTGCCTTTTCTTCTTCAGAATCCGTGTGATGATAAACGACATAGGGATATTTGGTCCAGAGACAAAACTTGTGATCACCTACCCAAATTTCTGGTGATAGGACCCCAGAAAACAGGTAAGAAGTAATGAATTTGTAACTAAAGCTGGCCACCCAGTTTTGCATCTGTGTATTTGTGTCCTGTAAATTGAAACCAACTCCCTGCCTTAGGAAGGGTTCACTCCCAATCCCTGTGGGATGCAGACAGTAACTCCTTCATTGCCAGCAGACAGGGACAACTGTTTGTATAGTAAAATTGCACTCACTTGACATAACAAAACGCTGCTGTGAGGCTGCCCTGTGTTAGAATTGCTATTAACTTCTTTGACAAATTATTTCAACATTGTTTAAGGCCCTAACTGACAATAAATGTACTTAACACCCTACAGACATCTGACGGTCTCAGGGCATTATTTAATTTAAGCCACCAGTTCCTTTCCCAAGATAGTGATTACTGTTGTGGACATACTACACAAAGAGGATGCTGAGGCAGGGAAATAATTGACTAATCCAAGATCATACAGAAATACTGTGACAGTGACAGAGACAGCAGGTTTTGATCCATAGTCCAATGACAGTTTGCATAGCACAAAAACATTGAAGTGTAATTTTAAAGACACATTCTCCAAAATTTTGTTTACCACCATATAATATTTCCAGTTGTTTTTCTCAAACAAATAACAAATAAGTACTGTTACTGGGATTTGAAAACATACTTACTACATACAGGCTTGGTAGCATTGAAACAGAATTTTTATTCCTCAGTAGCAGATCCCCAGGACAAAAACACAGAGGGCAAAAGGACAGTTCTGGAAGCAACAAAAACATTGTCCCACAGTTAATGCTTTTGAGAAGTTTTGAGCAACATGAATAGTTTGAAAACAAAGGTGTTCAGGCCAAATTGCTTCAGCGGTTTAAATACAGAGTCAAGCAAGCAATGCCCTCAGCAGCAATATGGGGCTTGTATCACAGAGCAGAATTCAGGGTTTGGAAATGACAAAAGATCAAAAAGCAAAAGAGTCTGCATGTATCCCCCATCCCTCCGAAAGCCCCTTGCGCTTACACAGGCCTTTCATCAACAGGGAACTTCCTTATAAAAGGTAATCTAATTTTCCTGTATATCTCAGCATGCATTGATTTGAAGTACTTTCTTGAATGAATAAAGTCAAAGGTGGGGATTTTTTTACTATTTCCTAATGGCATTTCTTTTTGTTGTCGTAGGAACAACAGCCCTTTATTTATTTCTTCTGATGCATCCTTCCATTATCAGCAATCTTCCTAGTCCAAAAACTTTTGAAGAAGTTCAGTTCTTCAATGGAAACAACTATCACAAGGGAATTGACTGGTAAGAAGAATAACAAAAAGAAGCATTCATTATTAATACATGTTAAACCACAATGGAAAAATTACAGAAGCATGTATGACATCAATACAATTACTGGATGAATTTGTTATGCTTGATTAAGTGCGCCCTCAGCAAGTTTGCCGATGACACCAAGCTGTGTGGTTCGGTTGATACGTTGGAGGGAAGGAATGTCGTCCAGAAGGATCTTGACATGCTTGTGAGGTGGGCTGATGCCAACCTGATGAAGTTTAACCATGACAAGTGCAAGGTCCTCCACCTGGGTTGGAGCAATGCCAGGCACAGCTACAGGTTGGGCAGAGAAGAGATTCAGAGCAGCCCTGCAGAGAAGGACTTGAGGGTGTTGGTTGATGAAAAAATGAACATGAGCCGGCAGTGTGCGCTTGCAGCCCAGAAAGCCAACCGTATGCTGGGCTGCATCAAAAGGAGCGTGACCAGCAGGTCAAGGGAGGCAATCCTGCCCCTCTACTCTGCTCTCGTGAGACCTCACTTGGAGTACTGTGTGCAGTTCTGGTGTCTTCAACATAAAAAGGACATAGAACTGTTGGAACAAGTCCAAAGGAGGGCCACGAGGATGATCAGGGGACTGGAGCACCTCCCACATGAAGATAGGATGAGAAAGTTGGGGCTGTTCAGCCTGGAGATGGCTGCGTGGAGACCTCAGAGCAGCCTTCCAATATCTGAAGGGGGCCTATAGGGATGCTGAGGAGGGGCTCTTCATTAGGGACTGTAGTGAGAGGATAAGGGGTAACGGGTTCAAACTTAAACAGGGGAAGTTTAGACTGGATATAAGGAAGAAATTCTTTACAGTAAGGGTGGTGAGGCACTGGAATGGGTTGTCCAGGGAAGTCGTGAATGCTCCATTGCTGGTGGTGTTCAAGGCCAGGTTGGACATAGCCTTAGGTGGCATGGTTTAGTGTGAGGTGTCCCTGCCCCCTGGCAGGGGGGTTGGAACTAGATGATCTTAAGGTCCTTTCCAGCCCTAACTATCCTGTGATTCTATGATTGTATGATTATCAAACAGAAAGAAACAAATTTGTAACGATGGGACATTTAATCATGTCCTTAATTTTGTTTAGATATCACAGTCATGATTTTCTTATTTTTTCATCAATGAACACAATAGACACCTCAGTTATGATGACTCTCTTCATGCTGAATAGCAACTCTGTCTTTTCATAACAATTTCTCTACTGAATTATACTCTCTTTTTTCTAAAGTGTCTTTTCATTAAGTAACATTTGATTTGTCTCTTCTTGAGAAAAACCAACAGTGTAGAGCATTTCAGCTGGTATTCCTATCAGACTTTTAAATATTGCTTTTACTATTTATTTCTAAGAAAAGCATTTGTGTAAGGCTTTCATTTCCAAAGGGAACAGCAGTTCTCATCCTTGTGTGAAAGCCTAAACATAAGAGAAATATCATACTCCACAGGTTAATCTGGAGTGGCTTCCTCGCTGGCATACTGCATTGAGAGTGTGCGGAGTGAACAGGCCTGACTGATCAAAGCAGGCTGTGTCTCAACCACAGCACCAGCTGCTCAGGTCAAGGTGGCACAGACAGTAAAGGGAAAGAGAAAGAAATGCTTGGTGTTTGTTGTTCCATACTACAAAGAGGAAGTGCACCATGGCCATCCTGCATTACATGTGTAACACGTGGTAAAGAAGGAATGGTGGTGGGGTAGGGGCGTGTCTCTCCTCTGCAGCCCCGTGTAACACGTAGAGGAAGAGGCCAGCCTCTCAGGGACTCCTTCTGCCAGGCACCACCAAAACTGGCCTGCAGGTTCCAAAGTCGGTGGGGTCCTGGGCAGAGGGTGAGCCCTGCATATTTTGTTTCCATAGAAAGGACAGAAAATATTTTGTTCCACCAAAACTGGAAGCCCCAGGGTGCTCAGTGAAATCAGAGGAACAACTAATACCTCCAGAAAAATTTCACCTTTTGCTTCATTTGAATTTTTCACCCTTTCAGTTGAACTTTCTCTTCTACTTTTAATTCTAATCAGTTTTAAGTGGAAAAGACTATTCAAAGTCAAAATTCAAATTTTACATTCTGAAAATGCCTAAAAGGAAAGATTTTCTGGCTCCAAAATGAAGTATTTTGACAATGTTAAAATTAAATGGTTGGCATTTTGAAGCTTTTCCCATTTTCTTCTGTAGCTAAAACCAAATTCATTCCAAACTGGTGAAAGCTATCCCTCTGACATTGGACTTCTCTACCAAAAATCCCATTCATCAAAGGAAAAACCTAATTACCTGACTTCATGGAAGCTTTAGCTATTACCAGTACCATTTAAGAGCCAAGATATGTTCCCCCTGTTCCAGTTCTGGAATGAGCTGAGAAATTCAACTTTGCTTCTTGAGGATTATGTGTGAAAACCCACCTTTTCACTTACAAGGAAATGGGAAGCAGAGAGATATGACCTTTTTGTCATTTTTGCTAATTCTAAAGAGTTCCTTCCCCTCCCAGGTACATGGATTTCTTCCCCACTCCTTCCAACGCCACCACTGACCTCATCTTTGAGAAAAGTGCTAACTATTTCCACTCTGAGGATGCCCCTAAGCGAGCTGCTTCCCTCATCCCCAAGGCCAAGATCATCACCATCCTCATCGACCCATCTGATCGGGCATATTCCTGGTACCAGGTATGGACCTTGCCTTTGAGAAATCAGCAGCAGGGGATGATGGCCAACATTCATGGGAATTTGAGCAACCCTTTGAGCAAGAATTAGGGTTACTTAATTTGCACTCTGTAGAAGTGGAAGGATGCTGAGTGCCAGCTTTTACAGTTGGCATCCGTGACACCAGTGTCATAAATGATGAAACTTCTCAGCACAGAGCTGCCACCAGCTGTAAACAAACAGTTTAATGCCAATTACAACTGACACTGCATCTAGGAAAAGCAGTGCCCCTCTCCCAGGGGAATATACAGGGGAAATGAGCATAGCCTAGCTAGAAAATCAGAGCTCTTCTCTTGATGTTGAGAACCTGGTACCTCATCCCATCCTCCAGCATGTAAGCCAAGCTACATGGGGTGGTGTACATGTGTACGCAGTGCCTCCTAAAGTTTCCATGGAGTTAAAAAAGGCTGTGCCTGGAGAACTGGGGTTTTTTTTCCTCTCCTTGGAAAAAAAGAAAGCCTGTTGTTTTTCTGAGGAAACTCTAGGATGCACTTTGTCTTCTACCAAGTGTCCTGGGTTCAGCTGTGGTTTTGACTTTCATCCTGGGAACAACGCTGATAACACCAATGTTTTTAGTTGTTGCTAAGTAATGTTTACTCTGACCGAGGACTTTCTGGGTCTCATGCTCTGCCAGGGAGGATGGGAAGTTGGGAGGAAGCAGAGACAGGACACCTGACCCAAATAGCCAAAGGGGTGTTCCATACCACAGCATGTCATGCCCATTATAAACTGAGTGCAGTTACCGGGAAGGGCTAGATCACTGCTTGGGTCTAGCTGGGTATAGACTGGGGGGGGGTGAGCGGTTGTATTCTCTTCCCTTGTTGTTTCGCTTGTCATTATTATCATTGGTGGTAACAGTAGTGGTTTGTGTTATATTTTAGTTACTCGACTGTTCTTATCTCAACCCATGGGAGTTACATTCTTTCGATTCTCCTCCCCATCCCTCTGGGAGTGGGGGGAGAAAGAAGTCGGGGGAGTGAGCAAGTGGCTGTGTGGTTCTGAGTTACCAGCTGGGCTTAAACCACGACACCAAGCCTATTTCTTTTCATAAGAAAGTCTATTCTACTTAAAAAATGTATGTGCAAAACATGGTGTGATCATACAGATAAAGGGCATATTGAAAGCAGAGTTACAACAGCCACATATTAATAATGTTGCAATCAGCATAAAATACACCATCTCTGATACTGTTGTTATGAGTATTGCAAGGAATAAAACATGGCCTAGGGCTGCAGTTTGCACCATTTTTAATAGCTCACTTGCACCTTTACAACTGTCAATGTGAGAGATGTAAAGCAGTAAAAAATTGTGTCTATTTTGGCAAAATTTGGCTCCTCAGCTCCCGTCCCACTGTGCTAGCACAGCTCTCCCAACGGATCTTGGGAGGCTCATTTCTTCATCCTCAGCATCTTTGTGATACCTGCCTAATATCTCCCATTAGCACCAGCGATCCCATGAGGACCCTGCTGCCCTGAAATTCAATTTTTATGAAGTCATTACATCCGGCCAGTGGGCATCCTCGGAGATAAGGACCCTCCAGAAGAGATGCCTGACACCCGGCTGGTATGCTGTCCACATTGAACGATGGTTAACTCATTACCCTGCTTCACAGGTAATTTTCAACCTGTTGTTTAACCAAGCTCATCAAAGTCCCAAAAATAAGCACGGCCTTATCATTAGAGGTGCTGGGATATTTCCCACTGCAACTCTGAGCTGATAGGAAATGCAGTTCTAACATGACCAGGCTATTTGGCAGAAGTGTATTGATTTTTCTGGTTTTTGATGGAAAAGATGCAATGTTAAAATGCTATGAATTGTGGCCACATGGGCCTGTTAGGGGACTTTGGGGATTCCTTCCAGCATCAGCCAAGGTTGACAAGGCTTCTGGGTCCCAAGAAACAAGCAGCTGCAGCATGAGACATTGATGGAAGTTTTGACAAATTCATTTAGAAAATGGCAGGGCTTTAGAAATTTCATTCCACTTTCCACTTACTCCCTTTCATAAAAAATTCCACATTTGTTTGATCCTGATCTCGAATTACCCTTTCTCAGTGTTAGAGCAGCAATACCTTCTTTTGCCCTCATCTTCCTTCAGATGTCTTATTGAACTGTCTTTTATAATCTTTCCCATGAAAAAATATATGTAAACACAGACCTAAAGCATATTCCCATTATTAAAAATATTTTTTACAGATATAAACATAAAGCAAAATTTTAGTACTACAAAATATACACAGGAGCACTCCTGACCCATGAATGTGGTTCACGGCTCAGTTCATAAGTCTACCTGCTGTAAGAAGAAGTTGTAAAAGGGTGTTTAAGGAGCAAGCATAATGAACAAGTATCTCCAGAGATTACCTTATGTGGGACAGAATTTTGCTGAAAGGAGGTGGAACTGACTGTTGCCTGTTTAGTCAGGGACCTGAAAATCCGAAAAGAAAATAGAAGCTTTGTCTTTTTGCAGTCCTCCCTTTTCCTATTATACAGTCTCAGGTGTACTACAAAGCGGAGAAGCAGGCCAATCCCATTTCCAGGAGAAAGTACTTCTTTCATCTATGGCCTTTCTACTCCTTCATAGCAGGGAAGCAGTACTGCCTAGAGCAGCAAAGGCTGTCCTCAGGCAGTATGGCCCTAGGAGCAAACAGGGTATATCTCCTCATCTCTGGCACAGACCAACTTCTTCCTCTGAAGGAGAAGGGGCTGTTCTGATGAACTTGGAGCATACAAAGGATGCCAAACATCCCATGCCCTGTTACCTGTGCTCCTCCTTTGCCCTCACCGTGTTGCTGTCCCTCTCGTGAAGATTTCTCTCCTTCTCTTCCAATGAAGAGTGACTGCAGCCCTCTTATTAAACATTCAGGGGCACACTAACATCTTCCTTGTAAAACCGGTAACCACTCATGTTTCATGGTTACAGTGATTAATTTTACAAGACGCACAACAAAACACACTCATCATAAGATGCACAGAGAGCACTCACAGTGCTTACTAATGGGCCCTCAGTAATGTGCATTCTCTTGGCCTGTGCACTCAAAACCTTAATAATTCATAATAAGCCTTCAAAATAAATATAAACTACAGCTGCCTGAAACAGTTATTAGCAATACTGCTTGGTACTCCACAGCACTTTTAATACACTGTCTGAACATTTGCGTGTGGAGTTCAATGTACCTTTATGACATACTCCTCTTTAATTAAAAACAAAACAAAAAAAAAACCTTTGCTAACAATTTGCAAACGTGCAAGGCTGAGAGGCTGGTGGCAAGTTTTAAATAAATTGCCACAATATCACTTTTGAACATGAAATTGAGTAGCTTCTGAACGTTTTATTCTAAGATATACATGAGATATATTCTCATGATATATGAGATATTCTAAGATATACTTACCTTCCATGCCAGATTTCCTAAAGACACAGTATAAATCTCAATCATAATTTTATATTCCTTCTTTATCTCTTTTTCTCAGAATTTTCTGAGACTCCAGATTGGCTTGTGATATTTAACTGTTGCATTTGAACCGTGTGCACACAGAGTTATAAAGTGCCCACCTATACAAATTTAACAGAATAAAGTAAAAAGTATATCTAAAAGGAAGTTCATATGTAACAACACTGTACAGAGTCACACGCTAATTTAACCCCATGCTGTTAGCCTTAGTCTTGGTTCTAAATAACTAGCATTTTTACCCCTACAGTTGCTTATTATTGATGGACAGCAGCTAAGAAGTGACCCAGCTACTGTGATGGATGAAGTGCAGAAGTTTCTTGGAGTCTCTCCTCATTATAATTACTCTGAAGCTCTAATGTGAGTCTGTTCCTTTACTCTTTGCCTTACGGGATCATGCTGTACAACCCCACTTGATCATTAATTACAATTAAACAAACAAAAAAAATCCATAACAATGCTAATTTTGCAACACTTGGGGTTGTCTATTTAACACCCCTCCAGTTTTGCCTTAACTTGCACGTATATAACACAGTGCAGAATTGATGACTGCATACGTTCCCACATGCAAACTCTACTTCGCACAACATCCAGAACAAATCCCTACACAATCTGTTGTACCAGATGCAGAACGAACATAAAGATTTACGTAAAAACACATCTGCTAAGTTTGAGTGTCTGATCTGAGGCGCCCAGTGCTTGTTTGCTAGGGGGTATCTGTTTTGCTTTCATCACTACACCATTTAAAATGTACATTCTGCTGTGGTGAGTTGTGCATGTAAGAACTCAGCACACATTTGCACATCAGACTGTTGAACGTTATGCCAGTCTCCAGAACCTGAAGACCACCTAGGGTCAGGTGTGAAAAATTTGGCTTAAAGGTTTTTATCATACTCTTGTTGGAGTCTAATGGCAGACACTGGGCTAGAATCACCCAGTATGAGAAGATTTGTCTGGTCATATAGTTTCTTGATAATTTCCTTTTAACGTGGACCAAATATATAATTCCTAATCCCATTTTCATATATGGAAAGCCCTTTGATTGGCTTCCCACAGCCTTTGGCTCAGATCTAGCAAAGGCAGCTATGATGAACCCGATCACGTTTCTCACCCGCATTACCTGGAGGGTGAAGCTTTTCCCATGCAAGGGGACTAATGGCCTGTGTGGTGCTCTGACTCTTCTCAGTTCTCCACAGGAAGGCAGAGTCTCTGTAGGGGTGGGAGGTGGGCTGAATTACTTTCTCCCCTCTTAGGCTGGCAGAAAATTGTAAGCAGCTTTTGTACTGAGCCTCTACATAGGAGGAGCATCATCCCATTACGGCCAGAAGTGCTGGGCTCAGAGAGCCCTGGAACACCTATGCACTGAGAAGCCTGGCACTGCAATAGGGCGTTTTGCCAAGTCAGTATGCAAGCAAAAATCATGAGCCTGCATGTGGGGTGGGAAATAGCAAAGACTGTACCTTACCTTCCCTGAAGGCTGGTACCAGGAAAAGTGAGGGGAAAAGGAGACCACAGGCTTTCCAGCAAACCCCCACAGCCTCCTCTCTGCTCATGATTATTTAATATTTCTTCCACCAGGAGGGTTCTGGTTACTTATACAACAGGTTTTAAAGAGAGAGTTGAGTGCTCGCTGGTCTTTGGGCCTTAAGAATGTTGCTCTGCCAAAATCTTTTTCTAGAGGAAAAATTTTAGATTTGACAGTGTAATTTTTTAAGTCATTGTTTTCCAAAGCAACTGAAATAGAGGAGGAGTTTGAGTACACAGATGAGCTACTGATCTTTCAATAACTGCTACTGCACATCTGCAGTGCCTTCTGCTTGGGTTTTTAAATATACACCCACATGCATATATCTTCTTTTCTGTAACTAAATTAAAGCCAGCAGAGTCACACACCAGGAATAAACTTTGGCCTCCTATTTGTTTGGGCAGGAAAAATAGATTGTAAACACAACTATAAAATTATGCTATCACTTTTTAGAGGCATCCTGAATGCAAATGTGCTGTGGGAACACAAACTTCTGTGCGGACTTAGGATGGAATTGAAAAATGCACTGAACAATGTAGTTGCTTTATGGAAGGACTGACAAAGTAAAAGAGATTGCATAGGATTGCTCCTAGTCATTACTGCCTAATAACTGTACACCACAGATTTTCAAAGTTGTCACAAAGCAGCCTGAGGACCCAGACCTACAAACACTAGGGAGCAACAAGTTCATCACACTGAGTAATTATGTGAACGTCTTATAGGAGAATAAAATCAATACAGGCTGAAGGAAAGTACTAATCAGAGACAGTGGAAGAAGACAGCAGAGGGGAGACAGACGAAGGGCACAGGCATCCGGAGAGAAGTGCACATCATGTCAGGTTAGCAAGAGCCACAGCTGAGATGGGCAACTAGGTCATTGCTTCTTACACACACTGCTAAAGAGGACCTAGATTCAGACTGGATACAAGGAAGACATTCTTTACATGAGGGTGGTTAGACACTGGCACAGGTTGCCCAGAGAGGTGGTAGGTGCCCCATTCCTGGAAGTGTTCAAGGTCAGGTTGGGTGGAGCTTTGAGCAATCTGGTCTAGTGGAAGGTGTCCCTGGCTAATCACAGGGAAGCTGGAACGAGGTGCCCTTTAAATGTCACTCCTAATCCATCTGTGATTCTATGATTCCATGATCTGAGAGATTAGAGTAGTGAAAAGAAATGAGGAAAATCAACTAATGTTGCAAGGCTTTTGCATGTAATGTCATCAGTAGACATTAGGATAACCCACAAAGTGCTAGGAGAGGGAAACTAGTCACTTGTCTGCATGAAGTTCCTACTGTGACACTGAAGAGATGTTTCCCACCTTTTACCACCCAACTCGTTTCCACAGGGAGTGATTGATAGCTTAAAATTTTAAAGTGTCTGAACTTAATGAACAGAAACCTAGGACAAAATGCCTTTTCCTCTAGCCTGGCTCATCATGCCATGCTCTGGCCACGGAGGCAGCTCCACATCCATCAGCCTCACAGGGGAGATTTCCCTCATTTTCCCTCCTGTGAAGAACAGGAAAGAAAGGAAAAGGCAGGATTAGAGGAGTGCGCTTAACAAAATGTTTCCTCTTGGAGCACTGCAACATTCTGTCATAGGATGAGAGACGGATCCTTGTGGTGGCACTGTTTATCTCTGCCCTCACAGGCACCCACTCTGCCTCTAGCATCGGGTATTGACTTCCCAAGAGGCAGTGTGAGCATACAGGTGTCTGTGTTCAGCCCTGCACCTCCCACAGCCTCGCTCTGTAAGGGAGAAAAAGGTAACCAGGCCTAGAGGAGAGGCTTCTGCTGTCTGCTTTAAAGAGCTCACTTGTAACTTGAGCCTTAAAACTATCACTATTTTCAAATAAATACTTCCATTGTGCCCAATTACATTTTCAGGGTTCTGAGAGTTTCATAATACCTGAACGCATTGATTGAATTCAGCCCTAACTGTCTTACCCTCTTTTCCCCTACCCAAATTTGTTCAATATGCTTCTTCTGAGGCAGAAATGTTGTTTGGGTCACAGTTTTGCAGTCTTCTTTTCCCAGCACACTATATTGCTGCTTCTTTTGGGAAATTAGTGCAAGCCAGCTCAAGTACTTCACCATACAACAAGCAGATTGAAAAGGCCAAAGCAGAAATGAATTTATCATCAGTATATCTATTTAATCAATTATTTATTTATTTTTAATTGATACAGCTACTGAAAGAATTTAGGAAACTAAGGTCAGGCCTTCCATAAAGGGCTGGGAAGAAAATGTGCAGAAGGTTCACCCTTCTCCAGATATCAGTTCACTTATGTACAGTGGCAAATTGCAGGTGCACCCATGTTGTATGGCTAGACCTAGGGCAAAAAGGTAGTCTGTAACTCATTAACAATCCGTTCCAGCCAATTTTACTTCATCCTTTTCAAACATCTGCTGAATAGCAGAAACTCAAACCTTGACAATGTTTTATGCATGCTGCAAGTCCCCCAGCAATAAATTCAATACTTAATGCTGCATGTTGTTCATTCCTTAGTGAGTATGTGCTTTAAAGCCTTAATCTAAAATTCCTGTATCTTTGAATTTTAGACATCCAAATCAAATTGCGTATTTCAGATAAGACTGCTAAGACAGTGTTTATGCTGTAATGCCATCTTTGGAATGAAAATTATATTTAGATCTAATGATATGGAACCACCAGCTTCTCAGGCGCAGTTAAATTGTCACCAACCAAACCACAGTTCTTTCAGTAGACTTGAACACTGCTTACTTCACTCAAAATCAACATAAAACCTGCCAATTTTATATCTATCATCATGTGGTAGTCACACAACAATTACTTTTCTGTACAAGTAGACTTAGGGACTGAGACCATGCCTGTTGAAGCCAGCAAATAGACGTTTGCCCTTTTTAACCCCTCCCACCTTGACAGTGCTGATCAGTGACAGCATCAGCTCCAGCTAAAGGATGAAGAGCTGTACTTTAACACAGATGATGATGTCCTGAGAATACAGCACATCTAATTCCAGGGAAAGAGCTGATTAATTTTTTCAGCAAAAAGTTCTTTTCAAGTGTCAGTTGATCAAAACATTACCATCCCACAGGGATACATGGAGGAGTTTGACACTAATAAAATCTCTGACCAAAACCAGGCAACAAAATATGAGTCACAGTCTGGACTGGGGCTGTGTAAGATCCTTGAGACTGAGGCTCAGGACCTTGACTGGCATCCTACAGATCAACACTTACAACTTGTACCCTATATGCTGGACAAGAATAATAAAAATTAGCTAAACTAGCGAGTGTAGGCAAAGCACAATGTGAAAAACCTCTGACCTTGAGACACTTCTAAAGAAAATTTGTGGAAAAAAAAACCAAACCAAATTTCTGGAGCTTTCACAGGACAGGAAAGCTGTTTCCCACTCTGTCCTCAGTATTTCTGCCATCTAGAGAGATGTGGGCAGCAATATTTGTTGGCTAACACTGATGCCTTAGTAGCTGGAAGATTCTTCTGTAGTGAGGTCTTTAAAAAGTATAATCCTTTACAGGTTTGACCCTCAGAAAGGCTTTTGGTGCCAGTTACTGGAAGGAGGGAAAACAAAGTGCCTGGGAAAAAGCAAAGGTCGGAAATACCCACCAATGGACCAAGAGGTAAGGGCTTTCCAGAAATTCAAGTTAACATGTTTGAATATTGACCTTCTGTTTGACTCCAGAACTAGCCACACTGAGGCCCTCGCTGGGAGCAGTACATAGCTCCCGGGTGGGTTTCCTTCTCTGACTGTTGTTTCTTTTCTTTTTTCCCCATCCTCCTCAGTCTCGAGAATTTCTGTCGAGCTACTACAGAGACCACAACGTGGAGTTGTCCAAGCTGTTGCATAGGCTGGGACAGCCCCTGCCCTCCTGGCTGAGACAGGAGCTGCAGAAGGTCAGGTAGCATGCAAGGGCAAGGGACCCAAATAAGGACGATTTCCTTCACTGTCAAACCCCTTGCTTCTCCAACTCACTTGTGATCATCAGTAGAGGACCTCATGAATAACACTCTTTCTATTAAAAAAACCCGAAAACCCACAGAAGAATAACACCTATCCCACCCCCTGACAACTATTCATATGCACGTGCTGACAGATACAAGCATTGACCTCTTTTGTCAGCTTCCAGGAAATAATAGAGAGCTACATGGTATTACTCTTCATCCAGACCAGGATTTGTGCATAGCTTAGTTCCTCTGTACACCAGGAAGTACAAGAAACTGTGTGTAGGACGGATTGTCTTCAGCGTACATGACAAACTGCAGTCTGTCAGGACCTGAGCAAAGGATGGGAGCATCTCCCACTGGACCGTGAGGTTGGTCATCCACTGGGATTTTTCCGTGTTTGCTTCTGCTGGGTTTAATCCCAACCCTGATTTTCCTATCATTTTATGGGGGGATATTCAGTACTTTGCAGTTGGGATCTCTAATGGTCCTGCCATATGCAGTGTCAATGCATCACCATTGCTTTCTCTACAGAAAAAGGTGGGCTAAATTCTCACCTAACCTGCTTCCCTGGTATTCCATTAATAACTGATGACAGTATGTGTTCTTTATTCTGTTGCTTTGGGATTTTTTTTACCCCTTCACAAGAAGATACATCCTGATTTACTGGAGTTGTATGGGTGGTTGAGGTGCAAAGCAGTGAGGGGATGTCCTCCCAGATCTCAGTGAAATGCATTGCCTGTCTCTTGGACAAGGCTTCTTTGCCACACAGAGGTTTTTCATCACACCTGTTGGCTTTCTACAGCAGCTGTGACAAAGCTCCGAGATGTGAGATCATATCAAATGCTTTGTTGCAATGCCAAGGGACTACTCAAAACACTCCAAAACCTTTTAAAGTCTAAGCAGGCCATGCAAACAGTGTACTGACAATAATCTAATACCAACAATTTTTTTCTATCTGGAAAGCCGTGGTTTTGCTCTGAAGCTTTCAAAGTAAGCAATTAGGTGAGTCAGCTAGGGTCTCAGTCTGCAAGCTATTACACAGAAAACAGACTTTAATGACCAAAGTGTATGTTAAGGTTTTGAAAAAACCTACAGTCTGTTGAAGAATAAATGCCTTATACAGACTTTGATGGAGTTTAAAGGACAAGCATATCCACTATATATATATCACATATATGAGGCATAATTTTTATGTCTGCATATCTATCTACAGTATCTCTAGATCAGACATACACTTATACATACCTGCGTGTTGTGCTGATGAAAGGGCTGTTTACCAGAAATAGAGTATTAAGAACTGTGTTTTTTTTCCCAGCTATGTGTGGGCAAGGTTGACAAGACTGGGCACAAACTTGCTGGGAAATTTAAATCGAGGGAACAAATATCATTTAGACATTTTAGCATTGTAACACTTTTTCTCAAGAATACCAAAGCTGGCAAAGCTTTGCCACATGTTCCTTATGCAGCACAAAACAGAGCAGGTTTTAGTTTTCAGAATTCCCTGTCTTCCTAGGCATAATCCATTTCAGGTGCTGCAGAGGCATTGCACTTTCTCCTCTGCATGAATATGACCCCTAACTCCTAACTCAGGAGACAGAACTGGACTTGGCATTGCACGATGAATTCAGTCTAGTGAAAACTAGTCTCAGGGAGCACAAATCAGCTCTAATCACAGGCTGTCATACTCAAGAGCATGTAAATGAATTAATTCCTGCTTCAAACCAGTTGATACATGTCGATATCCAACTTAACTGTCCCAAATTCCTAAATCATGAGACTGCCCACCAAGATCATGACGCTTGCTTGTTCTGGACTGGCAAGCCTATTGCTTCCAACAGCTACCCTACTGCCACCCATCACACTCCCAGCTTGACAGTGGCACCTCCTTCTTCCCACAGTGTTTCCTCTCACCTGGTCTCTCTCACTTTCCTTCACCACTGCCCACCTCAACATGCCTGCCTGCTTCTTCCCTTCACACCATTGCAGTCGTTTTCTCAGTCCCAGCATAGCCTTGGTCCAGGTTCCTACCCCATGTGAGGAGCTGGCACTGCTCTCCTTGGTCCATAAAGGAGGGGCTGAGGTGCAATCAGCACCAAGAACATACATAAACATACAGGAAAGCCTCAAAGACAGTCTTACGTTTCCTTTTAAATACTGATATGGGATTTATCTCACATAATTGAGACATCTATTTTATAGGTGATGAAGGGAAATAGCACTTCTAGGGCATCATTCATCTCGTCACAATGCAGACTTCTTAAATGAGTGAGATTAATCTTGCTTATTTCTCTCTATTGATTGTAAAAGGAAAATAGACAACTCGTTCGGAGGAAGAGCTCATCTATGTAAGTCTAAAACTAGGTTATCTGAAAAAAGAATGCCATTTGATCTCACAAATGAAGATGAGAGGGAGCTGTGAGGGTCTGAGGGAAGGTTTTGATTTTTATTTCCTGAAGTAATTTTTCTAGTTCCTATATTTTGAGCAGGAGGACTCTTCAAAAAGAGCTGGGGCAAACCAAGAGTCAAATAAAAGGAACCTTGGGGGGGGGGGGGGGGGGGGGGAGAGGGGGGAGAGGGGAGGAGGCCTGGGCTGGCTTTTCTTTTTTTGTTATTATTTTTATTTGGGAGGGTGGGGTGTCAGTTACATACTTTGTTGCAAATTCACACTCTTAACTTTTAGTGCTGATAATGCCAGAGGCGACTAGTCTGATGAGAGTTTTGGATAAGTAAAGCTTGGTCAGAAAAGAATAGCTAAATCAACCATTTGATAACATTTTAGCTGCTAAAATACCTTAGAAATGGCTCATCATTAATTAAAAGATGGCTTCATAACTTCTGGATTAAAAGCTAAATAAACATGAAATTGGTTTCAGAATTTTTTTCAAGGAAATTAGACAAATACCATAAAATGTGGGAAATTACTTCTTGTTCTTGGCTTTTCATTTAAAAGAAGAAATAATTAAGTCTTTCCATCTCTCAGTTCTGTAATAGCATCATGTCCTTAGAACACACTGGATATTTCTATACCACATTGTTATTTTTTCAGTTTGAATGGGCACCAGATTTCTGAGAGATCTCATGCTCCACTGGAAACCAACATTTGAATTGAGTTCACTATGTGCCATATAAAGATGAAATAACAGTATTTCAAAGTTTCATTCCTTCCACTTGTAATAGAACCCATCAACACAGAATTTCTCTGAACCACTGTTTTATAGAGGAGGCTTTCTGAACTCACTGTAAATGCCTTTCGCATTGCTGACCACGTAATTGCTGGGATTCTTAAAGACCAGAAAAACAAACACAATAAAAATGAAACATTTTTTCATGGCAGAGGGCCTGTAGCTGGGAAAGATAATGCTGACCCTTCTTTGCTGTTCATAAGCTACAGGATTCATCTCCACAATACCTCCATGGGATGCAGGCTATAAATCAATGAGTTTTCCTTCAAGGAGAGCTGCACCTGCAGTTTGCTCCCATTCCCCTAGAAATACAGGTTCCTGAAGAGGTTTGCAGGCACCTTGCCACACTGAGGACCTGGCCTACTACCTGTGCAGATTGGTGGGAGTCTATTAATTCCAGCAAACCATGGCTGCACCCAAGAGCCGGTTTCACGAGGCACAGCCTGTGTGATTCAGGTATCACGTAGCCCTGTCACTGCTGAAAATCCATCACCAGTTTGATTTCTACTAGTGAGTGCTGATTTCTTTCCCCCATCTCTCTTGACCAGTGCTTGGCCACGGTTGGAGCCACAAGCCATCCCCCACCTAAAGAACTCTGTGGGGCTGTCCCGCTTCTGGTCTTGCCATACCCTGCAGGTCCCCCTCTGCTCCATCCTCCCTATGAGAAAACTCTATGGGCCAGATAGAGGTGTCAGGGTCTATAGCAGCATATTTGATGATTAAAGAGGACTGCAGCCCTCAGAAAACCAAGCTTATATAATCAAGGTTGTCTTTGAGCAAGAAGCAATCAGAATGGAATCCAAAACCTTCTAATTATGCATTAACATCTCAAGGTCAAAATAAAGTTGATGGATTAACTGCTCATAGATGTTTTCTAATAAAACTAATTTTCTCTCTGATAGGGAGTCAGACTGATGAGTGTCCCAAAAACAAATTAAGATGGTGGAATAATAAATTCCTAGGGGAGGAAAATTTTGGGTAATCAAAGTGCTGATAGGTCCAGACTCTCTGAAGTGATAATAAGGTGGTGGTGACATGTCCTGAACACAGAAACAGAAGCTGAATGTTTTCTCCTCTTCCTTCCCCCTCTTCTTCTACCTTCCTATTCTTTTTAAACTTTTGAGCCAGCCTAGGGCATCTGAAAGGCACACAATAGGCAGAGCCCATGAGGCACGGGAACGTTATTCACTCTCCAGAGCAACCGGCTGAGAATAAGTTAGATGTAGGGTGCTCCTTTCCCCTAAGCTGCGCCAACTTTAGACATCAAGTCATTTAGTTTCTATCAGTAGAAAATTATGTGTTTGTAATGGGTTTCCAATTGATGTTTATAATTGTAGTGTGAGCATGTGACAACTATTTAGAAGAGGTACAACACAGGTATATAAATCAGGAGGGACCAAGTGTCTAGTTTTATTGTAGTTAAGTAAGATTAAGATCACTGCTGGTGTCAGAAGCTCTTGTTGCACATGCAATTCAGCTTTCCCATTTTAGCTCTCTGATTACAGAGTTGGAATGTCATGTGATCACCTCACTATCTTTACCCTCATTGATATCAAATAATGCAATTTAGCTTTAACAGCTTAGTCTGTATACCATTATATTAGTTCATATATCTCTGCATAAATCTGCCAGGAATTGTTGCCTCAGAGACTTTTGTTAAAGTGTATGTTTTTGGGACAGGAATTTCCCTGTCAGACAACATTTCTTACATTCTCTTTATTTTTCTTTTCTTCCCTTCCAGTTTATCCTTTTAGCGTGACTGCAAAGGTGTGGACCTGCCTATGGATTTGGTTCCTCCACCACTATCCCATCTAGAAAAGCTGCCAAAACTAAATAAGGATTTGCAAGCAACACAGATTCTGAAGTATTCAGTGCTCCAGTAACTGGATAACTTTTCTAAGACTTCTTGTAATTTCTGTAGTATTTCAGTACAAAAGACATCTTGACAGAGCTGAGGAAAAACTCCTCTGTCCTGCCCAAGCTCTTTTCTTTGCCTTTTTTTTCCTTTATCCTGCTATGTGACAACAGCAAATCCAGTTGAACAAGTATTTGGTGTTGAAGAAAAAGGAGATCAAAAGACATTTGGATCACTTGAAGTATTTTTTTTGGGGGGGGGAGGGGATGGGGTGAGGGTATGCAGAGTGGGGTCATGAGGGAGGTCAAAGACTGTGTTTGCTAGAATAGTTTAAAATACTTGATGTGCACACACCTTATTATTGGTTCTTCTCACTGCCGCAGAATAAACACTTCTGAAGGTGTCTTATAGAGGGAGCTTTTCTTCTTTCCTCAAATCCGTTCTCCCATTTTCTGAGCCAAAATCTGCTCTTCAGTAATCCCTGCCATATACTTCAAGTGGTGCACTAACTCAGCTTCTCCTGCCTCATCAACTCATAAGACTTTCACCCATTCTCAACACAGCAGCCCCAATGCCATGGAATTTACAGAACCAGCACTGGGAGAGCCACTGCCTATGTTCTCTGCCTCCCTCCTCCTTCCATCTCCCAGGCAGGGAATATGAATTTGGACAAGTCTGACACTCAGATGTTTCTTACGCTGCATAAGACACATTTATGGGCCTGCCTTTTAAAACTGTTACCCACCTCCCCTCAGTGAGAGGTGTGGATATTCACACAGCCCTGTGTAGGCTTTTTCTCTACTTACCACACCAGGGTTTTTTTCCCCTGCTCTGTTTAAGGAATATGAAAATCACCCAATTTCAGCTGATGCAAATCACCTTGAAGGTGACTCAAACTATGCGCTCAGAATGATGAGATAGTGATTTCCGCCACGCCCCCCCCAATCCCATAATGCGTCTACTTTTTACTATAAAATATTCATTTGCTTTACAGACCTACGTCACAATGAGGTTAAATCATACCAGAGTCAAGGATTCTTAGTACAAACCTTACAGAATAGCAAATCATGCCTCACTAGAGCTTTTATCATTAAACAAATCAGAAATGATACTACAGTATCTTGATAACTGCTTTGGCTTTCTTTTGGTTGTGCTTGATGCTTTCAGAAAAGGGAGACACGGTAGGTAAAATTTTCAAAATATTTTAGGACTTTAAGTATGTTTCTAAAAATAAATAAATGAATAAAATAACTTGTAGGCCCTTAGAAATTAAAAAACTATCAGCTTTCTATCATAATTATTTGGTATCAACAGGGTCAGACAGGCAATTTTAAAAGCCCTCACAGACATTCACTCATCTGCTGCTCTGGATCCCAAATGCCTTTATACATCTAAATGAGCAGATTACTGGAGAAAGAAAAAAAAAAAAAAGGCATTTTTTCCCCCCCATCACTGAGAGGTCCATTCCTTTTCTTGGCCACCTCATGTATTTCTTTACTATTCCCTGAGTGGGAAGGAAGACATGAGGAAATTGCATCTGAAAGCCACCAACAAACCCAAATGGGTTTTGCCTAAATCAGGAATCTTTCCAGGCTCCATCAAGTTTCATGCCCAAGTTATTCAGGCATAGAATCATAGAATCATAGAATAGTTAGGGTTGGAAAGGACCTGAAGATCATCTAGTTCCAACCCCCCCCCCCCCCCCCCCGCCATGGGCAGGGACGCCTCACACTAAACCACGTCACCCAAGGCTCTGTCCAACCTGGCCTTGAACACCACCAGGGATGGAGCATTCACAACGTTCCTGGGCAGCCCATTCCAGTGCCTCACTTCCCTAACGGTAAAGAATTTCTTCCTTATATCCAATCCAAACTTCCCCTGTTTAAGTTTTAACCCGTTACCCCTTGTCAAAGGATACTCAAGTTCTTACCAAAATTTACCAGTTCTATTAAGTTTACTAAGGTTTGCATATTCCCTTCTAGCTTCTGGAATCAGACTATTTTGCACCCCAGACCGCTGGAAACCTGGAAGAACTAAATAAACTTCTGAGCTCACCTGTTTGTGAAAAAGGTTTCTTCTATGTCCAGTTTGTGAGAGGGGAGAAAGACCGATTTTTTTTTAAAGCATGTAAATATCCAAATTCCAGTTAGAAACTGATTTATAGAACTACAGAAGTGAATTCTACATGCAATTTATGCTCCTGTTTGCATCAATGAAGAGTTAAAGACTTCCTAGGGAAACCAGATTGCTATTTGCATTTCAGTCAGCTGCAGCTGTTGGGCGGGAAAAAAACATTTAAAATATCTAAATAAACCCATATCTGCCACTTTGGGTTTACAAAGCTGTTTGTCCTGATACAGCTCACTGTAACCAAACATGGACTAGTTTCACAGTACTCCTATTTCTTTGGGAACAGGAACGTGACGCTTTAATGCACAGATCTGTTTTCATCAGAGAAGGTCAACCAGCTTTATGAGCTGGTAGTTAGAACTCTCCTGGGTTTTTTCAGAGATTATTTTCAGCCAGAGGAAGGTCAGCAGTGAGTGGAGTGGGATTCTTTCATGTAAGATACAATTCCATAAAGTCTATGGTGGTTGAAAAATGTGCGTTATAATTTGGGAGATAATTGCATGACATTCAATTGACTTTGTACTTGCTACTCTTCTAACTGTGGTGTATGCTCTGTGTCTTGCAGGACTTATAGATAAGACATATTCCCTGTTGGGTAATTTAGCTTACCTTCATAGTATGTCAAAACATCAAGAAAAAGGTAGACGTATGAGGGAATGAGTTTCTACAGAACTTACTGTGAAGCAGATATTTATTTACAGAATTTTTTTTTTTTTTCCTCTGTGTTTGCCTCAGCCAGGGAATCATCTTAGTATCAATCTGCACACTCTCCAAAGACAGGAAATTACCATTAGCATCAATGATGTTTAAATATTCTTATGAAGGAGAGAATAAACCCACCAAAAGAAACTGTTAATTCATAACACTGTAGTTACAAAGCACATTTTCCTGCAAAGGTTTGTGTAGTCACACCAAGTAAGCAAAGAAAAATTACCCTGCAATGTTAAGCATTAAAAATTTCATAGGCAATCTGTTTTAAAAAAAGGAAGAAGCAAACCCCACCTTTTGGGTACCCCATCATGACTAAGGATTGAAGGAAACCAGTGTTTTTATTGATATGAAACTCGCCATGCACTACATAGCTGAAGAGACCCCATATCAAGACCTAAAGCCAAATTCTCTATTGCTCAGGTTCTGTACTAGGCAGGAAACCCAAGCCATGTCTTCCAGCAGCGCAAGACATATCTAGAACAGCACACCATGAACTCATGGATGAGGAGGGCCTACATCCAGTGCTCAGGCTATACGTGGCACCCTGTATCTCTATTCCCCCATAGTTGCCAGATGTGAAAGTCACCAGAGCAGCTGCTGAACACTCATGTCAAAATCTACAGACTGAAGGTGGATCCCTGCTGCAAGGGGACCTCTGATCTGCCCTTCAGGATTGGGAAGGAGACTAAATCCTACCAAGTCCCTGAGTGTTACCACATCCACAACTGCATGAGATTTCTATACTGCACCTGGCAATAAAAACAAATATTAACTGAACCAAAGACTTTCTATATAGAAAAATAAAGATATGTATTGAAATAGTCTTCACTTATATTTATTTATTATACAAGTATACAAGGCTCAAATTTTTAAATATTTGTGGTTTAGTCTCCTCCTGAAGGGCCTTCTTCCTTTCCATACTGTAGCCTGCTTCCCCCTCCATTCCTTCCTCTCTATCCACCCTCCTTGGGACTACTCATCTTCAAGACTTATTATTTTACCTCTACATTTCGATACCAACTGCCTGCCTTTCTGTACTAATTTCTTCTGCTCCTACCTTTCAGGGGAAAAAAAAAAAAAAAAACAGACCTCCCAAGTAAGCATCATTTTTGATTTCCTAATCCATGCTCACATTCTAGTTAATTAAGACAACATGTTCTAGAAGCGTGCAGAGGCTTTCTACATTATTGCCACTTTGCACCCTGTTCAGATGCCCAGAACCGTTCAGTGAAGTTACTCAGTTATAAAGCCAGGCAGAGCTGGATGGCACCCTGTGTAAATCTGCTACCATTAAGTTGGGAGCTGCAGTGAAATTATAAATTGTCATCTTAAGTAGGAAGAACATTTTTATGGATCCTGGTTCATCCTCTGCAGACTTCAGCTATTTCCAGTAACTGCCACACAGAACACGATAAAATTTGTCACTGCTTGGAAGAGGAGAGAGTTGAGCCTGGAGACTTAATTCCCTTCAATCTTCTTAAAAGATATGATCCAATACCTAAAGATAAAAAACACTGCCAGCTTAGGAAGAGACAGGGAAGCAATCCAAAGCAGCCAGGACAATCAGGAGATACAAGCCCCTTTGCACAACACTAAACCTCATTTTTCCAAAGGTCAGACGCATAGCCAGGAAGCCACCTCTCTTCTTTCCCTCTGTGTTAGAAAAGCTGGCTGAAGAAGAAGTATCTCAAGGCTTTCCTGGATCACTGTAGGAAGCCATAGCATAAGTGCTATAACACAGACCATGTTGTTGTGGTCCTTCTAAAGCCAATTTCATGAGAAGCAAATTTCTTCCCCACCCAGATCTGTGTGAGACAAGCTGAGGTGCAGAATTTTGACAGACATGTTTTATATCAGTGACATCTTTCTCCAGTGTTTTTGCTTTGGTCTGGAAACCATCTGTAAAGTGGAGAATTTTTATGAGCACAAGAGGCTGCTCAGCAGCTCAAGGTTTTAGTAACAGATCCTAAATCACCATTTCTGTAGTGCTGCAGGGTTTTTTTCAGAATAGCTCTACATTTTCATAAACCCCAAGTACTTTTACTGAAGTCTTCGCACATTCACATGACAGAGCCAGCCACAAACTAGGCAATGAGGTCAATTGGCAGTAACAGAAAGTATCCAGAAAATCACAGCCTCACGCTAGCAGCCACATGCCAATCAGACAGTGATCACTGCATCCACTCCAGCCTGGTAGGAGAGGTGTGCACAGCGGTCAAGCAGTGATGCCACTGGAAAAAGGGACATCACTGCCCCTGGAAAAAGGGGCATCACTGCCACTGGAAAAAGGATCCAGTCACAGCACCCAATGAGAGAAAGCTATGCACACTCTCTGAACCCCAAACCCAAATGTGTTCATGCACAGAGGAACTCCAGAGCTGCTGCAGCTGGTCCTCTGTTCCAGCATCACTGTTGGGTTTCACAGGCTGACTCAGTAAGTGAGCTTAGGACAGAAGCAGAAGTCAGAAACACGGGCCTGCCTGTGCTACCTCTGTGACAGTCAGTACACTGTTCTTTTGCAAAGGAAAAAGGAATTTCTGTCATCCTGCACAAAGACCACTCCAGAGACATAAGCTCCAAGGAGAATTAACTGAAGCATTTACCCACACCCCACTTTTTGCTCTCTAGTTCCACATCTTCCATAAGATAACACTTGACAAAGTATTGGCTACTACAGTAGAAACATCCTTTACAGACTTGTCTTTCCCATTGATCTATTTCAATTTAATACTGGCACATCAAACATTTTTATTTTACTCATTAAACAAGAATAATTCTGGACACTAAACAGTGACACAGTGAAGACATTATAAAATTTGGTAATGCATAAACTACTTTCATAAATGCCCAACCATTTACATCCATTTACTGGTTTTCTTCCCATGCAAAGTTTTGCGCTCCTGCACCTTCAATTACAAAGCTTAGAGCCAGTTTAAAGTGACTTGTCTGTCCACAGACAATTCATTTCATTTTGGTTGCCTTTTTCATTTGCCACCTGTTGATTAATTACCTTAATAATTTAATCCTTCCCAGCACTGTTTGTCTCAGGTCTGTCAGCTGGCTTTCATGTGATGTGTGTCATTTCCCAACTAAAAAAGCCTGTTCAAGCCCATACTCACATCAAATGGGCTTTGTGAACTTTGTTAGAAGGTTAAGCTTGTGCCTGATGTGAGAGGTGCATGCAATGTATTGTCACAGCAAGAGAGTAGGAGAAAATTGGTGGCAGCATGAAGTACAAGTCCTCAACAAAGGGAATTTAGCTGCAGACAAATTAGATGTCTTACCTTAAGAGGTACTTCCACAGGGACTAGAGCAGAGAAGCAACTGCAGTGTTTAAATACTCCATATTATTAAATGCTGCAGCAGCATTGGAGGAGGGAGCTGGTTTCAGACATGAACCAGCTGGGCAGAGTTCCACCAGGAATTTCCATTGCTGAAGGAGCTCCTGGGATCTACCACGTGCATCACCCCTGGGGCTAGGGACAAGGAACAAACCAGAGGTCCTGACCCTTTTGACATCTTGCAAGACGGTTTTCTTTTCGATGAAGACTTCCTGAGAAAGCCAAAGATTACTCCAGGAAGCTCTACTCCTTCCATTGTGACCTACACCATGTATGCCCCATTGTCATTCGCTCAATGAATTGCAACATTACTCACCAGCTTCCAACAATAATCGAACCCCACAGGAATTCAAATCTGATTTCAAAAACACTCTCTGAAGCTGGAACCACTTGAGGTATAAAAGCATAACCCTATTACAGTGGCAAAATTGAAATGCTTTCCCTTATCCACCAGAGCAAAGATGACAGTAAGCACTGTGATCAGATCCCTGCAGCACAGGAGCCAGAGTGGGCTGGAAATGCTCTGGAAGAGCCTCCTGGAAAGCCAGCTATGTGGCTGTCGGTAAAGCCAGGGCAGAGGAGGACCACAGTCCGATATGCATTTACAGCATTATGGGAAGAAGAAAATAGGGATCAAGGAAAAAGCTTCATTAATCTCAAAAAACCCAAAACACCACTTCAGGAATAAGAAGTGTAATGATCTTTTCGCTGATCCAGGAAGATTCAAGGGTCTTGAGTCATAGACCATGCAGGAAAATGTACTCTGCTGTTGTGGTTTAAGCTGTAAATCACACAGCCTGTTCTCTCACTCACTCCCCTCTCCCTCCTCTCCCCGCTCCCGGGTGAATGGGGAGGAGAATCAAAAGAATGCAACTCCCACAGGTCGAGACAAGAACAGCTCAGCAACCAAAGTACAACACAAGACCACCACTGCCACCACCAATAACAACAACGACAAGGCAAATACAAGGAAAGAACACAATTGCTCACCACCTATGCCCAGCCCGACCAAGCAGTGCACCCCCACCCTTCCGGGTCTCTGCTCTTCTTGTTTGCATCCTGGGCATGACGTGCTGTGGTATGGAATACCTCTTTGGTCAGTTTGGGTCAAGTGTCCTGTCTCTGCTTCCTTCCGGCTTCCCCTCCTCCCTGGCAGAGCATGAGACTCAGAAAGTTCTTGGTCAGACCAAAACACCACTAAGCAGTAACCGAAACACTGGTGTTATCAGTGCTGTTCCCAGGCCAAAAGTCAAAAACACAGTGCTGCACCAGCTACCAAGGAGGAGAAAAATGACTGCTACTGCTGAACCCATGACAGTATCCACCCCTTATTCCATACCATTCACATCATGCTCAGATCCCACATTTTCAATATACCATCACATGTATGTATATACATACACACACATGCATAGAGGGAGAGATCATCCCTTAGTGCATGGACCAATCCCTCTAAAGCTGCTGAATCCATTCGGTCCATGATGTTGGGCTCCATCTCTTGTAACAGCCTTTCAGAGCAAGGGAGGCTGTGTGCAGTGCTCATACTCGTGAATAATCTGGGCAATAATGTCCATTACTTAGTCCATCCCTCAATCATGAGTCCATCTGTATGCTGCATCTCTGCCCTGATGGCCTGAAGTGTCATGGGCACACCAGGCTCAAAATAATTCACCCTCCCCTCCAGCAGTTTCTGCAGCTTGTTGCTGGGGCCTCCATACAGCTGCCTTCCATCTCCGACGTTTCCAAAGCACTGGGGGGCCCAATGGAAGAGATACTCGCCCATACTGTCCCACACACACTGCCACTCATGACTGTGCAGCTGCAGGGAGAATCTCTTGGTCATCCTACATCGTAGTCTAACCCCAGACAAGGCCCACACCCCACTGCACTTAACTCTTGGGACCAGACAAAATGGTTGTGGGTAACACACTCTGTATGCTTGCCACCATGCTGATCCCCATCACAATCAGCAGGCAGGTCTCAAGGGTACCCAAAGGCCATTCAAACCCTTCAGAACTCTCAAATGAGGCTGTTGTACTTGTCACTGGGGCTGGTGTAGCTGCTGTGCTTGCCGGCTCTCTCACCACCAGCTGCTCTTTGTCTGAGTCCAGATCTCCCTCCTCTGCCTTGCTGGGAAGTGCTGTGCGGTCTCCTGCATTCTCCTGGGGCTCGGGCTTGCGGGGCTCTGCGGGCAGCTGCTGGGGAGTGCTCTCGGCCGCCACCGGGCTGGGCTTGGTGGGGGGGTTCATCTCCTGGTCCCCAGGGCCGCGCTCCCGGTCCGTTTTGGCCGCCGGTGGCTCCCGCGGCCACCCCCCCTCTGCTTCCCACAGCCTCACGAAGACGGAGGCGAGGACGAGGGCCAGGACGGTGAAGAGCAGCCCTGCACCCAGGTACAAGTCCACGTCCACGTTCACATCCGTCCCCCCCCGCTTCTGGAGCCCTCCCGTATTTTAGAGCTTTCTCAACTACCTCAGCTGACAGTTGCCAGATATGAAAAGCATAGACCTCAAAGTCAGATATTGTGCCTCAAAGCACCAACTCAAAATGTAATTTTATATACATATATATATAAAATGCTAAAAACCAGTTTCTTTGCTTAGTCTCCTTGCAGAGTTTTGTGTTGGTGGGTAACTCAAGAACCATATTTTAATCACATAATTAACTTAGCATACTAAAACAGAACCTACCATATAGCTCTGATAAAAACTCTTTGCAAGTGCTTCACCTATTACTTATTACACTGCATTAGCTACTTATTACACTGCATTAGCTCTTCTTTTTCTAAAGATAGCATTCTGAACCTTTTCATTTGAGTTTGTGAAATAACTAAATAAAAATCTCCCTTAAATCTGCAGGCTGGAAAAAAATCCTGGCAAGTGTATTGACAAGACACATAAATCAGGCAACTATCAACCTCACCTGCACTTAACACAAGGGATTTCATAGCATTGTGCAGGTACTATGTAGTATGGGTCATAATCAATTATTTTCCACAAAGCACTGAATTTAGGCTCCAGACAAACTTTTTCCTTGCTGTAACTTTATTTGGCTGCAATAGTGCTGCACAATCCACATATCTGGCCCAGTGTTTCTGAAACTGAGATTGTCTCGTCCACTGTGGCATCCCATGGAAATATCAAACCTTTTCTGCTTCTCCCACCCCAGCACAGACACCTATCCGTAATCCAATACTGGTTTGCACATAGCAGTTCTTTCACTTGTTCAAATATTTTTTTCTTATCCACACACTAAATTTTATGCTTTACATTAAGGCAAGCAGATCTGCCCTCCTCCCCCAGACACCCAGCTCTCAGGAGAGGGTCAAGTGCTGCTGCTTCCATCTCTGCTGACAAAGCTGCTTTCACAATGGAAAAAAAAAGAAAAAGAGAAAGGCCAGAACCAAAGTCATCACTACTCAAACTGTCACTATTAAAAGAAAAAGGGGAGGTGGGGAAAGCTTTGCCAAGACATTAGCTAGAATTTAGCCAAATTTAGCTAGAAATTAGCACATATTCAACTACTTTCTTTGCAACTCTAAATATGTTGCAAATGTTTAACAGCAGATTTCCAGACTAACTTTTCTCTTTTTCAGACTGGTGATGAGTATTGCTTTATGCAAAGGAAGAATGGAAACTGATATAAACACATCTATTTTTGCTCATAGAAAACAAAACAAGGAGCCAAATCCCAAGATGGCCCTTTCTGTATGTGTCTGAGAGCAGCTTCAGGCACACTGGACTTCCAAAAAGCTGCTTTCCCTTGAGGTACTTAAAAAACTACCAGTCAATTTTGAGAATTTCAATCATTGTCATTTGAGAGAGGCATGTCTGAAGCACACCAAGGACTGGAAAAAAAAACAACAAAGAAAGGTGAAGGTCATCTGTGCCTCCTGACATGTCATGAGTAGACAACTTTCAAGACGTCTTGTCTGCATCCATATTATTGTATACCATTATTGGCTGATGCCATTCTACTAAGCAATGGGAAATAGATGTGATTTACATTTACAGAAAGAAAATAAAGAAAAAGACTTAAGATTAGTACAATGGCAATAAACTATGGGTTGAGTAATTACAAGTCTAAAGAACAAATCCCAGGTAAATGCTATATGGCACTGTGGATTTTAATCACTTTGGAAGGTGGGCACCATCTGGGATGGGTCTCCAGGGAGCCTTACCCCGACAGATGGGACTGTTCTGTTTTCAGATTTCGCAATATTAGAACAAAAGTTCTAAGCCACCAGGAGCCCCATGGGTGCTGAGTTTGAGAGGTTAAAAATAAGATTCCTCCAGATGCAAAGTTCCCTTGTGTGTCAGCCTTCATTTCACTACCAGCCTAGCAGATAAGGAGGCATTTTTAATCAAGTGCAAGACAAGTATGGAAAGCTGAGTTCAAGAAACAAGGAAGAATAGGATTATTATAATCCAATGAGACATAATTAAATGCAGAAATCAAAGGCTCCTAGTACCACAGAACTTGTTAGAGCCTTGAAGTGGGTATTTGCACTTTAATCTGACATGCCACAGCTTCTTCTAAAAACAAAGCTTTTTCAGAAGGAACGAAACGATGACAGAGACAGTCATAAATCATTTCAGAAAAAGGGAAAATGAGGGGAAAAAATAAAATTAAATCCATAAATCAACATTACAGCAAAATCCTGTTCCCCCAAAAAATCTAAGCCCAACAACCCTGGCAGCACTGATGATGACATTATTTTGAAGTCTATGTTCCAAATGATGTCTTAATAATAATCTAAGTGTATCAATATTCGATCTCAGAAGGAAAGTAGACTAACTTTGCCTAAGTGTACCCATCTCTAGTTGCCAGTCACCCTGAATGATTGGCCTGCTGGACTCAGTGAAACACAGGCTCCTGGACCTCATCCAAAGTTTGCTTTGAGTCCACAGGATCTTACCAAGATGGGATCAGACCCACTGGCACATCACTTCTGCCCAAACCTACCCTCTCACACCCTGGTCAGACGTCCATGTGCAAACACTCACAGCCCCAAATCATTCGAGCTTCCCATCCCATTGTGCCCTCACCTCCTACACGTGCTTTTAGGATTTGTGGTCTTGAAATTAACAAATACATGGTCCAAATAGTATACATGGATAGTAACAAAAATATGCCTTAAAATAGGCAGTTTCTAACTCCATACTTTTCTGGGAAAAAACTACCTGAATACTTCAGCTGCTTTTATTCCCTGATAATATGGACAAGTTTATTTTTAGTAGCTAAAGCAGTCAGATTGGGCAGTACAAAGGAGATGCGAAAGAACCACACTTTGCACTGGGAAAAGGAATGATAAAGTTTCAAGGGGACTCGCTTTGTGACGGGTGACGATGTAATTTCAAGTGGGCTGCTCTGCAGACTGCAGTCCTGTTGGGATCAAACCATCTTAATGAAATTACACATTTTTCTTATCCTTTTTCAGAGGGGAGTAGGAGAGGTCAAGACTTAAGCTGCATTGTTGTTCATGTCCCACCAAAAGCACAGAGCACAATACAAACAAGAGTTTCTTCAGATGTGTGAGGAGGATTCTCCCACAACAGAAAAAATGTTTGTCATTTGACAGGATTAAATAAAGCTTTAATTTTTAATAGCCTTGTCACTTAAAACGCAATGGCTCCAATTCCTCTCTCACCCATAGACACAATGCTCTGGATGTTATTACCACATGAATGTGTGTATGTGTGCTTTTCCATTATATGTTTCCAAGAAGGCATTAAACGCCTGGAGCCCCTGCAGGCAGTGATCCTAACCTCCTCCATTTCCCCAGCCCTGGATGAAGCCCTAGGCAGGGAGGGGGTACAACCACAAACATCCTCTTCTACTGAGAGGCAATCTGGCTCTTTAAGATATATACTCTTTATCTTCTTTTAAAAAAGATTTTCTTTAAAGCCACACTTGAGTATTCCAGCTGGCCCTCAGAATTGTTTCATACAGGGCTGGAGGGTGACTTAAAACAAGGCTGCTCTGTGCCTTTCTGTGTCCACGGGGAGAAAGGTTGAAATGAATACAAGAAGAGTAATCAACAGTAATTCTTCAGGAGTCTATCATTAAATTTGTCATTAAACAGAGTCTGCAGCTACCTGCCTACCCAGCCACCAGCAGCAGCGAGCCGTGCACTCTGTGTAATGGCATTTTGATAGACTGCCTTTTCTGCAGCCTGCCCAAGATTGGACTGCATAATTTACGCCACCAGCGCAGCATTGCCTCACTGTTATTTGAGCAGCAAGACCCTTGCTCTGGTGTGATTAGACTATGATAAATTGAAAGCCTGTTCGCAAACTCAGGGTGTGCCGATATGGCCAGTTGCCAAGTGCTGGGGATGTGGCACACAGCTGGCACAAATCCCCAGCTAAACAGCCTGGGGGCTGTGCTGATTCATCCTACTTCACCTACAGCGTGAAAAAGAAGCCACCCTTGTTTTTTTGTATTTATAGTATGAAAAAAAGGTGGGGGGGAGAGGTCAAGACTTAAGCTGCATGGTTGTTCATGCTCCACCAAAGTGAACTAAAATGAATAATTCTGTGACCCCAGCACAGGATGGATGTGTCTTGGGGATGTGAAACGTCTCAGGAAATTTCCACAGGATCCAAAAAGAGCACCATGAGTTTTCCCAAGCCCTATTGCCAACATGAACCTCACTTCAGAGACAGTCACTTAAAGTGGGATTTTGGCACATGAGATTTATGAGAGGAGAGAATACTGCCTATTCTAAAAGTGAATACAAGAAAAACACATCCTTTCCAGGCAGCCTGTCAACCAGCAATTGCTGAAATGGTTTTTACCATGGTGGTGACTTACATACAAGTTCTCACAAATGTGACACAACAGATTCACCAGCACCTCCATTTTGAAGGTTAAAACTGATTTGGGGAAGGCTTTTTTGGTTTTGGTTGATTGCAGCTTATCATGCCTCTGCCAGATTTTGACAGATGGAGTGCATTTCCTCACCCCTGTCTGATTCCAGCTATTTCTTTTATCACAGAGTTCAATTCAGTCAAAGTGATTCATTCAGCTTCAGCAGCAGCCGCTCATTCACCCAGATTTCCAGATCCCTCCTAACACTTCACCAATCTCTATGTGTGTGTACAAACCAAAACAAGGTGATTTTACCATGTGTTAGAAGACCATACAAGTGACAAGTAGGTTTGTTATTAGAGACTTGCAGCCTCTACCCCCAACCTATGGCAAAGTAGAAATCTCTTTGTTTTGGGGTTGGGTTTTCTTTCCACACTAGCAGACATAATTTTTCTCTTACCAATGCCTTTCCACTCACACCCTCCAGCCGCATGCCACACTCCTGGCAGGAATCCAGACCTTGGCAAACTTCAGTTTTTTCATACCTAACAATTCATCCGCAAATACGGGAGCAATATGAATTCTGTTATTATCACGGTGGCCAGGAGGTGGTGTAGCTGAAGCACTCTCTTCCCAAAGCTGGGTGCAGGTGGCTTCCCTTGCCCAAAAGCCCCACGGCAGGCCACATAGATTGGCCATTGCCACCATTCTGGCAGAGGTGCCCAACACAAGGCTGAGGTACAAGGGCAGGGACACAGGGATGCTCTGGCTGAGCATTGGCAGCAGGTCCAGCACAAGCACAGACCTGCAAAGCAAGATTGAAGGACACAGCCACGACACCCTTGAAAGGTGTATGCGCTGCTGCTTCCCAAGATGATTAATGTGGCTCACTCCAGACACAAACAAATGCTGGTTCAGAGATCTCCCCGTGCTAGGGGATGGTGCAATGAAGCTCAGTAACTTGTCATAGACACAATTATTTTTCTGAACATAATTTTCTCCACAGGGGCAGAAACTTGAGCAGACATAACTCAGTGAATAGCCACACAGCCGCACGTTTTCATTGTGAACTTTTCAGTGACAGGCAATATTTCATGAGGAGCTTGGAACCAGGACACAAAGCTTTGGCTCTTTCCCTTCCAAGACCTGCTAGGAAAGTCTCTCACTTCTCTGGGCTTCATCTCCTCTCTAACCTGATTTACTATTTGCATTGCTGCAGAGTGACAATCCCCAGATAAGAACTCCTTTTTGATAGGCAAATTAAACTCACATCCAAGAGGGACAGTTTATTTTCCAAAGGGCACCTGCTTTCTGAGAGGTGGCTCAACAATTCAGGGATGCATGGACCAGCCTTCTTGTGCACCCTGCATGTAACTTAATGAAATTATATGCATTTCTTATCCCTTTTCAGAGGAGAGCAGTAGAGGTCATGGCTTAAACTGCATTGTTGTTCATGTCCCACCAAAAGAGACATTAACAGGCAGTACAGGTAATTTAAAGGCTAAGAGAGAGTCAAGGCATATTCCAATTCTTCCATTTGTGTACTTCACTTACCACAGAGCTTCTCTGAAATGCAAGGTGCTTGCTGATGGAAACAACTCCAGCTTCTGCAGCATAATTTGGGACACAGACCAGAAATGAGCATCTTCCCTGTTAACCGAATTGTGCACCACACTGAGCATACCCATGCCTTGATAGCCTTTGTATTTTGACTGGGAAAAATTGTGCCAAATCAAGGTCTCAAGTGATTGCAGCAATAAGATTAGCTCCTGGTGCTAGAAACCTGAGATACACAGCGCCCACTTTTCATAGCAATGAAAAGTAATTCAATTCGGTTTTTTAGCAATTCAATAATAAAACAAATATTGATGGGATTAATAAAACAATCTCAGGAGTTGTCTTTTCAGGTTTAGGGTTGTTGTTTTCTCTTTGAATTCTCTCTCTTCTAATTACCATCCTTGTTCTCCTCTCCTTCTGTCGTGGTTTAAGCCTCTATAACTCATGCAGTTTTCCTCACTCACTCCCCCCTCTTTCTTCCTCCCACTCCTGGGGGGATGGGAAGGAGAATCAAAAGAATGCAACTCCCACAGGTTGAGATAAGAACAGTTTAGTAACTAAGGTATACAGCACAAATCACTACTGCCACCACCAATAATAATAATGTCAAGGCAAATACAAGGAAAGAATACAATTGCTCACCACCTATGCCCAGCCCGACCAAGCAGTGCACCCCCACCCTTCCGGGTCTCTGCTCTTCTTGTTTGCATCCTGGGCATGACGTGCTGTGGTATGGAATACCTCTTTGGTCAGTTTGGGTCAAGTGTCCTGTCTCTGCTTCCTTCCGGCTTCCCCTCCTCCCTGGCAGAGCATGAGACTCAGAAAGTTCTTGGTCAGACCAAAACACCACTAAGCAGTAACCGAAACACTGGTGTTATCAGTGCTGTTCCCAGGCCAAAAGTCAAAAACACAGTGCTGCACCAGCTACCAAGGAGGAGAAAAATGACTGCTACTGCTGAACCCATGACAGTATCCACCCCTTATTCCATACCATTCACATCATGCTCAGATCCCACATTTTCAATATACCATCACATGTATGTATATACATACACACACATGCATAGAGGGAGAGATCATCCCTTAGTGCATGGACCAATCCCTCTAAAGCTGCTGAATCCATTCGGTCCATGATGTTGGGCTCCATCTCTTGTAACAGCCTTTCAGAGCAAGGGAGGTTGTGTGCAGTGTTCATACTCGTGAATAATCTGGGCAATAATGTCCATTACTTAGTCCATCCCTCAATCATGAGTCCATCTGTATGCTGCATCTCTGCCCTGATGGCCTGAAGTGTCATGGGCACACCAGGCTCAAAATAATTCACCCTCCCCTCCAGCAGTTTCTGCAGCTTGTTGCTGGGGCCTCCATACAGCTGCCTTCCATCTCCGACGCTTCCAAAGCACTGGGGGGGCCCAATGGAAGAGATACTCTCCCATACTGTCCCACACACACTGCCACTCATGACTGTGCAGCTGCAGGGAGAATCTCTTGGTCATCCTACATCGTAGTCTAACCCCAGACAAGGCCCACACCCCACTGCGCTTAACTCTTGGGACCAGACAAAATGGTTGTGGGTAAAACACACTCTGTATGCATGCCACCATGCTGATCCCCATCACAATCAGCAGGCAGGTCTCAAGGGTACCCAAAGGCCATTCAAACCCTTCAGAACTCTCAAATGAGGCTTCTGTACTTGTCACTGGGGCTGGTGTAGCTGCTGTGCTTGCCGGCTCTCTCACCACCAGCTGCTCCTTGTCTGAGTCCAGATCTCCCTCCTCTGCCTTGCTGGGAAGTGCTGCGCGGTCTCCTACATTCTCCTGGGGCTCGGGCTCGCAGGGCTCTGCAGGCGGCTGCTGGGGAACGCTCTCAGCCACCGCGGGGCTCGGTTCTGCAGCCGCCTGCCCCTGCTGCTCTGTAGCCGCCTCCTCCTGCTGCTCGGCAGCCGCTGGGCTGGGCTCGCCGCCGGGGCTCACCCCCTCTGCCACCTCTTTTGTGGCCTCTTGATCCCCGGGGCCGCGCTCCTGGGCTGTTTTGGCAGCCGGTGGCTCCCGGGGCGGCCCCCCCTCAGCTCCTCACAGCCTCGTGAAGACGTAGGCGAGGACGAGGGCCAGGACGGTGAAGAGCAGCCGAACTGCCAGGTACAGGTCCACATCTGCCTCCCCCCCGCTTCTGGAGCCCGCCCGTATTACAAGCCATTCCAATAAAGTACAACGAAACAAGAACCTTAACCCAAAACCCGTGTCCGAAAAATGCTAAGATAACAAATACCGGCTGTAAGTAAGGTATAACAGGCTGAAACCATGAGCTCAAGAGAATGAAGAGCAACAACTCTGAGAGCCAACAAATCAGCATTGTGACAAGTGGCTATTAATCCTGTCGTTATCTCAACCATTCGTGCCCCACATTGGGCGCCAAAAAGAACTGTCGTGGTTTAGACCTCTATAACTCATGCAGTTTTCCTCACTCACTCCCCCCTCTTTCTTCCTCCCACTCCTGGGGGGATGGGAAGGAGAATCAAAAGAATGCAACTCCCACAGGTTGAGATAAGAACAGTTTAGTAACTAAAGTATAACACAAACCACTACTGCTACCACCAATAATAATAATGACAAGGCAAATACAAGGAAAGAATACAATCGCTCACCACCTATGCCCAGCCCAACCAAGCAGTGCACTCCCACCCTTCCGGGTCTCTGTCCTCTGTTTTACATCCTGGGCATGACTCTTTGGTCAGTTTGGGTCAGGCGTCCTGTCTCTGCTTCCTTCCGGCTTCCCCTCCTCCCTGGCAGAACATGAGACTCAGAAAGTTCTTGGTCAGATCAAAACACCACTAAGCAGTAACCGAAACACTTGTGTTATCAGCGCTGTTCCCAGGCCAAAAGTCAAAAACACAGTGCTGCACCAGCTACCAAGGAGGAGAAAAATTATTGTTACTGCTGAACCCATGACACCTCCCAAGACAGAAAAAGAGAGATAAAGGTCAAATAAGAAATATATCTGAATGGCCCACTCTCAAAAGAAAAAGAAAACCAACAAAACCAATCCCAAATCCCTCAGCTTTTGCCACCTTTTTTCATTTTCTCAGAAGAGAAGAACAGAAAAAAAACTGGGTCATTTCTTTTCTTTTAACAAGCTCACAGACAGTACGGCAATATACAAAAATTTATTGTCATCTGTTTCTTAGCAGCTAGTAATCAATATAACTGAAGAAGCATTTCATATTGATCTCTAAGCTCTTGTATCCTTTTGCTGGCCTCAATACTATATAGAGGGATCCTGGGTGGCGTATAAACTGGAAATAAAAAGCAGTGTGTCTGTTGTGGTAAACTGATTAACTAGCTATAAAACCATTTTGGGAGAGTTATCCATAACTGCTTGTCTTTTATTGATGTCAAAGGCCCAGTGCTTTGGGTGAAATCACCTTTGGTACTTACAGAGATATGATATTTAGGGAAGACAGAGCTCTGTGAATAAATAATATGTCTCATTTTAGCTGACTAACTACGGAACAGATTTTTCTCCAGCAGCTTTGTTTGGAACGTGAGATATAGTCCGTCTTCAACTGTGGAAAATCTATTCTCGCCACAAAATGATACTGACAGGTTTGCACTCAAGTGTTTGGCTGATCTGTGACTATAGGTGTGCACTGGGGTTCTAGTTTTTCCTTCAAAATGTATGAGACTACACTCACATCAGAACACTTGGAAGTGGTCAGCTCCTAGGCCTCAGAAGTCTACAATCACACCACCAGTGCAGCATGCAGTGGACAGTGAAAATCCATGTGGTTACCTGCATCACCAAGTATTGCTTCAGCAATACCATTATACTAACAATAAACATCTACCCACGTGGCACAAGCAATTCAACTCTGAATGCAACACTGATCAAAAAGCTTTGCTCCTTGCCAGAACTACAGGATGACAATTCAGGTTGCTAAACACTCATCATTTGAGAAATTGCCTGCAGCAAACCATAGAAGCCACAGCTTTATTACGGTACATCAGAAAAAGCACAGGTATAACAGGGGGTGAAAGTCTCTCCTGCTGAAGCCCCATGAAAATAAACGGGGACAATCCAGTGGCTGCATCGACATACAGATGTGGGCAGAAAGGAAGGGACCACTCTATGAATTCAGGTATTTAAAGCTGCTTCTCCCACAGGGCAGGACAGAGCCCTTTCCCATGAAACAGAAGGGATCAGCAGGAATTTACCCATGACTGTAAAGGAATACATAGGTGAAAAAATGTCCTCAAAAGAGGATTTTTCCTCAACTCCCCTTTCCTGGGCTTACATCCTATCAAGGCTAGTTCAGCTTGCTAACAGGCTGGCCACCTTCTTATACAGAATGTCTCTTTTTTTCTCCACCTTTAAAAGCTTAAATATTTTCAGTAGCAAAGAACTGTGCTTGCTTCCTAAGTTAATTTATTCAGGTTTAAATGCATTTCCTTCCCCCCCTCCCTTTTTTTTTTTTTAATAAACTGAGTATTTTAGCTATATTTCAAGTAAAATGAGAGAGGTAGCAGCAACTAAAGCAAAGCTAAAAAGCAACATATACCTTATACTCTCACTGCCAGGCATTCAGGGTAGGAAGCTCCACAGTGCCACCTTACCCATTTAGCTTGCAGCAGCAAGAGGCACCAGAGAATTGGACTGGTTTCCTCACCAGTCTGGTGTTGCAACCAAGGCACAAACACGAAGCCTTCCTCCCCCAGGACAGCAGACACGTCCCTGGGACAAGCGCTTAGCACTGTTATATCTTCTGGGTACTTCATTAAAAGGAGGGGAAAACTGTTGGCGGTGATAGCTTAACCTAAACCCAAATATTCAGATAGAAATTAATCCATATGGTCTAAATTCACATATGCATTTTCCCGCTCCCATTCCTGCCTAGAGATGCTAATGATTACTCCTTCTTCCAGCAGGGAGTTAAACCACTGGAAAGCCATCAGCAGTAGCTCAGAAGGCCACTCAAACACACCAAGAGCCACATAGAATCATAGAATAGTCAGGGTTGGAAAGGACCTGAAGATCATCTAGTTCCAACACCCCTGCCAGGGGCAGAGACACCTCCCACTAAACCATGCCACCCAAGGCTCTGTCCAACCCGGCCTTGAACACCGCCAGCGATGGAGCATTCACAACTTCCCTGGACAACCCATTCCAGTGCCTCACCACCCTCACTGTAAAGAATTTCTTCCTCATATCCGATCTAAATTTCCCCTATTTAAGTTTGAACCCATTACCCCTTGTCCTCTCACTACAGTCCCTAATGAAGAGTCCCTCCCCAGCATCCCTATAGGCCCCCTTCAGATATCGGAAGGCTGCTCTGAGATCTCCACACAGCCTTCTCTTCTCCAGGCTGAACAGCCCCAACTTTCGTGGCCTATCTTCATACGGGAGGTGCTCCAGTCCCCTGATCATCCTCATGGCCCTCCTCTGGGCTTGTTCCAACAGTTCCATGTCCTTTTTATGTTGAGGACACCAGAACTGCACACAATAAGCGACTATACTTACACAAACTTGCTCTTTTTTATGAGCCTCTTAGTATTTTTTTTGTTAAATCCCTGCTATGCCTTTTGCCAGGTGGACTGCCTCAGTTTTCCATGAGCACTCTTGGTACGCAGAACCAGGCTCCTAACTTCAGCAGTAGATTTGCCTTCCCTAAACTAGCCACCACGTCCTTCAGAAACAGCCATCTCTTTCAATTAAGAGCTGTATTTTACACACATTCTACTCCCCATACTATACACACAAATAAATTTTTAAAAACCCAAATGGAAAAAATAACTCTTCAGAACCTTCCCCCCTCCACAAAAAGAAAAAAAGGAGGCACTTTTCCACCAACCAGGCCTACTGCAGACAACAGACTTTCCCCCTTCAGCCCAGGAAATTAATTACCTGGGTGTTGTTCCCAGGATTATAAAAGCTTTCAGGTGCTGCTATCAGCTATCTTGTTTCGATTATAAGCACATGATTACCTATGGTAACTTGTGAGAAGCAGCATCAGAAAGTACCCAGGGGACTCTCTGGGAGCTATTGAATATGGCATTTTTATACTTTCATTTTATATATATAAACAAAGGAGCATGGGAGAGCAGCCATGTGCACAGTTATGACCTAAAATCTTATTATGGGCAGGTTCCATGTATTTTCCAGGTGTGAAATATCATGGTTTATAGACTTTCACTACAGAGTTCACCTCCCTCCATCCTCTAAAACCTCCCCTGCCATCCTCCCTGAAAGCCACTGCCATGAAGCTGTAGATCACTGGTATGCAAACCTGGGAAGCTGAAAACATAAACTAGTTTAACACTCAATCCCAGCATAGTAGCACAAGGCAGAGAAGCAATTACAAGTCACGCTGTGTTATTCCTTCTTGTAAAGAAATTTTTCCAGTGTATCACACAAGAGGGAAACAAGATTTAGGTCCAGCCTGTGCAGAAGCCCAAAGGCGTTCCTACAAGGGGATGCACTGTAGAAGGGCTACTTGCAGCATGGCTAAGCAGTAATGTACAATTCAACAGAGCTCGGAGTACACATTCAGTATGGCATTTATGGGCAGAAATAGCACAGTGGAGCTCACTGGCTTCATTGAGTGCAGCATTCATGGTATTCATTGCATTTCCTGGTCTTATATGGGACTCCCAGTAACAATTTCATTCCAGCCCTTACATACTAACATATCTGGAATTGCCTAGCATGGGTTTTCAGCACTACAGAGTTGTGAAAGAAAATATCATACATACTTAGAGTGGTGCAAAGGAAGACCACAATACTGATGTTACAGACAGCTGAATTGTGGAAGCAATATCCAGTGCAGAACAAAAAACTCTTCAATGTCACTGAGCTGCATCGCGTACAATCAAAGACTCAGAAGCCCGCTACCAAAAGTGGTGCAGCGGCAGGATCAGGTACACAACAGTTTCCACTAGCACATGTCAGCCAAACCCTGGTTTTGAAAGCCCTCTACAAAGGATATTTAACAGCAACCCCCACTGAGGACCAGCCAATGGACAACTGATGAATACCAGACTCAGGCTTCACTTGTCAAGACAGTGATCTTCACACTATAGCCTGCGCACATTTGTGATCCTACCTGGACTCATGTTTCCTGCCACATCCCGTGACAGCAATGTTTTTTTGTTGCCATTCTTAATGTAAATCAGTGCCAACAGGCAGCCAAGACATTGAATTAAGGCTGGAAAGAATTTATCACTGGCTATCAGGTTAAGCAGAGCATGATACCCTGTAGAAGTTGTTCTAGTGAACAGGTGTTATGAAGAAGAGAAAAAAATCAGCCTCAGGACTAAGTTCCAAGTCATGTCATATTTTGGTCCTCTTTCCCCATGTTGCACATCCGCCTCTGTCTCTGATATGAGTTTTAGAGAGTCAAAATAACAGGGTCACAGAGCCCATCACCCAAGGTAAATAACTATTAATGAGATGACCGAATTCGTAAAAGCCTTGATACATACAACAGTTTTGCAAAATGTCACTGACAACAATGTGAACACTGACTTTACAGGGTAGGTATAATCAAACCAGAAATGCCCATTGCCTCAGGCACTGCTGCTGTGAGGGTATCATTCCGTACCCTATCACACCAGCTATAGTGTCTGCTATATTCTTTATTACAGCTCAGCCAGTGGCATGACACAAAGTGGAGGTCACTCAGCACTTCTTTTTAGAAAATTCCTGGGAGAGGCATCCTGGGCACAAAGGAATGGCTCAGAACAGAGTCCTTCAGAGGTGCAGGAGGTAACTCTGCATCTGCACCTTCACAGCTCTCACTCCCTTTCTTTCTTCTCTATCAAAACCAGTACAAACAGACAAGCATTGTCCCACTATGCTATCTATACTGCACAGCATAGACAGGCTCAGCATCCAATCAATGGGTGTTAAATGACTAATAAATGGCCTGGAGAGTCAAACAAGGTCAAAAAGGTGACGGAAGGGCTGCCGGCACTTCATGATACCTACCATTCAAAAGCACCTACCCACCTAAAATATACATATGCTCCAGGCTATATAGCTGCTACATACTTAAAACATCTGTTAATCATTTATATAATCTTTATACATACGTTAATATCAAGTTTCATCATTAGGTTAATAGCAACAATCTGTTCTTGCTTTGAGACTGTGCAGATGTGCTCAGCAAAATTAACTTGAAGGGCAGGAAAAATGTGCCCAAACATTTCCTACTGAAAAACTGCAATTTTAGTAGGAAGGTCAATTCTCTGGGGCAATGCTAGAGAAGATAGCTATCTTTTTCATGCCCTTTAAAAAAATTCCACAAGAAGGCCATAAAAATCTTGAAACTTGCTTAACTAAAGGCTATTCCTGCATGACATGGCATTAAATTGGTGAACTTCAAGATAGTTAATGAATCTTAATATACATCCTGAGGACTACAAATGTATCTACGTATTCATTATCTACCCATAAATAAAGCAGCAAAATCTGGCCTTGTTTCACTAGGGGTTTGAGATTAACAAATAAATATATATCTCAGAGCACTTCCTAACTCTTATCTGAAAACATTTGCACTGAAGATCACATGTCTTGAGTTCCTAAAGCATTGCATCTACATATTCCTGATCATTTCAAGCATTCACAATTGGTATCACAGAGGATTTCTTCGTGTTTAGTACTGATTTACCACAAGCTTGCACTTGATTTATGTGGAGGACTGCATCCAGTAGTAAGAAATCCCAGCTATTAAAGCACTTTTTGCAATGGGCTCATTTGTTTAAGTGTTGCCCTTTCCCCTGCAGAGAGGAAATACAGAGGAAATGGGCAGCAGACCCTGGGGTCTTCTTTCTTACCTTCACCACTGAGCAATGCTTCCTGGGCTGCAGCTTTTTTGTCCAAAAATGGGTATACGGCTTCAAAGTGATTGGAAAAATATTTCTGGGAAAAATTAACATAATTATTGTGGATATGAGCTGCAGTCTAGAGATGAGACTTGGATAATATGCAGCATGGACTCTCCTCTCCTCCCCACACCCCTTACAGTGCCAAGGATAGTGACCATTTCAGGAAAAACAGAGAAAACGGACACTTCACTGTACTTCTAGCTTCACACAGGCTGGCTGATGTGGAAGGCATGCACATGGAAATACAAGATTTACATTTGCTCTATTTTACATGGGAGAAGAGAGATCAAATAGATGCCAGACGACGCCCTGGACAGGACTGGCCAGAGAGAAAGGAGCACTCTCATATCTCAGAACATGGTTCAGATGTTACTGGTTGATATCTGAAAGCAGTATAAAGAATAAATATAGAAAAAAAATAAAACCATGCCCATGACACTGGGTGGCTGCACAACAGAACTGCAAGACTACCCCTCTGTCCTCTACCCACTGGATTTATTTGTCTGATGATTTTGCAAAGGTGCCATGATCACAACCGGTAGCTATGAATGTGGGGACCTGACAGCATTGCACAATACACTCTATGCTCAAGGAGCCACATTTCTCAAAGGTATTGAGGAGCCACAGCACCTAATGAGGTTTCCAAAATCTGTAAACCCTTCTCTGTGCTCAGCTGTAAACAATTTATATCTCTTATTACCCAGTCTAAAAATGCTGGCAGGTAGTTATGCCAAAGTCACCAATCTGCCAGAAGGATCTGTGCCAAAGGGCACTGAGGAGCCCACCGTAACCTCTCTCTCCCCTCTGTGTGTGCAAGAGACTTTAAGGTGCATGTATGCTAAATGATCAGCACAAAACCACACTACCGAAAGCTAGGGTTTGTAGCAGCAAGAGGCCGGCTGCTAGTACACAGCCAAGGGCAGGGAAGAGACAGACTCTGCACCCACTCCAAACCCTCTGCCAAATTCTCCCTGAGAATGAAGGAAAGGAAAAAAATAGTCATTCACTCTTTGAGGCATAAATATAAGCTAAATTTAAGCCATTTTTATCTGCTGACTCACTACAGACTCCTAGGTGTGTGAGCCTTGATCCCTGGCCTGTCGCCAATATGCTGTAAGAACAGGCAACTGACAGATCATTTTTTCTGGCAAAAAAAGGTTGCACAAGGTCATGCCAGGGCTTCTCCTGAGAGCTTCCAGCAGCGGTTCAGGAAGTCACTGAACTACGAAATCTGCTAGTGCTTAGATCATTGCTGGGAGCAGAATACTGACGAGCCACTTCCAGAGCCTGATGGCAGCCTCTTCCTGAGGCAGCATCTGATTGTGTCGCATAAAGCCCCAGAACTAGGTCCTTCTGGTCTTCTTCTAATGCATCTCTATCGATTTTGTAGAAGCTACTTTGCAGTTTCATCAATTAATTTGAAATCAGAATCAGGTCCCATTTTGCAGTTTGGCATTTCTCCCCCAACAGGTAGCAAGTACTATTGAGCCAGATGGACAGAGATTGAGACCTACATTCCACAGACACTGCAAAAGACACAAGGCAGCAGAAAATCTCAGCCTCGTAGTTTATCTTCTCTAAATGCTTAGAAATAAATTCTTGAATATAGATAGATATGATTTTTTTTTTATTCCTTAAGCAAAAAGCTATCATAAAGTGTATGACATTGCAATGTCTGGAATACTTGCAAGCTGCCAAACAGAGAACCTGACTTTACTTTTTATGTATTAATTATGTCCTGCAGGTAGGAAGCTTTGCTCTTGTAGGACCACCCGCTAGTCTCATTATAAAATGTCTTGTACTGAGTGAAAAAATGTGCTAAACTATGGAGTGTCTATATAGACGGTAGCATTCCTGCACCACAGGCTCCTACAGCAAGGCAAGTCCCCCAGGCTTTGGGATAAGTCTGTTACTCCTTCCCTCCCCAGGGAGAGCAGGACTATTGAGATCAGTGGATCAAGGTGGGAGAAAAAAAGGACCCCCATATATGGCCCGCTAAAATCCTGCTAACACTTGCCCCTGCAAACATCCATGGAGACTGCATTTCTTAGTAATATTGCAATGCCTTCTGCTATCAGAAGGGATTGCATGATGCCATTGCTCTTTACTGTGAGTTGGTTGTTCCTGCATCTCCCGCTACGAGCCTCAGACAGCCCTTACACACCTGGAGCAGAAGAGTCAGCAGGGCAGAACCCTACCGCAGCCCCACGTCTTGTCCAGGTGAGAAGTTTGTCCAAAGCAGTACAAATAAAAAGCGCTTTCAGCAGCATCAGTTAAACAGATTGAGTCTTTGAGTTATCTGTAGGAAACTGCCATCATTACAACATCTCCCTCCCCACCTCAACTTCTGGCTTTTGCAGGCTTAGCATATATACATGATCTGCTATTAAAGCGCTTATTTTGTCTTCCAGTAGAGTTAGCCAAAACTAAAATGAGCATTTACAGCACTCCCCCTCTTCTCAAAATTGCCCAGTGAGAAATTCATTGGGTTTATTAGCTCTCTGATCAAGCAGAAATTTAAGAGGGGCTCTGAAAACAAAGTTACCTTTATGGCATTTGTCAACAGAATTTTATTACTGTTTCAATCCTGATGGCTGTCGAGATAAAAGGAGTTCCTTCAAATAATACAATGGATGTAACTTAATAAATGGTCAACAAAATTGCCATGAGGAAAAAAACTCTTATTGTTCCCTTTTTTCCTCTCCTCTGCAGCCAAATGATTAGTCTCACATCCCTCTTAACTCCCTGTATTAATTCCCGTCTGTGGCAATGGTGCCTACAGAGCAAACATAAGGGTGCTGGGGAGATGCCATGTCTCCTTCATGCCCTGCTGTGACCACAGCTGCTGTGAGTTGATTGTCTTCTCTTCATAAGACTCCATCAGAGCTTCCGCTCCTTAACACTTCATGAGGAGAAAAGCTTCCAATGGGCACATTTTCTCTTGGGAGTTGCTGGATCTTTAACCTGAACAGTTTGTGGTCATACATTCTCACACTGCCCTTTTTTTCTATGCAGCCAGCCATATAAGTTTTATCTCCATTTTCCAAAGCAAGGCACTTAGGTTTTTAAGGACGTGCTTAGCTTAAAGCAAGAGAATATCTGACAGTGTAACATTCCTGACCTTAAATTTTGTGCAGGTGGTTAAACATCTACCTCAATCCTGACCTATTATGAAAAATAAAGATTCTTTTCTGCAAAAGAATTGGAATTTACTCATTTATTTTCCTTGTAATTAATTCTCTCTCTTCTTTTATATATCTTTGTGAAACAAAATTACCATGTTTAGCATTATCCCCTGAGAAAAATGTCATGACCTGTTTTTTTTAGCACCATCTGAAATCTTCTACTCTCAGAAATGAAAAATAAAATGCATTTTAGACTTCTTATTAACAGGAAGAAATATACTGACAGTTTAGCAATACATGCGAATTATAAGAGCGAGAGCATGAAGACAAGCATTGAGAGATTTACAGCTGAAACAGAACCTTCCACACAGCCCTGGGGCTCCCTTTTTCCATCCTGATTCAAACACCATCTGCCTTTGCCACTGCTTGGACGAGGAGCTTAGCATGAGCTACATTCATCAATATTCTGCCACCTCATAAAACACTTCCTTAAAAAGGTGGTTTCTGAATTTCTAACTGGGTTTCCTTATTTTGGGGGATTTTATAACCCTGATTTAAATTATTCAGAGCTCTCTTTTCCCCAGAAGTCTCCACTAACAGATCGAACCACAAGAAAGTGGTTCAAAAAGCTTGTAAGGGTCTCAGTATAGCACCCCACCCCACCCACCCACCCACCCGCACCCAGAGCCAGAGAGGTGCTGGCAAAAATGACAGAAACTTTCAGATGGAAGCTGATGCTAAATCTCCTCTTTCCCATTCTGCAGGGCTGGGTGTCCCTTCCCAGCCTCCTGGCACCCTCACCTGCAGCTCTGCTGACTCAGGTGTATGCTGATTGCATCCTACTGGGCCCACAGATGATCATCATTCAATGCAATTTGCAGCTAGGCCAATTTTTAAATTATTTTGGGAACTGTAATACTTTGTTCTGTAAATGTTTACCTGCTAAATATCAGGTGCATTAGTTTCCCAGCATACTGAAAGAGAAATATGTATATGAATGAATGGGAAATAGAAATGATCTCTGGTATACAGATGCACACAAAACTGCACAAGCTTTTGATCCAGACACTTGGAAGACATTATGTCATTTCTGATTTATCTTGTGTTGTTCTAGCTGCAGAATATAAAACCTTAAATAATGTCATAATTTTTGATGACCAGCTTTTGTGAATTCCAAGGGGTATTTGTGGAAACATTTCCTACTCAGCTTCTAATTTGATGGAGGTTATTCAAAACATGCTGAATATTTTTCTCTTTACAGATAAAACAGCCCCTCCAGGAGGACATGGTAATAAAGAGTAAGTGAGGGAGTGTCACGGTTTAAGCCCAGCCAGTAACTCAGAGCCACACAGCCGGTCGCTCACTCCCCCCTTTTTCCTCCCCCTGCTCCCAGAGGGATGGGGAGGAGAATTGAAAGAACGTAACTCCCACGGGTTGAGATAAGAACAGTCCAGTAACTAAGGTATAACACAAACCACTACTGCTATCACCAATAATAATAACGATAAGGAAAATAACAAGGGAAGAGAATACAACTGCTCACCACCCACCAACCGATACCCAGCCTAACCCAAACAGCAATCTAGGCCTTCCAGGTAACTGCCTCCAGTTTATACAATGGGCATGACATGTGGTATGGAATACCCCTTTGGCTAGTTTGGGTCAGGTGTCCTGTCTCTGCTTCCTCCTGGCTTCCCATGCCCCTCCTCCCTGGCACAGCATGAGACTTAGAAAGTCCTTGGTCAGAGTAAACATTACTTGGCAACAACAAAAAACATCGGTGTTATCAGCGTTGTTCCCAGGATGAAAGTCAAAAACACAGCATTGAACCAGCTACTAAGAAGGGGGAAAATGACTGCTACTGCTGAACCCAGGACACAGAACCAAACTTGAAAACTTTAAGAAAAATTTTGAAAAAAGTTACAGGTGAAGACAAGGAGATGATTTTGGCATGCTACCTTTCTTTTGTAGAATGAGGACTTCTGCAACAGATATAAGTGCATGAGAAATATGAGTTATCGGATGTACGGGGCTTTAGTGACTGCACTGATAAAATTACTCTCCCAACAGAAAGTGGCCTTTCACTAGTATTAGTGCATGCTAGGTGACCAGATGAGACGCTCGACCCTTGTTTGAGCTCCTTCATTAATTTAAGACATATCTTCAACTTCTTTTATGAGAAGCACGCTGTCTTTGTCTGCTTTGCTCCCATAACTTGTTTTTGTTTTCTATCTTCATTATGATGATTCATAGCAAGGGATGAACTGGAACTAAGCTGAGACTATCAGAGGATAACTGAAGGCTTTACAGGGCCATGAAATGCCAAGGGGAGCAGAACTACAGGCCAGCAGATTTAACATGCTTTGTTCCTTCACTATGCTTCTAGAGAACATCCCTGCAGGTACAAAACCCATGGCCTTGCCAGGTCCCAGGCATCCTGAAGATTGTATGAGCTTCAGCTGGAACAAAGCAGGAGAATGCCCAAGCAGCCAAAGCATTGCCGTGCTTCAGTCATTAATAAAGAGGTAATTTCAATCCTATTACCCTAAAAATGAAAAAAGACAGGACTTCTCCTGCATTCATGAGAAAATAAGTCCCACTCTAAAGGAGAAAAACTTGGGACTGTGGTGGGAGGGGAACTCAAGTCCATGTTCTGAAGAGATGTACCAGCTGTGCTATTTTGAAACAAGAGAAATAACGGCTGGATGGCAAGCACCTCTCTGTGCCAAAGCTGGGTCATTTAGGCTTTTGGCAAATAATTTCTGTTATTTATGGTTATAAGGTTTTTCTTTTGAAAGAGGGTTTCATTCCCTAATTCCCATGAATTACTTGATGACAAGGGGATTGGTTTCCCTAAGAGAAAGATTTCTGCAGACACCCACATGTGCTGCTGGCCATCTCAGCTTGCCCCACACATTCTCTCTCGAGTTGCTCTGTTTTTTTATTCAAAGATTGACAAAACAAATTAATGTAACTTTATATTTACAGGGAGAATTTAAATACTGTATAGCTACCAGTGTGATTTATCACAGAGGCCTCTGTCATGAGAATGTGCTTCAGACAACAAGTAAACAAGTTATTCCCTGTTTCCACCAGCAAAGTTAGACAATTTGGTCAAAATGCACAGTTTCCAGTACATTTTCTGTGGTGCAAACCTATTGTCAGTATCATGCTTCTTTAGGACGGCATTCAAATGTAAAAATTGATTCTAATTGAATCTTTGTGGCACACAGGCAAAGTAAACGGAAAAAAAGAGTAATCTATGTTGAGATCTCATTACCACTAGATTTCAATATGTTCCTTATATATCTAGTGAGCAGTGAAAAAATGTTTTAACAGAAGGTTTTACATCTGCTACACTGGGAACCAACAGCAATTAATTTTTCAAATATTTATACATTTTATTTTGCAATTACTTTATGTTTTGTACTTCTTTGTAAACTAACAATTTCTATCAATATTTATTGGTGAAGACAGCTAGCAATTTTGCTATCCATCAGGAAACAACAGCAACAAAAAAAGAAGTTACTTTTCTCTATTTCTGCAACCACTCATAAAAAAGATTATGGTATCTCTCTTCAGAGCTGGAACAATGGAGGCAGCCTCTTCCCTTTTTTTTGTCAGAAGTCTCAGCCCTGGGCCTGGTCAGGCCAGGTCCCTATATGCTCAGTTCAAATGAGATTGCACCCTCCAGTTGATGAATTCATAGGTACACCACACTATTCCCACTTCTCTCAAACATGGAAGTTAAAAGCCTAACATTTGCTTTTGGAGTCATTTGTTCTCTTCAGGTAGCTTCAAGAAAGATGTCAAGAATTTAGACCATGAGCTGATTTGTGAGTGTCCTTAGCTAGTCCAGATAGAAGGCCCCTGGTTAATGAGCGTAACACATTTGTAAGAAAAGGAATCTCTGTTTGCTCTAAGCTCTCATCAAGGATTTGCTCAGGAGACATGGTAGCCTTGTAAGTGTCTGGTGTTCACCAAGATGCTCTGATCACCTCTGCAAGTATAACAGAGGCTTTTGCCATGTGAAGTAGATTTTTCAATTAGAGCAGTCTTGCTTCCACATCCCCAGTTTACTGCAGAAGAGTAATTTGACAGGATTTCATTATACCACCTGTAGGGCTCTTGACAAGTAAACATACTATAAAGTGAAAACAGCAGGATGCATCCTGCAGACTGTATCTCCTGTTCACTTTGCATTTTTCATTTTGCTGGCATGCTGCGTAGTGGTAGCCCTTTGCAATAACGAAGACTGTCATCTTTCTATCAATATTCTGTCAGCTGACTGTGGGGAATCAAGAATCAGACAAAAAGCACAGCTTTTCACAAGCCAGGATTGGCACTGCCCTCCTTCTGTCTGACAGCAAATCCCCAGATCTTCCATATGGGTTTATTATCCATGTCAGGAGCATCTCCACTTTCCAGGAATGATTCAGGGGAGAAGGACACATGCAGTGACACTCCAGAAGGCAATGGCAGTCTGGGAATGAGCCATGAAGTTTGGGTCAATTTACTTATCATATATGTCCTTGTTTATATATAAATTTTGACTCATATTTTTATACATTTAATTTCTCTGTGAATAAAGCCACTGACTGAACTCACTCTCCAGATGTCAATCCCTACTGCAATCAGCTACTCCACAGTATAAACCCCAGCAGCGACCAATGCTACAGTCTTCTGAGAAAGACAAATTAAAAACTACAGAACTTTCAGTCAAGAGGAATGTCATGGGTTCAGCAGTAGCAGTCATTTTCCTCCTTCTTGGTAGCTGGTGCAGCACTGTGTTTTTGATTTTGGGCCTGGGAACAGTGCTGATAACACCAGTGTTTCAGTTACTGCTTAGTGATGTTTTGGTCTGGCCAAGGACTTTCTGAGTCTCATGCTGTGCCAGGGAGGAGAGGAAGCCGGGAGGAAGGAGAGACAGGACACCTGACCCAAACTGACCAAAGAGGTTATTCCATACCACAGCATGTCATGCCCAGGATGTAGAGCGGAGAGCAGAGACCCGGAAGGGGGGGGTGCACTGTGTGGTTGGGCTTGGTATTAGGTGGTGAGAATTGTATTCTTTCCTTGTATTTCTCTTGTCATTATTACTATTGGTGGTAGCAGTAGTAATTTGTGTTATACTTTAGTTACTAAACCATTCTTATCTCAACCTGTGGGAGTTGCATTCTTTTTGATTCTCTTCCCCATCCACCCGGGAGTGGGGGGAAGAAAGAGGGGGAAGTGAGTGAGAGAGAGAGACTGCGTGAGTTAGTCTTAAACCACGACAAGGAAGCTTTCAACTACCACACCATACTGAAGTTTATTCTTCACCACAGCATTCAAATCCCTACCCATTTCCATCCTATCTTCCCTCACCATTTGATCGCTGGTACCTAACAAGCTCATTGGCACACATATCCTTTGTGCTATCCTCATGTCTTCCTCCAAAACATAACTGAAGATGGGATTATTAAGGAAGTACCTCTGGAAGAGTGAAGGAAAAAATAATATTAAAAAAAATGGTATGAAGTAAATGCCGTCCAACTGATCCCTTTCCAGAGTATCAGCAAGAACTGGGTTAACACAAACATAACTCTGGTGACCCTCACAAAGGAAAACATCCTGGGTGTTTTCTCACTGCTGAACAGTAAAAATACACTAGGCTAGCTGCAGTGACAGCTTCATTTAATCGGGGCTTGATCCTACAAGAATATGTACCTCCCCTGTTTTTATTTATCCTCACTAAAAACATCATGCAAACTGCCCCAGACAGACCCTGGAGCACACTTGTGTTGCACAGATACTCACGCAGTGGCTGTGGGACTTGCTAAAGCACTGAGAATACAGAGGCAATGTGTGAAACCCTGGTCATCCTGGGAGACCCGCCAAATTGCTCAGGCTTGGAGCTCCAGATTCATTCATCATGAAGACCTTGTCTACAAGGTAGTTTCTGCGTCAGATAAAAATCTATCTGACATCATTTTATTTTAGAAAGCACCATCCATCCAGAGTAAATGAACCTTTTTCTTTATAAACTATTTGGTCTGTCTTCAAAATGTGGCAGAACACTTTGTAAATGGGGATGTTACTGAAAACATCTTCCATATCAAAATTTTTGTATTCCCTCGTGTGCCTCAGCTGTGAATGTTGCATGCTCCCACTTCATGAGCATCATGAAATCTCTGTTTTACAGTTGGACTTAGTTATATGTCAACTGTCTTTCTAAGTACTGCTTTTCTAGAAGAGTGATTGAAATTACTTCTGTAATTGAGGAAGGCAGTCTATTCTACTTCTTTGTTAAAATCAGGAATATGACAAAATATTTTTCTCAAAGCCTTTGGCCAGTAAAATTACTTAAGCTGTCAAGACTTCACTCAGGCAGTGCAAAATAGGCTGTTTTCCTAGTTTAGAGTAATGACCAGAAAAGCCCCTATGAATCGCTGTTTATTATACACCTCATTTACTTCACTATAATGCTAATAACTAAACCGAAGTTCAAAACCTGTGAAAGTCACATTTTCCTACACAGGGAAAGCAAATTTTGGTCATCTGAGCACCATCTGAGAAGGCACAATTTAACTCTGGCAGGAATAGACAGCGTCAGAGATAGCTTCCGTCCTCCCACATCTGCTCAAGTAAAGGGAGAACAGCGATGGGAGACATTATTGTGGGGATCTGCTACAGATTGCCTGATCAAGAGGACTCGGTGGATGAAGCGCCCTATAGACAGATAGGAACAGTCTCACACTCGCAGGCCCTTGTCCTCATGGGGGACTTCAACCACCCTGATATCTGTTGGAGGGATGGTACGGCCCGGCACAAGCAATCCAGGAAGTTCCTCAATTGTGTGGAAGACAGCTTCCTTCTGCAAGTAATAGAGGAGCCAACAAGGAGAGGTGCCATGCTTGACCTCGTCCTCACCAACAGGGAAGGGCCGATTGGAAATGTGACGCTCCAGGGCAGCCTTGATTGCAGCGATCATGAGATGGTCGAATTCAAGATCCTCAGGACAGTGAAAAGAGCGTGCAGCAAGCTCACTGCCCTGGACTTCAAGAGAGCAGACTTTGGTCTCTTCAGGAACCTGCTCAGTAAGATTCCATGGGATATAGCCCTAGAGGGCAGGGGGACCCAAGACTCTTGGTTGATATTCAAGGATCACCTGCTGCAAGCTCAGGAGTGATACCCCCCTCCTAGAAGGAAGTGCTGCAGGAGGCCAGGCGACCTCCTTGGATGGATAAGGAGCTGCTGAGGAAAATTCAAAGGAAAAAAGAGGCTTCTAAAAGGTGGAAGCAAGGACAGGTGGCCTGGGAAGAATACAGGGATGTTGTCCGGGAAGCTAGGGATCAGGTTAGGAATGCTAAGGCCCACTTAGAATTAAACTTGGCTAGGGATGTTAAGGATAACAGGAAGGGATTCTATAGGTACATTGCAAATAAAAGGCAGACTAGGGAGAACGTGGGCCCTCTCCAGAAGCTATCGGGAGAACTGGCTACCCTGGATTTGGAGAAGCCTGAGGTTCTTAACAACTTCTTTGCCTCGGTCTTCACAGGCAAATGCTCTGACCACACCACCAAAGTCTTGGAAGGCAGACGCAGGGACAGTGAGAATGAAGACCCTGGGCCCACTGTAGGAGACGAGCTGGTTCGAGACCATCTTAGGAACCTGAATGTATACAAGTCCATGGGACCTGATGAAATCTATCTGTGGATCCTGAAGGAGTTGGCAAATGAAGTTGCTAAGCCACTGTCCATCATATTTGAAGAATCATGGCAGTCAGGTGAAGTTCCCAATGACTGGAAAAAGGGAAATATAACCCCCATTTTCAAGAAGGGGAAAATGGATGAGGCGGGGAACTACAGACCAGTCAGCCTCACCTCCGTGCCTGGCAAAATCTTGGAGCGGATTCTCCTGGAAGGCATGCTAAACCACATGAAAAACAACAAGGTGCTTGGTGACAGCCAGCATGGCTTCACTAAGGGGAAATCCTGCCTGATCAATCTGGTGGCCTTCTATGGTGGGGCTACGGAACTGATGGACAGGGGTAGAGCAGTTGATGTCATCTACCTGGACTTGTGCAAAGCGTTTGACACTGTCTCACATGACATCCTTGTCTCTAAGTTGGAGAGACATCAATTTGATAGGTGGACCACTCGGTGGATAAAGAACTGGCTGCAGGGCTGCATGCAGAGAATTATGGTTAATGGCTCAATGTCCAGCTGGAGACCAGTAAGGAGTGGTGTCCCTCAGGGATCGGTGTTGGGACCAGTCTTGTTCAACATCTTTGTCGGTGACATGGACAGTGGGATTGACTGCGCCTTCAGCAAGTTTGCCGATGACACCAAACTGTGTGGTTCAGTTGATACATTGGAGGGAAGGAATGCCATCCCGAGGGACCTTGACACGCTTGTGAGGTGGGCTGATGCCAACCTGATGAAGTTTAACCATGACAAGGGCAAGGTCCTACACCTGGGTCAGAGCAATCCCAGGCACAGCTACATGTTGGGCAGAGAAGAGATTCAGAGCAGTCCTGTGGAGAAGGACTTGGGGGTGTTGGTCGATGAAAACATGAACATGAGCCGGCAGTGTGCGCTTGCAGCCCAGAAAGCCGACTGTATCCTGGGCTGCATCAAAAGGAGCGTGACAGCATTGAAGGAGGTAATCTTGCCCCTCTACTCTGCTCTTGTGAGACCTCACTTGGAGTATTGTGTGCAGTTCTGGTGTCCTCAACATCAAAAGGACATGGAACTGTTGGAACAAGTCCAAAGGAGGGCCACGAGGATGATCAGGGGACTGGAGCACCTCCCACATGAAGATAGGCTGAGAAAGTTGGGGCTGTTCAGCCTGGAGAAGAGAAGGCTGCTTGGAGACCTCAGAGCAGCCTTCCAGTATCTGAAGGGGGCTTCTAGAGATGCTGGGGAGGGACTCTTCATGAGGAACTGTAGTGAGAGGACAAGGGGTAATGGGTTCAAACTTAAACATGGGAAGTTTAGACAGAATATGAGGAAGAAATTCTTTGCTGTTAGGGTGTTGAGGCACTGGAATGGGTTACCCAGGGAAGTTGTGAATGCTCCATCGCTGGCGGTGTTCAAGGCTGGGTTGGACAGAGCCTTGGGTGGCATGGTTTAGTATGAGGTGTCCCTGCCCCTGGCAGGGGGGTTGGAACTAGATGATCTTAAGGTCCTTTACAACCCTAACTATTCTATGATTCTATGATTTCAGTAACACCTGGATTTCTTGAGGGCTTTTCTGAAGCCATACCAGACTCCTGCACTTTTTAACCTCCTTTCTACAGCTTGTCTGTTTGCTTGCTTTTGGCTTTATCACTGGGGATTTCTTATCTCTTTGGGTGTCTTCATAAATTGAGAATGTTCACAGCAATGGAACTTCAGGAAACGAAAGGCAAAACAACAGGGTTTCAAAACCATGTGCTTAATTTCACAGTTCAGTTCCCAAGAATGGAAGACAGAAATGTCTCTCTCATGCATCCTCCAGCCTCATAGGCCTACATTGTTCAGCAAATTACACTCATCAACTAGTTAACACACAGTCTTATAGATTAAACTGTCAGACCAGAGCCTATTAAAACACCACCTGACAATGCAAAATTTATTTAAAGTTTAAAAAATCCCTATATCACCAATTACCTGGCCCCAAGCCATTTCACTGCAGGTGACAAACATTTGGCAGCTGTGGTTTAACACACACTGAGAGTACCCACACCCAAAAAACTTCTGAGGTTTGAATTCACTTCAGAAGGGTGAGGATTTCGCTTGTGTCACTCAAGAATACCTCCACTGAGGTTAGCAGAACAACAATGTGGCAGCAGAATTAGACCCTGTATTTTTCCAAACCCTACTATCCTCTCTCAACTGTTGCAATGGACTTGCACATTCGCAGCTTTTGTCTTTGCACTGCATATTTTCTAACAGGCTAAAGTGGAGGGGGAGAAGGTTTGAGTAGAAGCCAGACCCTGGAGCTTCAGGCTATACCTAGGATGTGTTTTCATTAACTTTGCAATAATTTTTCCTATACATAAGCAGTCAAATAGCATGGTCTGGTACAGGTAAATATCCAACTGTATTAATGAAGCTTGAAGCAAAAAGCATTGCTAGAGAAAAATCACATATTTACAAGCAAAATCAGGAGGAAACATGTCCTGGGGGAATCTTCTGCCACACAAATCATCTCACAATAAACTGCACTGATATGCCACAATGGTTTGAATACAGGTTAAATCAAAATAACAAGATGAAATTAAAACCCTTCACTTCTGTGAGGGTCTGATTCATCTCTGCTGATAAAAGACCTGAGGTGCCACTTAAGCTACAAAACCTGGGGTTACTTTCCCCTTGCTTTGTGGATTTAAATACATCCAAAATCTTAGCAGAATGGTTAATTGTGGCAGATTTTCCCCATTCTGTCTCAAAAACAGGATCTCACAAAATCCTGGCTAGCAAGATGCAGGCCTGGAGTGCAGGCTGCAGTCCTCAAGTGCCAAGGAGCACCCCAACCCTGCAGCCTCATTCTGCCAAGCTCTGCAGCAGCACTCATGGTACAGCCTTTAGAGAAAGAGCAAACTCTGCCTGTATATTACCAGCTTTAATTTCATACTAGGTTAACTAAACTATTGCAGCTCTTTTGTCTTAGCATAAAGTAACTTTTGTGAGAAACAAAACATTCCCTGGTACTTTGTAATTAGCAAGGTCTAGCCAAGTAGATTTCCTCTTGAACCTTTAAAATACTGATTCACTTTTTTTAAACTACTGCAGAACCTGTTTGGGTTGAAGATAAATGTCAAAGAAAAGCAATTCAGCAATGCCACCCATGCTTTAAACAACCTTTACCGTCACCTTGAGAATGTCAGTGTGTCAATTTATCAGGGACAAAATATTATTTACAATTGGCAGCAACTTCAACTCATTTGCAGCTTTCCCAAGTAAGGGCAGAGGAAAGGAATACACTAAAGTCTTGAAATTCTTGCACCCAAAAATGGAAAATACACTGAGAAAACCTGCTCATGTTTCACCAAGAAAGGTGAGGATTTCCTCAACTAAGAAAAAGAGGGTGGCAATACAGTTTAGAAACATGTACACCTTCATTGAGAGTGAAGATGCAGCATAACTAAGGGGTAAGACACAATCCTGCATAACTTAGAATCAATCCTGCCGAAGGACACAGCATCACATCTTGCCCTGATTTCTTAAGGCTGACTTCCTTGGTAGATTAGAGAAACTGGTAGCTAGGGTTTGTGCTTGCATGCATGGACCTGATTCCCCCATCCAAGACAAATCTCTGCTGCACATCATGGCTATATTTTTGTATCACATTTCTTTGCCATCAGTAATTCCTTTCACAGCTGCATTTACAACCAGATTTTCTTTTCTTCAGAGCTAAAATTGAAAATGCTGCAAAGCTGCGGATTAGCAAAACAAGGCCCCATCCTTGGCACAATACACGGCAGCAATTTCATCCCCGAGATTCAGCTGCTCCACTTGAATTCTGCTTTTGTGTTTTATGACATCACCAGAAACATCTCTGAATCGTGCCTTGCATTCAGTTACAGACATCACTCACTATTATCTGGCTTTTTTTGCAAAACAGCATCTCTGAACATATCCCCAGTGCACTGGGAAGAAAAGCCTGGATAGGGCTGGAGGAGCGAGCATTGCTTTCTTTTTATTCTACAGAGCCACAGTGAGTGTACTTAGTCCCCAGAAATCTGCTTCAGCAGAGGTAGCGCTCATTCAAAACCACTATCAGGTACAGTGCCGGTCAATGGTGGCTGCCACAAGGTACTGTGAGATGATGCAGGCTGATTATTTTGCATGAAGCACATTAGAAACTAGAGTGGTCCTGCTAGTTTACACTTCAGAAAGTTGGTTGTGGTTCATCCCTTTGTCCCGGAACTTCACCCTGAGCATTGATTACTCAGGAGCAAGGGTCTGCCACGATTTCACGCAAAGGAAAAGACTCATTCACTCTTTGCAGACATGGCACCATCCCAGAAAACAGTGAGTTTTCTTGTATAAGAGGGTTATATTTCATGTTCTGCTAAGGCAAAATAAATTATCCTTATCTTTCATCAGCCCTCAACTCCAAAGTCAGGCACATTAACAGCTGCGATTTTTGCTTCTGACAACAAAGGTCTAGCTCTGCCCTCAGAGACTTGCACAAGCCAGCTGATGTAAATATGTTTTTCCACCGTGTCCTGCTTTAACTGAGGATGATTAAGAACAAATTTTGGCCAAAGATCACATTAGCAGTTATAACTCATTTTAAGTCCATCCCACAGCTGGGGGGATAATATCATGCTCTTTGGGTTTTGGAACACTGAGGAGGGGGGGGGGAATGGGGGATTGGGGATAGGGGGATGTGTTTGTAGGTAGCATTGTCCCGAGAGGCAGAAACAAAGCAGTTTTGCCAAGGAGCCCCTTCGCAGCTCCCTCCCGCGGCCGCGACGCCAGGTGGCAGCGCAGCCCCAGGCATGGGAAAGCAGGAAAAACGAGGGAGGAGGGAGGCGGAAGAGCAGCGGATTTCTAGCAGGCTGCCTGAGGGGAAATCAGCCCTGCTGCGGGAAGGACCCCCGTGCCATGCTTGTGTTCCCAGCCCTTACAAAGAGCAGCTCCAGCCGCAGCGTGGAGGGGCTGGCATGGAGAACACGGAAACACAGACATGGGCACAGATGCAGACACATGGACACAGATGCATAGATTATTTGTTCCTTCTCACCCCAAAAGAAGCTTATTGCTAATAAAGCAAGCAACGCACATTTCAGAGAAAAGCTATCCTTCGAAACAGATAGCAGTGAGAAGCAAAGGTTGTGCTTAGGAAATACAGGAATGGGCCATTTCAGCACTTACAACTTTTTGCCAACTTATTTCCAAACCCAGAAAAGCCTAGACATCAAGTGGAAAGGGTTGCTTTGTGTGCAGGAGGAGGTGCAGACTCAAGTTCATCAGGCTCCAGGGTGAAACCAAGAAGCATTTGCCTCCTGTAACTTCATTTAAAAGATTGTTCTGGTCCCACACAATAAAATCAGAAAATTACCAACATATATATTCTCCTTGCCAACTTATACCCATCTGGTTTTGCCTTGATATTGGTCTCTAAAACACATTCCCAAGTCCTTTTTTTTCTGTTAAAGCTACTGTATAATCTTAGTTCCTCCTAGCCTGTGTCTTTTGGCTATACTGAGCAAGCTGCGAATTGGCCTTTCCTCTCCTGAAACTGATAACCTTCAGTGTCAACAAATTCACCTTTTCCTTTTCACACAAGGGTTAGTTGCAAGTTCCCAGCAGCTCCAGCCTCAGGTGCTCTCAGGGCTGGGGATAGCCCAACTTCTTCTGCAGCTTGTCCTGGCCCTGCTTGAGCTGCGTAGAGGGACAGAATGGACCTGTGGTCACCACCACCTTTCAGATCAAGGGTTCTGGCAATACCTTCAGCATTCAGATAATTCATTCCAATTCAATGCCAATCAGCATTCAGATGCCATGCAGGCAATATGCAGCAATTGTGCAAAACAAGGCAACTTTGCCCCCAAATGGCCCACCAGGTTTAAAACCAACGATCTGACCTCTGCAGAAGAGTTGGTCTTGAGACCTCAGCAACATCAGCTCCCATAATTACCTCAAATACTCCCCAGACATCACCCTTGGACCACATGGCCCCCTCCACCTCCATTTGCTGAGGATTTCAGGGCTTGCTTCCTCATGGCTCGTTCCCTCATGGCTCGTTCCTCCTGTAGTTCCAGCAAATCTGAAGATTTTATCTTGTGCATCTCTGTTAAAAGCCTTTCTCGGGGAGCTGGATATTCACCAAGCCTTCCTTGGCTACTGACCTGGCCTTATGTTTGTCAAGCATACACTGTAGCAATCTAACCACAAAACCCAAGTGGCACAACAGGCATACTCAGTATCCCACACTTCATTTCACAACCTAACAGACAAAGGACCTTTTCCCCATTTCCCACACATATAACTTCTCTGCGTGCTTTCTTCCCACATCGGCATTTCACGGCATTGGTGCTAGGGAGGTGGAGATGAACTCCTGTTGAGCAGGGACTTTTGTGGGAGGTTGTTGTGGCTCCAGATTTCTTACAGGGTGAGCCCAAGCAAGAGGAAGACAACACAAATAAAGGCAATGAGGAGAGGGCAGCAGTGCTTCAGTATTTGTAGGAATGTTGGTATTCAACTCAACTGAACTGAATAAAGCTGACACGCCAAAAAAACTGTGAATAAGAACTATACTGTTTTGTTCTGTATGACTGGTATCCTGAAATGGATAATAATCTCTCTCACACAATACACCTGTTTGTGACCCTGTATTTGTCAGGGACTGGACACAGTGTTCTTGCAGATCTCCCAGCCTGAGAATTAATTGTTCTGTACATAGAAATTTCTGAACTATGCAGATAAGAGAGACTTAAAGACCTATCTCTTGAAATCCAGATTGCCAATGGATGCTGAAGGTGGAGCTACAGCTTTGCCTTCACTTCACAAAGATCATGGTGATTCAGGCAAGTTGGCCTAGAATACGGTTAAAACTATAGTTCACAGTAAGAGAGCTGAAGGCTTGGGAAACTTATCTTAAAAAGAGTGTCAGAAATTATATGTTTCTTAAGTAGGTACTCTCCTGAAGCCCTTCCCACTGAACAAGAGTATATTCCTTTTAACTTGACCTAACAGCTGGGCAGCCTCCAGTCATGCTCACACTCACAGCTCTTTTATTCCCTACCCCTATACTGGGATTTTGCCAGTATTCCCGGCCACTGGTATGAGAAAAGGAGTGTTTTCTCCCAGCAGGAATCTGCAGCACAGCCATCCCAGCACTCCATCCTTGAGGGCTCCCATGTGGCAGAGGAAAAGGCAGAGAAGGCAAATGCCTTCTCCTGCATCACCCTCAACGAGAGACCTGGCTGTTAATGACACTGGGGGAAAGATGGAGCAACACAGTCATATTGTTAGCATATTTCTTTGTAACATAAAGAAATAAGTAAACTGGCAATCCCCAAAAATTCCAACTGCACAGAAAGAAATATCACATTTTAACAGAGGTGGGACAGCAAGCTGCTAAGTTGTAGGTACATATTAAAAAAAAATATAAATGTTGCACAGAATGGTACAGGTCTAAAACTCACTAAATCGTTCAAAAAATGGCAGCCAGGAACATCTGTGGCAATATTTTATCACAGCCAAGAGCACAAGGGAGTGATATGGATGGGCATGGGGAAGACATGAGGCGATCCGTGAGGACTCCCTACACAGAACATAACATTACCCAAGATCAACCAGTGTGTGGTGGAAATAGTCCCTTCTGTCCCGGAGCAAATGGGAAAATCTGCGCATTGCTAAAGATTGTGTCCTGAAATAGCCTGGCCACAGGAGGGCCACAGCGTGCTTTTTGGGGGGAAGACAAAGACCTGAAAAAGGGTTCAAGGACATAAGGAAGTAGGAAGCAGAGTAGAAAGGCAATGTAACGGTGAGACAGCCCTGGACCTGAGCTACTGTGAGCTTTCACAAACATGCTCCTCACACCATATGACGAAAAATCAGAGAAAACAGTTTGCTTGCTTCCACATGCCTGCTCTTCCTCCCTTACCCCACAAGAATTTTCTATTTTAAAACAGCAGCAACATCTCAAGCGTATCAAGGTGTGCCCTCCACATGAAAAGCCACACAACTGGACATGCGTTGCCTTATATTACATAACTGGAAGTGTCAAACTTTCCCAACAGCACAGTCCTTTCCTCCCACACCCAGGAAAGCATAACTGTTCAGAAGCTGTCTGTAAGAACGCATCTGGTGAAATTGAGTCTAGACCCAAAAGAGAGAGACAGGTTTTCCTCCAGAAGATCAGCAGTCAGCCTCTGCCTTCGTCTTACTCCTGAGAGGACATACTCGCTTGGGAGCCTCAGCTGCTTCCTGCTACCACCACTCCTCTGTCCCAGCTCCAAATCCCCTTCAGAGTAGCTTCCAGAAGAGCAAGTTATACAGGCTACATCCACACAAATAAGTTTCCTGATGGGCAAGGGTGGAGAGGGTAAACTACAGGCAGGATCTCAGTGGATCATCCCTCTTCCTGGATTATAGCCCCTGGGTCCATTTCCCACATGAGGTGCCTTTGGTCTTCACGCTAATGAAAGAACTCTATTTCCGAGCACAGGCTGCTGGCCAAGCCCAGCATGGTAAGACTAGACCATCTCCCTGGAGCTATCCTCTAGCAGCTGTTGTTGATGTTATCAGCACAGAACAGATCTGGGTTGTCTGTTCTTCCCCTTTGCCTCACAACACAACGATGGAAGAAATCAGGAAGAACACTGATCAACAGTGAAAACAAACAGAAAAACAAGTACTCATTTGACCTACTCACTGGTGAAATGTTGATGTACGGCCATTCTGGCCTGGCTGGGTATGATGATGAAAGGCAAGCAGGCAAGCAGGAAAGCAGCACCAGCTATGGCTGAACAGCTGCTTCTTGCCCTGGAGTCAGAGGCCACCAGCAGGCTGTCAGCTCTGCCAACATACACCCACAAAAGCAAAGGCATCACCCTACCTCTGGTGTGATCTGAAAAGATGCCAGCTGGAGAGTAGGGCATCCCAAGGGCTGCTGGCAGGAGCTGCCTGTGCCCCTTCCCCATCCAAAGGACCCCAGCGTCTGGTGGAGGAGGAAGAGTCCTGGTCTCTCATCTGCACAGAGACTCACCATGTTTTCTCAGGATGATGGTAGTCAAGAATGGGCTATTTCCTGAGGATTCAGTAATGATGAAAGAAGCTAGTGGCAAGGAACTTGGTCACAGGTCTACAAATTATCTATCCTAAAGGAAGTTGCTTTTATACAATCTGATCGATGACAATTTGTTTATGACTTAAAGTTGTCTTACCCATGTTGTTACTTTAATCTGCTCAACTGAAAGCTTTATTTCTTCATGCAGTTAAAAACTTTCTAGGGCAATCCTATCAGTGGTCCCATGGATAGGCTGGAATGCTTCGTGTTACTTGCTCAAGATGCTCTTCCTCACAAATGAGGAGGCAGTGAGCTGTGGTTGATGGCAGAATGAGTGGTTAGCAGCAAGGAGTCCTTAAAAGAGAACACAAAAAGCTCTTGTACCTAACTAGGATCCAGTAAAAAAAATTGTTGCCTTTGTTGTATCCTGCACCCAGTCACACTACAAAGTCCATATGATTTCATCTAAAAAAAAAAAAAATCTCCTAACATTAAGTTTCCTTTTTTCAGGAAAGTAATGCAGATTTTTAATTCATGCATACTTTTTCAGGGTCACCAAAAAACCCAATATTGCACCTTCTTCTGGTTCATCAGGCAGAAGCTGTAAAGCCAAAGCCAACAGTAAGGAAAAAGAAAATAAACATTTCTTTCACCAGGAGGCCTGCATGGTTGAAAAGCACCATCTGCAATGAAATCAAACAACCCAACTTACAGTCCTAGATCTGAGCTCGGAAGCATTCCCTGGGATGACAACCCCTCTCCACCAGAAAGCCAGCAGAGCCCAGCCAGGACAGCAGAGACACACAGGAGGTACTTAAGCTTTGCATACAAACAGAATTGGGAGGAGTTATTGGTATAGATTCTGGCATAGTGATGGTGCCATCCAGGAAAGCAGTACCAGGAGGACTGGTAGATACCAAGGACCTTCAGCAAAGTAGCAAATCAACACTTGATATGCACAAAAACTATACACACTAAAGCTCTAGTGACAAAGGTTGCTGCAGACAGAGATACATAAAGTTAAGACTGGAAAAGTGGGCACAACAGAGAAGATCCTCTTACGAATATATGCAAATAATTTAATTCCTTAGACAGTTTTATTTCTAATATATATGTATTTGTTGTCCTTATGAAGAATTTTTCAGCTCCAGGAGTGGTTGTCTCCTGCAGCTGAAAAATATTTTCCTTCCTCTAAATCTCACAGGAGTTAGAAGACGGGAATTTATTCAAAGCCTGTACCTGAGATTATCACATATATACTGCTTGATTACTTCTTGAAACTAAGGTGTCTACATTTAGAATGAGAACATTTTCTTCCTATGAAGCTGCCAAAGGAATTCAGTGCATCTTTTCACAATGAACTTTGAAAACTACCATGTAAGTTTAGCCACCCTATGAGAAGTACAAATGCCAAGAAAAAATACTACAGAAGCATCCAAAGTGGAGATCTAGCACCTCTTTCCTCCCTTTATGGGGGTTTAGTATTTAGTCCAAACTTGTAATGAAAATTCTGATTAATGATCTTTAAAGTTCAATACCACTACAGATTCAGCCTGTAACTGAAACTTAAAATCCAAGCCTAGCAATCTGTCTCCAAGCAAGCAATACCAAGGAAAGAGGTAGAAGATACTAAGGAAAAGGATAAACAGGATAGCAAGGAAAAGGACAAAGTTTTGATGTAACAAAAGGGGAACTTGCTTCACAGTTCTGGTTAGCTATTTCTTCTCTCATGTTTTGAGGAGCTAGGAAGGTCAGCAACCTTTTAACCTGAGACAGAATATAATCTTCCAGATTCATCATGTACTTGCAACATTCAGGCACCTAAACCAAAGGGTTCCCCCTTCCAACCCAAACCATTCTATGATTCTTGATTCTTGCTGAAGCCTTGTATTAAATCATAGAATGGTTAGGGTTGGAAAGGACCTTTAAAGGTCACCTAGTCCAACCTCACTGCCATGGGCAGGACACCTTCCACTGGACCAGGTTGCTCAGAGCCCCAATCAACTTGACCATGAATGTTTCCAGGGATGGGGCATCTACCACCTCTCTGCACAACTTGTGCCAGTGCCTCACCACCCTCAGCATAAAAAAATTTCAATTAAATTTGTCCTGTCACTGCAGGCCTTTGTCAAACGCCCCTCTCCAGGTTTCTTGTAGCCTCTTTAGGCACTGGGAGCTGCTCTAAGGTCTCCACGGAGAGCCTTCTCTTCTCCAGGCTGAACAAGCCCAGCTCTCTCAGCCTATCTCCAGAGCAGAGGTGCTCCAGCCCTTGCAACATCTCCGTGGCCTCCCCTGAACTCGCTCCAGCAGCTCCATGTCATCCATGTGCTGAGGGCTCAAGAGCTGGACTCATGGCAACAACTTAGATTAACTGCATATTATGCAATACAGTCTTTTATTTTCATGGATCAGCTTAAAATGTGCTGGTCTCTGATTTTCTTCTGAGTTCCTTTTTCATTGGGAAAGGCACATGGATGAGTTCTGTGTTGCTTTATGTACTATTATTTTGGATTCTTTCATTATGCCAGGTTAATGAGGTTCCAGTAACCACTCCAGTTGAGGGAGTGGTTACTCCAGCCTCATACTGGTACAACATATCTTTTTTTTTCCTTTTGTTTTTCCTCAGGCCAAACAGTTTCCTTTCCTCTCTTTGTCCATTTGCGGAACTATCTTTTGTCCATTTTATCTGTTGAGAGTGGCTGAAGCCTAAGGAAACAGAGAAACTTCTCATCAATTTATTTGTGTTGGTTTATCCCTAAGCACTGGGCTGATACATGCATCAAGACATCCCAGAGAATGCTGAGCATTTTTATACTGATTGCTGCAGTGCATCTCGAACAGCTACTTACTCAAAGCATCTTCTCTCCTACTTCACCTTTGCCACTTCTGGTTTTGAATAACTGGTGCAATTCTCCATGTTCTTAGAATGCCAGCACAGATAAACATAAAACTCTGCTTATATCTCTCCCAAGTTAATTATTACACTGCACAGCCAAGTCGGTGCAATGCTGTGTCAGGCAAAGTGGGACAAACACACACTCCTCCATGGTTTCCTAATCTCAGCTTTACCAATTTGCTTTCCATGGTGAAAGATTTCTCTATAAAGGAGTAAACTGTCTATACCCATGTATTTACCCACATTAGTCTACAGTCCTTGTAAGCAACCTCACAGTTTCATATGATGTGGCAAGATTATTTTTTCATAACAGAAACTAGAAACATAGACAACAAATCAAACTTCTCACCATTAGTTTGCCCTAGGTGATTCTTAAATATGCAGGAATGTAGGAGAATGTTTATTTCCGTGGAACTCAGATGATGAATTATATAAAGCTCTAGTAAAATCTGGTTTTGTCCTTCAGTAATCAATCACAAGCAAATCAACCCAAATGGGTGCACACGAAAGCAACTCCCTCTCCATCTCCTGTGTTGTCACTCTTGGTACAGAGATGTACTAATTCTGAGATGTATTCCGGTCTCTTAGTCTGGAATAAAAAAGTCTATATGCAGATTTATTTGGATTTGTAATTAATTGCAAAAGTTCTCTCTTCCCATGCGGAAAAGAAACAAGAAGAAAGACAAGAGGGATCCCATGCCTGCAACTACAACTCCAGTGTAGTTGCAGGGACATTCACTCCCAAGGGTTTACCTGTATAAGTATCTTGGCATTTGAAACTGTTTCGGTAACTTTCACGGAGAACTGCAAGAGAATCCAGGCTTGCCAAACTAGATGATCAAGCACCTGTATATGTTGACTGCTGTGAGTATCCTTATGTAAAAGCCTTCTTCTAGACCAGCATCCAAATTATTTCTTCTCTATCAAGTATTGTCATGAAAAGTCTCAAAATTTCTCTAGAGAAATGCCCTGAAGAAAGCAGAACTTTGGTAAGAGGGTTTTTTTAGGTTATTTTTGCAATATGGTGAGATGGAGTAGTACCAGAACAAGCACTAACCAGTTATGCAGCACTTTGGCCTGCTGAATGTTGAACATATCCTATATAAATGAGATACACCCAATGCAAAGTTTGAGGTTAATCGTAAATATTAAAGTGTGGATTCAGCAGCAGGCTCAAGAGACAACAGGACATACTCAGTGAAAAATCTGAAAGGGTCCTACAAGGATGCCAGAAAGAGGTCCTTCATCAGGGACTGTAGTGATAGGACAACGGGTAACAGGTTAAAACTTTAACAGGGGAAGTTTAGATCGGATATAAGGAAGAAGTTCTTTACTGTGAGGGTGGTGAGTCACTGGAACGGGTTACCTAAGAAAGTTGTGAATGCTCCATCGCTGGCAGTGTTCAAGGCCAGGCTGGACAGAGCCTTGGGAGACATGGTCTAGTGTGAGGTACCCCTGCCCATGGCAGGGGGTTGGAACTGGATGATCTTAGGGTCCTTTCCAACCCAAATCATTCTATGATTCTATGAATCAGACAACTGCTAGTGACATGAAGACGCTATATGATAGTGACATGAAGACGCTACATGATCACTCATTTTATGATGAGTTGACTACATCATTATAAATGGAGTACTACAAAGAAGGCAGCCCTGGGCACCTGGGTAGACTTGTGACAAACATCGCCTTTGAAAATACCACCAGATGTTTATTACACTGTTTGACTGCCAACAATCTTCATGCTCAACTGCAAAAAATTAGTCTGTGTTGCTTGCTTCAGCACTCCTCTCCAGCCTCAGTTCTAAACACCTAGACATGCAATTATTTCATAAACATATACTAATACCAGCATTAAAAAGCCAACTAATGTCCCATGCAGCACAATTATTCTCTGTTTGTAAACTGATGCTTTTGTGTGTATTTTCATAGACTGGTATTTCCATGACAGCACTTCTGATCTCACTGAAGACTGCTGTTTCTGGTTCAAACACCAATCTAGCACACTTTAATCAAGAGATCCTTCAATTTGTATCTCCCCAATTCATGCTGAAGTGTACAACACTTTTCCTGAAACAGAGCAATTCCTGAACTGTCTCACAACAACTTTCCAAGGAAGATTTGGTACTCCACATCTCTTAATTTTCCTAACTCCTGCAAAATACCTAAATAATACCCACCTAATGTATCCTCTTAGCCACAAGGAACATGTGAAGGCAAGAGTAACTTTCAGCAAATACTTTGAGATATCCCTATCTATTTTTCAAGACTCCATCTCCTCAACATATGTAAAATACAGTCTTTTGTAACCAATTGTGTTTCACTAGAGTAACTGAGAAGACAGACATGCTCAGATTTTTGTTATTTTCTAATGAAATACAATTTAGCACTCCTTGTGTTTTGTTTAAATAAGCAAACACACCCACACCCTTGGAAAAATTACTGAAAGGTATACATTTCATTAGGACAAATAAGCCTCAACTGGTCTGCAGTATTTACCAAACAATGGCAGAAGGCTGTCTTGGCAGATTAATTCAGTTTAAGACCATCTTCTCTGTTCAATGTATAATAAACAGTATTGAACAGACAGGTGAGTTAAACCTCAGACTTGGTAACATGATTCAATATGCAGTCTGAAGTTACACACGTATTTTTAAATACACCTTTTTAACATTCCTTCAGCAATCTGGCTGATTTCAATGCTGGCTGAGCACCAACACCAATCACTGCCAGATTCTTTGTCTTGAATTACTTGCTATGGCAAAGAGGGAAATTTCCCTATTGTTATCCACAGTGCAAATTTGGAATATGTACTGAAACATACCCAGGGGGAGGGCATTAGGGGGGTGAGTTCCATTGGTTTGTGATTTTTTTCTGCATTTACTAAGGAAAATGCTATAATTATCCAAATGAATGGAAGGAGTTATTGTCTTCTTGAATACGGCTTACCCTCTCCCACCAGTGCTACTGGACTGAAATAAAAACAAACAAACAAACAAAAAGTCATTTTTTGGTTTTCTTCAGAGCTCTATAATAAAACAATTCACAGAAGGCTTCTACAGATTTCTCAGAGGAAAATTCTTCCTCCCCTTCCTTTCCCCTCAAGATTATCCTAATCCTTATCATACTTGTGAACTGTTAAAAAAACCCAACCCTACACTGTTGTTCAAAACCAACTGCATAGGGTAGCTTTCACCTGTGCTCTGTAAACACCCTAAACATTTAGTAACATCTACACTTTTAATATAAAGAGGAGCAACATGACTTCAGAGACTCTTCTCTCATATTTACATAACTGAACCTGAAAGAACAGCTTAGCTTCAGAAGGAATCAAATGCCTTCTGCTGTTTTTTATCAGTACAGATGTGCCCATGTATGAGATTTCACAGACAAGTAAACCCACTTACAGGTACCCACACAAATCACAGCAAAAATTTTGGTAAATGTATGCATGCATACACTATTTTGTGTCGCTTCGCTACAGGTGTACAGAACTGCAGGAAATACCACATATTTGCCATGACATAGAATAAAATCAAAACATAATTAGCTTGATGAAAAGTGGTATCTTTCAAGAACATCAAAAAGATTAACACAGAATAGTATTAAAAATCTGATTTTGCAAGTGATCTGGGTAATAAAAAACTGCTAGCATATTTGCTGATTTCCTTAAACTCTGAACTCTTGATAACCATTTCCAGAATTTATTTTTGTAGGTGATAATTAAACTGCTTTCTTCTTGAATTATTGAGCTATTCAAAGGAAATCAGAGCACCAAAAACCTATGGCAAGTGCCCAGCTGTCTCAATGCCCTGAAAATCTGTATGCAAGCGGCACTTATTTTCTCCTGTGGGTATTTCCTGTCTGCTAATTTTGCCCAGAGGACATTTGATCAAAGTTGCTCCCATTACCTTCCATTTTATAGTTGGGAGTGGTGAAGCCCATTCAGAAAGCTGTGTGAGGGCTGCAGGTTCCACAGCTGGGCTGTGCTGCCCAGGGAGTTGTGCACACCTGCCCAGGAACAGCCAAGAAGTGACTTATTTTGTACCAGTTCTACTCTCCTCCTGTCAGACATGTTTTGTGGAAATGTTCCCCCCCACCCCCACCACCATTATCCACCCACTTCGTCTAATACAGGTTTCTTTATTACTGCAGGGGGCTAAAATGAAAAGTAACTACATTATCAGATCATATCTGAACTCAGAAGAAGGAAACTCTGAACACAACAGGCATTTCTATAGATTTAGTGGATCAGACCCATCTGGAAGTTTGGTAATACAATTAAATAACAGCAACTTCCTCTCTTTGCAACTGAATTACAGCATGTTTATAGCTACAGAGACTATTGAGAAATCGATCATCCCATCTAATATCACTGTGAAAAGACTTCTAAATTTTGCTTTCAGAGAAATAGGTAGAAACTAACATATAAGAGATAAAACACACTTTACCAGGAACGTTCATGTAAACTTCCCAATATTTAAAGTGACATAAGAAAGAATTAAGCATTCCATCTTTCAATTGATTCAACTGATATGGGAAACAGATCTCCATTCACAAAAATATAGTCATTTTAGTTTCAAATATGTATTGTGCATCATGGTATATATGGAGAAGAAAGAATCTTTATATCCTAGTAAGTATCCACATTAACATACACTCACACACACTGGGCACCTGAAAATAAACAGCACTCATTTGAACAAAAATATACTTCCAACAACAGAATTTCTCTATTAAATCCATGTTTATTGCTTAAATTTTATCACAGTGGAGATTAAATTACGCTTAATCATCCGGTCAGTGCTTTTTTACCTTCCTCAATGCTAAAAAAAACCCCATTTAAACCAAGTAATTCATACACTCGAAGTCTTATTACCATCCCACCATTCATTGCCTCTGTGTGCTCCTTTAGTTGCCACAGACTTCAAGATTGTAAAAAGGTATATAGCTAATAGGCTTATTTATAATACCATTTTCTTCAAGTATTCAGAAAGTAGTACAAGTAGCTGTACTGTACATAAGAAACATATCTGTACTGTTATTTATTGCTATAGGATAGAGGCTCCTGATGGAATGATAGTGAAATACTGCATCACTGTGTATGAAGATGATCTCAGCATCCTGTAATCATCACAACTCTTCCCATGTTAGTGAACAACACTAGATAGATGGGTTTCTTTCCTTTCTCCTTCAGGCACGGGATTTCAAACCACAAATAAATAAAGCATACACTCACAACACGTGTAGTGCAAATTCTAAGTAAACAGAATGACATGGAAATAAACTCATAGTTGCCAACTTTAGTACAGCAGGGCAGTCATAATTTTATGCCCAGTGCCCTGCATCCCCGCCCTTGGTGCACACTACCACCAGCAACCCGTGCCGGCAACAATGTTTGAACGAGGGGGAAGAGGGGTTGAAAGAGGGGTTGCAGGGGAAGGGGTAGATGACCACTACTGCAAACCCTGTTCTGGGGCAGCCAGGCTTCACCCCACGTGTCACACCAGCCCTCGGAAGGAAGGAGAGGAGGCAGGCTAGTCAACCACCCAGCAAGCAGCCCCACATCAAAGAATGTGGTTTGGCAACTATGTGAAACATGGATTGTATGGCCCAGACTAATAGAAGGTAATGTTTTTCCAGATACAACCATTGAAAGAGAACATCAACAACACTGTGATTTAGAAAGAACTTAATAATAATGAGAATTAACAAGAAGAGACATTCAGCTCTGGGGTGGCGGGATGTTTGTTGTTTTTTTTTAAACAAACCCCAAGTAGCGGTTTGATTCTTCACAGCTCTGGGCCATTACAAAACCATCTGCATTAAGCACAGGGCTAGTTTTCTTTTTGTTGTTGTTGTTGTTTCATTTATTTGTCTTAATTATGCAAATCTACTTCCCACACAGCCATATTTTAAACTAAAATAAAACTCCCTAATATTTTCATGGCATAAATTATATATGCAGAGAAAGGCAACAAATAAATTTTTTAATAAATTTAAAATTAGGACATATCGTAGACTCACTCAAGACCCTTTTCTCCAAAGTGCTAGTAGTGAGCAGAAGAGTCATGCAGCTTATCAGTAAAAAGAGTACCTATTTTTGCCATTTTTCTTCAGTGCTCATTTTAAGTTTGTTGTTTTTTTGGTTGATTGGTTGGTTTTTTTAATGTCTGTGTTTTCAGCCCATAACTTGTTATTTCTTGCACAAAGACTGGGAAAAAATGGTCTTTTTAAACAGCATTCTTACACACCATGTTGAACCTTCAACAAAGTAAACACAGAACTAGCACTAAAGTCCTCTCAACTAAAAGATGGATAGCTTAGAATAATAAAAAAATAAATGGAAAACATTTCTGCAAATAAAAAGAAACCTCTCCTAATTTTGGACACACACATTTAGCTTTTAAAAACTGAAAATTCATAAATATGGTCATTGTATAACTTTAGAGAATTAAGGCTTCTAAAAACTTCAGTGCCAAAATAACTTCTCTGCATCAGTATTGAGAATAAAGTATTTTCCATTTTAAGTTGTGCTTGCCTTTGTTGTTCTTTTTAAAGCCTTTTCTTAGTTCCATTGAATTTTGTCACATAGTATTACATACCAAAGGGGAGTGTTAGAACTGCTTATTGAGGTTTTAAGTAGTTGTTAGACTAAGTTACAGCGATAAAATTTGATTACTGATCTGATTCATTACTACTTGACATGGGCAGTTGGCTCATTTCACCTTTTTTTCATGCCTAATGTGGCCATTTCTTCTATACTTGCCATTTGGTATCCCGTTTTGGTAATGTCCATTAACAGTGCTATGTTCACCATTTGACCAAAGATGTTTGCTTTGTTTGCAGATAAATTTTGTTATCCTGGCCAAAATGTAATAAAGTAAGGCAGCACTCACTAGTACAACAAAGGCAATATCCAGTAAGAAATACTGATAGAAAGAGATGCTGTAAACAGCGGCACGTAGATGCTGGGCTCCATTGTGACGGAGGATGTAATTAATCCAGTATACAGTCCGGTTAACAGGATGACCAGGTTGGTCTTTGTGAATTTCAGACAGCCTCTGGGCCTGCTGTCGGTAGCTGTGGGGAAGAAAAAGACAGACAAGGGAAGAAAGGAAAAATCATTGTCAGCACTCCAAGCAATGCAAGCCTGGGAACACTTGAAGATACTTAAAGCCTCTTCAGATCAAACAGCACATTATCACAGGATTCTCGCAACCACCAGCATACAGAGGGCTGGACACAGCAGATAAACTGTCTTTAAATCAGTCCTTGAAGCTTGTTGATGAAGAAAGACTATAAAAGCAGACCCATGTGTGATGAAAGGCAGAAACCCACCCTCCAGCAAAGCGATGAAGAGCCAAGCTGACCTGCTGCCAGAGGGAACTCTAAAATTAATCCTATCAAGTGAGACATTTGTCCTTCCCACTGTAAATTGGAAACATACCCTGCCTAATACATCACTCATTTATGTTATTGTGCAACTGAATTACTACAGAAATGCAGCACAAAGCAAGAAACTTGGTTTTGACTGCAACAGACTACTTCGACTTGGGGCTAGAGCTCAGCCTAAAACTGCTTGTTCTTCTAAACGGGCTGACCCAACAGCTGATCACATCAAATTCCTTCTCTTTTCCCCCACTGCAGCTGCAGGGTCGACAGGTTATTTATGCAGGACTTGCCTTTAAACCAAGGGTAATTGCACAAGGGAAAGGTGATGCAACTGCTGTTACCGAGATCTCTTTAACGACATTCCCTCTTGCTGCAGTTTTGCTGCGTGCTCCTTACAGGTTTCTCTTTTCCCAAAGCAAACACCACGTCCAAGACTTTGCTCCCATGAAAGCAAGAGGCATTGTCAGCACCATACTCCAAATCTATGGCTAGCTAGACACAATAAAACACCAGCTAAGAGGTCACTATTTTTAATCTGGAGATGGTCTGAGCATCACAGATGCTTATAACAGAGCAGTTTAGAACAAACTTGAAATTACTCTCCTTACACTTGAATATCCCTGAGCAAATTCGTTGGCTGGAATTAGAAGGAGTTATGAAAGCCAGCTGATGGGCTTTTACTTATTCCACCTGAGTAACAAAAACAATTTTACAAAAAACAGACTGGAATTCTCATAGTCATAATAATTTATTAGAATACGATCATTGCAACAAATGACCTTCTTGACCTTAAGAGAGGTATTACTGTCCAGAACAGGAAATACTTTTTCGAATGGGACTTTGGAAGAGTCACTCTTTTTGAATACCTCCGTATTTTTAGTTACATTGCAAACATGCCACCCTACAATCATGTAAGTCAATTTTGCTCCAGGTCCCATAGGCAGCACAACAGACTGCTAGATATGGAGAAACTTTAGTCTGCAACAAGGAATAAAGCAGGATAGGTTTGTTTCTGTAACCTTTCTGCCCTTAACAGGGCAACTGCACAAAAAGCAAATGAGACAACTGGGTTTTGGTACACTGAACAATGAGCTTAGTACCTAGACAGAAACCTGATCAAGTGAGTGAAATTGTGAAGTGGCACAATCATCCAAAGACTCGTTCCCACTATATAGACAAGTAGATCTCAACATGCATTTTTTCCCCCTTGCACGAAGGCTCTGTACATGCATATTTAGCCCATAGCAATAGCAAAAGCATGAAACGAGCACTCATTCCATACCTGGGATCATTAATAACTTTTACTAGAGCTTCATACAATTCGTTCTCAGTGACAGTCTTCCAGTTCAACAATATTCCCATGCCTTTGGCCTGAACACGAGTCATAGTATCATAATGGTCTCCAAAAAGTGGAATCCCCACCACCGGAACCCCATGGTACATGGTTTCAAAAATGCTGTTCAAACCTCCATGACTAAGAAAAGCTTTAATGTTAGAGTGACCTGAAAACAGAAGAGGCATGAAGATTAAAATAAAGATTTACATCTCCTTAAAGTTATTGAAGCAACTGTGTATAACACAAACGTCACCATGTTTCTATGGCTGCAATTGAGGAAGGAAAAAATGAACGCAACTTGTTCTAAAGTTCTCCTCCCTAAACCCACTCCACTGACCTATCACATGCATTAGGTGATTTCCTTAGACGCCAAGAGAAAGGGAATGGCCAATGCAAAGAAAGTTCTCATATAGATGACTTGTGTAAAATTATCAATGGGGTAATTAATTTACATTGTTTACTCCTGAGAAGCTGCAGGTGGTGACTACAACCAGTGTAACAGTATAAATGAGGCAGAGTGAGAGCATTTTTCCTCATTATTCATATGAAATACATGCCATTTAATAACAGGAGAAGTGATGTTACATTCTCTAAAGTTCCACATGCTTTACTTCAGGCTAGCAAGATCTGACAATAATGATAAAACCTTATGTAATGGAAAAATGAGACTGCCTCAGAGCAATTCAGTAACCAAAACAAATCTACCTGCTCTAAAAGTCATTTGCCTAATAACTACACAATGACAAATACTCCAGCTGACATGCACCCACAGTGATGCATATGCATGCTTAACACATCCAACAGCACCAACTGTAGAGCTAGAGCTGGTTTGTGAACACACAAACATCAGATATCCCAGAGACAACCATAAATATTCTCTGGCTCCTCAGATCTGCAGTGTGTTCAACTAGCCTCTAACAGGGAAGGAAGGAAGGAAAATAAAATTCACAGACTCTTAATACAGCCTTTACCAAAAGATGGAAAAATACAAAATCTTGTCTCTGCACCTGAGAATGTGGAGTACCTCAGATTAGTTAAACAGAAAGGTTATTATCAGCTTGCAATGCATGCCAAAGTTCTGTTGGAGCTTTTTTTGGGGAAAAATAAATAAATGTGTATATATATAGCGAGTATTCAGTAGAACATAGTTGGAAAAGCAATCTGAATAGGAGGAAAATAAGCAACATATGATCAAAATAGATACCCACCAAGAAGATCATTTTGTGGTAACCATTCTATAAGCTTCGTATTGTTGCCTAAATTCCTTGGTTTGTTTCCTGAAAACCTAAAACAAGAAATCAAACGGAAGCTGAGTTAAAAACCTCCAAAAGTAATAAACCAGAGAATTAAACCAAACGATCCGTGAGCCCTAAGCAGACTTACATGGGGATACTCTTTACTCACTATTACAAGAAAACAATTCTTCTTCTTCTAATTTCTCACAAAAGGCTCAAATAAAATGCTGTAAATAGCTAACAAGTTCCAAATTTATGTTTTCATCCTTCGGTTTCCTTGCGCTGTGGCTTGAAATGCAATGTTTTCTATTAACATAATGACGATGTAGTTCCTTCTCAAAGCATATAAAACTTTCACTACTGCAACCACCAGCAGGTTTTATAACCTCTCTGTGGTTTCAAGTTCATTACTTTACTAAAAACTGTAGCTGGTAGTAGCTAAGAACATCCCATCAGCGCACAAATAATAATCCCTACCATAACACAACTGGCCAGTTTCCTGTAGTTTCTGATAATTGACACAGTCTTATTTTAAAAGGAGTTACTAATACCAGGAAGGGAAAGGCTAATATCTCATCTTACAAGTTTGGAATGAAAAGTTTGGGATCAAGCTATGAGAAAAGTGTGGGTTTCTTACTTGCTCAACTGCCTGAAACCCAATGGCAACATCCTGCTCACTTGAAGTTGCTGGGAAAGTTCAGCCCATAAAATACGGGCTCAAAGTACAAACTGACTTACATATTAATCTTATGTACAATTAATATAGAAAGTTAAATATAGTCCACTGAGTACTAGAAGATAAAGCTGTTTTGTGACAGCTCCATTAAACAACTTAAAAATACTCTGGTTATTAGAGAGCTTTAGAACTGTAGCGTCATAAAGATACACCTGCATATTCCCAATTAAGCAAGTCTAGATCTTTACAACCGGCTTATACAATCTGTGTGTTGAAAAAGAGCCTGTTATTTAGGCTCAGTTACATAAAATAAACTATGTTACTGGTTTTGGCTCTAACTCGTATTGCATCATCAGAAGCGTAGAAAGAACTACAAAGATTTCCTTGATTTGACATTCTAACATAAGACTGCCAAGCAGTACTACCTTTCTCCTTTTCAGAAAAGTCTAGCATAAAACCCACCTGTGTCCAACACAGGACACAGGTCTGAAGAACATCAGCAACAAAAACAAAAAACAAAGTTGGATTTACAATTTCATATTTAGGATTTAATTATGGATCTCAGATTCCCACTTGACTTTAAGCTATTTGCTCAGCCCTCCCAAAGACAATGTCATACAGCTCATCGCACCAACATCTTCCCATTCCACAAATAATGATGGAAAGAATCAGCAGGTGAGTTCCCTTATCCAAAAAGCTATTCAGAAGGTAACATTTTGCAGATAAAATCAGAACAAAACAAAACAAAAAAATTACAAAAAAAACATCGGTAAGGAAATACTAATGAGGAAGGGCTTCAACTGAAATTGTTGCTTTTGCATTAATTACCTATCCCAAGTAAAACTGATTTATTGATTACAGAAAAGTAGATACTTCCCACAGAAAAAAATGCTTCAGGGAGAACATTTAGAAGGGTAAAACAAAAGCCAAACAGTAAGATCAACTGGGATTAATGACTAATTACAAGCCAAGAAGCATTGCAGTTTTCATTAAAAACAAACATAAAGCCTTGCCTCTACCCCGAAGAAAAACTGATGAGATCTTTACTACAACTACCAAAGGTTCTGTGCCATGAAGAATTTCCATTTTCCTGTTCATTAGTGGGATTCACTATTTCAATTACACACAGCAGTGAAAACAGTCCCTAAGAGATGGCAGGGGATAAGCTGCTAAACGAACTGCTAATCCAACTCTCAGTGCAGCAAGGACAGCAGTCATATATTACAAGACACTAATTATTATTTGGAAACCAGTGGTTCATATGAATTCCTCTGAATTATATCCCAGAGCAACACACCATGTGAAGCAGAGCTGACTAAACAGTTCTTGAATTTTTACAGTAAGTTGACTATGCCACTCAAGACGTTTTTAGAGCACAGAAAGCTTATTACTGATTTTTATACTCCTGCAGATTTTTCTTCTTCTAATTTCTCACAAAAAAGACAAGTGAGAAGAGCAATTATGAAAGTCTATGTTTACAGATAAAGAGAAGGGTCCCAAAAAAGTGAGAAAAGATAACAGAAAGAAGAAAGAAAAGTAAGGATTAAATCAGCAGGATGTCATTCTTGCTCCCTAGGGTGGCTTCTTTATCAGAAATTATGACAGTATGCCACAAATGTTATAACCTCAGGTTCTCTTTTCACTATCCCCAGTCCTTCTAGGATATGAATTCAGCACAGAAACATAACCTAAGCCTTATTCTGCTACAAAATCATCGCTCCTCCTTATTACCAGGGGACTGCAACATTTCCACAGAGTATCTTTCAAAAGCATCAGGTTCCCTGTGCCACCAAGACACTCTCCATTTCAGCTTCTACAACTCAAGATCAAGATGGTACAACAGGCAGTAAGCATGCAAGTACATCTACCACGGCACTTACCTCCAAATAACTCTCTGAGGCAGTCTTGCCAGAGCATGTGCCAACTTATTCGCTATATCTTCAGACAGATATTTCACTCCAGCTCCAAAGGAGACAAGGACAAAGCCATTTTCACTAGCACCAGTCACCCACATCTGGAGATCCTGTTAAAGTAAAAATTTATACTGAGCAACACAGAAGCACAGGTAAACCACAGCAGGTTAAATAAACATTGCTTAGAAAGAACGGTTGTTGGTCCCTATGTTACATCACAAGCCACATTTCCAAAGTTATACACATTTTAGAAATCACTGAGCACAATGACTCAATGATTCAGAATCCACAGTACAGGCTATGAACAGCCAAATTATTCCAGGTTTGTTTTAGCTTCCGTATTAACCAGCAGTTACATAAGACAAGTTTTCCTTTCCTAACTGATCAGTTGACACACATTCACAAGTTAACATATTATATTTTAACTCAGTAAAATGTAACAGGATCTCATAGCATCAGCCTGGAAGTACAATACAGGAAATACATGAAGAAAGCCTGGGACTCAGCAAGTTTGCCTATGACACCAAACTGTGTGGTTCGGTTGATATGCTGGAGGGAAGGAATGCCATCCAGAGGGACCTTGACACACTTGTGAGGTGGGCTGATGCCAACCTGATGAAGTTTAACCATGACAAGTGCAAGGTCCTACACCTGGGTCAGAGCAATCCCAGGCACAGCTACAGGCTGGGCAGAGAAGAGATTCAGAGCAGCCCTACAGAGAAGGACTTGGGGGTGTTGGTTGATGAGAAAATGAACATGAGCCAGCAGTGTGCGCTTGCAGCCCAGAAACCCAACCGTACCCTGGGCTGCATCAAAAGGAGCGTGACCAGCAGGTCGAGGGAGGTGATCCTGCCCCTCTACTCTGCTCTCGTGAGACCTCACTTGGAGTATTGTGTGCAGTTCTGGTGTCCTCAACATAAAAAGGACATGGAACTGTTGGAACAAGTCCAGAGGAGGGCCATGAGGATGATCAGGGGACTGGAGCACCTCCCACATGAAGATAGGATGAGAAAGTTGGGGCTATTCAGCCTGGAGAAGAGCAGGCTGTGTGGAGATCTCATAGCAGCCTTCCAGTATCTGAAGGAGGCCTCTAGGGATGCTGGGGAGGGACTCTTCATGGGGAACTGTAGTGAGAGGACAAGGGGTAACAGGTTCAAACTTAAACAGGGGAAGTTTAGATTGGATATGAGGAAGAAATTCTTTACTGTAAGGTTGGTGAGGCACTGGAATGGGTTGCCCAGGGAAGCTGTGAATGCTCCATTGCTGGCGGTGTTCAAGGCTGGATTGGACATAGCCTTGGGTGGCATGGTTTAGTGGGAGGTGTCCCTGCCCATGGGGGGAGGGGCGTTGGAACTAGATGATCTTAAGGTCCTTTCCAACCCTAACTATTCTATGATTCTATGACTGTGGTTTAAAGAAAGTGAGAGTACTTCCAAAGGGCTGGTTCTGGGGCTTTGTTGGGGTTTTGGTTTATTTTTTCATTTATATAAAAATAATAAATGCAACCTGAAAAAAGCCAGAGCTCTAAAAAACACCCTCAGTTCCCATCGCTCTAATATTTTAAGAAGTAAGGAAGAATATCACATCTCTGTAGCAAGACTACAGGGTGGATATCCCTCTTTCTTGGACCTATATCCTTTATCTTACTTGGACCTGCATGCCTCTTCCACAGCAAGCTACCAGTATTATATTAAATATACACAAGTATAACACAGGCAAAGCCCTTTATATCCTTAAGCTCATCCACCTCCTGTAATTATTCTGAAATTGAGTTTCTTGCAACCCATTTTTTGCTGACCCGCTTGATTCAAGGGCTGCCTCAACTTATGCGAAGGCGGCAACAGTGCAGAAGGCAGAGGTCCACAGTACTGCACTGCTCAGAAGCACTCCAAAAGCAGAACCAACATCAATCAACATGAGGGCCACACCATGAGATTCAAGTTCAGAGGTAGCAGCTTTTACAGCAGGACACCCTGTGATACAGGTGATTCCTTCCCAGTTGATGCTTCCAGCAAGTCACAGTGAAGTTGTGAAGATGACCACATCATCCAAAGGCTGGGACTGACTTGGCGTAAGTGGGGTTTGTGTCACTGATGACAAGGCAAGCCAGCAGATACCACTACCCACCGCCACATGCTGTTCATTGACTTGGAGGGGGAAGGAGGTTGAGAAAGCAATGGAAAAAGGAAAAAGATGCAATGTACCCTCTGCTTTTGGAAACACATATATAAATTCTATTTTTTCCAAAGCAACTGCTAGCAGTGGGGACTAAAAAATTGTACCACTGAAATACAGGTATTCAGTCTGCCACAGAATATCTTGTTTCCCAGGATATGGCTAAATTCTGGTCTCACTAAATTTAAGTGTAAGCCTGCTCAGCAAAAGTATAGCAATACGAAATGAGTAAAAGGAAAATTCAGAGCCCTATTCACAATGTGCATCTTGTCCTGGTAATAAATATCAGGCCAGACAGTAACAGAATAATGTTGTGCTATCCTGTCTGAGCACAAAACCACAAAATTTACCACAAAACACAGCAGGTATAACACAGACCTGCACATTAGACTTGAGGTTGTATGCTAGTCTCTGCTACACAGTGAGAAAGGGATTTCCATTTTCTCTAGAATCCACATGTTCTCATTTTTCTTCGTCCTTTTCCAGCATACTTTCTCATCCTTTCTTTTCCCCCCAACATCCATGGAGAGGGAAGAAAGATAAAGAGGGGAAGTGCCTGCAACTTGCCTCAAAGCTGAATCATTTATTACAGCCTGAGCTTCTGACATAAAAGTTTCCAAGTGGTTTTATGATTTATTTAAAGCTTGTCCTTGAATTTTACTTAAGGACCCTAAGGCGTGCTGCAAGTGTAATCATATTATAGTCCCTTTTACTTAGTGGTCCAGCTAGTTACATCTTGAAATATTTCCTACCTGTTATTTAAAGCTAAACAGAAAATAACCTTTTGTGGGTTCTAGGACAAACCATTCTAGAAAGCAATCAAGTGCCGTGCTGTAAAAGACAGCTCTCTGCCCATCTGTGACATCTGATCAAGTTATATTCTGAAAGCTGCAGTTGCCAATTACAAGGTGGTTTTCTTCTGACAACTAGAAGCAGCCCAGCATTCACAGGCTCTGGTCTTCACAGGACACTCGTCCATCCCAACTGCAGTAACCTGGATGTTTCCGGAGTGTCTTCTTGATGACAAGTCCATGACACAGGTGCTCAAGAAGCCAACAAGAGGTGAGACTCTGCTGGACCTCAAATGTACAAAGAAAACCTTGCCTGGAATGCTAAGGTCGGGGGCAGCCTTGGCTACAGTGACCATGAGGAGTTCAAGATACTAAGAGTATAAGAAAGACAATAGCAGCATCTCTTGGACTTAAAGAGAACCAAGTCTGGCCTTTTCAGATACCTGCTTGGAAGATACCCTTGGGATACAGCCCTGGAGAGAAGAGGAGCTCAGGAGAGCCAGCTGATACTCACTGAACCACCTCCTCCAAGCTTGGGCACAGTACATGCTGATGAGCAGGAAGTTAAGCAAAGGTGGCAGTAGGATGAATAAAGGACCCCTGTCAAGGCTCACATGTAAAAAGGAAGCATATATGAAGTAGAAACAGGGACACGTTGCCTGGGAGGAACATACAGAAACACTGATGAGGTACCAGCTACACAAATGGGCAGTGACATAGCACTGATAACTAGTAAAACTGCAGGGCCCCAAAGGTTGTGATCAGTGGCACAAAGTCCAGTGGAGGCATGTTTGCTTTTCAATAAGAAAGAAAACAGGACAGCTGGCACTACTGCTCAAATCATCTCATTCAGCATCAGGAAGTTCTACCTGCGACTACTTATATTGGGTCAGACCCGTGGTTTCTGCTGCTAGAGATCATTCTGCTCTAACTGTGGAACAGCTCCCAAGGCTACTGCTCTTTCTCTGTGCTTCATTAGCGATTCGGTAAAACTTCACAACTCTGATGTATTCATTATGGCTCCTGCACTTGGGCCACAATAACCCCATGCAATGCTCCTGTCATGGGGAAGCATGGCTGGAAAGATTCTCAGGGGAAAAGCACCTGGGGGTGCTGACTAACGGCTGAACATGAGCAGTTTGTGCCCAGGCAGCCAAGAAGGCCAGCAGCATCCTGGCTTGTATCAGCACCAGCGTGGCAGCCACTGGCAGTAACTGTCCCCCTGTAGTGGGCACTGGTGAGGCCACACCTTGAATCCTGTGTTCAGTTCTGGGCCCCTCACTACAAGAAAGACACTGAGGGTCCAGAGAAGGGCAACAGAGCTGGTGAAGGGCCTGGAACACAAGTCTGGTGGCGCAAGGCTGAGGAAGCTGGGGGGGGGGTTAGTCAGGAGAAGAGAAGGCTCAACGAGGACCTTATCATGCTCTACAACTACCTGAAAGGAGGTTGTCATGAAGTGGGGTTAGTTTCTTCTCCCAAAAAACAAGTGACAGGACAAGAGCAAATGGCCTCAAGCTGCACCAGGAGAGGTTTAGATTGTATATTAGGAACAACTTCTTCACCAAGAAGGTGATCAGGCATCGGAAGAGGCCGCCCAGGGCAGTGGTAGAATCACCATGTAGATAAGGCCCTCAGTGACATGGTTTAGTGGTGGCCTTGGAAGTGCTGGGATCATGGTTTGGCTTGATGATCTTAAAGGTCTTTTCCAACCTAGTTGATTCTATGATTCAATGTAGTAAGAATTATAGATCATTAGGTAAACACAGAGGAGGCATAAAATATTTCCTACCAGTGGAACTGCCATGAATAATAACAAATAGCTATTGAGCACTTAGAAATTTATTTATTTTTTTCTTTTGGGAAGGTGGGGGTGAGGGGAAAGAAAGGAACTTTACTACATACTACAGAATTAAGAATCACCCTAGAAACAAGCTTTTGAATTTTACTGTTGTGCAACAGCAAAGCAATCTGCTTTGTGTTTTTATAGCTAATTTCACACCCAAACCTTTGTAACCCTAATCCTAGTCCTTCAGAGGAACACAGCACATACAAAGGGAGGCACAAAATCTTGTCAGGTCAGACAAAATCCTGCCCTCAGGTTCAAAAGATCGATTTTATTTTTCCACATTAATTGTTGACAGATTTAAAAAAAAAAAAAAAAAAAAAAAAATCAACCAAATGAAAACTATTTTATTTTGTATCAACTGAAGCTTATTATCTGAGTGTTCCCTCCTCTGGCCCACTTCCCAAGTGTGGCAACACACAAATGCACACTCACAAACTTTAAACTGAAATCCAAGTGACAGATGTTTGCATGGAAAGATTTGAATGAACTTCAGAAATCAGACATTCTTCCCCTACAGACAGGTCCACATGGGGAAGAGACAAGTGAAATGAAGTTCAGTATGCTCTGAGCTGTTTAGGTGCTGATCCAACAGGTACATTGCAGTCTGTGTTAATGGCAACAGGCAGGGACTTGGCTCAGATGGAACAACAGCCTACACAGGTAGTAGACCAGAGTGGGGTGATGCTTGGCCAATTCAAGTCTGCTGCAAACATACTTGAAGTTGGCCTCACAGTTTCTTTTAGGTTGTTAAATTAGAAAGGATATGATTTTAATTCATCTCATAATCGTGGTGAAAACTGTCCTCTGCCAACCTCAGGAAGATCCAGAAGCTTCAACTCGGCTTGTATTTTGACATCACCTGAAAGGTTCTCCTCCCTCCCCTCCCCCTCAAATTTGTCCTAATTTACTCAAGCTTTACATCATGTTGTTATTAAGAGGAATTGCTTGCCTGCCTTCTGATCTGCAGCCCCTTTCCAATCTGCTTTCCCAGAGGGAAAGTAGAGACCAGTCCCATTCATGTGCTGCAGAAAATGAACTACAGACTTGTCAGAACAAGGGTTCTTCTTGCATACAACTGTGCAATTCCTGGCATAACATAGCCTTAATTAAATGAGATCACTAAGCATGGTTAACAACTCAAGAGTTGAGTAAAAATCAGGAAGCGAAGAATGGGGTGCCTCTCTGTAGAGCTCCCTGCATGCATGACCTGGAGGAGTCCATTTTAAGATGTTAAAGGAACCTGAGAATAATCATTTCTTCCGACAGCTTTTTCGTACAGACTTTTTAAACTTAAGATCTAGTGAAACCAAATCCAAGTTAGGTCTTTGTTTGCAAGACAGATCTCAAGGTCCTGGTACAGTTGGCTGGGCCATGGCAAAACAGCTCAGTGTGTTCTTGTACTTTTTCTGTCCTTTATATGGCATACAAGGTATAGGAGTGATATGTAGATTAAAAAAAAAAAAAAAAAAGCAGGTCATGATCCTGCACATGAGAGAGACTGAATACTCCATCTGTATTATTACTATGGTTATGTACATCACCCAATTAACACATGTACATTCCTAATATTTACTTTAGGAAGTGCACCACAGAAACTGTGACACAGGACACGCTATGAAAAAATACAAAGCTCCGAGTGATTCTGAACACCTGAATTGTGTCAGAGAACACACTGATGCTACAGGACAATTTTGTTTGCCTTCAATTTTAGCATATCTAGCCACTGTAGCCTTTAGTCACCTTCCTACTTTTCTATCCATTAAGGGTGTATTAGCCCCAACACCCTCAGTACCAGGCTAAATGAAACCACCACTCCAACACCGTACACTAAAAAGTTTCAGACACCTTGGCCTCACCCCCTGCAAATTCACACCTTGATTTTCCTTAATTCCACTTACACTTTTGACCTCTGGCATTTTGTCTTCCCCTTCTAATGACACACCATATGAAAAGGCCCTGAGTCACTGTGAGTCATTAGAGCTGCCTTCATTACAAGCGGAGCTCCCTTTTCAGGCAGCATTTTACAGCTCCTTGCTCGCAACAGTAAAGTGACCACCTTTTGCCCACTTTAAATGATGTTCAGGTTCACTGTAAATTCAGTGCGTTTTTTTTAAATGCAAGGCAATGTTTATTAGCTGAAATTATACTTTCTAAACTCTAAACCTACCATACAGGTCTGTTACATGACAAGCTGCATTACTGAGCCTTTCTCAAGCTTCAAATGAATACAGAAGTGAGATGGAAACAGCACTGACTTTTGCAGTTAATTCAACTTTAACATATATAACCATTTAAAAAAGTGCTTGACTTTGTAATATCTCTTTCAGTGACTGTAACGGAGTACCTGATCACTTTTTTTATTTTCTCCCCAGTATAAGTATTTTCAGGCTTTGGTGTGCAGAAAGAAAAACTCTTGCCTCAATTACTTGAAGTCCTAGCATAGCCAGACGAAAACTGGCAGAATTGTGAAGTACATTTTCTAACTGAATATTGTCTAATACATACGGTAATTAATTACCATTTTCACTGAAATGACTTTAAAGTTATGCATGCTAAGGTATGAAATGCTTAAAAGGAGCCCCAATTACAACACTGTGCCAAAACCATTTTCATGTTGACTTCTGTGCAAATGAATGTTCTTGGGCAAAGTACAACTGAAATGATAAACTTTTTTTTGAAGCTTCCCACCTGCTCATTCAGATATCCAGTTTCACTTATGCTGACTGACTGATCTCAGCACAGAGTCCCAAAGAAAGTACCAATTCTTCTTTGAAAATATTCCACAATAGATGTGCTTTCCAAGTCCTTTTAATAAGTGACAATTAAACACACATACAGGTCTCACAGAGGTATGGGACTTGCACAGACCAGACAAAGGCACTCAGCAGCTCCTATTCCCTTCCTTCCCTAAGCAGGGGACCTTTCATATGGTAGCAGGCTGGCTTTGTGACCATTTCACCCCTCTCAGAAGTTGCATGCTTGCCTTTAAAACACTGCCTCAAGTCTGTCACATACACTGTCTACAGACTGCCTAAGCAAGCTTCTCCTTTTTTGCTGTGGGTAATATTTATTGCAGTCAGAGCTTTGCCCTTGCACAAGAACAGACACTACAACCTTGCCTTCTCTTCTCTGAGTTTGACTGGTAAAAGTAATGATTTCTGCGCAACACTTAATGAGAAGTGAAGGTTTTTCAGTATGCACTGGCCTCTTACAGAGGCTCGTATAGGAAGAATAAGCACTTACTGATCTATGCTGTACTACAGGCATGAGGGGGGAGCAGAAGGAATAAAAAAAATAAAGTAAAATAACTCTTTTGACCATTCTCAGACAGGAATGCTATTGTGTTAACCCTACTATGTGAGCTTTGTTCTGTTTGGTTTTCTAATTAGCTATTCTTAGCAGGCTTATATGCTAAATGCACAGCTGTGACTATAGAGTGAGGACCCAGCTGGCAGTAACCAGTGGTGCCTAATACTGACCTTTGTTTCAGATAAACAAAGTATAGAAATACAAACATAACTGGTTTTACTATCGGAAGCTTTCCCTGTTCAGCTGCTGGATTCAAATGCGCACAAGTTTGTTCTTTGAATGTGGCTGTAAACCACCATTCCCCGATTGACAGCAGAGGCATTCTATGCAACTTTTACAAAATGCTACTTAGAGTAGACAAAACCAGACCTATTTCAAAATAAATAAATTAGAAGCCACATAAAGTGATCTGCAGAAAGAAGATACCCACTGATAAATAAGCTGAAAGGTACACAAACCATTTTTATTAGGGTCCTAACTTTTCTGGCATCTTCTAAACAGTACTTCTCTCATGTGAAATACTTACATGCTATATTAACACATTTTTAACTTCATTTCAAATTCTACTAAAAAACAATGTTTCAGCACAAGCGGTTGAAGGTCGTATAGATGCCGTTATACCTTTACTATCACTGAACAAACAGGGTCTTAACATACAATCTGAAAGTTACAAAATATCAGTTTATAAACCCAGAGAAACTCCATTACTCAAGGCAAAGTATGCTGTCTGTATTTACTTGCCATGAATTTGTAAATCAGTGTACAACCAAAGATGGGGTTTTTTAACTTGCTCTAAGGAGTACAGGACATACGACACCACAACAAACACCCTACTGCACCGAGCAGAAGATGGCTCACCTCTTCCGACTCACACATCCAGCTACCTTCTGCTAGCTCAGCTCAACATCTCTGCATGAGCCAGTGCATATGTCACACTCTGAAGGTTATTATTTTTCCACTAAGTAAAGTCTTGCCTTTTAAAAGCAATGGCCATAAGGCTAATTTGTTCAGCCCATTTTCTCAGGGTTTGTTCTTTTCCATAACATCAGGCTCAGTCAGTTCAATTAAGAGCAGTCATACTGCCCCCAATCAGGACTAGAACCTTCCCCACCCCACCATTTCCCTCTGGAATAATCGCAAGTTAATTTTCCTCTTTCCCCAAGTACAAGTTGCTGTCACACACCAGCCTCCTTTCTTTTGCAAGCTTATAAATGAAGATACTTTCCTCCAGTTTCTCCCCTTCTCCTCTCCATTTATTCTGCTGCCCTAAGTCAAACTGAAACTTCAAAAAATGAAATGGAAAAGGTGGGATATTTGTAAAGCCTCAGTAAGTTTATATCTTGTCTTCCCTGGATACACTGATGTTGGCTGATCTGCACCATATACTATTAAGATGCTGATAAATCTCATTGGTTTAGTAAGATCTACCATATACTAAGTCCACACAGTTAATATAGATTCATAGGATCAACTAGGTTGGAAAAGACCTTTAAGATCAAGTTCGACCATAATATTGGTGTTATTACTTCATATTTTGTCGTTCGTATTAGCAGAGTAAGATAATTCCAAAACCAATACTTTATAGACATTACAAAAGCATACTCGTATTAAGGTATTAGACTAAATTTCTCTATTTTCTTGCCGGATAAAGTCATGCTAATAGTCTCAGTTGGGAAACAAACTAAAATCTTAACTGTTTTCTGCCTGGATCCCAAGCCCTGCACTGTCATCACGTATTTATCTCCCGATGCTGTTGTTAAACTCCTTCTTCAATCATATTACACACAGATTCAGCCCTGCTCAAATACGGATTTTTTCCTTTTATGTTACTTGCTGATTATTTAGTATATTGATACTGCATATCAGGCTTTATCAAAACATGCTGAGGGGGAAGGTGTCTTTAAAGCTTTTTTCAATGTTTAAAATGCATTTTCTCGTGCCTGAACTCTGCTGCCTTTTCCTATTTAAGATCCAACACCAACAGAATTGAACTGCATTTTTCAAAGAAAAATGAAATTCAGACTCAAAAACACAGGTAAGAAACAGTACCACATGCCTGTCTTTATGCCTGTATTGCAGGCCTCTCTAGATTTACAGGTGTAACCAATGATGCCTCTGAGAACATGGACTACCTAAAACTAGAGGTCAACCAGAAAGCTGCCATGCAAGTATTTCCCTGATGCAACACACTCCATCAAAAAATTCATTACTCACTGGACCTTTGGAAAGCACCCTGGGAAAGCAACCTTGCCTTTCAAATGAATGGAAGGTACTCAAAATAAAGAAGCTTGCCCTTCAAGAGAGGTTATTAAAATCACTGCATTGAGGAGCAAGTGCAGCAGAGGCATCCTCAAAACCAGGATTTAATAAAAACATTGTTGATGTTACCAGAGAGGCAATATCCTGTTAAAAATATCTAAAACCCATTCTTTCTCCTAAGCATAAAGCCCTGTCATGTAATTTGCAAGCATACACAGAACAAATTTCCAATTATCACATGTAAATGCAAATCAAGGTTTTGCCAATCCTCCCACAGTATCAATAGCTGTGTATGTAGTAGAAAAGTGTGCAAGTACCAGTAAGGAAAAAACAGTTTTAAGTATGGGGGCTGCTTTTACTTACTCCTTCTAGAGAAAATTGGGTCAAATTAAATTGCAGCAAATACAGCAGAAAGAAAACCACGAAGAAGTTGAATTTTACATCCAAACCTCAGCATTACAGATACTTACATACAGCCCCACCCATAAATCCCCATTATAAACTAATTGTGTCTTTGATTGTTACAGTACAATGCCTGTGCTCTATGGATTGTAGGAGAACTGGTAGATAGCTCTTACCTGAAGCTTGGATTCAATAACAGCAAGGTTTTTTTATTTCCTCTTCAGATTAAACAGCTTTTCTTTCTCCCTGGAGTTTACCTCCCCAGTTCTATCTTAAGTATTTATTAATATATATATATGCACACATACATATATATGCCAGTGCAAATGTATACACACAAGTAGCTATAAACACAATATACATGTATTTTATTCTAATATTTATATACTTTAAACAGTCTGCCAGTCACCACCCCTTCTTTAACAAACTTAGTTGGCTTCTAAGCCTGTGTTTAAGCAAGATGATCTCACATACTTCAAATCAGACTGCCCTGATCTCTTCTGCTCCTCCACGTAGTCAGGGTGGCCAAAACTGCACTCAAACTCTAAGGGGGGCCACACCTACATATGTCCCCACTCATCTTTGTGCAAAAAGCATGAAGAGGTATCAAGCACCACATCAGTGCCTGCTGAGCAATTCCCTGTTTCCACCTCTTACAGTGCTCCTGTTCCTGCTAGGTCTGGATGAAGGAAGATAATCGAGGGAAGAGATGCCATCCAGCAGGGCTGTAACATGCTTGAGATGGCCAGTGCCGACCTCATGAAGTTTGACAATGTGAAGTGCAAGATCCAGCTTCTGGGTCAGGACAATCCCAGGCACAGCTATAGGCTGGGCAGAGAAGAGATTCAGAGCACCCCTGTGGAGAAGGACCTGGGGGTGCTGGCTGATGAGAAACTTAACATGAGCCGCTTCAGTGTGCACTCACAGCCCAGAAACCACCCGTGTCCTGGGCTGCATCAAAAGGAGTGTGACCAGCAAGTTGAAGGAGGTGATCCTGCCCTGCTACTCTGCTCTTGTGAGACCCCACTTGGAATATTGTGTACAGTTCTGGGTGTCCTCAGCATAAGACATGAAGCTGTTGGAGCAAGTCCAGAGCAGGCCACAAGGATGATCAGGGGCAGGAGCACCTCCCATATAAAGGCAAGCTGAGAAAACTGTTCAGCCTGGAGAAGGGAAGCTGTGTGGAGACCTCATAGCAGCCTTCCAATATCTGAAGGGGGCCTACAGGGATGCTGGAGAGGAACTTCTTCATCACACACTGTAACGATAGGACAAGGTCTGATGGGTTCAAACTGAAACAAGGGAAGTTTAGGTTAGACATAAGGAATTAGTTCTTTACTGTGAGAGTGGTCAGGCACCAAAGAAGTGGTGAATGTTCCATTCCTGGCAGTGTTCAAGACCAGGCTGGACAGAGCCTTGGGTGACATGGTCTACTGTAGGGTGTCCCTGCCCATAGCAGGGGGTGTTGGAACTAGACGATCATAGAATCATAGAATAGTTAGGATTGGAAAGGACATTAAGATCATCTAGTTCCAACACCCCTCCCCCCATGGGCAGGGACACCTCCCACTAAACCATGCCACCCAAGGCTATGTCCAATCCAGCCTTGAACACCACCAGCGATGGAGCATTCACAACTTCCCTGGGCAATCCATTCCAGTGCCTCACCACCCTTACAGTAAAGAATTTCTTCCTCATATCCAATCTAAACTTCCCCTGTTTAAGTTTGAACCCGTTACCCCTTGTCCTCTCACTACAGTTCCTCATGAAGAGCCCCTCCCCAGCATCCCTTTAGGCCCCCTTCAGATACTGGAAGGCTGCTATGAGATCTCCACGCAGCCTTCTCTTCTCCAGGATGATCTTAAGGTCCTTTCCAACCTGAACCATTCTATGATTCTATGAATAAAAGATCAGTTTTTGAGGGGGAAGAAGCTTTATGTGGAAAGAATTTGCACCAAAATTTATGATCATATGGTTCAGCAGCAAATTTACACAGTACTCAATAATCTCTTTTCATCCTTAAATTTTGCCTCCCCAGCCTATGATCACACGCATTTTAAAACAGCTCTGTAATTGCTTCACATCACCAGAAATTTACTGTCAGAAGTAGCTCTATAATACCTATTTCCCAGACTTTCAAAAAAAAAAAAAATTAGTAAAATGATGGTGTTACGACACACACAAAAAACATACTGCTACAGCCTGCAAGAGCTGAGAGACAGCATCCTTAAATTGGACTGAAGGAGAAAAATCTAATCTAAGGAGTAAAACATTACTACATTCTTCTACTTAATTTTAAAGAATAAATACTGTTTTCAGCTAACATACTCCTAGTAGACCCAACTGTCTGCAAGACTCAGGAAAAAAAAAAACAACCTAACTTCTTAGTGAAGATATTTTAAAGCTACTAATTTCTTACACAGATCCGGACCTATGTAGTAACAAGGTTAGATAAGAGCTCTATAGGGAGGAGAGACTAAGTTACTGTAACTACTATTTGTTGACAGCTATGGCTGAAAGGACAGCTTCTAATTCTGCAACATGAACACCCCCCTTGGAGGCATACAGTTACTTTACTCATGTATGGAAGAATTTTAAAAAACAAAGCTGTCATTGGCTTCTCTCTTCCTATGAATGACAAAGGGCATTCAGTCCTAAATACCACCTCAAAATCAGCGAGGAAAAGCACAGTGTTACACAGAGGTAGTTATAAAACTTTACAAACTGTGCAGATGTGAGAAAGGAGCAGCCCAACTTAAACTACAGGGTATGGTGCATTTTATTTTGGGATTGTGTTTTTTTTAAACTGACACAGATTAGTTCAAGTACAACCATACCTGAACTGCAGGATCCAACTTATGTCTAAATATGTCTACATCATCAACTAGTTGACGAAAAGAAGTCCTTATGAAACACTTTACAGTTGCATTTTTGTAGCAAAGATGCAGCAAAGATAATTTCCAGTGCCCTCTGTCCCCTTCTCACCAGGGGCCAGGTATTTCCCAAGGCAGCTGCTCATAGTGCCCATTGGGTTTCTAACCCAATTCAAGGAGATATCAGACTGATTATTGCCCAGCAACTTATCAACTAAGACACAAGATATAAATGCCATAGCAGAGAGTTTCCCCATTGTTTAAGATGTGTGTTACTTGAAAAAGCCAGCTTTGTTCAGCTTTGCAAGATCCCTCTGAAGAAATATAGTAAGGAAGGCAGAGGAGCCTTCTGTTTCCTAATGGTCACTGCCAGTTATCTGGGAAATATGCCAGGCAGCATCACACATGCAAGTCAGTGATGACCTTAATGACTTGATATTTGGCCTGCCTCTAACTTTTGATCTTTAAGGCTAAATCTGCTCATGCTGTCCTCTATGCAATTCAAAACTTATTCTTTTTGGAGTTAACTGTACAAACCCTGGAACCATTCTCACAGGCATGTAAGATTTTATTCACTTATGGGTGATGGGTGCAGCCACATTAACCATCTCCTTGTCTTTCACACGGCACACTATGCAAGAAGCCCCTTCCAAATCAACGCTCTTGAACCAGTGAAAATAGCACACTAGCTACCACAGAAGACTACTAACTGTGCAGTGTCCATTGCCTGCACTACTAACTGCACTGAGCTTCGCAAAGCTATCATCAGCCCTCCCACCGTGATGAAATACAGTTCCTCAGGTAATGCTCAGCTTCATCCACCTGCAGCAGGGATTAGAAGAGCACAGGAGGAAACCGGCCACCATCGTGAATTTCAGTCACTGCCTCTCTGTAAAGGGCAAGACTAACCCTGCTAAACTGAGAAGAAACCTCCTGGCTACCCGCACCATACTGTGCTGCATGATGCCGCAGGGAGCCAGGCAGAGTTGTGACCTCCAAAGGACCCACTGCTCTCCTCACTGGCTCTTGGCTCCTGTTCCTCAGCATGCTGATCACTGCAACCGCACTGAGGGACACTGCGCCAAGCACAGCCAACATCAGGGCAGTGCCACAGAGGGATAGGAGAACGAAGGATTGCAGCCTGGCAAACGCTTCCCAAGGCAACTGTTCCTAAACACACATTTGCAGTTTTTGTACTGCAGCTGAGTGCTGCAGCCAAAACTGCCACAGAACAGTGCAGCTGCTAAAAGTCATGCGTGCCACATAAGCTAACTGCATGATCAACTACTGCTGGCTCCTAGCCTATGCAGGGCAGTAAGGATACACCCCAGTAAAACCAGTTCACTTCTCAGGTGATATGCAAGTTGCACAGCCAACATATAGGCCCCTGGGGCCTGCAGCCTGCTCCTACCAGAGCACCATGCTAGCACAGCAGAGGCTCTGCACGTACACTGTGCACACTCCAGCATCTTAACTTTGACTACATCTATTGTGGACCCTGATCAGAGCATTGCTTCCCTCCCCCCTCCCCAGACACATCACTTAAGCCATCCAAAAAGCCAGATGCTGCTACACACCCTTACATCTCCTTTCAGACCAGCAAGGCTTTGGTTTGCAGGTGAAATAAAGCTTTGAGCCTCCTCCAAAATAAATCTAGTTTACCTGAACCAAAAATACTCAACAACGGGAAGCCACATGCAGTAAGTGGGGATGACTAAAGGACTTACAAAACCCTTCCACTGCCCTGAATCAAATATTCATGTAGATGGGAACAGGGACAAAGCAAAGCAAGAGTCAGGTTTTTTTCCCCCTCACATGCACACTATTACACGACATGGATATTCAGCATCCTCTGCCACATGCTACCTTTAAAGCCATGATTTTCTAACTTTTCTTCAAGGAAAGTTTAAGGAAAACAGCTGCAGACTCTGAGCAATCATAGAACAGTTACCACATCCCCTAGAATTAAGGAACAGTTATCCTGTAACATGTTAAAAGGCTTGGTCTCCTCTTTGATTGCTTAATTTCTCATCTCTGCCTTTTCTTTCTAAGATGTAGCTTATCAGCAGAAAACTAGAGCTTTACAGTTATGTGTAAGAACTCTTGATTTGATTAAACAAACTACCTCCTTTTTCAGTCCTCAACCTGAAAATAACAAACTTCTTCTGCTGATGAGGCATCAGTGGTACTGCTGAAGTGCCTGGGTATTTTGTGTTCAGCAAGTATTCTGGACTTGGGAAAAAAAAAAAAAAAAACCAAAAAAAAACACACAACAGATTTTTCTCCTAATACTTCTTTACCAAAAAAAAATGGACTAGGCTACTCAGAAGCAACTTCAGAGAATGTAAGAGACCTGAAGGGCTTGTACTAGCAGCTTAAATTCACCTGCTAAACCTGTTCTTTCCAGCCACATGCCCCTCTTCTCTGATTATCATCACTGGGCAGGAACAACACTTTTGCTTACAAGAAGTTCCTGAAGAGTTGCCATTTCCAGGCTAAAAGCTGCAAAAATAAATTAGCAAAGGATCCTGCCTTAGAGATGCAGCACTAGCTATCTAATTTTAACCTGCCAGAATAAAGCAACAGTTAGGAATTTTATCTAACTGTTCAGTAAAAGCAAACTGATTGCCTAACAATCAACTGATTACCTACAATATATATCATAGTGGATTATGCGTAACCGTTTCAGCTTGGACGAATTCCATGATAAAAGATGAACACACGCACTTTGTCTCTCCTGCACTCAATCAAATCCCACACTTGGAACAATGTAAGAATGAACTGCCCAATAAAACTGAAGAGAAGGTAAATAATGTCTTAGTTCACAAATAATTACAGGTTGGGTTCCCCCCCCCCACTGTAATAAGTATTTGCCAGCATGTATTCTACCTACAGGTCTATTTCAAGGTCACTGTCAGTCTGGTTATATTAAACATTTTACTAACTCTTCAACCTTCGTAAATAGTAAGATACTTTAACATGTTAACATCTGTGGTTCCAGAGTAAATTTAGAAAGTACACAGAAGTATATCCTTAAAAGGCTCCAAATATACATATGTGTGTACAAATATCTATCTATACACACACATCCCTATAGCACAACACTGAAAGAAAATTGCTCCTTTGGTTTTGCCCACTCCATTTTATAAGAAGAAAGTACCTGCTTTGAGGACAGGTAATTTTTTACCCTGTCTACAGAGAAAATTATACCCAATATTAACAGAGTGACCAAATTCATCAGGTAACAAAGACATTTTTCTTCTCACTCAACAAAATATTGTTTTGGAAAATGAAGAGCTGAAATTCAATCCAATCTACAAGGTTTTGATGAAGAGAACAGGGCTGTATTTTGTTTAGACAGCACAAGGCTATCTTTAGTCTGTTTTCTTAGGATATCTGTGCAGCCTGACACTTCCTAAACAGAATAACATTAACGTAGACACAGGAAGAACATGCTACAAGCAATACTATATGGTCATCTCTGATTGCACCTTGGAGAACAGACAATAGTGGGTATTGGGATATAAGCCACTCGCAGGTTCAGAGTGCAGTGCGAGTGCCTGGTCCCATTCAGCTCAGATACATTTCAAGTTGAGGAGAAAAGATGAGGGAATTGGCTCAGTGCTCCACATCCTGCAGCCTGAATCAGAGAACTGTCTGATGTGCGCTGAATTGGTGACAAAAGGTACTGCTAAGTCAAGATACTACCAACAGTGTAAAGAAGAAAAAAAACAACAAACACCCCCTACCGAGAATACAAAGAAAAAAAAAAAAAACAACACAAAAAACAACAAACAACCCCCCCACACACAAAAAAAAAAACATCCCAAACAAAATAAAATTAAACCACCAAAAACCCCAACCTTCCATGACCAGTTTTCAAGCCAAAACAGATAAAAAGTAGGCCTGGCAGTTCCCATACAAAAAGCAAAGGCTGAACAAGGCATTTTTAGAAACAAATTGTTGAGCACTGCAGGTCTATCTATCTACTTATCACCCAGCCAGAACTGTCCATTAATAATCACCTAAAGATTTGTGTATGTGTACACAAACAGAAGTATGACATGGTTTCTGTGAAATTTTGTTCTGCCTGTCACTCACCACTGTGCTGCTGAACAGAGACATTCTTGTGTATCAGATATCAAAGATCACATCGTATGTTGAAGTAATCAAACCGAATTATTAATCTGCATCCAGAATTTCTGGAATCAATCCAGTCACTATCACTATTTCAGTCTGAAGTTTGGTACCTTATACCAGTAAGCGCACAGTAAAACTCACAGTTGAGTAAAGCAGTGGTGCCATTTGTGCCAACTCATATCATCTCCATTTCCTGGCCTATACAGTTTCTTCCTGCTTATATATACCTAATTTAAAAGACATTTTTACATATTGAACCAAGGGAAGCAAACTCTGCATAAAAACGCTAATAGCAACAAATGAGATAGTATAATGTATCTGCAGGCTTCTTTAAGCGTAAGTAGTATTCATCCATTCTCCCTCCTTCCCATTTGAACCCACACTTGGTTAGAAGCTACAGATGCAATTTTTAAGACAGTATGCACTTGTTTTCATCTACTGTATCATTAAGCACCTTACTTATGAGCAAAATACTTCCTGAAACCACAAAAAGATCACATATGGTGATCTTTCTGATCACATCATTCATTGTGATGAGTTTGTGTCTGATAGCTCCTTTCACCACCACCCCAAGATCCTTCCAGTGACTTCAACGGGATATTTCACCAAGCAACAGTAAGAAAAACTAGATCCCATTTGAAATTCACTGCTTAAAAACTGCCACTCATCATATGAGGTTAATCAGATACCACAGAAATTACTGTAAAGCTCAGCAAACCTTACTTCTGGCAGAGGGCTGGCTGGTTTGGTTAGGATTCCTCCCACATAAACAACATTGGGTAGCGTAGGTCTTGGAAACTCCAGTGCTACATCAGTGCAAAGCATCCACAGGCTGGATCCATGAACCAAGTCATACATGGACCGTTCTGGCAGAACCTTGTATTTCTGCATTATCCTTTCATATTTTGGCAGAACCAAAAAACTGACTCCAAATCGTGAAATAAGATAAACGACAGTATTTTTAATCCTCTCAAACAGGTTCATGTGATCTGTAAGCAGCGAGTTAAATTCTGGGACGTACGACAGGGGAGCTGGAGCACCCACTTCTGCTGGATACCAGAGGCCAGTGGAAAAAACAGCATATTTAACTCCCAAAAGATGAGCTATAACAAATCCACACATCTCATTGGGATCTACCAGGAGCAGGTCAAATTTTTCCTGTTTCAGAGCATGCATGAGGTTTTGGTTGCCAACGACCATGTCACAGTTCTTGGAATAGTGGTCCAGGATGTCAAAGAGTTCGAGGGCTGTCAGTCTGCCAGAGAAGATACTCCTCATCTTGGACTGGAGAAAATCATCTGAGGTGCTGCTGTTAAAGATCCCTGGATAGCGCTGGAGTCTATAGTGATTAGATGGAGGAATCTCTCTGCCCTCAGAGAGGAGAAACACTGTCTGGTGACCTTGGTCATGCAAGGCTGAGGCCAGAGTCTTGAAAATATAAAGATGGCTTTCAAACATAATTGGCGGCACAACAACAATTTTGGCAGCCCTTGCTATCCCAAAAGCGCTCCACAGGAGAACGAAAGCTGGAGCGTACGGCTTCATAGCTGAAATGAGAAATCAAAGCATTACATCAATAGAAAACAGGTCTGTTTGCTAACTGGGAATTTCAAGCAAGTTATTATGTGGCTGTCCCATGAAAGCTAATCAGATCTCCACATTTCAAAGTGGTCATGGGGAGCAACAGAGCCATTGTGCTTCAGAACGCAATTGGTAGTGCTCAGTTTCCAGCAAAATCTGCGTTTTCCCCTCCTCTCTCTTTCCATCTGGCATTAAGGGTAAAGAAGAGACTTCTTCCAACACAGATACCAATATGGCACCTGCATTACATGGCAGGAAAAGCAACTGAGACAACGAAGTTGGTACTCTCCATAGTGATACTACATGCACTGCTTCAGGGTGATACACGCCATTCAACAGCTGTAAGGTTTTTAAGGCAGTTCTCAAAGTTAGATCCTGCTACATTTGGGATATATTTAAAAGCACAAGTGCATTACTGTTGCAATTTATTAAGCAATTAAGAAAGTTGCTAAGTTCACTGATGCAAAGGCTGAAATCCTGTATTTATTCACATACAGAGCCAAAGGATGCACTGGTGATTTTTAGCGCATAGGATATAAGACGACACTCTTAGAAAAACAATTCAGTCTTGCTCCCTCAACTGGAACTTCTAATGTACCCGTTCTGATCTCGTAGTTTGGGAGTATCACATTCACACTACTGTTAACATGGTTATGACCGTTTCTATCACAAGGTCTTGTCTGATAGTTACCCACTTTTGACCAGTGGGTGACTCCTTCAAGCTGCAACTCTCAACTTTAAGAGTAACATTTTCCCCTGTTTTGTTTTCACAGAAGCCAATGGCAATAGAAAAACACAAATTCATGCAATATTTTTCTTTAGTATCAACCCTTATCAGACACATGGGGTAGAAAGTCAGTCTGGCAGGAAGATGTTACTTTGAGCTTTCAATCACTACACTTTGTGTATGAGAACAAGCTAAATAACAGGAGTTAGAACTACATACATCAACATCACAACTTCCACTGAAGCACTTTTAGAAGTATTTACTTAAATCAGTACTCTAGCATGAACTCTAATCTACACTGAAAACCCCACTGACATCCCAAATATACATGGTTCTTGACAGTAGCAGGCTGCTGCAGAAAGGGAAGATACTTCCCCCCAACTCCTGCGTTTTAGTGAGTAAAGCCTGTAAAACGCTGTATGCACCAGATGAAAGTAAAGTGCATTAGAAGCTTGGAGAAGGGGTGGCAAAAAGCTCCTCAGTCACTTTAACCCTCCTAGGACAGATAAACAAGTGGAAGACAAATGAAACAAACTGCTATTTTCTCATACCGCAACAATCCATGTGGAAATCATGTTGCACTGTCCTTTTTAAGTAAGCACAACAGAAACAGGTAACACTGCTACTCAGTCCTTGTTATCTCCTTACAGTGTAGTCTTATAACCCTCCTTCAACAGATTGCTCAGAAGTTCATTTTTTTAATGTTATGTGGGTTACCAGCTCACTGACAGAGCGTCTCATATTTTTACTGTTAATACATAACACTGAGCTTTCTGAAAGATGCCCAGCCTCTGGAAGTGGTTTGACTTGGAAACATTTATACTTGGGTTTGGCGCATGCTTAAAGCTGAAACATCACCACAAGATACACTGACTATTTAAAACATGTGGAAAGTGACATTTCCCATGTGGAAAGTTTCCTTACTGAATTTGAAGCCTGCTTCACACTTGCCTTCAGGAGCATTATCCACTGCCTAGGAGATTACCAATCATCATATAGAGAACTCTACCAATTTTAAATTGATTACCACAGACAATCACGTCAGCAGTGTGTATAGACACACATATGTACACACAAAAAAGTTCATTTGGGCAGATGCACTGTTTTTTGTGGGTTTGGAATTTTCACTTTCCCAAGACAAAGCCCACAGCATGAAGATGCACAAGAAAACCTCCTGGTACCCATGGGTAAGTAGTGAGGAACTGAAACACAGAATGTATTGAGATCTCCACACCACTACTACGTTCACAGGCTGACATAGCATTCTGGGAAGTACTCAGAGGTTTCACTGTTTCTAGGCACAAAGCTCTATTTTACAGAGATTAACACTTCAAGGAAAGAGGGAGGTAATTACTTGCTGCAAATATCATCAGATATGAGATATTCTCTATACTGCACCATTGCCTTTGACATCAGGAGAGATATATTTGGGGTTTTTTAAGTTGCTTCAATTACAGTGTTGGAGCTTACCATAAAACATCTCCTCCTTGGCAAACAGTACTAAATGCAAACTAAACAGCAATCTTATTCACTCTCCAGTGAAGTTGGAAAAAGTTTTCTTACTACATGAGAAACAGCTTACCTCCCAGCATGAAGGCCTGACCTCCCAGAGAGCTTAAGGTATTAAAAATTGCCTTTTTAGTTTCAGCCTTGGATTTCACTGGAGGCCTTCTTGAAAACCACAGCATCCCACAGAGCTCAGCTGCCCTTCCAAGAGCTCCTGTTGGAAGTATGTACCAGCACTGAACCTAGCTCAACATCCCGCTCCTGTTGGAAGTATGTACCAGCACTGAACCTAGCTCAACATCCCACTTCATTCCCTCCCATACAACTTGCAGGCTTCAAGCCATGTCAGAGGGCTGTGCAAGTGCAGAAGTACACAGGCTTGGCAGAACATTCAATTTAAGTTCCAAAAAGCCATGATCAGCTGTCTTCAACAGGGCCCCAGTGAAGAGTAACACTTAAAAGAGAAGTGTGGTCTTAAAATAATTAAGTAATAGTTCATCAGTGAAATATCCAAGAAAAATTATTCATCAAACCTGGAAAAAAACTCTTACTGATTACATTCCCCATGCTATAAGCATTCCCACGGTATTAAGTTACTGCTCTTGTCAACAGCAATATTACAAAACCATGACTGGAGGTGTAGGATTGGGAAACTCAGAAACATTAACTGTTTCTACTAGCAGCATAAATCAAAGGTACCAGGAGCCTAAGGGCTAGTCATGATCCAGCAGGTTGCCAGAGGCAGGCATGCTGTACTTTGATCTCCTGACCCAACACAGGCCTGGACCACAGCGCAGGAAGATACAGTCCTCCACCCTAAGGCGCATTTTGCACAGCCAGGGTTATGCACATACCACCAAAAGCCATGGGAACTACAACTGTACTGCCATATAATTGTGACACTACTGCTTCACTATTTTCTATCCCCTCCCTCCCAAAGTAGCAACATTTTAAGTGGAAATAGCATCAAACATTTTACTTTTTATGAAGGTACTATCAAGCACTACCCAACATGAAAATCTCACACTAAAGCTACAAGCAATTTACCAAATATTAGTTTATCTCCTACTCCTAGCTATCAGCCTCAAGAGATGACCCATCATGCTTCCCCAGGAGTTTGTAGCTTGCATTATCTTCAGAATTGATAAAAAAAATAATCACTTCACAAAAAACATATTACTCAACTTCCCTTTTAAATGCAAGCATCTTCCAGAGAGACAGGAAAATGTAGGTACAGGATCTGACAAGCCATAGAGATATTAAACACATAGTGCATTTAGAGAAATGCCAATTAAGTGACATTTTTACTGGAAAAATAGCACTGGCCTTATACTGAACTTTTGGCAGGAACCTGGAGCCTCATCACTTCATCCCCTGGCCCAACAGAAGCATGGAGCTTGGAAGGTTTGTGTTTAGCAGGAACGAGGGCAATACATAACAGCACTTTGTAAACCAATTAATCTCGAGCATAATTCCCATTTTTCAGACTGGGAGTGGGGAAGAGGTAGGTGCTTAGTGCCATCAGGAGGGTGACAACATGCAACAACACAAGCTCAGCCTCAGGCTCCATCCCAGGCACTCCACTCCAAAAGTCCTCAGCAGTGAGCTCTTCCAGTACATCAGATATTTCCATCAAGACAGGGATTGCTGCAGAGGCTTGCCTTTTTCAGTGGGAATTTCTAATTCAGCTTATCTCCAAAAGCAATAAGCAGTGCCTAGGCAGAGGGAGCTATACAGGGGTCAGGAGAACTGAGGTGGTGCTCAGTTGTAAGTCAGATAATCACAATCAGAGCACAGGGACTCTTCCCACTAACTTTCAGTCATATTCCAGCAGTGAACTCCCAGGATAAATCACTCGCCAAAATAAATAAAAAGGGTTAACATGCAATGCAACTGCTTCCTGTCTCTGAATACCAGGAGCATGAAAAATTGTCAAGCATCCTGACAGAAAAGAGGAAAGAAAACCCAAAGCCAGAGAATGCTGCATTTCTCCAAGATAGAGGTAGGAAACTGTTTTATGTTGTCAGCTATTTTAAGTCCTTCTACTTAAGATTTAATGGAGATTAAGACAGATTATTTTTGTGTCTGACCTGGTATATAACATCCTTTTATAAGACAGGGTGAAAAGAAAAATCCAAATTTTCCCAATTTTATTAAAAATCCAAAAACAAACACAACCCACAAACACCCGACAAAAATATCACTAATTTGAAGCCATTACTACTTTCAGCCAAAGCCCTATAAGGAATGGTATGGAGGGACAAAAAGTGATGCAGAGTGACTATATGAGTGAAACCAACCACCAAGTGTGGAACGTAGTGGAAAGCAGAAAGAAAGAGTTAAATATTAAAGAAATACCAAGAGGTTAAACATTAAACCTATTCCAACAGCTTCCCCTAAAGTTAATGACCTACATGTGGGTTTTATTCAAATGAAAGAAATTCCAAGTTTGAAACTGCGTTACAGAAAACCAAGCACACACATAGCAAACTGCTGGAGGGATTTTTTCAGCTGACCAGGTCAGTTCTAAAATCCTGATTTCATTTTTTAATTTTAAAGAAATATTTTTCCACTCACCCAGAAAGACTAAGCAGGATCTAGAACCAGAAGTGTGACTATACAGAAATTGGTGACCTCCAGAGGTAAATACAATGCAAAGGATCCTCCCCTTATTCACAAAGCCTGATATTTGAAAATAGGGCACTGTAGGAAGAAACTGAATGAGATTCATAGAAATTATAGATAAACCTATTAATATTTAATTATTACAATACTAATAGTACAATAATATTTCAATCTTAAAAATAGTTTTAAAATAATTCCAATTTATAATTTACGTAACAAGTCAACTCCAGTACTGGAATACATACTGAAGATTACATTTACTGCCAATCCTTAATAATCTGCTAATCACCCTGCAATTAAGATTTACAGGCATATTTCGGGGTTTCTGTTGTGCTTCATAACACTGGCTGCCTACCTACTATTTTTGATTCTCACAGAAATAATCATTTTCAAGCCAGCCATACCACCAAGTGTTTTCCTCTGCCGTAGCAAGATCTAGAAGCAAAAGCTCTTAAGCACCTCTATACACGGCACATCTTGAATTCAAACTGCACAGATGTTTATCACTACTCAAAAAAAGTAAACAGCTCTTATGCACTTACACATACCATAACAATACAAAGAGTACTTTTTAATCACCAGCAACACAATGCTCCTGACTTTCAAAACAGCACATGAAGTTTCACAGAGACCAATTCCAATGATGCTATTAGCTTTTTCAGATTCTTCCCTTCCTTCCAGCCTTTTTTAAGCTTTATTACTGCTGGTTGAGTTTACCTGGGCAGCCTGGTCAGAAGACCACGACCTCTGCCTAGAAAGGTGCCCTTCATACTGAACAGCAGCCTGTACTGACAGCAAAGGAGAATCTTTCTAGCTGCTGCTCACTCTCACCTTACACAAGGAGCTCAAATGACTTATTACAGTTTAACAAATACCAGTACACATTAAAAAGAGCAGGCTTACCAACTAGACTTCTACCTCTGCAAACCCAAGAGCAGATGCTATCTAACACTGAATGTTCAAACAGAAAGATAATGATGTATATCACGAGTACAATTATCAAAAAGGGAAATTTGATATTTGTGCACTTTTCAGCAAATCCTGCCTACCCGAGTTCTGGTAACATGCAGATTTATTATTTTGTTCACAGTATTAGCCTCTCTTTATTATCAGTTCATTATACAACACTCAGTATTTTAGAAGGTGGAAGGCAAACCCTGCTTTTAAGAGCTTCAAACTCTCCAACATTTCATGTGATCTGAGTCAATTGCAATAAAAGGCAAAAAAACAGAAAATTGAGGGGGCTTGGGGGGGGGAGGAAGGAGAAGGAAGGAGAGAGGTGTATTTTACCATCAATGAAACCATTAAGTTGCAAATCTGATGCAGTTTCCGCCTAGGGAGAGTGAATCTCCACCAACTACCAGTTACGTACCACACTGCCCACGGCAGGCTCCAGGCCAGGCTGCTGCACAGTCACTTCCTTCTCTTTCTCCAAGTCCAACTCCACAACAGTAATCCCAGCTACTACTATCTTTGTGCGAGGCCAAAATCCAGAACCATAAGTAGTGCAGAGTCACCTCAACACTCAATCCCACCTTACCATGCCCCAAAGCAGCATTTAGCACTGCTAAACATACATAGTACATTTATTTCCTTTAAGATGGTATGTATTGTAGCCCTAAGAGACATGGTTGAAAGCTTGATCATAAAATGCGAAGTCGTGACTGAAAGACAACTGCTTACTGAGAGCACTGACAACTCCCTCTGAAGAGCACACAAGCAGCTGCTGGCTGTGGTTTACTACTGCTTTTAGTAAAAAAAGGAAGCATTGATGAGGAGAAAGAAATGAGCAGAGATCTCTGATTGTTACCTGATGGGTTACCTGATTTACTGAAGCTCCAGTTCTGCCCTGCATACTCAAAATCCCATTAACTTATTTTACATGCAAATCTGTTTGCTTTAGCTGTTATTAAACAGTTTAACAGACAAATCATGGTATCCAACCTTCACAGGTTTGTAAACATTTCAGTTAAACAAATACAGAACCAAGCCCTATAATGCTAGTTGCATGATGGCTTGCCCTGTAAGCAAAGTATTTTATCAAGCTTAAGATAGCAAGGAATGACTAACAAAGAGCACTTACAGTTAAGTATAAAGCTAAAAGAGGAAGAAAATATTCCAAGACAAAGAAAAGGTTCTCTAACACTAGTTACAGGAAGACCAAGTTCTTAAAAAATACAGCTAAGATTTGGTTTGGGTGCATGCATCAGCCATATGCAAGCAGCTGATATTAAAGACAAAAATATATACATACACACAAGCATGAATGCATTGCACTGATTCAAAACTGGGGAAAAGTGAACAGAAAGAAAGACCTCTTCTTTTCTCTATCTGTGACATCCTCCAAGACATCTCCTGAAACAGTATCAAGCCACATCAGTTTGGGTTTTTTTTGCCAAGCACCAGAGTAAGGAATGCTACGCATGTGAGGAAATGCACTGACCAAATTTGTGTTACAGCAAGTCTCAGAAGATGATCAAATTATGATAGACATACGAAGATTTTAATTAGTGGCTTAGCAAACAGTAAGACCATGTTCTTCAAGCTGGAAGTACAACTTGACTCCTAAACCCTTTAATCTGGCAACTGTAAAATATGTTCTTAACTTACAGTACAGCTTACTGTATTGTGCATATTCTATAGGTAATAGGAAATATTACTCCATAACCCTTTAGGAGCATTAAAGTAAATCAGGGCCATAAGCTGACTTCAGGCAGCAAACCGCAGTTTAAGATTAGGAAGCAATTGCTACTAAGCAACCCTTGTGCCGTAAAGCAGAGGAGAGCATGAGAAATGTGTGACCACACAGAGCGTTGGAGTGGCAAACCATTATGTTATCTAGGAAGAGTCTCTGATAGCAGCTATTGCACAATCTTTGGATTTATTTAAGCTTTTCCTCTCATACATCTCGTTACTAATTCTGAGGTAGTGCATGCTGTCGTTGTGCTGCAATGTTTCAGATAAGTGGTAAGATATGGCTTCTAATCACAGGCTCTCATTTCATTTGAAGGAATAAATTAAGAAATTAGTAGAAATGATTAGTCACTTGCGCATAAGCAAGGGCTGGTTTTGCATTGATTTTGTACAGCTTCTTGAACTACAACTACATCATTCTATTCAATGACTAAAAAATATCAGTGAGTACAAGAACAACCCATCTACAGCTAAAAGAGAAAGCAAGATTTAAAGGCATTACCATGTCATCCATGAGAGACTTACTGTGTCAGTTATGCGAACATCAAAAGAGTTAAGAGGGAGTCAAAAGGATATGCAATTTATTAAACCCCTTCTGGTAAAAACCTCTTATTTGTGTAACAGGTTTTACCACACACTGATGGATTTTACCTAAGCCTTTGTACTTGAGAGTTGCAGAAAATGATTTTCAAAGTCCTCACTCAAAAGGCAGCAAGGTAGACAGAGAAGGTACTTCTCTTTCAAAGTACAGGTTTTACAGTTAGTACACAACATATATTGAATAGACATGCTAGCGGATTTTACCTAAGCCTTTGTACTTGAGAGTTGCAGAAAATGATTTTCAAAGTCCTCACTCAAAAGGCAGCAAGGTAGACAGAGAAGGTACTTCTCTTTCAAAGTACAGGTTTTACAGTTAGTACACAACATATATTGAATAGACATGCTAGCAGGCAGATCTTTAAGAGGTTACATGGGAACAGAACTCTTCTGCAAGGAATAATGTCCTATTAAGATGAATTTATAGCAAATGACCAAGTTATAACATTCTCTGTAGCACTTTGCCACTGGCTTTCTGAAAGAACAGCTTTAAATGAGTCCTCAAAAGTTTCGGACTGTTTCCCATAAGTATGAAAAGATTGAACCTATCTAGAAAGATTAAAGATGTACAAAAGTTATCTGTATTAGTCTATGAATAGATTCTAAAGTTATTAACATGAATACATTCAACCTTTTAAACAAAGGTCACTTATAAGCCATCGCAAGGTCCCCATACCTTGGGATTACAACAATGCAGTACTAACAGCATCAGTCAAGAAGAGATTTACCTGGGAATAAAGGATTAAAGTCTAATTAAATGTTTTCATAACGTGAAGTATGTTACAACAGGGCCAAGGCACATCCCGCTTCACAGGACTTGCCTTTCTAGACACTTTATGGACGAGAACTAAGGAAACATTATTCAGCTGAAAATTCAATAAATACTTTATTGAATGACATTATTATACCAGCATCCATTTTCAAAACTCAGCCCAATTAACTTCATGAAATTGAATTTCATGAAGATTTTACACCCTATGAAACACTGAGGTTCACAGACCTACCAGATAGTCATGTGAAAACAATTCAAAATGCCTCAAGAATACGTTTTCATAACCCAAACCAAGAAAGCAAGAGCAAGTTCTCTTCTATCCTGCTGTGCACTGGGCAATTTAATCAGGGTATTTTAAAATCCTCATAATCTATAAATCTTTTACTTTATATAGCTGAGATAAGCATTTGCAAATACTGTATCCACTTGTCAATGTTTTGTTAAAACTGAGTGCTACTGCAAATTCTTCTGTGAGGCTTAGCCAGAAGTGCTGCATGAAAAAAAAAAAAAAAACCCACTATTCTTTCTGCTACTGGCCTAGGTCCAAAGCAGTATAGCGAGACCAGAGCAGGCTTCTAGCCACAGCACCTCTGCAGCTGCACTGCATCCCCAGAACCAGGAGGGATGAAGGCACAGAGATACATCAGCAGGGCAGCTCGGATTGGGCTGTGCTTACTGCTTCAGGCCCTGCACCATAGCAAAGTTCACCATATATACACGTAGTGCTGTGACTGAGCTGATGTGCTGTCCTGGACCTCAGGAGGCACAGTGCAGAAACCTGAGAAACAAAAAGCCTTCTCCAAAACCTATGTGGCCTTCAACCAAAAGCAACCTGACTCAGCGTGCAAGCAACTCAAGGTTCCACTGCATGGGCACTATTACGCAATTTCTTCCTTGCTGCCCATGGTTACTCCACCCCCACCACCTTGGAAAAATAAATGCTGACTACACATAGCAAAAAAGCCATCTATTTGAAAGCAAGACACGTATATTCCTTGTGGATAGATTTGTCTGCTTCATCAAAAACAATGGGAAATATTTTTCTGACTAATTATGCATCTTCCTCACAGCTACTGTGGTTTCAGAGAAGATGCAGTATTTTGGCACCAACATACAAGTCCCTTGAGAGAGTCCCCTCAACTTCTGGAGACCTTTCCTCCAAGTACCAAGAGCTAAAAGCAATGTTTCTCAGCCTGCTGCAGCTATGTTGCACCAGAAAGCAAGCAACCAGAAATACTGTTGTGGCATTGAGGGGTCAGGGTATTAACACAGAGAAGCCCACGAGCCTACACCACGTTCCCTAGAGACACCAACATTATTTAACATGTCATTCACCGGCTCACAAAGTGCAGCGCTGCCCTTGCTGCGTGACACCGCACTGCACAGAAGAGCCCAGTAACAGAGTAACTTCCTGCAATGTGCTTCATGCTGCAGGGTCAGGAACAACAGAAGTTAAGTGAAAAAAAAGAAAACATTCACCTGCAGAGAGCGGGGAGCATGAGTACCACAGCAACTGATGGCGACAAAGATGTCCCCACTGAGGGGTCAAAGCTGCCCAGGAATCCTTCTCTTTCACACTGGCATCAAAAAACAGGTTGAAATACTGGCTGAATGAAGAATCAAAGAGGAAAAAAATAAAAAAAAAAAAAAAAAAAAAACACACAACAATCTGACTCTGCCTGATTTTAAACCAATTTTTAAACATCAGTGACAGATTCTCCTTTGATAAAATAACTCCAAAAAAGGGACTGGAAGAGCTTTGTTGTAGTCTTAATTTGCTGGTGCAACAAAAGCAGCAAAATACTTCTATGCTACCATCATACAAGCATGAATTTCGCCTTATGAACAAGCCTCAGGATCTGAGATGACATGAGTTTTAAGCTTAAACACATTTTACTGGGATTTTATTTGAACTTTGGTAATTGTTTGGAGGGATGCTTCATTTTCCACTACTAGCTTCAGCTTGGTACAAGCTCTCCCTGCTTACACCATCACATGACACCTACAAGCACTGAATGAATTTCTTTGTTCGGTTTCTGACTTCATCTTATAGCAAATAACTACAAGCCACACAAACAGAATCACAAGAGAAACTATAAGAGGTTTGCTTCTGCAATGGGAAACACAACTTTGAATAAAGTTAAAATACTTGATTTAATAGCATTTTGCTCTTAATCAGCTCAATTAAAATAACTGAATTGCTCAAGACTGTATGCAGCAACAACACTCACAACAACATTCAGCATCTTCAGGTTGGTTTTGAAATTTACAGGTAGGGTTTTTTTAAAGCTAATTATTGTCTTTGGCTTTCAGATGTGTTTCATAGCACCTGCTTTGAACTACCTCCGAGAAGAATTCAATTGTTAGATTAAGGGTAAGACTAATGTATGTAGCAACTTTACCACATACTTTATTCCTCAGGCACTGATTTTACAAGCAAAACCACATAAGAGTCAGAGGGAACAGAAATCGACTCACAAACCTCCTAGAAGTTGCAGACTACTCTCCAGTAAGGGGTAAGAAAGACGGGGTTTGCAGTACCCGTATAAAGATTTTTAAATACACAGAAACTTCCTGCCAGTTTCCACAACCAGTAGTTGACTACAACTAGATTACAACTTCAGAAAGGGTCTAAAGATAGGTCTGGAGACTTTCAAAGACAATCTGAGACTCAGGTACTATCTGTTAATTTACAAATATTTAAAGAGAGATATAAATCAGGAGTTGCAGAGGGTCAAGATAAAGATGATTCACAGCACAAGACTATGATTCACAGCTCAAGACTATGATTCATGGAGGATGATCTAGGTGTAATATCAAAACAAATCCACAATAAACCACCCAGATGTACATCAAGCACTGATTCTACATGTGCACACTGTGTCTGTTCCTACCCACTGAAATTGCACTTCCTAAGAAATGAGATCTTCCTCCAGTTCTGGAAAGCAACTAAAATTTTTTTAACACTATCACTACATAATAAAAAATATCTGATAGAGTTTTATAACAGAAACATGTTCTCTAAACTACAGCCCTGCTATAGGCTAATAAGTTATTTCACTAGTGAATAGTTTAATGCAAGATTGCCTGTTTCATAAAAACTGTAGTCTGAGATTAATTTGAAATACTCCAATCTTCTTGAGTATACTTTCATGAAAATAAGCTAACTGATAATAAACAAAAAAATTACCGAAGTATCACAAAGCAGATTACTTAAAGATTCATCATTATGAATGGTTAAAGAAATATGGCAGCTTTAAGTTAAACTCTTACAACAGGCATGCTGCACACAAGATTCCCAGCTCCTGAAAGAAAAATTTGCATCGTCATCAACTAGTCTTGGGTGGGTTTCCATGCAAGTCTTCACAAGATTTACCCCAAGAGTTCACATTTACAAACTTCCAGGCCCCACAAGCAATGGATGCCCCAATCATTAGAATGACCTATCTAGTCATGTTACAAAACCACACCTGAAATTTTCCACTTTAGCATTCTGGGAATAAAAACATGTAAACAAAGCTTCCCACAAGCCTTTCATGCTCCATTTCTTGTGAGAGACTTCTGTGCCCAGAGATCAAACATCATACATACCAACACACGCCTCTCAAAGTTCAGCCTCTTTGAACCCAGGGACAGAACATAACATTCTTCCACAAACCAGCAAGACTTAATCAAGGGTCTAAGTCACAAACAAATCTTTCTCAGTATTTACGGTATACTGGCATACAAGTTTTATTTAGACTACCACGACAATCTTCTCCAAGCTCACTCAGGTGTAAGAGGCTTAGTGGAGGAGAACCCTAGAAGAAAGCAGAAGAGATCAAGATCTTTTTTGCCGGCAAGGTATGGAGCAGCAGCAAGATTCCCATGGCCTGTAGCTCACTTCAAGGAATATCAGCATAGTAGGCTTCCTGTATGAAAAACTGACCCAACTCTTACACCACAAAGGCATTTGCAGCCAAAAAAACCTACAGCTTGCAAACAATTAACACCTTTTCAGCTACTGGCCTAAGGACCATCAGGAATAGACAAAAGCCTGATCATAGCATCATAGAATAGTTAGGGTTGGAAAGGACATTAAGGTCATCTAGTTCCAACCCCCCTGCCACGGGCAGGGACACCTCCCACTAAACCATGCCACCCAAGGATATGTCCAATCCAGCCTTGAACACCACCAGCGATGCAGCATTCACAACTCCCCTGGGCAATCCATTCCAGCGCCTCACCACCCTTACAGTGAAGAATTTCTTCCTCATATCCAATCTAAACTTCCCCTATTTTTTAAAAAAGTATTTGTTTCCAGTTTAGCCAAGCTACCTTGTCAGATCTTCACATAGAAGCCAAATTCCCTGATTATCAGTGTGCCATTACTGGAGGCAATGGTAATAGCAGCTTAAAAAGTTTGGACTGTCACTATAAAAATCCTTTCCTTTGGAAGAGCTGTGTGGCACTAGAAAAGGTTACCAGAGAGGATGAGGAACCACTGTTCAGGACGCGGATGGAAAGGAGCCACAGATAACTTGCTTTTATGTTGCCAAGAATCCTGTATCGAGTAGAAATTTGTACAAGACCTTCCAGAGACCCTTCAAGCCAACATTTCTGAGTCAGTCGACCCTTTCATTCTGCCAAGGGCGACCTCTGCAGAGGCAGCGCTACCTGCAGCACATGCTCTATTCTGAGTACTGCCAATGCCAGACCTCATCTGCAAGCTCACCACTGGCAGCGACCTTCTAGTCAAGAATGCTCTTGAGAAACATACTGCTACCAAAGTCCAAGTTTAACATCTCAGCACCTCCATGCTACTGAAAAAAAAAAAAAAAAAAAAAAAAAAAAAGAGTACTTTTCAGCACTTGTTTGCATTATGATAAATCAGCAGAACTGGCTTCCCAAGCAAATCTACAAAATAAACATCTAACTATTCACGTACAGCGTCTATATTCTCTAACTACTCCATTTTAAAAGCACAAAAGCACTACATCTTGCCTGAAACAAATACCTAGGAAACTACTATGACAGCTTCCTAACAGCTATTAAAGTGAGAAGGGAGAAACCAAGTTAAGTGCTCACTTGAAAAAAATAATTCATTACTGAATAACCAAGAGTATGAAAAGTTTTATGTATTTGGCACAATAACTCTGATGTTGTATTCTTATTCTTACATATATTTCACATTTCAACTTAAATAAAAATATTTAATCATAGAAACGTATCATAGATTATTAGAATGGTCTGGGTTGGAAAGGACCTTAAGTTCACTTAGTTCCAGCCCCCCTGCCATGGGCAAGGACACATCACATTAGACCATGTCACCCAAGGCTCTGTCCAACCTGGCCTTAATCACTGCCAGGGATGAAGCATTTACTACTTCTTTGGGCAACCTATGTCAGTGCATCACCACCCACACAGTAAAGAAATTCCTTCTTATATCTAAGCTGAACTTTCCCTGTTTCAGTTTAAACCCATCACCCTTTGTCCTATCACTACAGTCCCTGATGAAAAACCTCCCTCTGGCATCCTTGTAGGCCCCCTTCATATACTGGAAGGTTGCAGAGGACTCAGTAGAGGCTGAGGTCTCAACACAGCTTCTCTTCTCCAGGCTAAACAGCCCAAATTTTCTCAGCCTATCTTCATACGAGAGATGTTCCAGCCCCTGATCATCCTCATGGCCTCCTCTGGACTTGCTCTAACAGCCCCATGTCCTTCTTACATTGAGGACACCAGAACTGCAGCAAATACTCAAAGTGGGGTCTCATGAGAACAGAGCAGTGGGGCAGGATCACCTCCTTTAACCTGCTGGGACATGAGAGAACATTTTCCACAAAACGAAACAAATTAATGTTAACTAAATCTGCATTCTCAATCAGTTCATGGTCAGGTGTAGCCAAGAGGAGTTGTACAACTGCATTCAGATGAGTAGATTCCTCCTCCAAGCACTGCATGTTGCAGAAAGCACACCCCAGTATGCTGCTGAGTTTGTCAGCTGCAGTGGGCCCCTCAACTGTACTTCCTGCTTCATCTCAAAGCTGCACATCTACATGCCATATAAATTATTCTAATGTTTAGAGCAGTATTCTGGCCAGGAGTCCTGCTCCTAAGATAGGTTTCATTCAGAAAGATGTGCTTCTTTGTTCCCATTAACAGCGTATGCTAGAAAATACACGACTTTGCTCTGAATCAGAAAGCTTCTCATTTGAAACATGAAATTGGGAGGACAACAACGATGTCCCGAGAAGAAAATTAAGGGCACATAAGTAACAATATGCGAGTACCTGCCATGTTTTTTTTAATGGTAGTACTTCACTTCTGTTGAAACTTTTTACAATTCTTTTTTTAATCCTTTATTTTATGAATATTGTCTCTTGCCATTAAATTATAAAGCCTTATTTATCTGACTTATCATCAAAGCCTTATTCATCTGACTTATATCAAGTAACTTACAAATGAGGTGGAGGGGGGGCTCAGAGACAAATCAAATTTACCATATGTAACTGCATATGAATAAAAATCTTCCACTGAAACCTTGAATGTCATATTTTAATGTTTTAAGGTTGTAGGACAGCTACACACTCAATTCTTATGTGTAAGAAATATATAAAATAACTTCTTAGAGACTGGTGTTGATGGATGCATGGAAAAATTTCTATAATGGAATACAGTCTCAATTTAATTAACTCAGTCCTCCACCTTTTATGTTCACACTACTGTGTCCAGTTCTGGGCACCTTACTACAAGACATCTTGGTCCCAGAGAGGGTCTAGAGAAGGGCAATGGAGCTGAGAATGGGTCTGGAGCACAAGTCTGATGGGGAACAGAGGGAACTGGGAGGGTTTAGTCTGGAGAAGAAAGGGCTCAGGGGGGACCTTATTGCGCTCTGTAACTACCTGAAAGGAGGTTTTCATGAGATGGGCGTCAGTCTCTTCTTCCAAGTAACAAGCAACACGACAAGAGAAAATGGCCACAAGCTGCACCAGGGGAGGTTTAGGTTGGATATTAGGAACAATTTCTTCCCCAAGAGTGCAATCAGGCATTGGAACAGGCTGCCCAGGGCAGTGGTGGAGTCACCATCCCTGGAAGTGTTCACAAACTGTGCAGATGAGGCCCTCTGTGATGTGGTTTAGTGATGGCCCTAGCAGTGCTGGGGCAAAAACTGGACTTGATGACCTTTTCCAATCTAGGTGATTCTACGATTCTATTACTCTACCAGCTCCTCTTAAATACACAGAGGGAACCTTCCTAATTTTCTGTTCCATTTCTTAAAAAGGAAATTGTTTTACCAGAGTGTAATGGCTCATTTTCAACTCAGTTCAGAATCTGACCCAAGACTGCCCATTAACTCTCCCTTCAACAGTTAAAATGATCTTCACTCACTACTCATGTCACTTATTTTCCATGAAACTCAACCATCTATTCAGAGGAGTAAAGAACAGCACAGAGCAAGGAAGAATGCTATACCTGCTCCCTTATACAAAATTATGTTCATGACAATTGTGCTACTTCAGAGAAACAAATCACATTATAACTACTTTTTGCAACTCTGAAATTTATAATTTTGAAAAGTTATCTACATTGTCTTCCAACATCCTTAAATCATATGTGCTACCTACAGTTTGTAAAAACGCAAAATTTGGTGGTATTTTTTCCATTTACCATCATTACTTCTCAAAAGCCCAAATTGTAGCTACAATGACTGCCAACAAACTACAACAGCTAGTAGCCATTTGCCAAGCTGAAGTTGTCACACCAAAGTATAAAAACAACCCACTGTTCCATTACCACTTCCTTAGCAAGTCAGCTACCCACCACTCACACAGGCAAAGAGAGGACTCTCACAAAGCCCAGGTGACACTACCCTGCTCAGAACAAGGATGTACAGATTGTCTGACACCCTCTCCTCAAGCCCTGATTAGTTGCATAGGTTTCTCCATCCAAATTGTGCTTCCAAAAAAACCCACTGCTTACAGCACTCTAAGAATATAAAATACAAGAGGTGTTTACAAAGTACTCTACCATGACTCTCACCTATATACTTTAGACATACATGACTAAATAAGCACATAATTTTCTTTTATTGCTTCTGGCAAAGAGCTGCTGTTGATGGCAAATAGAGTGCAAAAGTCAAAAACAAAATGCAAGCATTTCAGGCCAAGTACTCATTTCCTCGTATTTCAACAAAAATATTTTCACAATGGCACGAAAGCCACCTGAAAGAGCCTAAGACTTCAGCATGAACTGATTAGTAGTTTTGGAAGAGCAGCCACTGCACTGGTGTTCAGCCTAGACTGATAACTGAAACAAAAGAACAAAAAAAAATGAAGTGTGAAGTAAAGGTTAATTGTACACTATGTTGTGTTGGTGTTATAAAACTAGCTCAGCTAAAATATGTAAGTGACCTTGTGTGAGAATTGCTTGGAGAAGCAGGCAGCTTCAGATGGGAGACACAACCAAGACAATTTCAGAATAAATATCTAGAAACTGGTTAAAGTATGGGATTATTCCCAAAACAAAAATACTTATTTCAAGGTGTTTGCTTTGGGGAAGGGGGAGACCTTCAAGAATGTCTACTATTAAAATTGCCCACTGCTGCTCACCCTGGTAACTCTGAAAGGCATGCTAAACAGGCTATCTTTTAATGATTTCTTATCATTCCAGAGCTTAAATACTCGTTTTAGTACTGACAAGTCATAAAAGATATAGATATTAAATGGTATCTTCTAAATACCACAACTTTATTGACATATTGCCAGAAAAGTTTGCGCTTAACCATTTTACATCTTTTAAAACCCACAGGGGAGGCATGGCACCAGTTATGCCATGCCCTTCCTTCAAAGGCAAGGAAGTTTTGACCAAAACTAAGGTAACATTCACAGAAAGCACAGCACACTCCAGAGGCATCCCAGACAAAATACTCACAGGGAGGTCCCTCACACTAGCGCCTTCAAATTCGCACCCAGGTGATAAAACGTTTACTAAGGACCCACAACAAAGTGGGGGCTGCTCGACTTAACATCACTTCGGAGCGACTGTCGGCGACAGCCCCTCATGGCGATACCAAAGCCAAGTGACCACGCAAAAGGGGCGCGGCGCATCTCCGGACTAAGGTGAAGCCGCAGCCGGTGTCCCCACACACCGCCCCCCGCCAGCTCCTTGAGACCGCCAGGTAACGCGCGCGCGCCAACGGCTCCCGTCACTGCCATCAACTTCCTCAAGGCGCAGAGCGGGCACTCCTGCACCCCCCCGGCGCCTCTCCCCGCTGCGGCACCGGAGGGCGGCCGGCCAAAGAGACCGCCTGACTGCTGCTCTCCCCGCACAGGTGCCGCGCAGGTACGATGAAACCCCCTACCAGCGGCTGTCGCGTAGCCCGCCAGCCCCACCCCCTCCCCCTCAGCAGCAGCCCAAGCTCACCTCAAGGGAAGGCGCTTTTTCTGGTGCCCCTCAGCAGCCCCGCAAGGACACGGACCTTCCCTTCCCGCACTCCCAGTTCACGCCGTCCCCTTGCTCAGGGATACCGCATCGCCACGGCCTCCCGCTCCCCCGCGGCTTCTTTTTGATCAGTTTAGAGCTCTTCCCGCTCCCCTCCTCCTCCCTGCTATTGCTCTCCCTCCTCCCCCCCCCCCCCCCCCACACACACCCCCTTTCTTTCCTCCAGACCCTCAGCCACGGGGTGATGCAAGGCTCCTCGGGCTTCCTCTTGCGTTACGGGAGGGAAGAAAGGAGGAAGGAAAGAAAGGAGAAAAGGGGAAACTCAACAAAGCAGCAAGGTGAAACGAGAGCCGACCTCCATCCCGCACGGAGAGGGACGCTCCGTCCCCCGCCCGCGTTGCCACTTCAGAGCGTGGTGCCGGAGCCGGGACCCCCAGACCCTCCTTCCTGCCCCCGAGGGATACTCCCCGCCTCCCTCACCGCTCTCCCTTCAACGCCGTTTCTCCGCGCCGCTGCCTTTGGTAACGAGCCGAAGACCGGAGCGAGCCGCTCGCCTGCGCTCGGATCTCTGCTTGCCGCGCTTTTCCTTCAGTCGAAGGGCTGCGTAACTCCGTCTGGCCCGGCCCGAGGCCCTGCTTCTTCCGAAGCCCCTCCGCTGCGGCGCCGGGCCCGCCTGTCGCCTCCGCCCGGGCTCTGCTACACCTGCTGCGGGGCTGGGCCGAGGAGAGGGCACCCTCGCTCCGTCCTCCCTCAACTTCTCATCACTTTGCCCCCGCCCCTCTCCGCTGCGCTGCCGTCCCTGCACCCCGCCGCCCGCATACACCGGCACTGCTGTTGTTCCCCCTCAGCAGCGATGCTGCCCCAGGGTCCCTCCGCTAGATGAGGAAAGGCTCCTCTGGCCCCTTCTCCCTCGCCGGCGCGGACTGCTGCCGTCCTGGTCTCCAGGCGCCCTCCAGCCCCACGCACCGCCCCAGCTCCCAGGACGGTGAGGAGCTCCTAGCGGGGCAGGTTCCTTGTGCCCGCCTCTGTCCGCGCTCCGCCAATTAGCCCGGGCCCGGCCGCGGGAGGCTCCGCCAGAGGGGCAGGCCCTGGCTCCGTGGGAGAGGCCGTGGGTAGCGCGGTGGCCGCTCCCTATTGCCGGTTTTCCGCCTGGCTTCGTAGGCTGCTTCCGTGGTCTACAATAGCCGAGCACGCTGTCATTCGTGTCTTGAGATGCGCTCTGAAAAGCGCGGAGGGTTTACGAGGGGCAAGCTGGAACCCTGGGTAAATCGTAATCTTAGCTTGTCGTAACCGAGTATCTTGACAGAATCGTGACCTAATGTTGGTCCTCCTTTTTCATTTTCAGTTGGTTTTGGTTAAAAGCAAAACATACAACGATAAAAGCTTCCTAAGCCTTTTGTCCACCACATCCCTTTCGTTAGGCCTAAGTGCAGTCTAATTAGTGTTGGGTACTTGAGTGATACACCATACTTTATTTCCTCCTGCAGGAAACGGTGCTTGGTGAAGGTTGACTTAAAGGGATGTAATGCTCCTGTATTTCCAGACCTCTGTGATCCTGGGAAAGACCTACAGTAGCCTTCTAAGCCATTCGCTGAGGAAACTCAGATACTAACGGTAATTCTTCAATTAGTTTTGTGTGTGTGGTTTGGATGTGGGGTGGGTTTGGTGTTTTGTTGTGTCCGTCCCCCCCGTCCCCCCCCCCCCCCCGTTGTTATATAATAAGAGTGTAATTTCATAGCTGGCAGATTATTAATAAAGTTATCTGAAAGAACAAGATTTGTTCCACTGTCTGCCACACACTTTTTAAAATCAAAAATTTTGTGCTGCTTGTTTTAAGTTATAAGTTCAAAAGTGTTTTATGGGCATACCAAGGTAAATGCGTCTTTCATTGAACTTTAAGGAAAAAGAAGGTTCGGATAGCCTTACTGGTTTGACAGGTCATGTTACTCCTTCAATAAAAGTGAAAGTTTAGGCTTCATCAGACAAAACAAGAAAGTTAATGAAATTTGAATAGTAAGTTAATGAAATGAATGATAAAAAAACTGAATGTAAGCTTTAAATTAATCTCCATTCTAGTAAAGATGGCTTGAAAAAATATGAAACTTTCATTCAAGCTAATCAAATTTATTTGGAATATAGAGCTTCTCATGATATTCATTATAGAGCCTTTTAAAAGCTCTTCTGTTTCTTGCATATAAAACAAATCATTAAAGTTCCTCAAATCGTGTACCGTGTTTGAGATCTAGTTAACATTGAATGAGGTGTTAGGGTTTAGGGGGTGATACTCAAATCCCACAAAGTAATAGTGGCCTCTGGCTTTGAGGTAAGTTTTAAGCTTCTAAAAATGATGTTCTGAACTGAAATGTCCCAGAATCAAGCATGCAGTACCACTGTTGTGTTGAAAGTTTTAGTTACTTCCAGGCAAAGGAAATTTTAAACTGTAATGCCAACTGAAGACAATAAGTTGAATAAATTTGGCTCATTTGCATATCTAAAGTACCTGCTGGTAACTGTTAAAATTTAATTTGTTATAACAAATAAACCAGAGCCATTCTTAGGTTCACAGTGAACTTAAGTCTAACTTGAACCAAATGTAGATTTTGTTCACATTTCTCTGAGATATGTTGGAATCCCCTCCATATTTATGAGGATTGTTTTTTTTCTTGGATAGCAGCTTTAGTAGAGCTGTTCTTACTGTGGAAGTAGCAATGCTGAAAAGTAGCAACTGGTGCAGTGACCTGGGGAATTTTTATTAAAATTACTTTGAAGACCTTGGTAAAAAATTGATTTGAGAGTTTTCATGGAATTTTGTACTTAAAAATGTGTCATGGTGAGACATTTTCATACAGTGGTAGTATTTTAAATTTAATTACTATATACTATTTAATAGCAATGCAGGAGAGATTGATACTTCCAGGAGCTTTTTTATTCATCCCCACACCTTCTGCCTCTCTAGTCAGCAAGTGAAAGTTACCATATTTTATTAATGTTTTTCTTTCTCGGTTTCCTGTCTTCAGCAGGCTGGCATGGGTCAAATCATTTTATTGAAAATGAGTGTATTCAAAGTTGGTGATTGCATTGCAGCGTGATGCAGCAATCTTTCTTTGGTGCAAATATTTCAACTCAAAGTACATGGTATTGTACTGCCTTGGCTGTTATGGTTACATGCTACATTGCAAAATTGTTTGTATTTCAAACTCCGGATATGCATATAAATTTGTATTTAAAAATTTTGGTTTTCTTTCAAAGGCGATCTTATTTTCATTTGAGGGTAATACTGATATATATGGTATCTAATGTTACCATAGCACCTGTTCTCTGAGAGACTGACTTTTGGATTGGACAAGTATCTTCAAACGTGAACACTTAGTATAATCTCAGTTTACTATTTCCTGAGCTAATCCTGTAAGGATTTTTTTTTTTCTTTGACTAGTCCAGCAAAAGCAACTTCAAATAGTGACTATACTTGGATATCTCTTCAGTGGTTTCCTGGTACAGAAGAATCCAGATGTACTAGATGTTGATTGTCTTTCCTTCAGTGTAAATTTTGATATGGAGATAAAGCTCAGTTGGGGTGAAACCTTCAAACATTCCCTATCATAATAATTTGCCAAAGTAATTGAAACCAGAATTATTAACTTGTGTGATGTAGTTATTAGTTTGTAATACAAAGTTTCAGCTTTCCACAATTTAACATCTCTCAGAAATACTAGGCACTCCTGTAGACGCAAATTACAGTGTCTTGGCAGATAAAGTAGTATTTACTCTGGAATTTCAGTGTCTTGTACATGACAGCTCCAATCTTTTATTGCCTTTTTATTTCGATAAACAATATAGTGATGTTCTTATATTTCATCATTGAAGAGAAGCAAGTAACCTGTAGATTGTTTTCAGAGCAAAAAGTGTGCTTAATGCACACCTCATTTGGGGTTTTTTTCTGTGTTTAAGTCTTTGTTCTATTTGTTACTTACATACTTACAGCTATCAGCAGTAAATATTAGGTATTGATTATTAATTAAGCTCTTATTATAAATCTAAGGTAGAAGGTATATAGCACAATACTGAAACATGGAATTTTTGTACTCCTGTAAATTCCAAAACATAACACAGGAATTCTGCATTGCAAAAATTCCAGAATCTTGGAATTCAAAATTGTGATACAGAAATTATGTTAAAGTAAAATAATAAAAAGTCACAAAATGCTATAAATATGATGCATTTTTAAATTTTATTAACATTTTACAGGGCTAATAAACATTTCAAAAGTGTTTTTTAATAACCTGTTACTATTGTCCAAAGAGGCACCTTCATATTATTTTTCTAGAGAGGAATTTATTTCATTTGCTTTTAAGTTGGATGCCAATGTCATTGAAGTTATTTTTACTAAGGAACAAGAAATGCATCTTGACATGAATTGTTTCTCTGAGAGTTTTAGAACTTGATTCTGTTGGATAAAGGCAAAATTGCAGCAGCTGCAGAGCACTGTTTCCTGTTGTACTTTCTTCCCAGTAAAGTTTTTATCATACTCATAAGAATCTAGAAATATTACATTGTTAATTACAGATTTATGTTCCTTCAAATTTGGTTAATTGGACTGAACAATGTGTGTAAGTTAGATTGACATTTCTGTCCCTTGTGCTTTACTCCTGGTTTGTTCGGGTCTGTTGGCAAAAGAGAGCAAAATTTCTCCAGTAAATTTCTAGATCATGATTATTCACATACAGTTCCTTAAGTGGCTTTTTTTTCCCTACTGTCTTGACTGTTTTGACTATATGTGCATATACTTCAAGACTAGAAGCATAACCTTCCTTGTAACTCATCTAAGATAGTGTTAGCTCATTTTGCTTGTTAATTGGTATGAGGTCATAAGCATCCAAGCTAACTTATTTAAATAAGGTTTTTAGTTCTGTTTACTTACCAGCATGCCAGATGGAGCTAATAATTTGCAATGTATTCCCTAATTTAACTGCAGTGTTACCAAGCGGCCGTCTCTTCTGGATCTGCTTGCCACATCTTGTAACCTTGTTCACAGATCCCCATAAACACAAGAAAGGTGTACCTCCATATATTAACAAGAAGAAAACAAAAAAAAGAGTCTCTAGATGTTCCACCTACAATCTCATTTACAGGACTATATTTAAATTGGTAAAAAACTGACAAGAAATCCCTCAATTTATGAGTTTGTATACTCTATAGTAGTGAGCTCTCAGCACAAGAAATACCATATGGACAAAGTTCCCCTAGGCCACTATTCAGCTTCTGACATTGGGAAAAGAAATTACTGTTCAGAGACAATGCAGCCACTTCCTATAATCAGTTCCCCTATACTCACCCAAAATGTGTAGTTACTGTATTTGGGTAGTTACAGGATAAAGCCCTACCTTTAGTGATGACTTGTTGCCCACAAAGCTGCTCACTCCCTCTTGACTCTGCTGCTGGAAAAGCCTGCCTCTGTAATTTCTGTGGTAATAAAAGAAATCAAGGTCAGCTGCTTTTCTGAAAGAGCTTGGAAAATTCGGCTCTGGAAAATTAATCTATGTTTGAGCATTTTAAAGTCTTAAGATAGTATAGATGTTAGGTTGACTGTAATAAGCATGCAAGAAGTGCTAGGTGTGGTATAGATATTTATTGATTGAGTAAGGGTTTATGTTACCTTTTCTGGTGGCTTTTTGCTAATTTGTTTGTTCTATCTTAGCTATGATTCCCTGAAGTCAGTTCCGAAGTTGTGCAAGTCTCTGTATTGTTCTCCAGTTCTAATGCCATTCTTCTGGTGTTGCGCATTTGGTCTCTTCTTGAATTGTGTAATAACCACTTCCTTGTCATGCTGTTGACAATAAATGTAGAACTAGTAAGGTGAATATTTCTGTTCACATCTTGACAAAAATGTTTTCAATTTCAGTGGAAAGGTCACTAAGTATATAAAAAATCTGCACCTGAAAACCCATGCACAAGGTTGTATTTAGTATTATTGTTTCCACCCATAAACCGCTCTTTTCAGTTATGTTTTCTTTAATACTTTGGGGGTTGAAATTAGAACTGAAAAGACATTGCTATAATTCAGATGGAGGTTCAACTGCCACATTATTGTTACGTCTCTAACCAACCTGAGTTGTATGAACTCACAAACCATCTGTGTGGATTTAACTTGATTAAAAGATTATGGGTTTAGTTACAATTAATTTTTTTTCATCCGCAAGTGTAATCTAATTTTTGCTGGTTTCTAAATAGTGTACAAACAATGCCATTCATAGCTATCCTTATCCCTCATAAAAGAAGATAAGGCTACAGTTCTATCTTCTCAAGATTGAAGAAGACAATATGTAACAGATATTGGTGATAGTCTTTTGTCATTTTAAAGTATCGAAAGTCAATTACCTGATATAGCTGCTTAATTTGGTTAGTTTGTTAGACATGAAGAAGCAATTACAAAATGCCTCTACAGTAAAGTCTCATTTAAGAAGTAAAAAAGAAATATCTTTTAAATACTTAGCAAAGCTTGGGGCTAATACTAGTTTTATACCTAACCAATGCAAGATTCTTTATGAGAACCAACCAGCGCTCTTCTGGTCCATTTTATCTACATGTTGTAACAAATACTGAGTTCAAAATCTGACTGCAGAGAGTAAATTCAACCAGATGCCTGAATGTACTTTGTTTTTATATTTCCTTGATAAGGGACGTTAGGAATTACTGATTAGCCTTGCAGATACAGTTATAACTTAAATCATACATAATGATAAACTGTGGTTTGTGTAATTTTCCTGTATAAGCAGAAAGGTTAGTAGTGTGTGACCATAAATAAGGTCATTAATAGTGCTCGGATACTCTACTAAAACACATTGGTGTTTGACTGAAAGGGGGGGAGAGAACAAAGTAAAGGAATGTGTTACTCCAACAGTATCTTATTATATTTGGTTCTTGCAACATTTCTCATTAATAAGTGAGGTCTTAACCACAGCTAAAAAAAAACAAAACGCCAAACCCAGAAAGCTCTGTGCATTATGTTTGTTCTTCTTACTTCATCTGAAAGGCAAGAGTAATAAATAGAGCTAACATATAGAACCTCAATAGGGACTCAAGGAAGTAGTTAATTGAACTGAGATCTAGCTGGCCATTAGATACTGGTGTCATTGACAGGGGTGTGGGGAGTGTATATGTCCCTGTGTGTTCAGTTCTCTGTTTTACAAATGGTTATTAAGAGTATTCATAACCTTAATTGTAGAGTGGCAAAAGCTTGACAAAACAGTTACGAATCTCTTTTAAAGGGAGTTCCTTGTTTCCTCTGTTTCATGTAGGTGGGTAGTTTTCCTTTTTTCTTCTTTCTTTTTGGTGGGGTTTTGGCTTTTTTTTTTTACCTCCTCCTCTTGTCAGAGATAAGGTAAGATGAATAGGCCATTTAAGCTCAGTGTTGTGTCTTTGTAGTCAAGAGGACACTAAGCAGTAATCTGAAAACATTTGCTAAGCAGCATTAAGAGTCTGCAGAAAACAATTCATGTCCATCCTTCCTTCAATGTCTGAAGGTGTGTTTTCTGTCTCCTTGGGTGGTGCTCTAGATGCATGTTTATAGGCTTTGGTAAACTAATAATGTCTATAATCTTTTGTGAATTTTCCATTTGTCATTAAAGTACTCCGTTTTTAAGATGAGCTTGGTAAGTCTATGAAAGACATTGTAGAACAGAGTTCCTGTAATAGTAGGATAGCAGATTCAACCCCAAAGGAAGTCCCTTTGAATCCTAAATTGCTGGTTAGAGACTTGTAGGACCTGAGAGAGGAGGAGAGGGGAACTAAAAAAAACCAAACAAACCCACACCCAAAAAACCCAAAAACCCCCAAACAAACCCCACAGGGCTCTTTAGCCTTCTTTTTAGGACATTTGTAAGGGATACAGGGCAAAGATCCTGAAATCAAGCTCCACTGCTAGGTGACTGTTCAGTGTAAACACATTGCTTTGCTTGTATGCAGAGCTAGGGGAGGTAGGGGAGGTAATCTCCAGCAACTGATATGAAACAGCAGCCCAACAGCATGATTAATCAAAACCGGTAAACTAATTAAAGTATGGCCACTGATGGAAGTCCATAGAGCATGGAGAGAATATGGTGTTCAGAAGTGTTGAGCCTATCTCAACAACTCTGCAGCACTTTGGTATGTCAGTAAGTTCTAGTATTAAATTCCTTTTGACAGCTAGCTTCACTAGCAATGCCTGTTAATCTTATTATAACTTTTGCGTTGGGTGTGATGGGAAGCACGCCAAAATTGCTCTATGTACCTACCACATACCAAGGAGTTGTTTCCCCCTGTTCAGATAGCCACCACCACATCCTCATGCCAGATACTCTAAACAAGTTCCTCATTTGTGTATCTTCATGTTTCATTCTGCAAACATGATGATACATTTTTAAAATGTAATACTGAAATCACCACCATCCACCATTTTAAAAATGGGAGGACATGCTTGTGTTTCATTTGGGGAAGTAATCTTTCCAGCAAGTTATTTCCTTTTGTTCTTCCGCTTCTACAGTGATGGGTATCTTCACAGAATTTCCTTGTCCTTATTTCATCTGTGTGCATGCCTATATATCTTGGGAACTATTTGCCATCTTTCTTGCTTTTAAATAGCCCTGGTAATAGCAACATGCTGTTAAACTCCCTCCTAAATACTGCAGAAGCCTTTTTTCTCATCTTTCACCAAACATCAGTTTCTTTGTGCTCAAGACATCATAATGTGTGCCTCTTCTTCCACTCACATCTAAGAAATGCATTCATACTTTGCAATTCCGCCATCAAAAACTGTTCTAGAGACCACTGTAGGTACTAGAAATCAGTTGGTGTTCTTTTCTGCACCACTGGCATACTTACTATTTTTATTTCAGGACAAAGGTCTCAAATGAGTAATCGCACATATATTTGTCCATGGATTTTTAATTAACATCACATGCACTAACCTTTGAACATTTCATGCATTTAATCTTGTTGATGTAATTCTGAACAGCATGTCTGAAGGCTGTAAAATAGTCTTATTTTAATGAAGACTATTAAATAGAACAAGGTAGTAATTTTTAAACAAGTATAATGTATCACTGACACTGATATTTTATACAAACTGTAGAAAATTGATTTTAAACAATTGCAGAAAATAACTAATATTTTGCGTTTTGGGTATGTGTTGTTTCTCCTTTTCAAAAAAGTGTTGTCTGTCTTGTGTTAATTCTCTCAGTTTATTTTCTTTCAATTGTCTTTCCATTAATACATTCCCAAATGTTGTTGTCTAGATATGGAGCAGTATAGTTTGTACCTATGGCCTATGGAGAGTTTCATAAATCACTTAATAAGCATGACTCTATATTTCCTCCACTGATCAATAGTTAAGGTTTTCTTCAAATGGCAGTTGTTTTCCTATAACTTTACAGTTATACACTGTTGTAATCACATTATCAACAATCCTAGCCAGAGGCTGTGGCTAAGTTACCTTCGTTTTTTCTTTTGGTAAACTGCTAGAGCAATGCAGTTTGTATCTTTTTTTTGTCATCTCAAGAAGTCACAAGCATACATTTTCTGTTCTTTCCTTAGAGAATAAGATGATCTAGATGTATTAATTTGAATTCACTGAAGGCTTACATTTTCAATATGACGTCTTTCAAGACCTAGAACCCAGATCTGAGCACTTTTGTTTTGCTTGGAATGAAAAGAGTAACAAGAGAAGAATTCATTTTCCACCCCATACAAGCATCTCTGCTTGGAAACAGTCTGTTATTATGTAACCCCTTCTGTGCTTATGAACTACCAGGGAAACCAAAATTGGACAGGGCTAGTAGCATGGTGTCATGGTTTAAGCCTCTCAGCCACGCAGTTGTGCTCACTCACTCCCCCCTCTTTCTTCCCCCTGCTCCTGGAGGGATGGGAAGGAGAATCAAAAGAATGCAACTCCCTCAGGTTGAGATAAGAACAGTTTAGTAACTAAAGTATAACACAAAACCACTACTGCTACCACCAATAATAATAATGACAAGGCAAATATAAGGAAAGAATACAATCGCTCACCACCAATACCCAGCTTGACCAAGCAGTGCACCACCCACCCTTCCGGGTCTCTGCTCTCTGTTTTACATCCTGGGCATGACGTGCTGTGGCATGGAGTACCTCTTTGGTCAGTTTGGGTCAGGTGTCCTGTCTCTCCTTCGTCCCGGCTTCCCCTCCTCCCTGGCAGAGCATGAGACTCACAAAGTCCTTGGTCAAACCAAAACATTACCAAGCAGTAACTGAAAACACTTGTATTATCAGTGCTGTTCTCAGGCCAAAAGTCAAAAACACTGCACTGCACCAGCTACCAAGGAGGAGAAAAATGACTGCTACTCCTGACCCCATGACACATAGATAGGTGCTTGCCAACAGAGACGTGTTGGCCCTAAGTAATGATGCGGGGGAGAGCAGCCACACCATTTCTCAGTACAGAAATTTTCTTGCTCCTCTGCCCTGCATTGATGCTATATAGTGCTACGTTTCCTGTGGTTTCCATCTCATATGAATGCTCTTATTTTGCAGGACCTTGTCCTTTAGTGAACCTTCAGTGATTTAATTGAAGCTATTAAGTGTCTCTTGCAGTGTACATTTATATTAAAGCCCTCTTGGGAACCTTGAATGATATATTGAATGTTTTGTTAAGGGAAATTGAATCTACTTAGTTTCATTCCAAGACTGTTAAATATATGCAAGAGGATCATGATGTTTGGAGCAGTGACCTGTTATGCTTTCATTTGTCCCATTATCTTGTTAATCTAGTATGAATGACTGAGCAGTAGCCAATCAAAAGTGTATGTTTAGGGAAGAACAATCTGTCATTATTCAAATCTCTCCTTTTACCCTATAGTTTTACCAGCAATTTTGAAAGGTTGGTTCTTTTATTGGTAAGGTATAGCAAAGCTGGATCACTTTGCAGATAATGTAATTTTTCCTTTCTCTGTGGTGAGAGTTGTTCTGGGTTTGCTTTCAATTTTTTTTTTTTTTTTTTTTTTTTTTAGCCTTATACATGATTATAAACTGAGATTTTTGGGTTTGTGTGGTGTGAATGGAGAAATATACCAAAATCCATTACAGAGCTGTCAGATCTGGATTTGAGTATTTCGAAGTCTTATTGCAGAGGAGGTGGTTTGAGGGATCGAATTAAAAAAAAAAAAATGACAAAAGACAGAATTGGTGATTGCTACGAATGGATTCATTAGGATTAGGCATTGCTAGTAGCAGGGCATGACCAGAAGTGGAGGTGAGCCAAATGGAAAGAGTGAACTGGAATTATTGTGTGGTGGGCAAATGGTCACAGAAATCACTGTATACATGTTAACAGGCTTGGGCTTTCATGGATCTAAGTCACAGAGAAGCAGGTAACTATTTTGGGGTTGGGTTTTTTTTAACTCCACAGTAATTTATTTGTGGACAAGATACGAGTAAAAAAAAAAAATTACAAATATTGTAAGGGAGGAGTCATGGAAACCATTGAGTTGCATTTCTCTAGAGTAGAGGGAGAAGATTATTGGCAGAAGGGGGATGTGTCATTTGCTTTTCAGCCAGTGCTTTGAATAATGAAATATTTATTCCATGGGAGAAGAAAAGCTGAAACAATAGAGCTGTGTTTATAGAAAAATGGTCATTTGTCCAGACTCTGATTTCTGGTTCATCAGTACCTCTTTGTGAGAGGTACTTCCCTCAAATATGCCATTGTTTCGAATGGAATGCATCCGGGGATTATAGTGCAAGGAGTCTCAGTTGAACAGGCTTAAACAAACAGTAAGGCAGTGCAAAGGCTGAAATTAAAATGTGTATATTTCTTCTGTGCCATGTTCCATTCATTACCTGATTAAAGCACTAGACAAAGCAATATGACTTGAAGCTTCCAACCAGCTGAGTTCTATATATGCATAGCCATGTTAGATATTTTTTAAAACCTGATGCCATATCATTCCAAAAGCAGTTGCCATGCTTTTCATACTGTTGGTATGATGAGGTTCTAAATGATGAAAATAACCAGCAAATCTCTCTTAACTGTTCACAAGGACAAATGTCAGCTTTTTCCTCTATTTTCCAAGACTGCTCAGCACGGTGTTCCAGTGTTAGACAGAATATGACAGGTGGTAACTGAGATGGCTTGGGGTCACTTTCAGTGGAATACATCCGCTTGTTGAGAGACTGCACTAGTTTATTTTCTTCTCTCCATGCCCTGGTATTGTTTGTTGGAAGCAATTAAGAACTAGGAATATTTATTAATACTTTGTGGTTGGTCAGGTCCCTGTTGTGATGACAGTGTGTGTTAAGGCTTCCTTTCTCTGTTACAGAACCCCATTGTGGCCGCATTGAGGCCTCGTCATAGCAGAAACTTAGGTTTAGTAGTTTAATTGTGTGTGGGATGTGCATCTAGTTTGATCTGTTGTACTTTTTTCTCTCCATAGTAGCATGTTGACCTTGGCTGGTATTTAGACTTCTGCTGTTTGATTCTTTTTGAAAGCACCACCTAGTGGTAAAAACTCTCAAGAAGATAAAGGAGTTAGGGTTCTGTGTCTGCTTCAGTACTTGGTTTTTGTGGTGAATGTGTCTGTTCTTGTTTTTCTTTGCTGAAAATAATGCTCGGGAGCATTTCCTCAGATTGCTCTCCAGCCTAGTTCACACTTGGAAACTAACTGGCTACATCTCTGTGTTGCCTTTTTGATTTGGATTTTTTTTGTCAAATATAATGAACACTAAGAAGTGATCTATGATTCTATGTAAAATGATTGCTGTATTATAGTCAGATAAGCAGGTGGTTCTGTACCAGTGGAACCATGTGTCTGCTGTAGAGGCAGGTTAGTATGCAGTAAGGCTAGACAGAGGAGAGCTTCTGTTTTGTCAACTTTTCGGATTTTTTGAGTGATTTAGGTTTATTTTTCGTACAATGAAATAGTAAATAGGACACAAGGATATTGTGATCTCCACATCTCGGATGGATTTCAAGGAACAATCTGTGCACAGTTGAGAAGCAGGATGTGAAACAAGGACAAGCATGAGAGTTCAGGAGAGATGGCTTCTGCTACCTATTGTGAAAGCAACAAGTTCTATAGGATAGAAGGATAGAAATAACCAAGAACCAGGAAGTAAGGAACTATGTGAATAATAAATTATGGAATATATGAGTGTGAAGTCAGGACATTAAAAGCAGCTGAATAGAAGGGTGCTTGTGTGTGGAGAGTTCATAGAGAAGCCAGGACAAGCCATCAAATAATTTTTCATATTGTATCCATATGATAGCCTGGTTTCAATAGTATTAACATCATCACATCTGCACAAATAATTTATTTATTCTGGTTACTGAACAAAACTCAAATGCATGCAGCCCAATGAAATGAGCAATATTATTTTTTTGTTACTTAAATACAAAAAATTAGGGGTTCTTAACAAAAAAAAAAAAAAAAAGGAAATGTTTATGAACAGCTAAATTTCATTCTCACTAACAACCACAGTGATGAACAGATGGTGTTACACCTTGCTGTCTTGCCTGGATCAAGTACTTCCTCTGACTAATGGTGGAGGAAAATCTCTCTCTCCCTCCCAGGATAACATTACCTTCTCATTGTCACCATATTATGGAGTACCAGAAGTTCATTAAAAATATCAAGGAAAAAGTGTCTTCTGATGACCAGCAAGTATGCCAATACATAAGCGCAACATCTGAACAGATAAATCATGACAGGCTTGTCCTACAGTATGGTATGAGCTGCTTATTTTAGCATTTGGAGAGGAAAATATGAGCTTGAGCTTCTTTAAATAGAAAGGGGCTTTAAGTCCTGTCTATTTTGGTTTTGTACTCTGCATACAATGCGTTTAAAATGTAGGAGCCAACACTCTTCAGTTTAATGCTTAACTATCTCTGCTCTTTGTTACATGGTACGACACGAAGATCATAGAATCATAGAATAGTTAAGGTTGGAAAGGACCTTAAGATCATCTAGTTCCAACCCCCCTGCCAGGGGCAGGGACACCTCCCACTAAACCATGCCACCCAAGGCTCTGTCCAATCCAGCCTTGAACACCGCCAGCAATGGAGCATTCACAACTTCCCTGGGTAACCCATTCCAGTGCCTCACCACCCTTACAGTAAAGAATTTCTTCCTCATATCCAATCTAAACTTCCCCTGTTTAAGTTTTAACTTGTTACCCCTTGTCCTTTCACTACAGTTCCTCATGAAGAGTCCCTCCCCAGCATCCCTTTAGGCCCCCTTCAGATACTGGAAGGCTACTATGAGGTCTCCACGCAGCCTTCTCTTCTCCAGGCTGAACAGCCCCAACTTTCTTATCCTATCTTCGTACGGGAAGTGCTGCAGTCCCCTGATCATCCTCGTGGCCCTCCTTTGGACTTGTTCCAACAGTTCCATGTCCTTTTGATGTTGAGGACACCAGAACTGCGCACAATACTCCAAGTGAGGTCTCACAAGAGCAGAGTAGAGGGGCAGGATCACCTCCCTCGACCTGCTGGTCATGCTCCTTTTGATGCAGCCCAGGATACGGTTGGCTTTCTGGGCTGAAAGCGCACACTGCCGGCTCATGTTCATTTTGTCATCAACAAGCACCCCCAAGTCCTTCTCCGCAGGGCTGCTCTGAATCTCTTCTCTGCCCAACCTGTAGCTGTGCCTGGGATTGCTCTGACCCAGGTGTAGGACCTTGCACTTGTCGTGGTTAAACTTCATCAGGTTGGCATCAGCCCACCTCACAAGCGTGTCAAGGTCCCTCTGGATGGCATTCCTTCCCTCCAACGTAAAAACTGAACCACATAGCTTGATGTCTTCGGCAAACTTGCTGAGGGTGCACTCAGTCCCACTGTCCATGTCACCGACAAAGATGTTGAACAAGACTGGTTCCAGCACCGCTCCCTGAGGGACACCACTCGTTACTGGTCTCCAGCTGGATATTGAGCCATTGAGCACAACTCTTTGCGTGCGGCCATCCAGCCAGTTCTTTATCCACCGAGTGGTCCACCTATCAAATTGATGTCTCTCCAACTTAGAGACAAGGATGTCATGTGAGACAGTGTCAAACGCTTTGCACAAGTCCAGGTAGATGACATCAACTGCTCTACATATATATATGTTAACTTACAGATAGGATTCGTTATTAGCATAAAGACTTCACTGAGTTATAACTTTAAAGTATTATGGCATGTTGAGATATATATATATATATATCTCCAGGCACCAATGTGAGAGACAGCTGTAGGTACCTCTTTTGGTTTGAGTAAGGCACAGTGGTGCACTTTCTCTTGCTTCCTATTTTCAAGGCGTGTAACATTACTAACAGGCCAGTTTCTATCTGCTGTAGGACAAAAATCTCATAAATGTTTCCTTAAGTCATAAAAGAGGGTGTATCCTCACAGCATGAAACTTTGAGCTATCACCAGATCTTAATTCTTGGCTTAGCCATCAGAAAAGATTACTCCAGCTCTGGGTACCGCATAACTTTCTCCGGGTTTTAAATAACCCTCCAAGTCATTTAGTCTGCCAGTCATCTGTATAGAAAAACTCACTTCAAATCCCAAGAAGGGATCTGAACAAATATTGCAATTCTCTTTATTAATGTTATAACAACAAATGCTTGGTAAAAGCAATTCTCTTCTTGATCTTCATGCTTGACATGCTTACTTTTAGGGAAAAATCACTGCATCATGTCATAGCATGATATTCACTTTGGCAGTCAATGCCATCTCAATTTCTTTACAGTGGCTGAGCTAGATTCTCTCCCAGACAGGTCTGTAAATGTCAGTGCACTGATACGCATTTATGCTAGAGGTGTGTCTAGCTAAAGCATCATCAGTTTAAGAGGCATTAGGTTTTGCCTACATGTGGATCACTGGATTCCCAAGTATACTTTGGAAGCCATTTCTATATGTGACAAAGCATTGTGAGGACTTGAAAAGCAGAAGTCAAAGATTCACTATTTATTCTTTGTGTGAGTACTTCAGCAGGGATGGGGGGAAGCTTTGTAACATATGCATAATTTCTTTCCAGGAGGGAATGGTTTTCTGGGGAGTAGGAGGGGTGTATAGGTATAGATTATGCATCACAATGAGAATACAAATGCCACAGAACATCTCAGCTCCATCACAGTAATTTAAGTCATCTATAAGAAGTTGCAGGAAGTTTTAAAAAAATATTGTTTCCTAGTATGTTTTCTTTGGGGAAAAAATAGTACCTTTCTTACCTTCCTTGGCACAGGAGGCTGACTGCTATCTGTCCTTTGAGATACACCCTGAAAAGATAGTAGTAGTGAGCTGAGGACCTCTGATAAAGCAGGGTGTTCCAAAAGTAACATCCTAGAAGAGGGCACTTTCTGAATTTTCACTGAGAACATGAGTGCACTGTCCTCTTATATTACTACTTCACAAACATTGAATATGATAGAATAACTCTTGGACTTTATTTTAATGTGTGTGCTATGTCCAACTTTTAAATCTCTGCTGTTCCACTGAAGGGGTCTTCCTGCTTACTGAATGCCTGCAAATACTAAGTGAAGCTTAGATGCATGCTAAGTCTTACCATGGGATGAGTATGAATCATCATATCTTAGCTGTTAATAAATGACTGTATCTCAAAAAATGCTCTAAGTTGAACATACATATATAATAAGTGTTACAGAAGGAAAATATTGTGTGAGGGGGCACTTTAAATCACATTGCAAAATGTAATATTCTTAACAGCATTTTACATAAAATGGAGCTTCAGAGGTATACCTGATGTGACAAGATCAGGACAAATCAACCCATTCTCTCTACCTGACTTTCATTTTTGTGAAGCTAAGTTTTTACAGATATACCTTCGTCTGGTAGAGGAGGCAGGTAAAAGGCTGCTTTGCCTCACCACAAGAGCATAAAACAGCTGGGAGAATGTGGTTCTGTCAGTAGAACTAAAACAATAGGTTGGCACAACCTTCAAATTATTGGGCTACGAGGAAGTTAAGTAACAAAGGTTTTAGTTACTGGGATTGTTGTAGAATTCAGCCTGTACAAATTTTTACTTTCACTGACTTAATTAAAATCTGAAAATGGTGGTTTGTGAGAATGCTAAAGAACTTCTGTAAGGCAAAGTGCTTTGATTCGTAAGAAATTAACCTGATGATATGTGAGAATCACTGGCATTACATATTCCCAGTGTATATCCATTGTGCTTTGCTACAGATGTTTTTAAAAAGCACTGGACTTAGAAATTTAATTGAGTTAGTACTCTCTTACTCATTAAAGTCTGCCAAACTTGAGGCTGCCTGAAGTTTCCACAACAGAAAAGTGATCCTAACAATGAGTAAGTCAAGGTAATTGGAGTAACATGATAAATCAGGCTAGCTGTGGCAGAGACTGTCTTCCCAGTGTGCCACCACTAGCTTAGTCATCCAGTCTTTTGTAGGAGAAGTATATGATCCATATCAGGGTTTTTCAGGTGAGACTGAAATCCTGTGTCATAAGTGCCTTGTTCACAATGCTGAATTAGCCTCACTGGTTTTATATTGACTTTTTGGTTCACCTCTCTGCAAAACTATAGTCTATAAAATAATTTTAGAAACTGCTGCAGCAATTTATTTTTTGAGAGCATTTCACATAAAAATGGTACTTACTCTCCTCCTCCTGCCTCCCCCCAAAAAAGCAATAGTGCATCAAATCGTTCTAGATAATGCAGCTACTTCATATTCTGGCTACTAAATGGCATTTGTTTGTTTAAACCATAAAGTGACCAAATGAAAAAATCAAAGGGTTTAAAAGTTCTTTTATTACGAAGACACTTTATGACAGTGTTACTTCAGACTTTCTCTGTTGAACTGTACAGTTAAGGAACAATCTGGTTTTAACTGTATTTAAAATCTGGGTCAGGAGTATGTCCATGAATCATCTATTAACTTAAGTCAGACAATGGTAACCTTCTGTGGTATTAGAAGAACCTCTATGTCCTGGAATGCTTTAAGAAAAGTTGGCTTTGTTTTACACATTTCCTGTGCACGGCCACTACTGCCTTTGTAGCAGCTTTTTCCTATGTGTTAAGAACTGGTGAGGCCACACCTGCAGTACTGTGTCTAGAGAAGCATGGGCATACTGGAGAGAGTGAGGCAAAGTACCCTCAGAAGGTGTCAGAGTGTGACTTCCAGAGGTCCCTTCCAACTTCAGCTGTACTGTGATTCTGTTAATGATTCATGACCTGTGAGATGGAAGGACCAAATTAGTTAGGCTTTAATGCTTTAAGATCTGGCTGTCTGACATAGCTATAATAAACAGATGCATTAGCACAGGGAAGTGTGACTTAACCATTATGCTTAGTTAAAATTTACTAGAGCTAGGAACTTCCAGTTAAATTATTTCACCTTTCTGAATCTGTGTGTAAGTCAATAGTTTGACCTCTTAATCTTTAAAGGGCAGAATCCTGAGTTTCTGGGAAGATGTTGTGACAGTGGGGAAACCTGGAACAGTATTCAGGCAGTCTGACTGGAGGGGTATCCTCTGGCCATATCCATGTGTACCTCAGGACAGGCCCAGGGGGCACACCAGGCCTGTGTAACACCCCACTCTCTGCTGAAAGAAGAACAAGGAACATGGACACAGTTCTAGAGGATACAGCTGAACAGCAAGGAGAGCAGAACTGCAGAGTTTAAGAGCAGTCATCAGCCTGCTCCACAGGTCAGATGCATCCCAAGACAGACGAGATGTGTGGAAAACTTGGCCGTTGATTCTGTTGTCTACATGAGACCTTTAAAGTGCTGTTTGGAAGATCTAGTTCTAATCTACTTCAAAATCAAGATGCAGCTTTGTTTCACTTTTTTGGTATATTTTGTATTTTAGCAGTTCCAAAGTCTCTTTCAAAGTTACTTTGTATATTTACAGAGAAACACTTTTTTTGTGATGCTTATCACATGAACATATGAAATTGCTCCTTTCAGGAAGAGGGCTGATGTCAAGGCAGTGCCAATAACTCCTTACTTGCTTTTGTCCGTGGAGCTCTGTAAGCTTTCTCTTATATTAATTCTACCTGTGCTTCCTGTTAATATGAATTGTATACATTGTCTAGGAGTCTAAAGAATAATCATGAGAATCTAATAATCCAACATGCAGTTGAAATTTAAAACCCTGCCCATTTTATACGATTTTTTATATTTTTCCATGTGAATGGGATTTTTTTTTTATAGGTTAATTTTGAACCCTTTTGTTGTATCCCTTCCTTGTCTTCGAGTTCACTATGCCATTAAATGCTGTGCACTCCATACTGGATACCAGGAAGTTACACTTTTCAAGGTTTTACAAACAGCAGATATTGTGTAATGTCACTCATTAACCAGTCATATGAGCTGTTAAAAGCCTGCTTTCCATTTACACAGTACTGCTCCTCCCAAGCAGAACTTTCGGAACCCTTGATTTCACACTAGCTATGGCTGTATAGAATAATTATGTAGTGTTTATACCTGTTCAATGAAAGGTTATTAAGCAAAGAACACAACTCTATATTTATGAACATAAATATATCTAGTGACATTTCACAGAATCATAGAATAGTTTGGGTTGGAAGGGACCTTTAAAGGTTAGGTTTTTTCTATCACTGAGGTCTTAGAGATGTGGCTATAAAATTGGCAAGTAATAATGCTTTGAAATAACAAAAAATCCATTGTATGAAACCACAATCCCTTGATGTGGTATTAGGTATATGCTTGCTACTCTGATTTGTGACAGCATCCAAAGAGCATGCATAATAGGGAACATACTGGTTTTTAATGCAAAGTTACAGGCATGCACTCCTAGGGTATCCTTACCCTTTCCTTCAAAGTCAGTGTCTATACCAATTTCTTACCTTTCAAGAGAATGCTCTCAACCTTTTAGGGTTTAGTCAGATTTCTGGTGTTTCAAATTCATCTTTTCCAGCTTTGGCTTGTATGGATCTTACCATTTTATTAAAAGGGTCATGCAGAGAATTGCAGGTGGGGTTCTGGGTTGTTTTTTTTTTTTGACCATTTTTTTTTAATAAAACATTTTTTATATTGGTAGTTCCAAATCTAGTTTGAGGTTATTGCAATAGTATTAAATATGAAAACTCTGTTATATAAATTGTCAAGGAAAGGTGACCATTCATACCCATAGGAAATAATAGGTGCTATTGTTAGGACAAGGAAAACCCCAGAAAACCAGGTAGATAATGAAGACTGTTGTCTAGTTTTCATTAGTGAAGCTCTTTGTATAAAGAGTATTGTAGTACTGCTGCCTCAGGTGCCTAGTTTCATGATTTTATGCTTGCATTGCTTCTTAGGTAGTAGACTTCTCTGCCGCATACAACAAATTTGCAAAGTTCAAAGAACCGATTTTGCACTTTCATTAAAGGAAGGACTTCACACTTGCACAGACCCCAACCTGATGGTGCTTGTCTTTTCTTGGAAAGAATAGAGGGTTATAGAAGTTAACAGTGTGTTAACACAGTATTATGTATTGTATATCTGTCTATACAAATATTTCAAGAGACGGACAAGTCTTGTCTCTTGAAATATTTGGACTAGGAGATTCATTTGCGAGCAACTCCATATGGTCCTCTGTGCTCCAAAGTAATAAAAAGAACTCAAGGGGCTCACACTGCCCCACTCCTCCTTCCCTTCTTAAGGGCACAGAGTGAAGATAGTTCTTCATATTCTGCTATGAGAAACTTTCCACAGGTCCATGGTAATGCAGCACCGGAGAACAGCATATCCTGTCTGCAGCCACCTATTGAACCTCCCTCCCAACATTTACTTTAGCATGACTGTTATACATGTCACACAGTTTTCTAAGAACAGATTCTAGTCGTATGGTCTCAATACTCTGGATGCATTAAGGGAATGTATGCACAATAGAAATTATTCGTGAAACAAAGTGACTGTTAAAATTGTAAGATAAATTTCATGTCAGATGAGTTTAAAAAAAAGTAACAAAAAAACCCTAACATCTCCTAGTTCTTCCCAAAAATAAATAGATTCTTATCTGAGTTCTTTATGACCAGGTCATTTGTAATTAAGGTGTTATTTATCTTTAGAGTCAAGTTTGGTAACTTGCCTGTATATCTCTTGAAAGAGTAACAGACTTGGAAAGTAAGTTTGAAGTATGTTACCAGTCTGGGAATAGATGTAGATTCGGTGCAAAGTTCTGCAAGTTGTTAAAAAATCTTATTTAAAAGCTACCAAAATGTCACTTAGAAAAAAAAAAAAAACATAATTACTCTGCTACTGCTGTGCAATATCCTTGCAAGGCTGAGCACATTCTCTGCATGGTCAGAATTGCCTCTGGAAAAATCCTACCTCCTTCCAGAGCCTCTGCATGTCCAGCATCAGAGCCCGTTACTCTGCTGCTGTGTTGGCCAGCAGAGAGGGGACATCTATGACTTCTGGCCACCGTGTTCCTTAACTGCTGCTGATGAGAATTCTGAAGGCCAGTTTGATGTCTGTGGTTTAAGGTAAGACTTAGATGAATCCTTAACACTAAAGATAGGTAGGTAAGCAGAGGAAGATAAGAGGTGGTAAAGAAAAGCAATCTCTGATTTCCTTAGCAAGGCTTCTAAAGCTCTATCTGTAAAGGCTACAGTGGTTTTAGGAGACTTGTTTTTAATACAAACCTCTGAATAGCTCAGTTACCCTGCCCTATTCAGGATTTTCAGCTGTTGAAACTAGGTAAGTAAAACGACAGTTTCAAAGGTATAGACTAAATTTGGCTATTCATAAACTGTACTTTGATGTGTGTTGCCACTGTAAAGCTGACTAAGTCCCTAGGGGATGTTCTCTCACATCTCATACTTGACAAACAGCATTTCAGTTCTCTGTTGTGTGGCTTTCCATTTTCAGGTCTACTTCTGGGAGTTTTTGAGGTAGCACTATTTGGAAATCTGCTTTAAAGATGAAAAAATGGATATTGGTAATAAAACATTGATGTTACTTGTATTCAGTGTTTAAAATTTTGGCATTCCTCTAAAACTAGTGACTGAGAGCTTTGCCATGCTCCTGCTTCTTTTGCATGTTAGTGGTCATTTGAATGGGTAGCCTGGTGAAAATCACAGATGTCATTGGTTGTATCAGCCGGAGCCATGAGTCTTAGCACAGATACAGCTTTTCTGCCTGTGTTTACTCTAAGGATTTTAGCATGAAACTAATTCATGTAATAGTACACTCCCTTGTCATCCTTGTGACAAATCACATGGTAGATTTCAGTTTTGAATGCCAAAACTTTTGTTTTGGCAGAGAAGGTTTGATGTAAGGATATAAACCAAATTTATAGATCATAGTATCATAGAATACTTAGGGTTGGAAAGGACCTTAAGATCATCTAGTTCCAACACCCCTGCCACGGGCAGGGACACCTCACACTAAACCATGCCACCCAAGGCTATGTCCAACCTGGTTCTGAACACCGCCAGCCATGGAGCATTCACAACTTCCCTGGGTAACCCATTCCAGTGCCTCACCACCCTTACAGTAAAGAATTTCTTCCTCATATCCAATCTAAACTTCCCCTGTTTAAGTTTTAACTTGTTACCCCTTCTCCTCTCACTACAGTCCCTCATGAAGAGTCCCTCCCCAGCATCCCTAGAGGCCCCCTTCAGATCCTGGAAGGCTGCTATGAGGCCTCCACACAGCCTTCTCTTCTCCAGGCTGAATAGCCCCAACTTTCTCAGCCTATCTTCATGTGGGAGGTGCTCCAGTCCCCTGATCATCCTCGTGGCCCTCCTTTGGACTTGTTCCAACAGTTCCATGTCCTTTTGATGTTGAGGACACCAGAACTGCGCACAATACTCCAAGTGAGGTCTCACAAGAGCAGAGTAGAGGGGCAGGATCACCTCCCTCGACCTGCTGGTCATGCTCCTTTTGATGCAGCCCAGCATACGGTTGGCTTTCTGGGCTGCGAGCGCACACTGCTGGCTCATGTTCATTTTTTCATCAACCAACACCCCCAAGTCCTTCTCTGTAGGGCTGCTCTGAATCTCTTCTCTGCCCAACCTGTAGCTGTGCCTGGGATTGCTCCGACCCAGGTGTAGGACCTTGCACTTGGCATGGTTAAACTTCATTCAGATTGGGATCAGCCCACCTCACAAGTGTGTCAAGGTCCCTCTGGATGGCATTCCTTCCCTCCAACGTATCAACCGAGCCGCACAGCTTGATGTCATCAGCAAACTTGCTGAGGGCGCACTCAATCCCACTGTCCATGTCACCGACAAAGATGTTGAACAAGACTGGTTCCAGCACCGCTCCCTGAGGGACACCACTCGTTACTGGTCTCCAGCTGGATATTGAGCCATTGAGCACAACCCTTTGCGTGCGGCCATCCAGCCAGTTCTTTATCCACCGAGTGGTCCACCTATCAAATTGATGTCTCTCCAACTTAGAGACAAGGATGTCATGTGAGACAGTGTCAAATGCTTTGCACAAGTCTAGGTTGATGACATCAACTGCTCTACCCCTGTCCATCAGTTCCGTAGCCCCATCATAGAAGGCCACCAGATTGGTGAGGCAGGATTTCCCATGCTTTATTGATATATGTAGCTTGTAGGTCTGGAGGATTAAGGAGGCCCTTTGGTTTTTTGATTGCTCCAGAAAAGGATCAGCAATTGAAGGACATTTGTGAGAAATTCCTGGAGGTTTATCTGAAGGGGAAGGCTACTGCAGAGGTAAAAGAAGCACAAGCCATCCTCACAAATCAGTCATGCTGCTACACAGACTAAAAATTGCTGTTACAGGGTGGGAGCAGTAAAGAGGCAGACAATAAACACTATATTCACAAATTAGTTAAGAATATTGAGAGAGTTATCGATGATATGGCTCAGTGCTTAAAAATTGGTTTTCTTAACATTTATTTGGGATTTGCAATTTGAGATTGCCTCAGATTCTTGAAATAGTTCAGGTAGGGCTGGCAGATGGTACAAAACCTAGAAAAGGTGTGTAGTCTTCTACTGTGAAACCTGGAAGTTGGGCAAGAACACCCAAAATAGCTTTAGGCTGCCTAATTGAATCCTAGCTGTACTATCTACTGGTTTCAGAGTGCTGGATATCCAAACATTTGGGCGAATTAGGCTTTGGTTCCTGTTGTTTCCTATTCTGATCAGAATTGTGTTTTTTCACAGTTTTGTTCCAGCTGTGGGATGCATCTACGATATGCTACATTATGGTCCTACAAACCCAACCTGTATAAATGTCACTGTTTCACAATTTGCTTCCATTGGGGTAAGTTTGGACCCAATCTGAGGTGGTGTATTTTATTACTGATTACTTGGGGGAAAGAGAGACTGGGCTTGGGTGGAATACGTTAAATAATCATGGGTGACAAATTGCTGTACGATCCCGGACAGGACTGTTAATAGATGCTTTTTAAATCCAGCATGAGCTGGTCAACTTCTGAGCTCTTCACCTTAATTTAAGGTCCGTAAAGATTCCTTAATAGGTATTGTAAAAACAGCGTTAGTCAAGTTAACAAAAACTTATAGCTACAGCTGCACTCTTTTTCTAAGCACTGTCTTGTGTAGGACAGTGGAAAAAAAAAAAAAATATGCATCCTGAATACCTAAGTCTTAGTTCCCAAATGGTCCACGTTAAAAACCACAAAAACATTCTTTCTGAAAGCTCAGTCATGCATGCACCCTGGAACTGCTGTCACAGCAGGAAGAGCCTAATTTGAACAGCTTGAGTAGCACGATTGCTTACAGCATTGCAGCAGAGTGGAGGTCAGTCCTCTCAAGGTCTCACAGCAGCATTTTGTTTAGTTCCTTTTTCTTCCAGGGAGTTATGTGTAGGCAAGATTTTCTAGATTGTCTATATCAATAGTATTTGGAAAACTTAAAAAAAAAAAAAAAAAAAAAAAAAGTCTGATGTCTTAAAATCCTTTTAAAAGGAATGCAACTGAATTTTCCAAGGCTCAGTAACAGTAATATGGGAATGCTTTGAAAATAATCAAAGAAACCAAGAATTTATTAAAGCATTCACATTTTTTCCAGCTAAATCACTTCTGACTATACAACACTTCTCTGCAAAAACTATTTCTGCCTAGATCAAAACTATAGTTTCTTTTCTGCACGCAGTGGTGCTCACTAGGCAGTGTAGCATGTAATATTTGTACATCAGAAATGCTAAAATATTGCTAGACTCAATAGCGAATGATGGGTGAATGTCAGACAAAATGAGTTTGCATTAGCTTTTGACAGCTATAATTATATTAGCTAATTTACAGTGAAGTGTTACAATGCAGTCATGTTTGCATACAAATAGAATCCTTCCTTCTTCTTTCCTCGCTGAGGAATGTACACCAGCCCTTCCAGTGCACATAGAGTCTGGCTGTGCCTGCAGGAATGGAGAGAAGTCTTAAGTAATACTGTGAATAATAATAGATGGGGTCTAAGGCAGAGTATCAGACTTAAGTAGGGACCTTATCGCTGTTTTTAAATATACAAAAGAGACTTTCAAAAAAAGAAAACGAGACTTTTCACCAGGGCATGTACCGACTGGACAAGGGGCAATAGTTTTAAACTGAAAGACTTAAATTGGTTATAAGGAAGAAACTTTTTTACAGTGAAGGTGGTAAGATGGCTTGCCCTGAGAAGTTGTGGGTGCCCTGTCATTGGAAGTGGTCAAAGCTGGTTTGGACGGGGCTTGGAGCAGCCTGGTCTAGTGGAAGGTGTCCCTGCCTGTGGCTGGGGGTTGGAACTTTAAGGTCCCTTCCAAACCTTTCAGTGATTCCAAGCATCATTAAGGTTATTCCATCCAGCCTATGGGCTGCCTTTCTGAAATAGGATTTTCTCTGTTTTAATTACAAATCTTGCTGTGGCCTGATACCAGGTACCTGGGATAGAAATAATTAAATGCAACTACATCAGTGGTTACTGCTGATAGAAGTAACTTAGGCATTAATCAGAATTATGTAGTATTAAGGATGTGTGAAGTCACAAGGTAACAATTAAAGGGAAATGGGTTTTCCTGTAATTAAATGGTCAGTATTACTCTTAATAAGTAAAATTTGAACTCTAAAATGATCAGAAGCATTTTTTCACTACTTTGATTATGTATCTTAACTAAGCATTATTACTTTGGTTCTGGGTGTCTGAAACAGCAAATTATGCATACCTATGTAGTCTTAGAAAAGCAAAGGTCTAATTTATGTCTTCATTTCAGTTTTTAACAATGTTATTTGCGGAATTAGCTGGCTTTGTTTATAAGAGAAGATTGAGGCAGTCTGATCAAGTTTTAAGTATATAGAATACTTTGATGTAAATTTTTCTAAAATTTCCTTTTTAATAGCTTTTTGGGTGTTTTGTTTTTTTCCTGTAGTATGTTTCATATGTTTGCATCTTGTTAATGCTCTCACTGAAGTAATAGCAGATGCAGTTCTTTCTGTCTCTTAAAAAAAAATGCTTTAATTGCAGAGCTAACACTGCTATACCCTCCTGTGGAAATACTATATTTCCATAACTCTTAATCCTTATAATGTCCAGCTGAATGTTATGTAGCCAGGGAAAGTAGAAAAATGTGTCATCCTCTCAGGTTTTCTTGCTACTAAACAAGTAAAGCCCTAACATGCAGATAACCATGGATGTCCTTGTATTATGTGTACATTATCTTTTCAGGCAGCGGAAGAAGCAAATAAGGAAGACCCAAAGAACTAGCTGTGCTGTCGGCAATCCATGGAAAACATGCATTGGTGTTGTGAGACAGCAGCTACATTTCTGAAGTCCAATCTGTTCCAGCCTAACTCAACTCTAATTGAGGTTAAGAATAACATCTTGTCATTTTTTACTACTTCTGCTCCTTGCATAGGTTAAATTACTGTCATTCAGAAAAGGCTATATAAGTGACATTATATACACAAGTATTTATGTGTAATGAAAGTGGCATGCAGGTTCTAAAAAGACAACTAAGAAGGTAATTAAGATGGTTTATATTTCTGTAAGTAAAAGTGTAATCCTCTTGGCATCACACATTTAAAAAGCAAGCAACCATAAATAGAAGAATGCAATATTATTATTTTTAAGGCATAGTTTATTAAACAAAAATACAGCCTTTCAGTATTTAATATGCCACTCTAAATAGAGGTATAGATTTTGGTTGGGATTTGGGTTTTTTTATATATAATTTGCCCTAATATTTGACCAGGGACTTACGTGACACAGTGATATCAACTTATGCAGAGGCATGGGTTGGGTCTGAGATTGTGTTGAATCTTCTTGTTGCATCAATTTAAAATAGGGTTGGCTTTTATCATCTTGAATCCTTAAATTACTAGAGCTGTAATGCAAGCTCCCTTGCATTCTTCTTATTCACATTCCAAGCTAATACATACTCTTTTACTGATTACATAGAGACTATTCTCAACAATAAAAAAAATATGGAAATGTTTTCTAGCAACAATGCTATTATATCATAAGTGTGAACTGAATCCAGCTCACGTGTGCTCACATCACATGGGCCCAGAATTCCTAGCCATAATCTCTACTAATACTCAACGTATTGCTGATACAGCTGCTGCTGGGTAGGGAGAATTGAGTAGTGTTCAACTGTGTCCATAGTTAGAGATGATTTGCCAATACTGTTTATAAGTGTCGATTCAGTAAAAACAGCCAGTGGCCAAACCTAAAGATTTGTCCTTCATGGACCATTGTCATTAGAACCAGCACTGAGACTTCTGTAGCTCAGAATAGCTATGCTAAATACAAAAGCTGACTGTGCGCAGAAAGATGCGCAGAAAGATGCACAGAAAGGGGTAGTAACCAGTTCACTCTGTCTTTAGTTGATGGTTGTCTTCTTTCAGTAGAAGTGAGCAGCTTTAACTTTTAAGATGCTTGAAAGGCATGTTTGCTAAATGTGTTTCTTGATTGTATTGTTACATCTTAAAGAAAAGAAGTGCATTTGGAAATTATTTGTGTTACTGGCACAAGTGTCACCTGAAGAGCTTTAATAACTTCCTTACAAGGAGCTTTAAAGCAGTGACAGTTGCACAATCAATTGGACAACCACATTCATATTTAATGTATTTCTCTAGTTCTTAGAAAAGGGCTTGATTCCATGTTAAAGAAAAAGTGTTTGCATTCGTTATGGAGGTACACTCAGTAACACAAGTAATTGACCTGAAAAGTCAATACTCACAGACTTCAGGTTTTTTCTTTTATATATGGAGAAAAGGGGATCCCAAGAAGGAGTGTGGATAGAGAATGGCCCTGAAAAGAGGAGGCCTGCAGATAAAAGTGGTAAAACAAAGCTACATGTTTTTCCCTCTAAGAGTTGTTATTCTTTGGGAGTAGCAGAGAGCTAGGTTTTTTGTATGTGTGGCTTTTCTGGTAAATACATGCTGTCTGTAATTTTAATCTGATTTGATTGATTGATTTCTATTCAGTTTTATTTCAGTAGATTTTCTCTGGTTTCCCACTCATCCATACTGTAATTTTGAACCGTATAGTCAAAAAATAGCTCATTAGGTGAAGAACTGTTACATATATAATATTGTATTTTGTCCCTGTGACTTGGAGAATCACTTCTTATCGCAGCATTTGTTATAAATACATTTCAAATTATTTTACCAACACTAAATCAGTTGGGTTTTTTTCCCTGTTGTCTTTGTCATGACCATTTGTCAGTAGTGCTAACTTATTAGTGGTAAAAAGCACTGAAGAATACGAATGGAGTAGGAACCCAGTTCTGTGAGAAGCTGATCCATCCTGATACTCACCAGTGCAGTTGGATTACTGTCTAATCATTTGACTGACACTTGTAATTCAAGCACTAAGTATAGACTAGGATTTTGGTTTCTGGTGCTTAGATGTAGCAGGGAAAAAAATCAACATGATGTTCTGGTAGAACAGGACGGTATGTTTCTTCATTCTTTTTCCCTGTCACCCTCCAACTATTCCTCCCCCAAAAAGCAAATATATATATCTTCAAAATAAACGTCAAGTGTGGAGTTAGAGGGTGAGGCTTATAGAGATAGGTACGGGTAGGAGGCTGTCTTGGAAGATGTTCTTATACATTCTGTTTGCTATATATAATACAGTGGGCCTTGTTTCCTTTAAAAATGAATGCTCACTGGAAGTATGTATTTTTCCATGAATAACTGCTGGCCTGTTGCCATGTAACCTGGTATGTCAAGAGCAGAGCATTCCTTTCTTTTTCATTTCGTTGTGAAAAACATATCTTCCTCTGAACCTGTTTGTTTGTTTAGAGAAGGGTCTATCTCTATCACAGTTCTACTTTGAAACTGAGAAATATTTGCAGGGAAAGTTTTGCTTGCAATGGTGTGAAAAGTTTGCTCAACAAATAAATCTTTCTGAAGACTCGGGACGGGGGGAAGGAGAGAGTTAATTAAGTTTGCTTATATTAGGAAATATCATAAAGCTCATTAGAGACGGAAGCAGCCTCAACACTATTGTGTTTGCTTTCTGCTTTATTTTTGCTTTTTCCTTATCCAGTGTCCTAAGCCACAAATGCTTTCTGAAGACTTTGGGAAATAATGTATGTCACCTGAGATGTTTGTTGTGCTATGTTCGACTATTCTGTATGACAATTAAAGGTATGATTTCTCATTTATAAGCCATTTTGGTGACTGGATTTACTGCAGTTTTCATGCCTTCCCACTTTTATTCAGTTAGAGGAAAAAAGAAGGCAGGAAGGATCTATGTTTTCTTTTAAAGCTCCCAAGCTAGGAGAGGAAAAACAATATTCCCATTTTAATTAAATCCACCCCAGTGTCTAGAGCATCAGCAAGGCAAATGAACTACGTGTAGTCTTTATATTTCACTGTCATTTTGGAGACTTGTATGTGATGAGTGTTACAAGTCCTTTGTTGGGAGGGTTAATTCCTCCCTCCAGAAGTTCAAGATTTTAAAACTGTACTAAATGAAAGTAGCATAGACAAAGTGCTTTGATTCTGCACTGGATTTTTTTTTTTTTTTTTTTTTTGTCTGACAACAAAGAACTGCATTCATTGTATATAATGAATTTCTCTCACAATTCTGGCAAAGCTCATTGTTTATTCATGAAGGAAGGTCAGGAAAGCCTGGCTAATCCAAGCATTTCTTCTTTTTAGCTTCTTTCCTAAAAGGGGTGATTCTTGCTTTATGAAATAGAAAAATTCATAGGAAAATGTGTGTGGCTTGCAGAAGGGAAAATCAGTGGGAGATGCAAAGTGAGTATGTGTTTAGACAAATTTTAAATCAGGCCAGGTTGTACTTTTCAGTTGCATTTTTATTCTTCATGATCACAGGTACCAATACCACTTGTGTTTTAAATGTCTTGGTTTATTTTTCTTCATTTCTTTTATTTTCTATATTGTAACTGGCCTCTTGTTCTACCAGTTAGTTCAGATTTAAGCTTTTTTTTGCAGTTGGTAGGGCTGGGTCCGGACACAAAAGCGTGTAATTTGAGTCTTCTGGGCAGAATTCTGGCATAGGATCTGGTAAAATCCCCAAAAGATTTAAAAAAACTAGTGAGACTTATCTGACTTATAAAGAGGAAAAAAATTACACATCATGGCACAATTCACATGCTTTACCATTGATAATAGAGAGAGCTGGTTCTTAAAGTTGTTCTCTAGAAACATGACCTTGAGGTTAAACAGGCATTATCTGCATCATTTTAATGACCAGGAAACACCAATTCCATCAAGGAGGAAGGAAGAGTTATATGGAGTAGCTGCCATGAGCTCCGAGCTGCTTGGCACACAGTGCAGTTTGCCATTTCCTGGACTGTGACTCTGATGGATGCACATATTGCCTTTTGATTTGTGCCTGATCTAATCTATGTAGCAATGAGCCTGTCCTAGTTTTGTTGTTTTTTATTTTACCAAGTTGATTTTTACCTTGTGTATTTCCCTTGAAAAATTAAAAGGCCTCTTAGTTTGAATAATAGAATTAGAAGACACCAAAGGGGCAGAACTCCCTCTACTCCTGCTGAAATGAGAATAAAATACCAAAGTAAAGGAAATTACAGCTCCCCAACATTTCATCCTGACAAGGTTCTAGTGCACAGTGATAAAATTTTCCGTTCTCAATTATTAAAGTCCACTTAAGCAGCAATTCACGAGCATTGTGGAACACTATTATCTACTTGCAATAATTTGTTTCTAAAAAGTATATTATAAGACTTCAATGTTAAAAAAATGTAGCCAATAAATGTTGATTTATTTCTTTCATTTGAATTTAAGGCAGTACTGAAGCCTTTTTCTTACTGATGTTGTTAGTGCAGCTGCCTCTGTTTTGATTTATTGTTCAGTGTAGCTGAGAGAGTGAACCAAGGCACTGACAGTGTGGGAGTGTGCCTCGGAGACAGAGATATCAAGTGAGCTATTTGATCTCCTTATCAATTGTTAATTGTCTACTGATCCTTAAACTAGATGCCTAAACTGAAAAGACCACTATCAGCAACAGATGCAAATTATATGGATCCTGTAGGTGTGCAGGCCCTACAATATAAGTGGGATACTAAATTTTTTATTGCCTATTTGAGCTTTCATATTGAGGCAGTACCCCTCGTCAGGGCTTCCAAACCCAATGCTGTTCTAAGTTAACCCATAACTAAAGATAACACTTGAATTGAAACTGCGTTAACAGCTGCATATGGAATAGTTGTCCATAAATAAATTTGGTTTTGCATTTCCTTTGTCAAATACATTTCCCCTAGGATAGCCCAGTACAAAAGCTTGACTTATGTGTAGTTACCATGAGAAGGGTCTCTATGCTTCCCAGACTTCTCTCCATGTCTCACTTGAACCACCTGCCTATTGTTCTTTAAAAGTCTCAGATGGCAGTGTTGAAGGCTGTGGCGAGTTTAGAGCTTGTTGCTGGTACATGTCCTTTCAGATACTGCCTGCCATTTTTTCTAATGTAGTATTTTACTTTCCAGGAGAAGGCCTCGCATCTTCAAATAGCAGAAGGAAATAAAAGATATAGATTCCATCTGAATATTGCTTTTTCAAAGTAGCAGTGATTGCAAACACAAAAGCTGAAAACATTTTGTCTGAAGGTTCTGTGATTCTAGTTATTTAGTGTCAAGTGCTAAAGCATGAGTCTTCCTCAGGCTGAACAATGATTTGGAATGTCCTCCAGTCCCCAAACTAGCCCTGCTTTTCTTGTCTCTGTGGGGTTCTTATAGAAGTATTCTTCAGTTGCTGCTGAGTGAAATAGCTGAAAATCTCCAAGAAAACTTGCAAATCAGACATAATGTCATCCCTTAGAGCTGCTTGTAGTGATGTGTGTTGGAGTAGGGAAGCAGAGTAGACAGCTGGAGACATCTGTTAGGGGCTTTGAGGCAGAACAAAGTATATCTGGAGGGGGCTACTTGACAATAATTCAGGCTGTCCCTGCAGTGTGTGTGGAGCAGGAGAAAGCACTTTATTCCTGTCCCTTTTGAAAACAGCCAAAACCAACTTCAAATAGTCATCCCCTCACGAGTAGCATCCATAGCAAAACTGCCCAAGTAATGTTGATAATCACTGGGAAACACCTTTAACTGAAGAGTTGGAGATGTTGTAGAACTCTTCCCTAGACTGGAAATTCTAAGTGCCATTTCAGTTATGCTATTAATACTTAAGATGATAAAATGCTACTACTGTTCATGAAGGTTACCAGTACTGTTGTGGTTGAGGTTGTTACTGTTTGGTGCAGAAGTTATTTCTATTCAACATGATGCAGATACTGTATTTATCGATCAAACTCCTCGGTGTCACCTGTTTGCTTTCAGTGGTAGGGGATAATGCCTTTGTGTTGCGAGCTTGTCATGCCAAGTTGGAGCAGTCCTTGATTTGTCTGTGTGTGATTTCCTTGATTGTGTGTGCCAGAAAAAGGAAGCACTGCTTGGAAGCGTGTTATATGATGTTGTTTGGTGTCCTGGGTTCAGCTGTAGCAGTTATTTTTCTCCTTCCTAGTAGCCGGTGCAGTGCTGTGTTTTCAACTTCAATCTGAGAACAATGCTGGTAACACACTGATGTTTTTAGTTGTTGCTAAGTAATGTTTACCCCCATCGAGGACTTTTCAGTTTCAAGCTCTGCCAGTGAGGAGGGGCACAAGAAGCTGGGGGAAAACAGAGATACCTGACCCAAACTAGCCAAAGAGGTATTCCATGCCACAGCAGATCATGCCCAGTATATAAACTGAGGGGAGTCACCCAGAAGGCCCAGATCGCTCTTCAGGTCGGGCTGGGTATCAGTCTGTGAGTGGTGAGCAATTGTGTTGTGCATCACTTGTGTTGTTGGGTTTTTTCCCTTTCTCCTTTTAGTTTTATGTTTTCTCCCCTTGTTATTTCCCTTATCATTATTATTATTGGTGGTAGCAGCAGTGGTTTTGTGTTATACGTTAGTTACTGGATTGTTCAAATCTCAACACATGGGATTTACATTCTTTCCATTCTCCTCACCATCCCTTCGGGAGCAAGGGGGAGAAAAGTGGGGAGTGAGTGAGTGGATGTGTGTTTCTGAGTTATCAGCTGGACTTAAACCATGATATTTTGTGACAAGAAAACATTATTCCCCTAAAATAAGCCTGTTTGGAATTTATATTCAACTTAAAAAAAAAGTATTTGTCTACCTGTACATCAGTTTTGGTTTTTTCTTTTTATGGAACTGTGATACTTTAGGAACAGAATAGGGGCAAAGAGAAATCCCATTCAAAGGAATGGACCAGGTTATGACCTTTAAAGCCACTGTGTTAGGGTGGAGTAAACTTCAATTGTCTGAGTCAGTCGTGAGCACTGAGTGGGCCACTTCCCACCGTTGGACATAATTCTCATGCTGCAAAGGATGAAGGCCATTCCTGAGGTGAACACATCAAATGACATGTCCTCTCTTTTCTTTTTTTTTTTATTTATTTTTTTTTCTTTTCCATTCTCACAAATGATCCCTTAATCATTGGTCAAAAATTTTGCACTGACAGATCACCTGCCCCACAGTAGTCTGCCATGTATGAGACAAACTAGTCTGGTATGACACTGCTTTTCGCATTACACAGATATCTGAGGACAGACCGTTAAATCTGTGATCCTTCTGATACAAATAAATAAGGACATACAATTCCCTGAATAACAACTGGACGAATAAAATAGCAATTTGACTGAAACCATGTGCATTTTGGTTTTGTTGTTGTTGCAGTGCATCTCCCACCTACCTTGTGTTCTGCTTTTTCTGAGCTTTAGGTATAGATGTATTCAGTGGTCTTAAAGTTACCCACTGACATCTGTAGCTTCAAGTTAATAACACTTTCAGTATTCAGTACTATATCATACCTAATAATTACTGTTTTCTCTATTCCACCTAGTATCATAAACTCTATTGCCTATTTTTCTATTTCAAAGTGTAGTTCTGCGTTCAGGAGAAAACTGAAATAACCTTGTGTAATGCATGATGTTTTTCAGTGTCTGAGATTGCAAATGCCAGCCTCAGCTGTCTTCCATGTTGTCTTTTTCAGTCTTGCATAATGGAACTGCAGCAGTCTCACCTATTTCCTTATTATTCTTTGATCCAGTTTATCCAGTCCCCTTTCAGAGACAAACCTCAACAGAATAACTAGGGACTTAATTTCTTTGCATATCCTTTGATGAGACCCTATTTAGCTAGTAAGGGATAGTTGCATTTCTGCTTCAGTTTGCATGTTTTGTCTTAGTGAGTCAGCTATATTTTCGCTTGGCTGAAGACATTCTTGAATCCTTTGAGGATAAACCAAAATTTACCCTGGCTGTGGTATCATTATTCATGTAACAGTATTGGGAAGAAAGCTCAACAAGAACACAAACAATGGCATCCTGTTCATGATTACATGTATCCACAGAAAGCTTCCTTTGGAGGGCACACAATAGTGTCTTGGTTTGCTTTACAACTCAGTAAGTGTTGTCCACGACTTGATGCTTGATGTCCCAAATAAGATTTTTTTCATTGAATGTTCCTGCTTATGTATCTGTTCCTGGTTTATCATTCTGTAATCCCTGTATTTCGTCAGGGCATGTTTTTGCAGCCTTCTCTCTTTAAATGATGATGACTAGAGAGCTTTTGCTTCGTGATAGAATTTGTATAATCAGATAAGTGCTTGTCTGACTCGGAACCATCTGTATCTTCAATTAGAAGTGGGACCTTCAGTATGAAACCAATCTGCAGTGCAAAGGGAATTCTACTGGGTGTAGGGTTCCCTGTTTCCTTGGGCTTCATTGAAAAGTGGCAGTTAATATCTAGGGTGACAACTTTCCAGACTTTTACTTTATGCAGTCTGTGCTGTCCTTCGTTTTAGTTTTTTCTTTACCTGTAGCTGCTCTTTAGATTAGTGAGTTTCCTACCTCACTGTAGTGGGCAAAATATTCCTCATCAATTCAAATTTTAAAATAAGCAGACATCTTTCACAAGCCATAAAATGATGCCCCTGTGACTAGGATAGTTTGCTAAAAGCCCCTTAAAATATGGTAGTAGTTTGTTCTTATCAACAAAAGCTGCAAAACTGTTTCTTTTGAAGAGGGATAAGTGCCCATCTGCTAATTGCCTTCCCTTCTCCTTTGATCTCTTTGACCAGTTTTTCTGAACATGGAAGGACTCTTCTGAATTCAGAAATGAAAGGAGGCATCTTCTAATCACTCTTAATGCTCTGCATAATTCTTTTTCCCCAAAGAAGCCAGTTCATATCTCAGCTGAGCAAACGTGTTTAAAAACACAGTCTGAGTCATCTAAACAATAAAGCAGCTCAATGTCAGCTTTCAGTTTTCTTTCTAAAGGCAATATTTAGGAAGTTAGATCAGACTTCATGTATATTTGGGTGGGTATGAGAGATTTTGTAGCTTGTTAAATGCTGTTCTGGTGGTACCTTTGGTGGTGAGGATATGGGCCATCGATGGGTTCCACTAAGACACAGGTGACCTCCCTGCTTTGGCATAGGAGGATGCAATAAAGATGAAGTTGTGAAGTTGCTGACAGATGCACTTCCAATCATTTGTCTGATCTGAAGAGACACTGAATCAACAGAATCACGGTCTCGGGGCTACCTCGCTGCAAACAGCTACACCCTTCGGAATGATACCTTTGTCCTTCAGTGTTCATTCATGTGCTTTTGGAAGATGATAGCCTGAGCATTAAAATAGCACAAAGCATCCAAGTCCTTCAGAGAAGGGAAAAATACAGATTTAACATAAAATGATATAGCATTGTTTTCTTCTTTTATCCTTTCGTCTTTCATTTCCAACTTTTTTTTTTTTTTTTTTGATAAGGCTATTCCTTCTTTGGCTGCATCATTGTGTTTAACTCCTCATGCTCTGCTTTGTGTGTTGTATATAAAATAAAAATCCATGTATGCGCAAGTCCCTTCCCTACTGCAATGGCAGAAATGCACAATCCAGTTCAGATGTCAGCAGTGATTGCAAATAAAAGCATGACAGCTTACATCTCTGAAGCTGATCCTGTTACATCCCTAATCTGGTCCAAGCCTCTCTGTTGAATTTCATCTACAGCTGATTTCCAGCTAAGTTTGAAATAACCTACTGCAAATCCTAAATTATAAATGCCAACTTAAATACAGGAGGCAGAAAGGCAGAAACTAAGAAAATCTTTCATGAATGTGCCTTCTTATAGGTGAAAGGTAATTCTGGGATAAATGTTTTGCAATGTTTTGCAATTAGAGGTAATGCTGCTTCATGGTGTCTTCTCTAGAAACAGGGAATGCAAGTTTGACAGGTAAACATTTGTTTTGCACAATTGCTGAATGATGGGCAATGAATGTTCCACATGCAGCAGAGCAAAATTGGGTACAACTTCCTTTGTAAATAATTATCTGCCTTTTAATATGCTATACTTAGCAAGTACAGTAACAGTTTCCATTAAGTGGGTATTGCTGAGTGATAAGTAGCAATGAGATTCTTGTATGAAATCCATATTATATGTTATAAGAAACACATCAGCAGTGCCAATTAACAGTTTATTTTTTAAAATCAGGTTTCTCAGTTTGACATTTCTTATAAGGACCAACTTCCAAGGATGATGACTCTACCACTGCGCTGGGCAGCCTGTTCCAATGCTTGACCACACTTTTCAGTGAAGAAATTGTTCCTAATATCCAGTCCAAACCTCCTCCGGCATATCTTCAGGCCTCTACCTCTTGTCCCATCGCTTGTTACTTGGGAGAGGAGACCAATCCCCACAACAACTCCTTTCAGGTAGCTGTAGAGAGTGATAGTGTCCCTCTGAGCCTTCTCTTCTCCAGACTAACCCTTCCAGTTCCCTCTGCTGTTCCCCATCAGACTTGTGCTCCAGGCCCATTCCCAGCTCCACTGCCTTTCTCTGGACCCTCAGTGTCTCTCCTGTAGTGAGGGGGCCACAACTGAACACAGGATTCAAGGTGCAGCCTCACCAGTGCCCAGTACGGGGTGATAATCGCAGCCCTTTCCCTGCTGGCTACTCTATTTCTGATACAGGTCAGGATGTCGTTGGCCTTCTTGGCTGCCTGGGCACAAGCTGGCTCATGTTCAGCAGCTGGCAGTCAGCACCCCCAGGCCTTCCCATGAGCAGCTTTCCAGACACTCTTCCCAAAAACTGAAGCATTGCATGGGGTTGTGGTGGCCCAAGTACAGGATCTGGACTCTTCTCCTTGTAGCTCCTTTCTTGGCTATCCTTTAATGCGCTAAAAATTTTGGAATACATAAGATACTGTCATTAAAAAATATGTATATATTGATAATATTTACCTAAACAATCTGAAGTAATTTGACATTTCCAGTTCTGTGGGGTGGTCAGCATATCTCTAGTGGGGCTTATACATCTCCTCCAGCATGGGCAAGTTAAAGAGTGTGGCACTTAGGTAACTTTTTTTTCATACAACAGCGTGCATTTGTGTTTGCTACTCTTTTCCTAATAGGATTCAGTCTATAAATAAGCTTTAGGTCAGTGAAACTGAGGTGAGAATGAGAATAGTGTTGCTTGCTCTAGGCATCAGTCACACAAGTTATGAGTTACTTCAGTACATATTGCTTTCATATATACTTTAGCAAGTATGTGTAAGAGAGGGGCAGAGACAATTGTGAACTAAAATTAAAATATTACTTTACACTGTATGTATGTACACTGTATGATGTTCCTAATGTGTTCTAAGTTGTAAATGCAGTGTGTATGGTTGGCTTGACTGAAGTTGTCTTGGCTGAAGTTTCTGTCCAATAGTGACCCAGTGGAACAAATGAAATGATGGTTGTCATTATTGCTGTTCTGCTCTGTCTGATGGTAGAATATCTTTTAAATTTCCAAGCCAATAACTACATTTTGCTTTCTTAAATAGCAGGAAGTGGTTCATTTCAGGTTGTATCTGAGTTCAAATTCTGGGTAATTTAGATTATTTTTTCTTCTGGCAGAACTATGAGATTACACTGAAGTTTATCCCTGCAATTTTGTTATGCTGCCTTGAGACATTTGTTGTTACATGCCCATACCTTTCTGTGCATCCCATAAATAACTTTTCAGAATTCTAAGCCACTGTCACAGTGACCAGTGTTTTCCCATGTGACTCTGTTGTTTGGTTTTCATTTTTCTTTTTTCCTTTGCAGTGGGACACAGTAAAAGTTTGGATCCAGTAATAAGCTTCCAGGCTCCCATCGTTCCTTGTGTTGCATTTTGTCTATCTGAGTTATTTTCAAACAAAGATTTTGCATAGGTGTAAATTCATAACAGATACTTTTTTCAAGCTGTGAATGCAGACAAAAAGTCTGCACATTGGAAGTTGCAGCAAGTAGGCATGGTGCTGCAATTTCTTAGAGCTTTTGATACCTACTAATATGAAAAAGAAGACTCAAGGTGACGGTAACTTGCTAGTTCTGTTTGCAGAGTAATTTCCATGAAAGGCTGGCTGTGCCTTTTGCCATTACTTTGGTGTAAGTTAGTGGATGAGAAATGGAGTAACCCCACCTAATGATGTAATTTTGGAGTGAAGTTTCATTTATCTGTCCTGCCTGGTTCTTTTGTTCTCACAGGGTTAATTTTCATGAATCTTGTCGACATTTAGTCGAAGATGAAGCTATAAATCAGAGTAGTATTCCTAATGCTCTTCTGCAATGGATAATGCCATAGGCATGTGCATCATATAACATAGTTGATTTCTGCCATATTCGTAATGCTAGTGTTGGGGGAAGGGCTTGAAGTGGCACACAGCAGAAGAATGAACAAAATTCAGCTTAGAGAATGAAAGTGGCTAGAGATGTTAAAGATCACTGCTGGTTGATGATTTGATAGAGCAAGCAAATGAATTTTTAAGCTGTGAGTTTCTAGAACCCGTTTTGAGCGCAGTGATGAGAAGAAAGAGGGTTAAGTGGTAAGGAGACAGTTGGAGTCTCTTTGATCCATACAGTCTGGTAGCACACAGACTATTGAAACAGTAGAGTGGTACAATACTTTGAACTCCTTTCTCTGTGTAATTGCACACAGAGCACACACTGCTAACTGATATACCTCTTTGTAGCAGGATTGCCAAGCTGCCCACTGACCTTACTTCATAGCAATTTGTGCAACTATAAAAACACAGTGCTTGAAGCCCCCTTGAAATCTGCTGTTTAGACACAATAGCACTAAAGGGTTTCTTAATAACATAGATTTCTGCTGTTACCTTGACAGCTGTGTGAATAACTGACCCTTGCATCTTTCTTGTGCTCCACTGATCATAACACTACAATGATGCTAGGGATCCTCTTAATATCTTGACCTCTGCTACTGCTGTTAGAGCTCCTTTCATTGACTTATTAGCAGCAGCTTATGGGTGCCTCCTTTTGATCTGCTGAGCACTACATTGGAGATGCCTGCAAACGGAGAGCCCTCTGCATGGGGTTCAACTGTCAGAAGTCCAGAAAGAGCAGCCAAGTCCAGGAGTAGCTTTCATTGCAGAATGGGAAGAACAGGAGGAGAACAGGAGTGACTTTAGTAGGCAGACAAAATGAGCATTGCCTCCCATCACAGGAGAGATAATACCTAGTTTTAATGATCTCAAAGTATCAGAGAGCATAAATATAAAAAGGCTGATCATTTTACTTATCAAGCTCTGATTGAATAAGTACTTACAGGTGCTTTCCCATCAGTTGTAAAGCAAACTATCTCTATGAATCCAAGAGTCTTCTTGTAACAATCATTACATTCTTCCCTGTGTGCTGTTTTATCATTGGTTTCAAAGAATGTTTATGTTGTGGTAGGGTCTACTTTCAGACTTGCCAAATAGTTCATAAAATGCAACATGCCTCTCAAGGTAAAATATGTAGTAATGGAGAAATATATGTTACGTTTTAAAATAATGTAGAAAAAAGTGCTTGGAAATGTGTATATCCTGACAAAGTCTTTTTTCCCAAATTCAAATTAATACACAGTCCTAATTTTTTGAGAAAAAACAAACAAAGCAAACCAAAAATCCACCCAGTGACAGGACACATCAGGTATGTTTAAAAAACATGAGCAGGAGGAATGCAAGATATTATCCTGTGAAAGAGTATCAGGCAAATCTGAGAGTATCAAGGTGGGGGCCTTTGAGGGGATGAGGAGTGTGCAGTTATTTTTTTTTGAAGAACCAATAGAAAATGAAGTGTCATTCAAGGTATTTTGGAAATCTGGATTATTTTTATGAAACTGATGTGAAATCAAATCTTTTTGACTACTAGCACTAGTATTAATGATACCCATTGCAAGGCGGTTACAAATACTGGACCTACTCAGTACCATGTCATTCTGTATGACCACCAGGAAGTGCTCTCCCGTGCTTAGTACCTTGTTTCCCAACAGCTTGTGTAACTTGCAATTATTCCTTAATTGTTTAATGGGCCTGTTGGATTTATATTTTATGGTATGTTCACCAAAGCATTGCCAACTTCTATCTATAACTTCAGCACCCAGGAATGCACTTCTGGGTGCTGCTTTCAGTAGAACAGGAAACGTGAGTCTTGAACAAGGAGCGGTGCAACCTTCCAACTTCATGTCAGGTGGTTCCTCCTTCAGTTTGGGCTTGTGCCATGAGGTTGCTTAATAACTGAGGTGAATGCTGTAACTCAAGAAAAGCTCCTTCTCAGTTCAACATCAGTCAAATGTTAAATATTTTCACTATTTTTTTGGCTTGGATGGTTTGCTGTTGAAAATGGTCTGTTGTGTTTTCTGTCCACTTCTGTTTTATACTGTTCAGTACAGATTTGGTTTCAAAAACAAAATGTATTTTATTTCAGAAAATTTCTTTTCCTCCTTTTACGTTTAAGTAAACATAGTGTAATCCTTTAGCAAAAATGGTGCAGTCATTCTGTGTAGCAAGAAATAATGCTGAGTGTATGAAAAATCTAGGTCTTGCATAGTGTAATCATAAATGTACATTGATCGTAAGTATTAATTACAGAAATAAGTGGTAGTGCCATCTATTGTTATAACTACTTGGTGCTTTGTATCCTAAAATCCTGTCTTGCAGCACATGACTGTGTTTCCTCTTTTCAACAGCTTGATTTGCAATTTTCCATGTTTTTTTACCTGTCTGTGGCTAATGATGTTATAATTTTTGCTGTGATATGTAGGCTATTTGAAAAGAGAGATCAGGAAGGATAGACTCCTTTACCAGTGTTAAAGAACAAAATTCTAAGGATCAATAAAGCTTTACTTCCTCTGTTCTGAAAAGCAGGAGTTTGTCATGTGATAGAGGAATAGCTTTATGGAATTGGAGGGAAATAATTGTGTTTCAGAAACATGACAGATCTTTGCATGCTTTGTAGAGAATTGTTAGACTTTGGAAGCTGAATTCTGCTAATATTGTGTGCTGTGTATACCACAGCCTAGGATTGAAATCAAGAAACTCTTTCCTGCAATTTAATCCCCTAATAGTTAGAGGCGATCGTGGCTCTGATTTTTTCTGGAACTGAGAACTCCAGGAATCAGTTTCTGCCTTGTAAGTAAGTGAAGATTACTGTCGTGTGTGCGTACGAGTGAGCAAAATTAACTTCAGTTCTCCATAATTCATCTTTGACTTCGCAACATTTCTTTAACTACTTTCTGGCAGTAACGTGTGTCTATTCTCAGGAATGTACCTGTTCTACTCTATCATTAGAATGCTAAGGAACGTGATTGCAAAGAAACGAGGGAGTTCATGGAAAACCAGCAGGAAGTCAAAAAGTAGAAGAAAAAACTTGAAGGAGGCTGAGATCTTTCCCTGTTATTATCAGTGTCATTTACAGTGAACTACATAGTTTGTTATTGTATGAGATTCTGTAGCTTATGCTGTATGTGAGGTTACACTGTTCCTTTCTCTCCTGCTGGCTTGCATGCCAGCTATATACAAGCAAGCTTCAGCCTGGAAGCTGAATCTGTTGCTCTGGTAAGCTTTTCCTGCTGTCAGAATAACATGGAGCTGGCCTCAACAAACTCCATCCTGTGCTGCTTTGAACTGGGTGGTCGCACAGGGAAAAGATTGTCTTTGCTAGCTCAGGCTACTTCCTTGCAGTATCACAAAGAAAGAGTGGCTGGAGAAACATTTGGATTCCTCAATCAGCCAAATGACTAGGTAAGACCTGTGTTAGGGTAGAATCACGTTGGCAGAGCCAAACAGAGCTTTTTTGGCATACAAGTTACTGGAAATCATTGTGCTTTCTTCTTCTCTTATTTAAGTATTTAATACACTTATCATGCTGAAAGATTGCTCTCATCCCTAAACATGTCCTGTTTTGTAATTCTGAGAAAACAAATACCAGTTGCATCAACCTGAGTTTCATAAGTATTTGTGAGACACAGGTTTTATTCAGATGCTACATGGCTACCTAGTGTTAATTGCATAGTTAAATTGTGACTCATGTTGTTAGCTTTACACAATTATCACCTGAAACCAGACATTGATATTTTATTTTTTTTTTTGCTACCAAAATAATTGGAATTGTTCTTGTGAGTGATATGTGGCTACCTTTTGTATCCCCATATTACTGCTCTACATTGTACTCTGTTACACTATTGTATCCAGTTGAACTTGGTGGACTACATTATGCAAATCTGTGATGGTTTCTTGTGTATCAGCAAGAGAGATCTCTGAAAGCTAAGTGCTACTACAGAGCTCCTGATGAAAGTCAGATGCAGTTGAGCACTAGCACAGTTCACTCTTTGTGAGAGGAAAGGGTGTTGTGGGTAGTATGGAGCCTTAACTGCTAACTTATCCTTAATAATGCAAAGAAATTAAAATTTGCTGGTTCTAATGATCTAATCAGCAGTTTTCAGTGATTAAAATAGGTAATGTTTTCTGAGAGTGGGAACGCTCACGAGAATACTGTAATACATACATCATAGTACTGAAGTGGGTGGGACAGTCCAAGACTTCTGGGAAAATGGTATGTTAGGGAAGTAGGGAAAACCATACCACACCTTGATTCTGTGTTCTGCTTTCTATCACGCAACAAGGATGAAAAGTAAGAATGGATATTATTAGGCAGAGAATTATAAAACTGCAAGTCCAGAGAAGGGGAGTCAGAGGGGAGATGGCAGCAAGTCTTCCAAGGGACTGCCTCAGAGGAAAAAAGTTATCATGGGAAAATGAGAGAGGCAAAGCTAAGGTTTTGTAATGCCTTAGAGCCGAAATAATCATATTGGGAAGGATAGGCCTACTTGATTTCAGCTGAACAGTGCCTCAAGGGAGAAGACAGGACATAACCCATGCACAGCTGAGCTTGCCTGAAACTCAGTTTGAGCTGTCTGTGGGGACCATCACTAGAGGTATGTGATGAAGGGGAAATGAGTCAGTGCTTTTCACTTACAGATGGGCAAATCACAATTCTTCTGTTTGTAATTCTTCACCCAAGCAGACATGCTTATCGTGTAGTGCCACAGTCAGATACTGTCTTTGCCAGCAATTCAAGTTATGTCTGAATTCTCTGATCTGGCTAGGGAAAGTAAAACACTGTGGTTGCTGTAGCTATAACACATCAGTATTTACACTTGATTGTAATCAAACACTCTGTCACAGTCTTGCAGTTGCTACCCTTGCTGATGTCATGGTGAGATAGTTTGCAAAGGCGTTAGTTCTTTGTCACGCGCCTACATGCCTGTTATGCGGGGTGTAAAATCACATCCCAGTACTGAGCTCTGTATATATTCCCTAACCTGGAATGGGGATGAGACTTGAATACATCCTTTCCTGCTCCCCTGCAGTGATCTAAGCTCTATGTACTGTGTTGTACCTCGAGGACAACTGGGAGATCAGCACTATAGCATGCGTCACTGATACCACATCAGCCTTGGCTGCTGAGACTGCTACAGACATTTAGTGCTCTGAAGGCATCACTTTTGTCTTACAACTGAACCATCCTATGCCCTACTGCTGTTCTTACAGTCTGAATTCTTTCTGTCCTATAAGGATCTCTCCCGTATGCATCTTGTCCTTATACATACTCCACACATCTGCAGATAGGAGAGAAATGGCAGAATCACTTATGCATGACAAAAAACACAAGACAGCTCATTTCAGGCTGAGCAATAAGTCTGAGAGAAACCAGCATTCTCAAGGCCTCTACAAATGGCATCCTCTGTGGGCTTGATGAGGCTGAAAGAGCCACATGACAAAAAAGATTATTTCTGTCTCATGGTGATAAAGTTTGAGATGCCTCAAAGAATTAATTCAGGATTCTAAAAAAAATTAAATGACAATTTGAGATCCTCGCTGAGGTTTTGGGGGTGATTTCTTAGCTACCACATGCACTGAAAAGATGATGAAAAGCCCCCACATGCAGGAGCAAGTTGTGTTGAAAATGAGTTGGATGTATGCTCCTTAGAGCTTGTGCATCATGTGCTCATTTCTTTTTCTTTACTGTGGGACACTAGTTAGGCCCTAAGCAGCACTGATTAAAAAAGTCTAATCTTGGGTTTGTTAACTAACTAAGCTATTTAGCAGAAATAAAAGCCACGGGTTGTATGGCTGGGGTAGGGCGTATTCCTAAGACATTTGTAGGGAGGGTGTACTTCCTGATGACCTTATTCATCACACAACTTGAAGTCCCTCTTACCTTTCCAGGACAGAATGTCTTGTTTTTCCAAGGTTTTACAAAACAGGAAAGTACAGTGCCAGAATTTATGATTATGAAACTCTAAATTGTATGTCAAAGCAAATGTGAAGGTGATGTTGAAAAGGCATAAACACTTAGAAATCTGTTGGCAAAGCCATAGCTAAATCATATTCATATGCTTGCACCAAACAACGTAGGATCATTTTCAGTATCCTATAATTGTGTTCTCAGTCTGAACCTTTCAGAGCTATCCTAGGTCATGAACAAGATGTTGCGTGCAGCAAACAAATTTGTTGCAAGTTCTTTTCCTCCCAGCTCATTAATTATTGTCAACAACTGCAAAAGTTTGATGATTTACACCCGCTTCATTGGTTAGCCGAAAACAGTGAGAGCAGGGGAATTGTGCACAAACGGATATCATTAACTCAATACTCTGCGTGGATCAGATACTGCTCTTTGCAACTGTTAACCAATCTGCTGTGCCAAGAGGTTTCCTAGGCTTGTTACAAAGGTTGCTGATTTCAGCAACCTCCCTTGCTCTTATCTAAGGGGCATTTGTCTGTTTGGTTCACTGAGCAGCTGCAGTGCCGAAGAGACCCTTCACTAAACTCAGATAGCACTTTCTTGGTTTGTTTTTACTGAGTGTTTATAAGTAAGGTATCCTGTGCATTGGCACTAACTTCTCAAGAGTAAGCAAATCCTATTGGGATGTAAATTAAGTGCTTGTGAGGAAGAATTGATTTTCTTTCTGGGTGTTATGTATTTCCATGCTTATTAAAGAAGGCTTATTGTGGCTTCAGAATCTCATTTTGAAATGATCTTATGTTCCCGAGAAAAGAATAAAACTCCTTGGCATTCACATTGCACCACTGCCCTTGTTGTGTAGAAGCTAATTCCTTGAGCACAAACCAGTGTTTGCACTTAATGTGAAATGACATGAATTGCCTGTGCTGGGTGCATGTTATGAACAGCTTCAAGGTCCTGTGGCACATTCAGTTACATGAAGAGTGCTGGATTGCCACAGAATCAAAACAGTCAAGTGTGGTTCTAATTATAATAGTCAGTTAGTGATCTCCATAATATCATTGTTAAACTAAATACTTCTGGGAAAGGTGTTGAAATAATTCTTATCCTGAGGAGGGGGTTTATAGTCCCTCAGAAAATGATAGTTTAGGCTCACATAACCTGTTTGAGGCTTTAACCACCCCACTGTGTATGTAAAGAAAGTATCTTCATGGCCGTCTTTCTGCATCTGCACAGTATATTATTCTATCCCTAGGAAAAATAAATCAGTCCTGAGCATTTGGGGGTCTCCAGGCTGACTGCACTTGGATTTCTACACACATGTGTGCGCATATACGTTCACACACAGAGGCTTCTCCTAAGATGCTTGTCGTTCTTGTGCAGTTTATTGCAGTAGTCTGTGGATGCTGCTAACTCTCAGAAGCCAAAAATTCTTTTATGACATTCGTCATAGCAACATGCATTCCTTCCCAGACAGAGTAGGTTTGTACAGGAATGTATGCAGACCTCCCCTGCCACTTTATCTTCCAAAGAATACACAATGTCTGTGTTGGAGATAACTCAAGTAATTAGGCACAGTTTGCCTTTTATCAAGGGAGTGACTCTGTCTTCAAGACTTTGTAGTGTCTTTCAAGACCATGAACGTATATGCCATTTGATATTTTGACAGGCTTAGGAGATCCTTAATAAGGACTGTGGCTGGTGCCATAGTCAGGGGTTTGGGTATCTAGAACATGGGACTCAATTTAGTAGGCCAGTTATACTGGGGGCTGGTGGAGCTGGTCTGACAAAGAAGGGGAAGAGCAGTTTTGGTAGGAGGCTTGCCAGACCGGTCAAGGATGCTTTAAACTAGATGTGTTGTAGGAGGGGGGTATCATTCCATCCCTACACACCCAGGCAGTTGCCAGCACCTATAATAAATGCTCGGAGCAATGTAGAACTATTCCAGCTCGTCTAGCCAATGAGCCGGCTTCACTTGGAGCTCAGCTCGGATGCCTCTATGCAAACGCCCATAGCATTGGGAACAAACAAGAGGAGTTAGAGATGCGTGCGCATCTACAGGGGTATGATATAATAGGCATCACAGAAACATGGTGGGATGGCTCCTATGACTGCAGTGTTGGAATGGAAGGTTACAGGCTCTTTAGGAAAGACAGGCCCGACAGATGGGGCGGGGGAGTTGCTATTTATGTTAGGGATAGGCTGGAGATTATGGAACTCTGTCTGGGGACAGGTGGTGGGCAGTCAATAGAGAATTTGTGGGTCAGGGTTAAAGGGAGAACAGCAATGGGAGACATTATTTTGGGGATCTGTTACAGACGGCCTGATCAAGAGGAATCTGTGGATGAAGAACTCTATAGACAGATAGGAGCAGCCTCACACTCACAGGCCCTTGTTCTCATGGGGGAATTCAACCACCCTGAGATCTGTTGGAGAGATGGTATGGCCAGGCACAAGCAATACAGGAGTTTCCTCAATTGTGTGGAAGACAACTTCCTTCTGCAAGTAATAGAGGAGCCGACAGAGGTGCCATGCTTGACCTCGTCCTCAGCAACAGGGAAGGGCTGATTGGAAATGTGATGCTCCAGGGCAGCCTTGGTTGCAGCAAACATGAGATGGTCGAATTCGAGATCCTCAGGACAGTGAGAAGAGCATGCAGCAAGCTCACTGCCCTGGACTTCAAGAGAACAGACTTTGACCTCCTCAGAAACCTGCTCAGTGAGATTCCATGGGATATAGCCCAAGAGGGCAGGGGGACCCAAGACTCTTGGTCGATATTCAAGGATCACCTACTACAAGGTCAGGAATGTTGCATCCCAACTAGAAGGAAGTGCTGCAGAAGGGCCAGGAGACCTCCTTGGATGGATAAGGAGCTGCTGAGGAAACTTCGAAGGAAAAAAGAGGCTTATAAAAGGTGGAAGCAAGGGCAGGTGGCCTGGGAAGAATACAAGGATGTTGTCCGGGAAGCTAGGGACCAGGTTAGGAAAGCTAAGGCCCACTTAGAATTAAACTTGTCTAGGGATGTGAAAGATAACAGCAAGGGATTCTACAGGTACATAGCGAATAAGAGGCAGACTAGGGAGAACGTAGGCCCCCTCTGGAAGCTATAAGAACTGGCTACCCTGGATTTGGAGAAGGCTGAGGTTCTTAATAGCTTCTTTGCCTCAGTCTTCACTGGAAAATGCTCTGACCACACCACCCAACTCTTGGAAGGCAGACGCAGGGACAGTGAGAATGAAGACCTTAGGCCCACTGTAGGAGAGGATCTGGTTTGAGACCACCTTAAGAACCTGAACATACACAAGTCATAGAATCATAGAATAGTTAGGATTGGAAAGGACATTAAGATCATCTAGTTCCAACACCCCTGCCATGAGCAGGGACACCTCCCACTAAACCATGCCACCCAAGGCTATGTCCAACCTCGCCTAGAACACTGCCAGCAATGGAGCATTCACAGCTTCCCTGGGCAACCCATTCCAGTGCCTCACCAACCTTACAGAAAAGAACGTATTCCTCATATCCAATCTAAACTTCCCCTGTTTATGTTTGAACCCGTTACCCCTTGTCCTCTCACTACAGTTCCTCATGAAGAGTCCCTCCCCAGCATCCCTAGAGGCCCCCTTCAGATACTGGAAGGCTACTATGAGGTCTCCACGCAGCCTTCTCTTCTCCAGGCTGAACAGCCCCAACTTTCTCAGCCTATCTTCATGTGGGAGGTGCTCCAGTCCCCTGATCATCCTCGAGGCCCTCCTTTGGACTTGTTCCAACAGTTCCATGCCCTTTTGATGTTGAGGACACCAGAATTGCACACAGTACTCCAAGTGAGGTCTCACGAGAGCAGAGTAGAGGGGCAGGATCACCTCCCTCGACCTGCTGGTCACGCTCCTTTTGATGCAGCCCAGCATACGGTTGGCTTTCTGGGCTGCGAGCGCACACTGCCGGCTCATGTTCATTTTCTCATCAACCAACACCTCCAAGTCCTTCTCTGTAGGGCTGCTCTGAATCTCTTCTCTGCCCAACCTGTAGCTGTGCCTGGGATTGCTCTGACCCCCATGTAGGACCTTGCACTTGTCATGGTTAAACTTCATCAGGTTGGCATCAGCCCACCTCACAAGTGTGTCAAGGTCCCTCTGGATGGCATTCCTTCCCTCCAACGTATCAACTGAGCCGCACAGCTTGATGTCATCAGCAAACTTGCTGAGGGCGCACTCAATCCCACTGTCCATGTCACCGACAAAGATGTTGAACAAGACTGGAATGGGTTGCCCAGGGAAGTTGTGAATGCTCCATCAATGGCGGTGTTCAGAACCAGGTTGGACATAGCCTTGGGTGGCATGGTTTAGTGGGAGGTGTCCCTGCCCCTGGCAGGGGTGTTGGAACTAGATCATCTTAATGTCCTTTCCAATCCTAACTATTCTATGATTCTATGATCCTACTTGTGACAGTATTCATTAATGAAGTTTAAAATGCCTTTTAGTAGCTTTATTTGCCAGAAACAGCTGCCCACTGCAGCACATGGGCTGGAGGCATTTTTTTGAACTCTAAAATAAAAAAGGGGGAAAGAGTGAAAAAGTGTTGATTGTAGTTGTAGGAGTAAAGCTTTGTGCTATTCAGTACTGACTGTTAATAAAGGTTTCTTCTGTTTACTGAAACAAATGTTGCATGTTGTGGAGTTTGAGCTAATTGTTTTGTTCCACTGTACAATGAATGAGTAGGTGTCCTGGAAAACAACTCTATGCCAATGACCAGACTGGAGCAAATAAACTCAAAAAAATGTGTGTAGGCCACATGGTCATCTGAGGGTTTTGGTTTTATATTTTTGTAGTCCTTCTATGTTTCTCTATTGTCTAGATTGTGATAAATTGTTCTTCTGTCAGCAAGATGAAATATTCTGAATTGCTGATTTAATAATACATTTACTAGATTCCATTTGCTTCTTGAAGACTGGAGAATTAGGACATCATGGTGATAAACACGGCAAGAGAGCTGAAATGGGTAAATAGTAGGGGGAAGAGAGGCAAAGGAAGAATCTTATGCAGAACCTTATCAGCAGTACATACATACCTGATCCTGTAACAAGTTAAAAGGTCTGTTAGGACGTCTGCCTATTTGCATGCTTTCCTGTGGTGATGTAGAGCAGCTTGTTTCTGCAGCTGCATTGTTACTGTATTGGTGGAAATAACCTCTGCTGTCACCCTAGCAGTTCTTGTCTTATTGGGCTGCCAGTGCCTGTCCTCTTCTTTCTTTTATTAACCCACTTACCAAATATATTACTATGAGACCCCTGAATAGTGACGCGAGGACCCAGCAGTGCCATATACTAAATTCTGGCTTCTGTTGTACTTCTCATATTCTGATACTCTGCTGCATTTTTAAACATGGGGCAAGGCTTAACTAGCAGTGATTTGTTCTGGGTTCAAACACAGTTCCGTTGTTAAACTGATTTTGATGGGGGCAAACGCAATATGGAAATCAGGTATTTGTTCCCATCTTTAGTGTTTTGTATTGCCTTACTCATCAGTCAGTAGTATCATCAGCTGGTTTTGCTTGTTCATGATAGAAACAATGCAACTCATAATAGCAAACTCAATATTAAAATGCCCAGTAAGGAAATACAAGTGTGCTGACACCAGATCAGTGAGTTTCAGTGAAGCACCACAGTGGTTCTGCTGAACAGATTATAATTCAGCATGCTATCTCTTCACGTTGGGAAAGCCATTTTATCACAAATACTTTTGAAAAGGCCAAACAATAACTTTAGATGTAGGTAGGGAGTGGCTGAAGCACAACCCAACTATCACCCATCCAAGTAAGAATTAAAATCACTATGTATCAGTATTGGTTCTCTCAATCTTTTACATTTTCAGTACAACCCGCAGTACTACCAGTGGCTCTTGGAAGAGATTAGTGTATCAGCCTTTACCTGCTTGGTATTGTCTGGCAAACCCCTGCGCTCTGGTTCCCACGTCATCCAGATCCAATGCTTGCCTGAGATTACTGTTTCATCCATCATCTTACAGAGAGGTGTGCCTTTGTTTTGCACAGAGGTCACAGCACAGAATATGTATGAGGTCAGATGACAACACAAAGTTGGGGTGCTCTCAGGATGTGCATCCAGCATCTGGAATCTTCAAGCACTCCCAAATTCCCTTATCTTAATGATATCATGGAAAATTAACGACATGCCTCAAACATGTCACAACTCACCTAAACAAATTACCACATGTTTAATGCAGCATATGTTATTGAATAAGAGATCTTCTAATGAAAATTTAACCTGGATGTTTTTTCCTTTTGGAAGAAAGATGCTGGAAGTGCCAGGAACTTGTAGGTGCTCTGTGGGTGTGCTCAGGTGCACAGCAGGCTGGGATGTAGAGCAACAGGTAATGGGTGGGGTATCATAAAGACTATTGACATCTGCAGATGTCAGAGCAGAAGGCAATGTGTCATAAAACAGCCTCAGAGAATAAGGACAAATCTCTGTCCACCAAGAATGAAGATTGTTTTATGTGTATGTGGGAGAATGGTAAAAGGAGCTCATATAGTGATATGATCAACATCAGTGCTACATAACATGTAACAAGCTATCCAAAAGCACTGTTTCGTAGGAGCAAAAATTTTGACCTGCGGCAATACCCCAGGGAACAGGCATTCATTATTCCTGAAGCTACTGCTGCTTAAGGCAGATTAGATCCTAAACTGTTCATGAAAAATCATGAAAACATGGGGAAGCTATTTTTGTGCACTGTTTTCCTTTTCATCTGCTTCTTTGCTTATTTTAGATTTATTTTCCTGTATTTCCAGAAGGAAGAAGAATGTATGACTGCCATTAGTCTCTAGTAACATTGCTGAGTATATGCCACTTTGTACAGTATTTGAGATCAGGTTTGAACAGAAACGTCAAACATTCAGAAATTAGCTTCAGGGTTGAGGCACACAGTATTGTGGCTGTATTACTCTCTCCAGCATGGCAAGGAGTAATGTAAGCTAGCATTTCAGAGCACTTCATTGTTTTCTTCAAAAACAGCAATCCATCCATATTAAAATTATTAAAATCCATGCATAAAATATCAGCAGAATTGAAAGCCATGTTGGACCTCTTTGTAGTTTCATCAGCTCCTTGTCTGCTCCTTGATCAGATTATAAAAATAGGTCTAATTAAAACTGTTATTGCAAGTCCAGCCTGGTCTTCATATGTAATTAATGGAAAAACACTTCAAATTATTCTACGTCAACTATTATTTCTACAGAGCTGTTGTACAATCACAATACTTAGGCTACTCATGTAGAAGATATGAATTCAGCTGCCCTGCCCTGCCTTAAATGTTCAGTTTTGATATCCAGCTGCTTCTTTTATACCTGCTTGTAAATAGCCAAGTGTGTGCAGAGAATTCTCACTGAGTAGGCCAGCGTGGTACAAAGTATACGGTTTGGATTTTACAAAATCACAAATGTCAACATCACAAATATTCCATTCCAACACACTACGTAAAAGAAAGCTTCCTTGTGAGAATAACTGATTCTATCTTACAGTCTTTTTCTTGGAATGTGTTAGATATTCTATAATTCGGAAATAATGGAGAAAGTCAAAATACCTGAGAGTAACCAAAGTCTTCTAGTAGAGTAAACTTTTGCTCTGCTAACTATTAAGGGTGATTAACTTGAAAGGAATATAGAATGAGCATTAGGTAAGGTGGGTATGTCTTTAAAATTCAAGTGACAGGTGAAGCTCTCGAAAGCGCATGAGAAAAATGAATTGCAAATGTTTGCCACGGTTGCTTTTACATGGCTTGCTGCATATGTTGAGTCATTGTTAGAACAAGTTCCACAGTATTTATTTAGGATAAGTAACTCTCAATGACCTCCTGTCACAGACTACTGTAACATAACAGCATGGGCGAGCCTCTGAAGGGAGACTTATCAAAATCCTCTACATTTCAAAATGAGCTTTAATGTCATTCCGGTCATGTGAGGTAGCAAGAGATAGCTTTCTTGCTTTTGGATCAGCTTAGAGACCTTGTCAGTATGTAATTTCTGTAAGAGGAAGAAAAATAAGCCAAGAATCATTATTGGTGTAGTGTACAAGTTTGTATATCTTAATGATTTGCTTTGTGCTCTCTTCTGAGGCTGGCATTTCAAACTTGCAGTGTCTTGGTTTGATAACCCAGTAAGCACACAGGAACTAATTGACAATGTAGATGTCCTTTCAGTATCAATCCATTTCTGAGACAGCCAGTCTGGCACTCCGGGGATATTTTCACATGGTGCTTTCTGCACTTCATCTTCCTTTGCACCTTTCCTCATGACAGCCACATTGCAAGTGATGGCTTGGAGCAGTTTGACAAACCTGCTGAAGTCTGAACATGGCCTTCCCAGACTGCAGGAGTTCACAGGGGGTAATGTTTCAACCTGTCAAAGCTAACATTAACACTGAAGAGTCTGAACAAGTTTCTGCGGGCCTCAGCCAACCTTTTGTGTATTTGTACTCTATGTATATTTGTTGTATTTGTATATCCATAATTTCATATGAATATACATTGGTGATGTTATCAATACAACAGCTTCAGAAAAAGCCAGGTCAGTTCATTTTCCTGATTGATCTGAAAATTAACTTGATGGAAAAAAGGGAAAGAAATCCTGAATGAATGACATGAAAATGATCCTGACCTCTTTTTGTGGAATTGTTTTGATGTTTTTTTGTTCATATTTTGTTTGTTTGATTTAGTTGGTATATGTGAATAGGGAGGGAAGAACTGCCAATAAAACTCTACTTATATAATCCTCTTTCAGAAGGGTCATAGGGAGGATGCAATGCCAAATCAAGTACGTATGCTGAAATTCTCATTAAGATATTTGGTACAAAACTGGTATTTTATGCTGTACTGAGCTCTCTTGTAGCAGCCCTTCTTATATCTAGAATCTCACACTATAACAGCCGAAAAAAGGGATCAAAATTTAGATATCATTTCCATTGTCTGAATAATCTTTTAGCACTTTTTCAGTCCTGCATTAAATATTTTATGTACCACTTGAGAACGAAAAGTCATGAGAATCTGATAGTTATCTGCTTAAAAAATACAATAATGCTCTTTGCGCTAACATCATGTGAAACCCAGTAAACATTTCATTAACATATCTTTTAAATGGAGGTTGTGTTTGGTAGTGTAATTAGAAGCCTAGGTTATCATTTGTATTGCAGTGATGCCCAAAAATCAGAACTGAGACCCTAGCGTGCAGGCTTCTGTGCATGGGGAGACATGGTCCCTGCTTTAAAGTACCTCCCATCTAATTAGGAGTGATATATGAGCATGACACATTCTAGGTGGGAAAGATGTGATTGAGGACAAGAGTAATTGACAGTCCGATCAAGTTAGGCTACCCTTGCGCACAGAGCACAAGGCCATAATTATCATAGCTATTAGCAAACCCAGGCCCAAGGCACATCCGCTCCACTACCCAAGAAGCAGGGCTGTATGGAAAGTCTGCCAGCTGACCAAGGGAGAATTTATTGCTCTTCCAAGATTCCTGTTTCTCCAGATTATGGCAAGGAAGAGATCCCATATTATTACTCCATGGTAGAAATGTCACGCTGCTGAACAGTAACTCTAATGCCTTGTCAGACCTGGTCCTTGTAGATTTAAGTGGGACTCCTGTGTGCAGCTATGAATGAAGCAGGTCTATCCATGAGGAAGGAAGAGTACTTAAGAGAATATGAGATTAGAAATTCAAACTCCAGAGAATTAGAGTGGGAAATTTTAGTTTAAATTATTCTTGCATTTTCATAGTTCAGGAATGTGCATATACATTAAGCCTTGCTTTCCCACATTTATTTTTTAATCCCATCTTGTTGTAAGTAAGGCCTTTAAATTAGCAGATTTAAGTTAATGGAGCTATGCATCACTTTTAAAATAATTATTCAGTTCCACTTATTTAGTAATGGTGAAGAACAGAATGTTTGCAACGAGCCGAAGAAAGTGAAACCAGTTGCTTAACAGGAAGGATGCTGCAGCATGCCTATGAGATTTTTCTGCTTTTCTAGATACTTGTTCTTCAATGGAAAATGTCCTGTCAAAGTGTGTGGTTTACTCCCAATTCCTGTGGTATCAGAGTTGGTGATTACAGGCTTTCAGTGTCCGTTCTTTTGGGCTTTCGGACTTTCATACTATCAGCATTGACTTTCAGTGATCTTGAGATGGGGTTTGGTCAGTACATCCCAAGCATTCACAAGAAATGCACATGACTGATATCCAAAAGTACGAAAGGAAAGGAAAGTGTAACTAAGCTTACAATTGTACTCTGTTTAGCTAGCACTGCAGTGAATATGACAAGAAAACATGCTATGAAATACAAAAGACAAAGAAGGGATTTTGTTTATTTGTCATCTACTGATGACCAAATGACTGCAGTCATCCATGGAGGCTGTTGTCTTTGTAGCATTTCCCATATCCTGCTTTACAGTCTTTATTGGGAGAAATATTTCTGTACTGTACTCTTTCCTTCTGATTCTTGTATGTACCCTTGAGTGTTTCTGTTGAAATTCATTCAAAGAAACTTCCATTATTAAGTGATATCTCCCCCTTCCCCCCAACAGATGTATCATGGCATCACAATCTTTATTTGGCGTTTTCCATAGGCCCCCTCACTTCTCAGATAGGGAGTCATGCTTTCAGGCTTATAAAAGCAGGGACTTCTTTGTGCTGTCATCGTGAATATTAAAGTTGTGAGGTAGCACCAGAAAGCACCCTACCCTACTGAAATGAAGTTGAATACACTGCCTTCTGTATTAGGGACAACTGCTAGTTTGGGACCTACCTGTGCCAGTAATTGCCACCATATTCTTACTGTAGGTCACTGATGAAAATGCAAGTGTGAGGAGTAATTGTCTGGGTGAATGCAGAAAGAAAGATGCAATGTTAGGGATATAGAAGCATGAAGTTGCAGGTCTTCTGATGCTGCTCATCAGCATAAATCCTTACAGAACCTTAAACTTAAGGCAACTCATGGAGGACCTCTAAAGAGCAAAAGTAGTATGTTGTCATTCTGCTAGAAAGAGGAAGTGAGTCATGTCTTGCTGTCCTGTATTTGTACAGTACATAGAGCTGTGAGTCAGGATGCACAGTACTGTCATTATAAGAAAGCCATAAGGATTGAAGGGTTTTTTATTTACATTATAGTTAAGCCTCCTTGGCTAAACCCCATTTTTACAGTTCATGTTGGTGCACACTTTTATTTTCAAATTATTTAAAATTATTTAATTATTCAAATTATTAAAATAACCTTTTTCCTTGACTTTATATTGTGATTGTCTTGGAGTTTGGACGCTAGATGACCTGTGCTTGTATTTGAAATTTATCTTCATGTGTGGCTAAAATATACAGTCTCACAAGTAAATGTCCAAGGATTTCAGTGAAATTACAGCTTTCATTAACCACTATCATCTTGATGTAGTTGGCATTTAATAATCTATCAGTCTTCATTGTTGTTGCAGCCATGGGGTTTAGAAAGGATGCATCTTTGCAGAATGCCCAGGAATGCCATCTTCTGTGTTGCATGCGTGACCAAGGATGTTCTAAGTTCCTTCTTGGTCTGTAACATACGTATTTCAACTCCATGATTAATTTTTTTTAATATGGTAAATTGAATGATATGCCAAACCCTTTAATTGGTATGTTCTTATAAAGATAAGGTTAATAGTGTTAATGACTAAAAAGCAATCAAAATGCTGTAGAAATTAACTTTGCAAGCAGTCGCAATTTACGCTTGACTTTCTTTGTCTTAACTTCTGCAGTGTCCTGTGTAACGCAAGTAGACTTGCTATTGCAACTTATTAGTTGGCTGAACAATTAACTAACAAGGAGCATATCTGAGCTGTGAAATGTTTGTGTACAACTAACTGCACATGTGAAAGTGTGTTTTTTTTCTTTTCCTCCACTTGCACATTTAAAACTAGAAGTAAAACCTTTGGGAAAAGATGAGGGAGAACAAAAGTAGGGGCACTGGCTGTATGTGGTTAGTAGCTAAGATGTAGTTTTCTTCTGAAAAATGAGACTAATTTTCATATGTGACAATCATTAAGCTTTAGCGTGTGAGATGAGAACTTTCTTGGAACACTTTCCTGGATGCTTGCAGTCTGTGATCAGAAGTTGTCAGCACTAAACTGAAGGCAGTTGTCAGCAGCAAGCCTTCACTTGCCCTGCAAGGTCTTGCAGGGTGGTCCAAGCCTGTGGTTCACTGACCCCACAGCTCACTGAGAGGAATCACATGATCTAAACAAGAAAGCCAAGAGGCTGCTTGATTCCTCAGCAAGGAGAAAACAATGCCTGTTTGAAGAGGTTTATTCATCTGAATGTGTTTGTTCCAGCCAGCCCACTGTGCCACTCCAGCTGCTGTGGCCCACAAATAATGCTGGCGCTCAGGAAAGGTGAGCTCCTCCATCCGGTAGGCCTTGCCAGTCTGCTTGGTGCTGCCAGCTCACACCCTCTGCTGGGAAGAGCCAATATTCTGCATTTCCTTGCTTTTTTGATATTATTCTGACTATTTTATTCCTTTCTGTTATTCTTAATCAGGAGTCAGAAATATACTTTCAATTGAACTGTTTCCAGATACGGAGAACATTTTACACAGTTCCTCACTAATACTATTCTATTTTAATAATACTAATAGTTTTCTAGTTTAACCAGACATCAGCAATATCTGTGTCCATATGCTCCTATATTTGGTTTGCGGTAGTTTTTACTCAGATGAGAACTTGCTTGTTGTGGTTTAATAAAAATTATGCTAACACTTTCACTTTAGATAGAAGGATTAAATAATAAAATCTATAAACTTTAAGGCTTTTACAAAAGGCTTTAACATTGGAGGCTAACTTATCTTGCATTTCTCAAATAGACTGCCTGTTTTTGAATTACCTATTACCTATTACTAAGACATCAGAGATCCATTACATATTTGCCTTCCAATATAATCATGGCCTCAAATCCAGAATAAGATTCACTAAAAATCCTCATTATGAAAAAAGAAATCTATTATTTTCCCTAATAACACCTTCCTGAAGTGTCAGAAAAGCTCCTCAGTATTGAGAACAAATGCCAAAAGTCTGTATTGACAGTTCCTTAGATATACTGAAATTAACGCTACTGGACAGATACAAATTTGGAGATGAAAGGTACATTTTCCCCAAGTAGGCATAGATTTCAGGCTTTATTCACATTCTGCTGTAGTTCCTCTTATGGCCTAATTATCCTATGTGGATTTTTGCTATAGGAGTTTGATATCTTTCAGCACTCCTTCTAAATGATGAGTCTGTGAGTATCTCAGTGAAAAGTAGACAGTAGTTTAGAGGATCTATGAATAAGGGAGTAGTTATTCCTTCTGGCCTTGAACTCCACTGAAGGCTATCAAACTGAAAAGAAGAACAGGACCACAAGCCATATTTTAATTTCTTTGTTGTGGTTGTAAATCCAGAATTAGTCCTTTACTTCAGTCATATTAATCCAAATATTGAGAGTGTATATGTTTAAAAAATAGAAACAATTTCATTGCAACTGCTAGAAACAAGTTAAAGGAAAACTATACTTTGTTCAATTCTACCAGAATTATAAGTTGGTTTAAAAAGTTGCTTTCCCCATAAAAAAGCAAATCCTTTGAAAAGAGTTTTCATAAACACCTGTTGATTTTATTGACACTTTGTAAGATATTTTGTGCAGAACATTTATGTCTTTTTACACCTATTTGAAATGTTACTCAAATCATGTTTTGAAAAGGCTGCAGATGTTTTCATACCTATGTTAACATTTTGAAAACATATATGTACATAATTCATTCAAAAAGCAAAGCGCTACATTGGAGAACTATTTCTGATTTGAATCTTTTATATTCAGCCTACCCTGTTATTTATGTACTTCAATAGCTCTTCCACCTGAAGATGTCAGTATTTTACAGCAGTTGAACTAAATCCCAATGAAATAGATTATATGTAAATTATTAAAGCCCTGAAAATTATTCTTGTCAAAATAAATGCCCAATACTTTCATTTTATTGTGCTCTTGAGAGAAATCTACCACTGTTTAAGTGATTTCTCTTTGATTGTGCATTCTTACAGTCTTTGTTGAATTTTCTTATTTCATTTGCTGTAGAAAAACATTTTTGTGTTTATCTTCAAAAAGCAGAAATAAGGATTATTTAACATCTGCTAAATATCTTTGATAATCCAAAATTATTTAAAAGCTGAAGAAACTAGAGGGAGAGAATTTAATCTGAAAGGATGGTAGCAAGTATTTGGTGAAAGCTGGCAGGTTCAGGTACCAAGTAGCTTGTCTCTCTGCTAAGTCATCTCATGGTAGGATGGTGCAGACGTCTTGAGGTAGAAACCGAAGGGCAAAGACAATCTACATTTTCTTCATTTAAGCTCTGTTTCAAATGATATTTTTTTTTCATCTAATAATCTAAACATTTCTGTGGTGCAGGGTGCAAATAATGTAATTTCCATTCTTGAACAGCCAGCCTTTTAAAAGACAAATCTGTGTAATTTGGCACTGTACATAGACATCATGGCTGCTCATATTCGCAGAAAAGGCAAAGATAGAATAATCATGGTCGAGTCCTCAGTCCTGCTAAACTGAAGGAGAGAGTTTAGTTCTTTGCTTTTGGGTGCAGGCTCCCTCTTTTGCAAACAGTGCTGTTTCTAAACAGATGGTGTCAGCTCATGGTTAGCAAGTATGTCATCTATATTTTAACATCCACTTAGCTGCAGCATTCTCATAAGGAGATCAAGCAATGATCATTTTCATTTCATCAATGTGAAAACTGAAAATTCAAGGTGAAGTAGCTGGTGTAGGAGGTGGTATGAGAACTCAGATAGATTCCCCCCTTCCCCTTCAAAATTCAGCAGAGCTCTTTTGTTATTATTAAGATAAAATAAATTAGCTGTGATTTTTTTGTTTTCTCTTACTGACCCTGTTTTTTCAGTTGTGTGACTGATCCCAGGGTACCAGCAGTGTCCAGTAGGTGACACTCCAGCAACACAGACTAGTTAAATCATAATTGGTTTATGTTGCTGTATTATAGAATTGTAGCGCTTTTTAAATTGGAAATTAGTATTTTAATAAAATATAGGTTTGTTTTGCTTATTATTCACCAAATTATAGTTTGATCATGAAAAACTATTTTCTGTTAAATATATCAATTCTTGTCATGATAAGCATTATAAAAATACACTAATCACTACTCACTGTACTAGCTGGGCGTTTAAAGAAAATGTTAAACTTTGTGGATGACCTTAAGCATATTCATAGTAGAAGATAATATTTGTTTACCAAAAAAAGGTCTCATAGCAAGTCTTAAATTACAGAGGTTCATCAAATAGTTGAGTCAATCATGGAAGACAATGCCGCATATTAAATGTGAGATAGAGAGCCAACAGCGATCTTTGAGTTACAAGGTTAATGCCATCTTATCCTTTGCACCATAGCTACATGATCCTGTTTGTACCGTTTGTCAAGATCCGTACCTAAACTAGCTGGCTGCTTTGTCCCCAAAACTCCTATGAATCTTTGTGAAAGCTTAATATAGAATTTCGTGTCTTGAATAATTTCAAATTTTCTAGTTGTAATAATGATCAGTTTATAATTATTTCTTCTTGTGTCTGCATGGTTTTATACACTCTGCACAGTGAGTTGTTCACAGAAAGCAAGCAGTGTTGTCTCTTCTCAGCTTCATTTTGAAAATCATCCTCAACTGCAGCCCATTTAGACTTCCCTCTCTTTTAGTTTCCTATTAAAGGAAAAAGGCATGGCTAGTTCATGCCTCACTGCTGGAAGTGTTTGCAAAATTATATTTAATGTACCACTGATAGCAGAAAAGCTCTATTAGATACAAGAAATAAATTAATGGTTGCGGCTGTATAACAGGAATAAAAATTGCAGGACTGAAATGAGAGAAAATAAAGCATCCCATTCCTCAGAGGAATATGCAGAGGTTTTGATCCCTATGATTTAATTGGAGTTTTCCAAGATAATACCATATATGTTGTGCTTGCTTGCAAAGACAGTTGGAACGTGCCAGAGCTGAAAGATCCTCCGTGTCAGGAGTGGACCTATTTGGTTTTCTATTTGATGTTTTCCTACCAGATCTCATAAATGCATGTGATAGGACTATGGGAGTAAGGAGACTTAGCTGCTGTTTTGCTAAGCAGAAGAAATGCACTTCATAAAGCTTTGCTGCTCTGGTCTCAGAGACCTGACTTTACTGGTATTTTAACATTTGTATAACTCTGGATTTACACCAATAAAATAGTGAACAAGGTTGTCCAGAATATGTGTGTCTGCTGTTGTTGGAGTTGATAGAATAAAAACAATATGCAAGTTTGCTAGTATCTGTGTGTCTTGATTTAAAATCTTATTCAGGCACATTAAAGGAAGCATGATCCTATTTTTTTCCCATTCAGTTTAAAGGCTATTGGAATGAGATTTTTACTCAGCATCTTTTCTTCTTCAATATACATTAAGTAATAGTAGTGAGAGACAGTGAATAAGATTCATCCTTTAAGTGAGGAGAATTTGGGACAAGTGCCAATGAACTTACGTCATGTAAAGCTCATGAACTAGGTAAACATTTTATAACATTATTCTCTTGGTCAGTTTTCAGATCCCTGATTACCCTTAGTTCTTTGTGCATGTTATTTTTAGACAATGCTTTGAGAGAAAACCTTTTTAGGAAAGGAGCTAAAAAGACCTGGATAGCAATTAAAATACCTGACAGTTGCTTCCTAGGTTTAGATGGTGAGTTTGATTACTTTACCTGTTTGTAATAATGAACATATGGCCTTCTGCATATAGAGTTGACCAGAAAACCTGAGTGCCTGGTATGTAACTGTTACAGTTTGAAAGAGAAGGAGATCCCAAATCAAGATGGAAAGCCAAAAAGGATAGCTTTTTTTGTAGCACTTAAACCCCTCACAGCATTGTGATTCACTTTATTAAATCCTTGGGAATCTCAGCAGTTAATCGGGCTGCGCAGATTCAGTGTTTTAGGACTAGGTAGTGTTGTGATCTAAAGTATTTCCTTAACAGAGCTTGCAAAATGTGAAGGTCAGAGATTAATGTCCTATTATGTAGAAGATAGCAGCAACTTCAATGAAGATCATTGGGGGTTGTTGCTTTTTTGGATTATTTTTCTTTTAAGCTTTATTACCCAGGCAGGAAAGCTTAGCTTTTATGTGCACAACATTAAAAAAACCTACTCCTCATGATGCACTTGTAAAAGTAGAGATTTAACTTATGCTAGTTGGCTGAACTTCCCTCTTTTCGTGTAGCCAAACCCAGTTTGCACAAGCTACCTGGCAGCTTTCACAGAGATTTTCATCCATAATCAATGGCAAAATTGTACTCTCTGCAAGCCGTAGAGCTTTCTAAATGTTTCCCTCTGCTGTGGTTGCCGCGTTGCAATATGGTTTTATTCACTGTAGTTGTATTCTTGTGTATTAATTGTGTGGAGTGTGGTTTCACCCCCTCACTTTGTTAGATTACTGTAAGTAACAGCCAGAATAGCAGTGGGAAGTGAGAGTTTTCGAAAGATAGCTCACTTCTGAATTCACTTTGCATCAGGGAGGACTGTTCCATCTATTCCTAAAAGAAGGAGCCTTTATAGGCTAAGCATGGCTTCTGAGCCTGAAAAACTGACGGCTTTAAAGTCTAGGCAAATATCAGAGGGGCTTACCACAAAAATAAATGTGCCTCCTATCTAAGCTATGGAAGGCTCAAAACTGAAATCAGAGAAGACTGTGTGGATATTATTTAAGGCTATAATTTATCTCGATCCAAAAATGTCAGGTATTTTTCAGAGAAAGGAAGATGTCTGTGGTCATATCGATTAAATATGGTTATTCATATGTGTATGCCAGCATATTATGTAAGCATGACAGTATCTCTAAGGAAAATTTATTAATTTTTTTTTTCTTGTTATTTTTTTTTTTACTATTTTAAATTTGTATCTGGATTGAGTTTTGGAATGCAGAGAGATCTGCTGGCAAAACAAAACTTCATAAATGTCATTGCATTATATGACACTACTAATATTTCATTGCTGTGGAATGGCCTAAATTTATGAGCCCCTTTGATCCTAACACACAGGATCTGCTTCTGAAAATAATTATTTCTCACACAATGAATTTGTTTTCTCTCTGCTCCCCAGCTGGCCTGGATGCAGTTCCGTCCCCTTTTGTTTTCCTGGTTTGGGAGTTATTTTTTAAGTGTCAGCGGCACATAATATAGTTTTTGAGCTTCCCCTGACTCCCTTCCCCTGCTACCTAAGAAGCAATACCAAAAAAGCAGTAAGTCTGTAGACAGTGTCACTTATACATTCAAATGTGTCTGGCATAAGTCACAGTATGACTATAAGAGCTCATCAAAATCTTCTGTCTTGTCAAAGCTGAGGGATGAGCTTAGCCTCAGTTAGACAGTGAAGATTCTGTGAAAATGCCTCTTCCCGGAATATCCCCAAACCTTAATGAGAGAAAGGATTCATCCTCAAACTGTCAAGATGCTGTCAAGTTCAGGAAAAGTCAAATTCCTCTTTTACTTTTTGCTTCTCAACTCCTACTTTCAGGCTCTCCTTTGCTGCTGGTCATGAGTTTTATAACGCCTTACATGAAGTTTTACATTCTTACTTAAAACCTACAAATACTAGTTTTGCAAAAGAAACAGACCTGTGTAAAATAGATTCTGCTTACTCATAGGCTGAGATGGAAAAGGTGAGTAGTTAATCTGGGAAGCTTTCTTTGCACCAAGCCCTACTTTCTCAGTACTTGGAGAATTAATAATTAAGATAATGGGGTTTTTTTTCATGATAGAGATCATAAAAAATTAGCCTGCAATGATGATTTTTAATTGTAAAGTAACCCCCTTGGCAGAGCATTCTTCATGGAATGGAAATCTGTATGGAGTAGGTTATATGTAATAGCATATCCAGGGATGTACAAGATATCTCCAAGACCTATTTGGTTTATGAACAGAAATAAATTGAAAGCACTGATTGTAACATCTGGACACAATGCTTTTAAATGACTGCTTGTAGGAAGGCACAACTAAGAGTTGTGTATATTATAGTTTTAGGCCTGTTTGCAGGCAGGAATAAGACTGCCAAGAGTTGAAGGCCCATGAATGATCCTGTCACTATATCCAGTGCTGAGGTAAAACAGCATCTAGAAGAACTGAACACATTCCTGTCTGTCAAAGCTAAGTTAGTCTGGTCAGCAATTTATTGAAATGCTTTTTTTTTCTTCACAGAGTTTGTGGGCAAACATTTTTACTTTTTTTTTAAATAGAAACATTCTTCCTTATACAGCAGAGCTGTTTAAAATTCTCCTTCAGATGGTATGTGTTATTCCCTCCTTGTGAGGCGATCTTTTGAAGTACTCAGTATGAAGAGAACTAACACAATAATCAAGAGGCTTAAAGACAGAAAGATATGCTTATTGGCTAAAGGAAGTACACTAGTAAGGTTTCCGACACTAGGCGTTGCCTCTTCTGTCGTTAACATGTATCTGACTTCTGTAGAAGTAAGCTTGTTGAATGAGAACACTGTTGCTTGCTCAGCAATTTCCTAGATCTACCTGAGGTGGAAAGAGTTCTTCACAGTTATAATAAAATAATTTCTTCAATTAGAGAGGCAGATTCACAATAGCATAAAATGTGCACAGTATGAAATAATGGCTGAATCAAATCTGATAATTTTGAAACTACTATATGAAAGGACTAGAGTTTAATATATGTACATGGGATTTTGGAATGGGTTTAAACTTTTCAGCAATGGCTTCAGATTCAGTACAACTGGGCTTTTTGATGACCATATATTACTCACTACTGTGAAGTGAACATGAGCCAAAGCAGTTCATACGCCTGAAGAAATGCTGTCTTGTAATAGTAAAAGATGTTAATCTCTTGTTTTATCTTCTGCTGCTAAGGGATTTTGATCCTAAATGGACCTCTGTAGAAGGAAGGGTGTGGAAGACAAGAAATTACTAGATTTAATGGAAGGTCATTTCCCAAGTATGTGGGTTTCTGGTTCTCATGGGTTCAGCAGCAGCAGTCATTTTTCTCCTTCGTGGTAGCTGGTGCAGTGCTGTGTTTTCGACTTTTGGCTTGGGAACAGCACTGATAAAACCGATGTTTGTAGTTACGGCTTAGAATGTTTTGGTCTGACCAAGGACTTTCTGAGTCTCATGCTCTGCCAGGGAGGAGGGGAAGCCAGAAGGAAGCAGAAACAGGATACCTGATCCAAACTGACCAAAGAGGTATTCCATACCACAGTACGTCCTGCCCAGGATGTAAAATCTGGGGACAGGAACCCGGAAGACTTTAGTTCACAGCTCGGTTGTCAGGTGGTGAGCAGTTGTATCCTCCTCTTCCCTTGTATTTGCCTTGTCATTATTATTATTGGTGGTAGCAGTAGTGATTTGTGTTATACCTTAGATACTGGACTGTTCTTATCTCAACCCATGGGAGTTACATTCTTTTGATTCTTCTCCCCATTTCCCTGTATTTCCCTGGTATTTCCCTGGTCATTATTATTATTGGTGGTAGAAGTAGTGATTTGTGTTATACCTTAGTTACTGGACTGTTCTTATCTCAACCCATGGGAGTTACATTCTTTTCATTCTTCTCCCCATTCCCCCCCCCCCCCCCCCTCGGAGTGGGGGGGAAGAAAGAGGGGGAAGTGAGCGAATGGGCTGCGTGATTTACGGCTTAAACCATGACAGTTCTTTTTGACACCCAACGTGGGGCTCGAAGGGTTGAGATAAAGACAGGATTAATAGCCACTCGTCACAATGCTGATTTATTGGCTCTCAAAGTTGTTGCTCTGGTTCTCACAGGTTCAGTGTATGATACTTCACCTACAGCCGGTATTTCTTACCTTAACATTTTTCAGACATGGGTTTTTGGTTAAGATTCTTGTTACATTGTACTTTTTTGCACTGATTTTTAATACAATAGAATCAGTGATCATGAAACTGATCCGGCTTTTGTTCCCAATGTGGTCACCAACTCTATACTTTGGGAGGTATATAATAGAAGTGTTTAGCAATTACACATCTTTTTTCACCTCCTCGGGTGGTCAACCTGCGAGAGAGACATTCTTTTATGCTCCCAGCCCCCCCCCCCCCCCCCCCCCAGACCGTTTACAGCATCGTTTGAGAATTTTGAAGGTTTTAAATGGCCTTTAGATACCCTTGAGACCTGCCTGCTGATTGTGATGGGAATCGCCATGTTGGCGCACATACCGTGTGTGTTTTACCCACAACCATTTCATCTGTTCTAGAGAGTTATGCAGAGTCGGGTTTGGGCCTTGTCTAGGGTTAAACAACGATATAGGAGGTCCAAAGAGATTTTCCCTTTGGCTGGACAGTCATGAGTGGCAGGGTGTGTGGGATAGTATGGGCAAGTATCTAAGCCAGTGGGCCCCTCCAGTGCTTTGGAACTTCACCACTGAACAAATGCAAAATCCAGAAAAATTAGTAAAACACTTAAAGGAGGTGTGTTGTCATTCTGGTCATACCAGAGATGGACAAATCATGGCAACATGCTGGGGCTTGGCCTATGCTTACAGATCCCTGTTCAACACCATCCAGCACCTTCAAAAGGAAAAAAATGTCTCTGGATCTGAGGGCGGAGTAATGGACAGCACAGCTACTGCAGCTCCAATCACAGCAGCTACACCACCCCCAGCAACAAGGACAGCCACTACTCAAACTTCAACAGTAATGGGCAGCGCAGCTACTCCAGCTCCAAGTACAGCAGCTACACCACCACCAGCGACAAGTACAGCCACTACTCAAACCCCAGTGACAAGTACAGCAGCTACCCAAACCACAGTGATAATCACCACAGCTAAAACAGAAGACCAACTCGTACCAATATCGGTTGCCCTTGTACGCAGGAGGAAAAGCAAAAAAAAGGCAAGAAAGACAAAGCAAGATGAAGAAACAACGTACTCACCACCTGGGACAGCATCTGATCAGGAGTCATCATCACATGATGAAGAAGAAGAAGAGGTGACTTCCCGATCTCGGACCTCAACCGAGCTACAGAATATGCAAAAAGACTTTACCCGTCAGCCAGGGGAGCACGTCATCACCTGGCTGCTCCGATGCTGGGACAATGGGGCCGACGGTCACGAAATAGAAGGTAGTGAAGCCAAACAGCTGGGATCACTTGCTAGGGAAGGGAGAATTGACAAAGCAATTGCAAGAGAGAAATGGTCCCTCAGCCTTTGGAGGCGGCTCTTGGCAGCTATGAAAGATAGGTTTCCATACAAGGACGATGTTATGAGCCGTTCAGCCAAGTGGACTACTCTGGAAAAGGGCATCCAGTCTCTGAGGGAATCAGCCATGGTAGAGATGATCTATAATATCAAGCTGAATAATGGGGATATACCCATAGGTCCAGATGAAGTTGAATGTACACGACCCATGTGGTGGAAATTTACATGGAATGCACCCCCATCATATGCCCATTCATTGGCAACAGTAGCCTGGAATGACATAATGCCACCAACAGTGGATGAAATGATTCATGAACTCCGAGAGTTTGTAGACAATCTCACCCCTTCCATCATCTCAGCTGTGGAAAAACTGTCCCAGGACCTCAAACAATTGAGAGGCAATCAATCCAGCTCCTCACGTGTATCAACACACGCCTCAGCTATTAACAAAAGGCGTCCTACTGTTCGAGAGAGAAGATATAGAAGGTATACACCACAGGCCCCCCTACGGTTTTACCTGCGGGGTCACGGGGAAGATATGACGAAGTGGGATGCAAAGCCTACTTCAGTTTTGGAGGAACGGGTGCGAGAATTGAAGAGAACAAAGGTCAAGGCTGATCACCCCATGAAGGCTGCGGCTTCAGTCTCTGGTGAGCAAGCTCCCAGATGGAGTGGAAGGACCGATTTTACTCCAGCTCCTGTGATAAGGAATAATTCCTGTCAACAAGACATGAGTGACCAATGTGGAGAGGCCTGGCAGATTGATTATATCACACTCCCACCAACCTGCCAAGGCAAGCGCCATGTGCTCACCATGGTGGAAGCAACCACTGGATGGCTGGAAACATACGCTGTGCCCCACGTCACTGCCCGGAGCACTATCCGGGGCATTGAAAAACAGATTTTGTGGCGACACGGCACCCCAGAGAGAATTTTGTCAGACAATGGGACTCATTTCCAAAACAACCTTATAGACACTTGGGCCAAAGAGCATGGCATTGAGTGGGTATATCACATCCCCTACCATGCACCAGCCTCTGGGAAAATTGAACGGTACAGTGGGCTATTAAAAACTACACTGAGTGCAATGGGTGGTGGGACTTTTAAACATTGGGATATACATTTACCAAAGGCCACTTGGCTGGTCAACACCAGAGGATCTGCCAACAGGGCTGGTCCTGCCCAGTCAGGATTTCTACATACTGCAGAGGGGGGCAAAGTTCCTGTGGTGCATATAAAGAATTTGCTGGGGAAGACAGTCTGGGTTATTCCTGCTTCAAGTAAAGGCAAACCCTCTCGTGGGATTGCTTTTGCTCAGGGACCTGGATATACTTGGTGGGTAATGAGGGAATATGGGGAAGTCTGATGTGTACCTCCAGGAGATTAGATTTTAAGGGAAAACAGACAATGAACTCTATTGTACGCTGTTGCCTGCTATGTAATACTTTTATAGCCCACCAACTAGATGCCTTCAAGTCATCAGCGACTGGCCATCTGACTGTCATCCCAACAAAGAATGAACTTTAATGAACCTGGATGAGTTCTGCAGTAAAGGAACGATCAGCATCAGCAGGCAACGATCCAACACTGCACACGGCCTCCCCTGCTTTGAAGGACTGTTACAGGAGGTAGAGCTTGACGTCATGGACCGAATGGACTCAGCAGCTTTGTAGGGGTTGGTCCATGCACTGAGTGATGATCTGTCTCTCTTCCTGTGTGTGTGTGGATAGATAGATAGGTGGATAGATAGATAGATAGATAGATAGATAGATAGATAGATAGATAGATAGATAGATAGATATGTGATGGAATATTGAAAATATGGGATCAGAGCATGACGTGAATGGTATGGAATAAGGGGTGGATACTGCCATGGGTTCAGCAGCAGCAGTCATTTTTCTCCTTCGTAGTAGCTGGTGCAGTGAAGTGTTTTCGACTTTTGGCTTGGGAACAGCACTGATAATACCGATGTTTGTAGTTACGGCTTAGAATGTTTTGGTCTGAGCAAGGACTTTCTGAGTCTCATGCTCTGCCAGGGAGGAGGGGAAGCCAGAAAGAAGCAGAAACAGGATAACCTGACCCAAACTGACCAAAGAGGTATTCCATACCACAGTACGTCCTGCCCAGGATGTAAAAACTGGGGGCAGGAACCCGGAAGAGTTTAGTTCACAGCTCGGTCATTGGGTGGTGAGTAGTTGTATCCTCTTCCCTTGTATTTGCCTTGTCATTATTATTATTGGTGGTAGCAGTAGTGATTTGTGTTATACCTTAGTTACAGGACTGTTCTTATCTCAACCCATGGGAGTTACATTCTTTCGATTCTTCTCCCCATTTCCCCCTCCCCTTTGGAGTGGGGGGTTAGAAAGAGGGGAGAGTGAGTGAACGGGCTGCATGATTTACAGTTTAAACCACGACACTTTTTTTTTTTTAGTTTTTCAGTGTAGACATGCCACTTGTAAATAGTTAGCTTCCTTTCACTTGCTCAAAGAAATCTTTTTGGAACACTTCAGTAAACAGAATATTTAAAAGGACAGCTTGGGAACACTTGATCTGAGAAGAAATGGCATGAAATTGTGAAAGAAACTCTGCATGTTTAGCATTGACATAGACGCCAGTATTAGATCTTTCAGGAACACTTATGTCTGCCTTGTCAAATTATTTGCTGTACTATCAATAAGTAGGAGAAGGTACACCCCAAACATTCCTTAAGGATGGAGGAAAAGAAGGAAGAAAGCATAAAAGAAAATACTTCAGGGTGAAGTTTTCTGGCAGGTAATTCTAGGTGGGTGCATACTAGTTTTTCTTTTGTCTGCCAGCAGAGAAACACTTTTTGTTATGAACAGCTACAGGTTGGGCAGGGAAGAGATTCAGAGCAGCCCTGCAGAGAAGTATTTGGGGGTTTTGGTTCATGAAAAAATGAACATGAGCCGGCAGTGTGCGCTGGCAGCCCAGAATGCCAACCGTACCCTGGGCTGCATCAAAAGCAGTGTGACCAGCAGGTCAAGGGAGGTGATCCTGCCCCTCTACTCTGCTCTCGTGAGACCTCACTTGGAGTATTGTGTGCAGTTCTGGTGTCCTCAACATCAAAAGGACATGGAACTGTTGGAACAAGTCCAGAGGAGGGCCATGAGGATGATCAGGGGACTGGAGCACCTCCCATATGAAAATAGGCTGAGAAAGTTGGGGCTGTTCAGCCTGGAGAAGAGAAGGCTGTGTGGAGGCCTCATAGCAGCCTTCCAATATCTGAAGGGGGCCTCTAGGGATGCTGGTGAGGGACTCCTTATTAGGGACTGTAGTGATAGGACAGGGGGTAACGGGTTCAGACTTAAACAGGGGAAGTTTAGATTGGATATGAGGAAGAAATTCTTTACTGTAAGGGTGGTGAGGCACTGGAATGGGTTGTCCAGGGAAGTTGTGAATGCTCCATTGCTGGCGGTGTTCAAGGCTGGATTGGACATAGCCTTGGGTGGCATGGTTTAGTGTGAGGTGTCCCTGCCCGTGGCAGGGGTGTTGGAACTAGATGATCTTAAGGTTCTTTCCAACCCTAGCTATTCTATGATTCTATGATTTTACCTGGCAACTACAGTAAAACATAAGCTCGTCATTCAGGTGATGTTTTCCCATTGCTCAGTTTCTGTACCCAGTTTATCAGTCTAACACACCTAGAATACCAGTCAATAGAATGTGCACAAGACACTTAATTTTATGTGGTTTTGAAAGAATTAGTTAAACCTTTCACTTGCTGTTACGCAAATGGTAATTAATTTCAAATTAGTAGGCCAGAAAACTGAAATGTGTGGAGAGAGATGGGAGTTTGGTTGCAATTTTTCTCTACCTCTGTGCATATTTGTCAATATCATCCTACTTCATTAATGTAGAGAGCAGATATAAACTTGAAATTTTTTTTATTTCAAGTTGAATTCCGATTCACAATGGCAGCAATTCAGCTTTGATTTTGACTGTAATAACTTCTGAGAGTTAGAGATAAACAAACTTGAAAATCACCAGAATTTGAGGATTGTCAGGTGAAGCCCAAAGATGGTATTAGGTGATCCATAAAGGCAGTTCCATCAGTATGCCTTGCCCAAATGTGCATCTTCTGTGAGTTGCAGAATAGGAGGTTTACGATACGTATCTGAAAGTTATTTTCAAAGTTCTTGGTTTTGGCTTTTGAAAATTTTCTGTTTGTTTCTGTATTCTTCAGCTGTTCTTTTTTGTCTCTTTCTGCGAGTGTTCCTTTTGCATTTGGTCACTGCAGAGAAAGGAAGGCAGCTGGTATATTTAACCAGAAAAGAAAAGGAAGAAAAAAAAATAAAAAAGTAAAAGCTCAAAGAAGACTTAATCATATTAGCTGTCTTGGAATCATAGAATCATAGAGTGGTTTGGGCTGGAAAGGACCTAAAGAACATCTAGTTCCAACTGTCACATTAGACCACGTTACCCAAGGCTCTGTCCAACCTGGCCTTGAACATTGCCAGGGATGGAGCATTCACCATTTCTTTGGGCAACCTGTGCCAGTGCCTCACCACCCTCACAGTAAAGAACTTCTTCATTCTTTTGAACTTCTTAAGTATTAGTGGTCCCATTTAAAAAAAAAAAAAAATCCACTGCGGCTAATAGGACTGACTCTGCTAATCACACTGGGTTTTGAACTAGACTTCAGTGTCTGCTCTTTTATTTGCCAGTAGGAAAAAAGGAAGCTGTATTTTTTTTTTAATGTGCTACCAGCAGATGTCTCACACATTTTCTTGCAAAGCAGGATTACTCAGTTAACTCACTTTGATTATACAGTTCTAAGAGAGTGAAAGTTGACTAAATGGTTTTCATTATCTTGTGGACAGACAAATCTTCAGTAGCTTCAGCATCAGCTATTTGGAGTTCTTTCCTGAGAGACAGATTTACATAGTAATCAAACCAGAACAAAATTTCAGGGCTTCTTTAGGGTTTTCATGCTTAATATAAAACTTTATGTACCTAAAAATGTCTAACATCTCTCATTAAAATTATGTTTCAGGCTTTCTCATCTTTTATTTATTCTTATGCCCTTCACACTGCTCACACAACGGGACTGTAAAATGTCCTTGAAGTTAAGTTTTATCACAAATGCAAAGAGTTTGGCAGAGTCCTCTTGGTACAAATGAGGCTGGCTGTGTTCTTCCATAATAATTACTTGCATTAATTATTCCTTCTACTATGAAAGGACCATTACACTGTATTTTACACTATTTGATATTATACAGAACATCAGACTTTTTCTCTTGCTTAATGCTTATGCTGTATGCCTGAAGCCTGTGCAGCCTGCAAGCTATTTAGTTCACTTTGTCTTAGAGCTGGAGAATGAGTAATAAAAGTATATGTACTCCCCAAAACATTCTTATTAGCCTGATTAGTCTCAGAGATGTAATGCAGCAGTAACAGTAGACCAAAAAAAGAAGTGTTATTTCTGTTCACTTGAGGTACAAGAGTGATTATACAAAATTGAGAGGTACTTCCATTTTCCATAGAGACAAAAGAGATCTGTCTCCAGGAAGAGAAGAGCTGTTGTGCTTTTGTGCTGTAGTAGTTGCTGGAGAGTGGTGGAGTTATTATTCTGCATTCAGAGCCAGTGAGCTCCTATATACATGGAAAAAAACCAAGCTGTGTAACATAACCTACCTTTTCTTGTTCATGAGAATGCTGGTGCCACAATAATAATGATTACTCAATATATTAGATTTACTTATTATTCTTTATAAAGGTGGGGAAGATAAATGGGAGGATGCATTCCCAACAGTCTGAGATACAGCTTTTTGGACTGGCAGATAAAGAGATGCCTTTCAGGACATTTTACAAGTGATTAATAATTTTATTTTTCTTATTTTTTACATCCCAAATTGAGCTCAGTGTTTCTAAAAAGGGAAGAGCAAAGGCCTGGCTTAGGGAAAAAAAAACCACCCCAAGAAGACCAAGCAAATTAGGAGGAGGGAAATAGAAGCACATGCAACAAATAAAACATAAGAATGCAATTCCATTGTTTTGCTTGCATATTTTGTGCTCTTCCATCTGTCTTTTCATGTATTTATTTACACAGTAAATTCTGTATTAGGAGCTTGATATGTAGTAATGATTTGACCTGAAGCAGGCATGTAGAAGGTGAATGGAGTATATAAGCCTTTGTGATTAACAGTATAAATAGTTTGCTTCAGTGAAAACTTGCTTTATCTTTGTTTTTGCATTGTATCCTGCTTGAGCACAATCATGTAAGCGGATGGGAAGAATGCAAATTCCTGAAACTGTGAAACAGGAACAAGAGACTTTTGCGGCTGGACATACGGCAGTCATGCTTGATCGACCCAACATCTAATCTGAAGTAATAGAACAAATTACATGATAAGGGCTTTAGGCACATGCACTGGGTTAAGTAGGTATAAAGTTCCTATAAAAGAAGACTAATAGCCTTTATGAACTAGCTCTTAAAAGACCCTTCTGGATATGTGCAAAAGAAAGAAGATTGCATCAGCCGTTGGGAGGTGGGATTTGTCTTCCTGAAACCCCTATGAATACATAAAAGGCTTGACTATAAAAAACTTTGACTCTGTACTCACAAGTGTGCGTACGGGATATGAAGGCATGCACCCAGAGCTGTAAATAAACTTTTGCTCCACTGACTTTGTCCCCAGTTAAATTTTTCTAGATGTGAGAATATTTCTCAGGCCATCGTTCACCATTAAGCATACTTTCCCTTCTAAAGCAACAGCAATCTGAAAAGATCCCAAAAGCCAACAGGACTAGTAAGGAAAACAGTAATGATTTAGGCATTGGGTCCTGCATTCCTCAAGGGCAACAGAGAGCAGCATAAACTAAATATGTAGTTCAGTTGTCATCTCTCAAAGACCAGAGCAGAAATCCTGGGTGCTTTTATCATCCTTGTCTCATTAGGCTATTTTCACATGTGTCACCAACTTAATAAGTCAGTTGGGGATTAAGTTTTTAGGGCCTGGGACTTTGACACTGAGCTTTAAACTCCTAGTTTTTTGTAAATACCTGTTTCTGGATGGAAGGTGCTGAGCTGCCTAATATAGCAAACATTTGTGAATGCAGCACCATTAACAGTTTGGGAAATAATTGCCCTTGGTTTTAGGAGGCAGCTGGATTGAAGGACTGAATGAAGACAGAGGAATGATTATGCACCTTAGAGCCCTTTCTTCATTCATTCGTTCTTCAAATATTTTATTCTAATGGGAACAGTAACTTCAAAACTCATTTAAGTCTATTTTGCAAATCCTACAGAGGTGTCTCTCACCACTTTGGTAATTTTTTTTTTTCCTACATCATTGTTTAATGAGTAGGTCATCATCATTGTAAGTAGGTTATATCATTTTTATGATATGAAATATGAGTAGGTTATATCATTTTTACATGTGTTTTGTACTCCCCATTATATTTCAGCACTCATTTCTACAATACATCAATATTGATGACTTCTCATCAACCAAAGAATTTCCAAACACCACCACCCCCCAAAATCCCTCCCTAAAAGCTCTAAGTTTTGGCGTCTCCAGTTAAAACAGCTCAAATTCAAATTTAGCCTTTTCCCAACATCAGTCCTTTGTAGGAGAGCAGAATGGTGTTTTGTCTGCTTTAGAAACATGAGCCATATGAGCCTGTAGTTGTTTCCACTGCCAGATGTTGGCACAGGCTGAGGCATGGACTCTCTGGTGTCACTTAAACCAAAGAAAAGGAAGTGCAGAGTGCATAAGAAGTGACCTAATATGTTCCCCTGAATTTTATTCTGCCTTCATAAGGGTGATGGACTTGCATTTTGTGCATTTTGAATGGCCCTAAGCTGTTCCTAATATGCTACAAGAGCTGCTCTCGCCATCCCCACCCTGTCCTCATGGTATGAGAACTATGCTTGTGAAGCAAAGAACATTTTGTGTCCTGTGTGATTTCTTTTAAATTACTCCAGGAAAAAGTAATTTGTCATAAGCATAGCCTGAGGTTTACATGCATGAAGTCAAATATTAGTCTCTTATTTCTCTTACTGCTTTGCTGTACTAGCTGAGCTGCTTTCCGCCCCGAAGGTGAAGCCAGGCTTGCGCTGTTGCTTACAATCATTTACAGTTGCATGTTTTATTTGGGCTTGAGTGAGGCCTGAACGTTTGGTCTCAAGAAACTTGAATCACTGGCAAAGGAAACAACCCCGAACCACTGAAATGCATTGGAATGCTTACTAACTTTTGAGAAATATGCTGAAATCTCTGAATTTGAGAGAGTGATTATTATAGCAACAAACAGGATATAGTGGCAGAACTATCCACAGGCACAAATGTTTCATTTGTGTCTCCAGGACCTCAATGTCCCTGAAGAAATATTTTACACTTCTTGCCTGACTGTAATATTTTAGAAGTAATCAGGAAGACAGATCTATGGACAAGTATTTGATCACATTGATATTCATGCAGCCTGTATGGCTTAGCACACTGCTTTTTTCCTGAGTATGTGGTTCCCCGAGAAGGGAGCTTAGCACCACTGTGCTTCTCCCTGTTTTCAGATTGAGTTGCAACTGAACTCAGGCTGCTTTGTCTGAGTTAAGCTTTTGTTGAGCTCAGCCTTTTCTCCAGTTGTAAATCCAAATAGTTTAAGGCTAGAACTGGCCTTGTGAAACACCGTTTCAAAATAACACCCGGTAGACCAAAGCTGTGAATGACATACAAGCTATCCTCCAGGTATTCCTCAAGAGGCAATGCTGCAGTACAGCATTTTGTTGGTGGATGTAAACCAATTCTGCCTGCACCCTGAGCCCTGCTCAGGAGGCTTAAGTGGCTGCCAGCAGACATACACAGCTCCCGGCTGGGTCTGGAGTCAGACACAATGAAACCAGGCAGGCTCACAACAGACACACTATAGACACGTGCAACCTATGTTGTAAATCAAATTCATCAGTTCTGTCAAGCAGGGTTACACTTCTGTTAATGATACTTTATTATGGTCTGAGAAAGAGATGAGTCTCTGATAGGGCCTAATTAGGGGAAAGGGAAATATAATTTCTGTGTGCCTTCTCCACTATGTTTCTGCACAGATTTTTTCTAGGGTGGTTTCCAAATAACTACTTAAATCATAATAGAAGTGTTGGATATGATTACGTGTATTCTTTAACTATCTATTGTTTATGTACCACCAAGATCTCACACTATATTTTACAAATACGATCATAAAACATACGATGGGAAGAGATGAAGTCATATCCATTAAAAAAGATAAGCACGATCAAAATATGATTTTAAAATGAGTATAGATTTTTTCACTACTTTCACATTTTTCTGGAGGCAGAATTCTGTTGTAAAAATTCAGTTCTTATTCAAGTAAAGCCAATTCAATAATGTGAACTTCCTCAGAATTACAAATTCTTGTACTTTCTACTCCCCTTCAACATACCCTAACTCCCTTTATTTGAGATCCATCATGAAAATTATTTTACTGAGGGAAATTGAAAGGGAAGAATCTGAACAAAATAAGATTCAATACAGTAAATTTTTATGACAAGATCTTTAAAGGCACAAGTAGTGTTAGGTTGATAACACCATTAATTTAGCATAGAATCATAAACATCTATTAGGCGTCTTTCTTTTCAAGGCTTTCCATTAACCGAGGACATTTTAAACAATAAATTGGAATTTAAAAACACCTAAAACTTCAGTTGTGGTATTAAAAGACACTTCTCAGTCTTCTCAGACTCCTTTGTTACTTAGATAATGTTCTCCACAGAATTTCTTACTTAAAAAATCCTATCAAAATATGTCAATTAAAAAAAATTATTTTTAATAGAGTCTTCCTCCAGGGGACTTCCTCCAGTACAAAAGGAGAATATCATATCTTTGTTCTCTTTAGGAGCAACAGTTTCAAATGAGATTTTAAAAATTTCAAATTAGTATCTTATTGATTTATGAGACTTACAAAGTTATGTCTTGTTCTTCAAAGCAAAATAAACAGTCCATTTACAACTCAGAAGAAAAAAGTGAGACAGAAAATATTAGTGCAAGTTAGTAGTTCAAATACTCTTTCCTAGTTCTTAAATGTTTATAAGCTACTTAAATCACTAAATATTAAATGTATATCGAAGCTCAGAAATTTAAGGTGGCATTTTAAGCTGGCAAATCTGCAAAACCATCAAAGCAGGGTAGTGTTTTGAAGCAGAGCATTTTAGACAGCTTTACTCCCCAGTAGTATTATGTTTATATAATAGTAAGGGCATTCAAAAGTCCATTAATACATAGGGTTCTCTTTATTTAAGCCCAAAAATTTTAAAGACAGGAGGAATGGCAGTTTGAGATTCCCATCTTAGACCTACTGAAATCCAGGGCAATTGTGTCATCAGTTGCAGTATAAATAGTAATTGTGTTCAGAAATGTGCCTGACTCACTTTGCCCACACAGACTACTCACACGTGATATTTCAAAGGGTCAAATCTGCTTCTTGGGGGTGTGTTATTCTGCTTTTACTACCATCCAACATAGAGTGACCATGTCATATCTGGACAAAATGGCTGTCACAGAGACCTTACTGCTCAACAGATAGCATAACTTGTGGTTCACTGGGTATATGATTTGACAAAGGGTTAGATGATTGTTCAGCCAAGAATTTAGTGTCTTTTCCAGCTACTGATTAGCAAAAATATCCTACTGTTTATGTTCCTCTAGATCCAAAGGTGGGAATTCATGCTATAATCCCAAAATGGGAAGCTATTCTGGAAATTTGAGGTTGAATGTACTACAACTGCTTGTTAGAAAAGGAGACTGACATTACAAGCTGTATTATGGGAGGGATTATGAAAAAAGACAGGAAAATGCAAAAAGGTAGTAACAATAATATGTTTAGGATAGGGTAGTGCTACCATAACATATTTCAGAAGTCATTCATGACAATGGAGACATTTTCAATAGTGCCCATGTAACTGACGCAGCCGTTGTAGCTAATGAAACATTTTCTACATGCTCACATAGACAGCTATAGTTGTCTATATATGTATAGACTAGAAAAAGTCCACTCTGTTCCTGAGCACACTGCAGGTTTTCAAAACCACTGTGCCAGCAATGGTCGCATTCCTGCCACACACCACAGAAGGTTGTGTTTTAATGTCTCACTCTTCATGACTGTCTACATTCCTAGCAATCTTTATCTCTCATAATCTTGAAACATGACCTTTCCTGGGTATCATCCATTGAAGTATAGGCACAAAGGTAAAAAAGCTGTGCTTTAGAAGCATAAAGCCATAAAAGAGAATTTAATGTCCATGTCCTACTGTCAATTGCTTTATGCCAGGTTTTTGAACTACTTTTTCAAATGGTCATCATTGTACAGGACACAAACTTTGTTTCAAACACCAAATTAGCTTATTTGTATCCTGAAATTGGATACAATGCAAAAAAAGTGAGGGAAGCAGGAAGGAAGGAATGAATGTCATAGTAAGAAAGTTAGAAACAAAAATGCCTGCTGATCCTGCCAGGACAGATGGTATTCTCAGAAGAATCCATTATTTGAAATTATTTGCAGGTTTTCTAGAAGACCAAATTCACATAAAATATTCTTCTTTCTTTAAAAACTAATTTGAAAGCATTGTTTTGTTCTCTTTATTTTTTTTTACTTTTTTTTTTATTTGGTGCCAGCATGCTTGCTCTCTGTTCTTCAGTGAATAGTTTTGCCAGTGTATGACTTTTATACCACTGTTTCACAGTGAAATATTTTTCAGCATTGCCTCTTAAGCTCTTCAGATTTTTATTAGTCATGGGATAAAGTCGGACAATTCAACTGTACTGGACTTACAAGCAAATATGCATCTTCAAGTTAATTGTTCAATCTTCAGTTCTTTGGGTCAGTTTTTTTGCTTAATCTCTTTCTGGGGCTTCTAATGCTGCAGTTCCCAGGAGAATGACAGGAATTCATACGGGATTTATTGGCATCAGCCAGCTGCTGCCTTCAGATGGCTAATGCTGTGATCTGTCAGTCCCAGGTAAAGTAATCTAACAAATTATGTCATGCTTTAGATGGATTAGGGACTGTCTATAAATGTAAAAGCAAATTTTATGATTTCTTAGTTGTTTGATTATAGGATCTTTTAGTAAGAGTATGTGATGCCTTTCTGAGAAGAGGCATAGTTCTCTAAAAAGGCCTGGTTTGTTTTCTTCAGCTAAAGAGGTATTAGTTCATACTAAGTACAACCAGATGTACAGGCCACTGCCAAGAGTGTTCTGACATTACATTCAGAAGTTTTCACAAATATCTTGCTAAAAATGTAATCTATAATCTTGGAAGTATTTTTTTTTCCCTATCAAACAATATAAAACATCTGTGTGATGTAAATTCTGTGCTGTTATTGACAGAGCTAAATTTGTGCTGTGCAAACTGTAAAGTGGTTTCTGATAATCTGTGGAATGCTGCAGGATTATTTTTAAGATGTGATATTCCACTTAAGGTATAGGAAGTTTCAGCTAAAAAATGGAAATTGTCACGAGAACTATATGCATATATATAAACACACACAGAGTGTTAATGTTTTTTTAATAAGGATGTGGTAAAACACTTAATCTGATGGTTTGAAGTAACTGTTCTGAGTACTCATGTCTTTTCACAAATGAGTTTTATAGTGTTTCTGTTTTTCTGAGCCACATGGGGAATAGTACTGATCATTGTTTATTATGGTGGTCCCACGTAAAATGTAAGTTCTCAAACAGTAATTTTTAATTTTGAATCATTTGTCTGCTTCATGGAAAACTCACAGGAACTCTACAGAAGCGTCTGACTGGCTCAGCTAGTTCTGAAAGAAAAAAAATCCAATGTTTCTTAGTGTGTTTATTCACACCTAAACTGGTTGTGTAATCATGTCTACACAAAAACTTCACAGCAGCTTTTTACTTTCAAATGAGAAGTAGCAGTTTTTAATAAAGGGAAAAGTTTTAATTAAAGCTAGTGATATAGAGCTTTCTCAAGGCAAACAAAAATAGTCAGCCATTTATTGGGTCACAGAAAAGGATACTTGGTTGTTTACTGTTGCCAAACTGACAATAAAGAAAAAGATGGATGAATCCAAAGACAGAAGCATGCACATAGGTCTCTCAAAGAGAATTTCAAGTACATTAAACAGTAGGAAGAAACACCATCTGCTACATAAGTTATGCCATTGCCAGATCAGGCTATGAGGTTTTCTGGAAAGGTTTTGGAAGATCTAACTAGTAGAAAACAGTTACCTTGAAAGGCTGGAATGCAAAAGTGATTTGTGATCAGCAGAGATAGAAATCACCCTTTCTTATCTTGAGGGAAATGTCAGGCATTTCTAGCCGACAACAATGCAAGCATGCCTGCCAGTAGTTTATCTTTGAAAATATTTGTCCTATTATGTCTTATTAGCAATAAATGATAAGCAGATAATTTTGCTGTGGTCACTCCCCTGAGCTGTATTCTTGGTATTGATGAATGTCTAGATACTATCATTGGGCCTTTGATTTAGATGCCCCACCCCACCCCACTGTCGTGATTTGTCAAAGTTCAACTAGTTTCAGGATACAGAATAAGATATATCTGCTCATTTTGGCTTTTTCTAAGGAACAGGGAGATTTATTGTCAATGAGAAGGACATTTACCTAGTAGGAAATTGCTGATAATTAAGGATGTGAAGTACAGAAGGATCTATTTTAAGAGAGATTTTAATACTGTTTGGTTTAAGGGTGTTTATCCCTCTACCTGTGCGCTATGTCTAGAATAAAGAAGAAACACCTCAGACGAAACCTGTATGACACAGCTTTTATTTGTGTATATGTATTTAAGGTTGAAATAGCAATGCCTGTCCTGAAATCTTTTCTCAATTGGTTGGGACTTTCTCCATCTCTAGGACAATGCAAGCAGGATTAGAGCAGCCACAGAGCATTTTTAGCTAACTGATGCATTTAGAAGCTGCAGGGTTACCCAGGAAGTATGCGAGTAAATGTATAGTCTTTTATAAGTGAATACATATAAAACACAACACGTACCTGTTCTTTGTCTCTGTAAAGCATTGACTTTTATTGTCACAGTGCAGCAATAGGTTTCATTATCAATATGAGGATTTTCCTTTCTGTAGAAATGACTATGAGAAGTTTACAAAGGAGGAAAAATAAGTACATCTAATGCATATCAGTAAGATAACCGAAGGGATCCATGTTTACTAAAAATGAATGTTAAGGTTGTGAAGTTCTTTGATCAGGAAAAAACCTTTCCTGGGGTTCATGGGGTTTGATAACCAGCCCAAGATGACAGTGCAGTCCTTTGGGCAGATACTTGCATTTTTCAGGTAGGGATGCTTCTAATAGGTGGCTGCCTGCCTTAATTCACACTGCTTCCTATTTTTCTTCAGCAGTTTCGACTGTTATATTGTCTCCTGTCCTCTGCCCTTTGTGAGGGTGGTACTTTTACTTAGTCACTGTGCTGCTTTAGGGAGCCACTGCTTTTCCCTGGTTCCTGCTGGGATGAATTTCTTAGTGAAGGATGAAGAGAAAATGGAAGAAAGGAGGAAAGCAATGATTTAGTACTGGTTAGAAAAAGATTGATGATTGAAATTGAGAGTTTTCTGATATAGCTTGATTCATCTTTAGCTGTTCATCTGCTTCAGTCCTCTTGATTCTGGAGAGGGTTTCTTTGTAAGGGCATGTAGGAATAGGACAAAGGGGAGCAAATGGCTTTAATCTGAAAGAGGGTAGATTTAGATACTGGGAAGACTTTCATCCCTGTGAGGCACTGGCACAGGCTGCCGAGGGAAGCTGTGGATGCGCCATCCCTGGCAGTGTTCAAGACCAGGTTGGATGGGGCCCTGAGCAACCTGGTCTAGTGGAAGGTGTCCCTGCCCACGGCAGGGGGGTTGGAATGAGATGATCTTTAATGTCCTTTCCAACTCAAACTTCTGCGTGATGTCTATCACAATTTGTAATCACGCCTTTTTAGAATCGTTCTGGCAATGCTTTTAAAAAAAAAAGATCCTCTATTTTTACATGGCACTGCAGTACAGTTTGCCCACTGAATTCAGGTACTAGTAGTATGAATTATATGGTGTCTGATAAGGAACAGCTCTGGGACATGAAAGGTTTTTGTGGCACAGTAGAGGAGAGAGCTAGAAAGAGGTCAAGAAAAAAGAATTATGAAAGGGTAGATGCTCAAAGCTTGCCTAAGGAAATTAAGGAAATTGAAATCTCTTCTGTTTCTTCTTGCAGTATTAAAAAAAAAAAGGATCATTTAGTAAAATGGTACATTAGGAGCTCCTCAGCTTATCTCTTGGTAGAGATCTCATTGAGCCAAACAAATTGTTCTTAAAAACTCTGTGCATGAGATTAGATGTCTCAAGATACAGCTGCAATAGTTTATATTTGTATTAAATATATTAAAAATATGATAGATGTTGTGATGCTTAAAAGCCATCAATTAAAAATAAATATTATTTAAAAGAAAAAGAAATCAGCATGAAAGTGCTCCCTGCTGGATCACACCTTTTAATAACATGGGTCAATGCCAATTTCCTAAGTGACACTAAACAGAAGTTCCAAGTTCCAGTAGGAACCCGTCTTATATAGCCCAAATCAAATGAGATTAAAATCTTTAAACTCTCTATAAAATTATTGGTAAGTAAGGCTGTTCTGAGAATTGTGCTATGAGTTCGGGAGCTGGGAGCCCTGCATCACTTATTTGTTCTAACTTGCCATAAACCTGGGCTGTATTTTTGTGGTCTTCTGCAGAGACCCAAGCTAATTCACTTCATGCTTAGCCCAAAAGCATGAGATTTTGGTCATGATCACTGTAAGGAATTGTATTAAACTGGTATTCTGCTCCAGGTACTGTGTGCTCTCCAATGATGCAATTGTGGGGAAACATGTAATTCACAGTCTGGAAGTGGTTTATGTCTGGCTAATTTGTAACTCAGAACAACTGAACTCAGATTCATCTGCAGTAGAATTTGTAAGCAGACACTTTGCTTCTCCATGTAGGTTTTTTTTCTATATATTGCTATCAGGGTTAATTGTACTTTCCCACTGCTGCATTTTACAGATAAGTGCATTAATTGTGAGGTACAGGGGAAAGGAAACCGTAAATGTTCATTTATTAATTTGCTAAAATATATCCAAGGAGATTATGCAAAATATGTAAGCATTTGTAAAAGCCATTGGGGTTTTTAATTAATTTATTTAATCTGTTAATGAAATAGAAGTAATTTAGTATTTATGAAAACGTATCTATTTAGTGATTTTATAAACATAAGGGATACAAAATACTTTGTTCATTCAAAGATACCAATTTAAAAATAAGAGGTTTTTAAAATGCTCTTGTGTCTTTCAAGAGCAGTAATATTTAAGCTAGGTACCTCAAAGATGGGGAAAGAGCAGGTACATGTGTTGCAGGGAAAATTTTAAGTGCCAGACCTAATCTTTCTGACTTCAGTGGGAACAGGTAGTCATTGTAAAAGCATCCATACAGTGCCGACTTTATGCAAGTGAATAGTCCTATTTGTGATCAAAATAGAACTCAAAATCAGTTTTATATTTAGCCTATAAAAAATACTTCAATTCTCCTTAGAAGAGCTGGCGTTTATATTACACACTCCTTAGTGTCAGGGGCCATGACTTCTTTGTTTTATTCAGCAGCAAGCGCTCTGGTGCTGAAGTTTCCACTTCACAGCAATAAGTGGAAACACTTCAAAATGTATTCAGGGTAGAAATAGCATTTACATTTTCTGCTAAACTTTAATTTCAGTCTTTTCTGTTGATTGATTTGTATTGCTACAGACTACTTATATTTGTCAATCCTGTTTTAAAATAAGCGAACTAATACGCTAGATTAATATTTAGATAGGCTTTGCAGTAACTTCTTGTCGTGATTTAAGCCCAGTCGGCAAATCAGCCATGCAGTCGTTAGCTCATTTCCCCCGCTTCTTCCCTCCCTCTCCCGGAGGGACGGGGAGGAGAATCAAAGGAATGTAACTACCATGGATTAAGAGAACAGTCCAGTAACTAAGGTATAACACAAAACTACTACTGCTACCACCAATAATAATGATAAGGGAAGAAAATACAACCACTCACCACCCGCAGACTGATACGCAGCCCAACCTGAGCAGTGAGCTAGCCCTTCTGGGTAACTGCCCCCAGTTTATATACTGGGCATGATGTGCTGTGGTATGAAATACCTCTTTGGTGAGTTTGCGTCAGGTGTCCTGTCTCTGCTTCCTCCCAGCTTCCCCTCCTCCCTGGCAGAACATGAGACTCACAAAGTCCTTGGTCAGACTACACATTACTGAGCAGCAACTGAAAACATCGGTGCTGTCAGTGCTGTTCCCAGGCTGAAAGTCAAAACCACAGCACTGCACCAGCTACTAAGACTGAGAAAAATGACTGCTACTGCTGAACCCAGCACACTTCTTTAAAGAAAATGCTGCTAATTCTCTCTTCCTACTTTGCTGTCGCTCACCTACAAGTTCGTAGCAGCTTTGAGTATCAAAACTCATTCTGAGAAATTCAGCTGCTCTTTCTGGACAATTCTTTCTCATATCCTGTCTCTTCCAGCAGAAAGTCCAAACTCCAAGCACATAAAATTTAAGGATGTCAGAGGTCCCCATGTTTATGAGGTTATAGACAAAATCTTACGCAAATCCGTAGTTCTGAACAGAAAAGATACAGTATGGAAGAAGAAAATACATTTGTCATACTCGAGTTTGCTGATGCATGTTTTGGTCTGTTTCTCTTGTCTTTCAGCTTTATCTTTGTTTCACAAATGTCAGTTCTATTAATCTCCCTTTGACAAGTGAACTAAGATAAGACTTTTTCAGATATGGCCTGCTTAAAAATGTATCATGAGGTCAATAAGAGCTCCTCTACAATTTGCAGTAGTCAGCTGGCTAGACTGAGAGCTGAAAGTACTGTTTGGTGAGACATACAATCCAAAGTATATAATGGGATATCATTTTCAGTGGTGCTGAACTCATCTTATTGTCAAGTATTGCAGAAAATACTTGACACATTCACCCATCAGTTTTAACAAGCCATCAAAATCAGTTTGGAATGAGCCCTGCGTGCCTTCTGTAATTCATGGTGAATTATATACTGTAATTCATGGTGAATTATATACTGTAATTCATTTTAAGTTACCAAGATTTGAAAGCTCAGTCTGGTTCAGTATTTGTTGCAGAGAGAATGCCACTCAGAAAATAGTTAAGACTTATGCTAGCAAATGCCATTCCCAAAGCTAGGGTATCAGCAGTAACACTGTTGGATCAGCAGTGACACTGTTGGATATATAAGGCTCGCTTACCAGTCTTTGAAAACATTTTCAAGAGACACATGTCCAGAATAGGTCAAGATACTTCTCCATTTCTCTGAGAGTTTCTGTATGTTCAGATGGATTTATGGTTATATTTAAATGCTGGGTTTATGTTTTAAATGACATAAAGTTTGCAGGATCTTCCTGGTTTATGTATAGGATTTTTTTTTTTTCTTTAAAGAAAAAGACCCAAAAAAAAAAAAAAAAAAACACAACAAAAAAAAGCAACTAAAAAAAAAAAATCAACCAAAAAGGTCAAGACCTGGAGCCCTCACTCACCTGAGCATTTACTTTCACTGCTGCTTATCTGTAAATGTAGACACTTCACAGGTTTGGAAGCAAAAAGGAGCTACCTCTGTAAAACCAAGGTTCAAAATTTTGCTGCCCAGTCTGTTACAAAAGCAGAAACTGTTCTAAGAATAGTTTAATCAAGGTGATGAAGTCTGTCTTTGAAAGCATCACCCTCGATAATTTTCCAGCTTAGCTGTGTATATAATTGTTGCAATCTATAAAAGTGATTATTTATCAACTATAGTGTACAGCAGTATTTGGGAGAAGAACAGTTTTCCAGCACATTCTTTGGCAAGAGAAACATGTGTCTCTGAAGCAGTGACTTGATTTGATCTTGTAAGTTTTAACCCCCCAATTTTTTCATTTGCCTGACGTCTTTATTTCTATCTCTTGTGCTGTTTTGAAGATCCTTTTCTCCTTCATCTTTAAGTGCAGCGGCACTATTCAACATGTTTATCTCTAGATTAAATAATCACACTGGTAGTATCTTTCAGTAGTATCCTTCTGGGGCAAAAAATTGCATGGGAGTGAAGTAACTCTGTGTGGGGCTGCATTGCGGATGTAATCCCACAGCCACTGCCTGGCAATTTGTAGGGGAAAGCACGACCAAGCCTTAGCTTTGACAAGAAATATGACATCAGCTACATACAGTATCCCTTTTCTTTTTAACTGAAGCTGAATCATACATAACTGACTGTCTGTAGAGTACAGAAAGTGTTTTCATATCTGTATAAAATTTTTATACTGATTTACATGTGCATTCTAATGTATTCTGATTGAGTAAATTCTGAAGAAATTTTGAAATGCAAGACATCAGAAAACTTGATAATCAGAACTAAAAGAAAAGCAGAACTGAAAAGGACATTTAAGTTTTTTTTCCTAGAAAGTTGATATCTGTAAAATGCTGTCAGTCTAAATGCAGAAACTTTTTATTCTAATCAGTAAGAAAGTGGTGGAGTGGATCCTTTGACACCATTACAGACATGAGCATTAATTCTGTTCATTTTGGCATGCTGAAGTTAGGTCTTTGAGAAATACTCATTGTCAGCTGTAAGGCAAGATTTTACAGCTGTGATTTATTTCTCAGTAAAGTCAGTCTTTAGCCTAGTCTTCTGTCTGCTGGAAATGCTACTGGATGCAGTTGCTGCTTGCATGGTTTTGTATCCAAGAGACCAAGACACAGTGCAAGCTTCCAAAATTATATGATAAACAAAGTAATTATTCCAACACTTGTTTTCAAATAGAAGCAATTTTGAAATCTATGAGGGCTGAAGTGCCAATGGCATAAATAATTTGTTGATGTAAATTAATAATATTCCATTCAAACTTATTAATGTTTTTTCAAACCAAAAATAATTCTATCCAATGTAAATTCTATGTGTTCTAAAAACCTAGATTTTACCTTTCAAATTATAATGACCTGTGAGAGAATTACATCCTTCTTATTCCCAGCTAGGTCTTATTGTATGTCAGATAAATTACTTTTCTCAAACATACATGACTGGTGATGTGTTTTGCTTAGAGTAAGATTTCACAAACTGTCAAAGTGATCATGGACTCTGTAGGAGGTTAGAAGAATAAGTAAATCGAGCTGTTAGTTCTGATATTGTCCCAAACTTTTTCACACTTTATTACACTTTATAGGGCTTAGCTCCAGAACATTTGCCATTGGTTTTCAGATGTAAAATCATTAATTACTCATTAACCTAGTATTTGCCTGTGGCAGTTGTTATTATATGTAAAACACACTGAAATGGTGTGAAGGATCTGTTAAATTGTCAGAGACAGGAGATCAACAGGAGGACTTCATGCCCATGCATCAAAAATTACCTGCAGGATGAGCACCAGTGTCACAGAATCCCTATGAAGTGACTGACATAGGGGCACAACTCTTGGATTTGAGGATGGCATTGCCCAATTGTCACAATTGTATATATGTGCTTAATTTTATTAGGACTGCAACATCACTGGCTTTTCAAGGGGTGCTTTGAGTAAAATGAGTGCAGCATTGGCTCCTTCATGACACCTTTTAACTAGTAAACTGGGTTGTCTAACAGAACCCTACAAGTAATGTAATAAGCTATTTGATTAATGTGATTGCTATTGACATTTTGCCATTATTGCTCCACCTTGCTTGAGGTTGTGGAATATATTTTAATTGATTGTTTCATTTCAGGGCTTCATCAACAACTTTTTGGATATGTTACCACTGGCTCAATGTTAATCAAAAAACTTTATTAGCTACTTTTTTTTTTTCTGGTTTTATTGGAAGAGTGGTTCCACTAGTAAGAAAACATCTGAAGACTCTTTAAAATAGGATACAGGGTCCTGTCTGCCAATCATAGAATCATAGAATGGTTTGGGTTGGAAGGAACCTTAAGAGGTCATCTAGTCCAACCCCCCTGCAATGAGCAGGGGCATCTTCAACATGATCCAGTTGCCCAGAACCACATCCAGCCTGGCATGAATGTCTCCAGGGATGATGGATCCACCACCTCTCTGGGCAGCCTGTGCCAGTATTTTACCACCCTCGTTGTAGGGAAATTTTTCCTCACATCCAGCCTGAACCTTCCCTCTTTTAGTATAAAACCATCACCCTTCTTCCTATTGCAATGAGCCCTGCTAGAAAGTCTTTCCCCGTCTTTCTTATCTACTGTATTAAACAACACCCAATGGAGAGATCAGACCCCACACAGATGATTCCTGACATCTAGATGCTGCATTAGAGTAGGAAGAAAAATAATGATGTTATTGTCTCTGAACATTTTTGAGGTATACTGTTCTTTCCACTTTCAAAAAAGCTCAAAAGCTGTTGCAAGCCAAGCTCTCATACATTTTTGAGTAATTTGAAAATTGTGTTAAAATAACCTAACATTCAAAGCAAGAATTTAGGCAAATTAGAAAAAAAACAAACCCACCCTACGTTGTCCTTCTTACTGGAGTTTGCAAACACTTTGTTCTGAGAAATTTAAAATCTTCTGATTACAAAACCTTTTTTTCCCTTCCTTTTTTTTTTTTTTCCCCCCACTCCCTTTCCTGTAGTTTTAGTTTCAACACATTTATATTTGATGTCAAAAGATACCTAGAAAATTCCTGGCCACTTCAAAACTAAGCCTATAAGTGCCACAGGCAAACAGATCCTGTAGCATCACCAGCGATGGTGGGGCTATTTCCACACGTGTTATCATCTATGCAGAGTTCTCAGTACAGCAAAGGTGAAGATCTCGAAGCAGGCATTTAGCCATATTGAAAGACCATGCAGAAACTGATTAATATTTCCTGGTTCAGAACCCTTTCTGAATATTCAGTGGTCAGAAGTACACCCTTTGCTTTGTTCAGCTTCTGTGTATTTTTTTAACATAAAGTTAAGCTTAGCCCTACATGTAGTAGTGATTTCTGTTTATTTCTTACATGAAACATGTATTTCAGCCTGGAGAAGAGAATACTCCAGGAAGACCTTATTATGGCCATTCAGTTCCTAAAAGAGGCTTATAAAAAAGATGAGGAGAGACTTTTTAGTAGGACCTATTGTGTTGGAACAAGGGATGATGACTTTAAACTAAAAGAGGGAGGATTCAATCTGGATGTGAAAAATATATTCTTTAAAATGCTCAGCTACATTGAGCTCTCTAACCTTTCAAAAAAGAAGCAACATATTTTTTTAAATCAGTTGGCTGCCTGTGTTTGTACCCATTACTACTTGATAGTGGACAAATAAACATGGACAGTGGAGACGAAAAGAGGCAAACAACAGAAGTGTAAGACATGAAATCATTTGATATTCAGTCCACAAAAAGTGTATCATCTAAGGAGTAACTGAAAGTTTGGTATGCAAACAGATAATAAGGGAAAAATAGTATTATGCTGCTTTAGAATATAGGAAAATTAGTCCGGAGGCTTGAATTGTATTTGTGGCTGAACTGTTGAATTATATTGAGAGTGATGATTTATTTGTATTCCAATTTTGTTTCTGCTTCTTCTCTCACCATTAGGTGTGTATATTTAGATTTTCAATGTGGAATAATTATTTCTTAATACATGTTTTCCTGCAGAGTGACTAGTACAAGTGAGTCTGGAGCTCAGTGTAGGATTTTTAAGGATCCTGTCATACAATAGTAAGCAAACCACTGGTTTTACATATCTGCTGCTCTACCTTGATGCTTGTGAGTGTGACCCAGCAGCCGTTCTCAACTGCAGAGCAATCTGCTCCTGAAAGCAGGGAAAATAACAGTTCTAGTTCCATCTGCACATCCATTACCTGGGGCTCTCATTGGCAAATGATTATGAGTGCACACTTTCAAGTGTATTTATTCATTTTTCAGTTGATTAAATGGCTGGTTTGAGCCTAGAAGACAAAGCTGTATTGCTCTCAGTATATATATGTAGATTACTGTTTATTAAGAACTAGGAAACTATCAGGGTTAAATTGTGATACTTTGGGTGAACATTTATTAACATGTTCAGCCCAGTAATTTTTACAGTCCTGAACTCAGTGTGACCATTGTTTCTTTTTCCTGTCAGTGAATGAATAGAATTATTGGTTTATTCCCAGAGAAGAGTGAGGTAAAATTAATACATGGGGTTTTCTCCACAACATGCTGTTGTAGCAATCAGAAGACAGAGTCCCATATTTGCCAAGAAGAAACATGGGCTGCACACAACTGAATAGCTAGAATTTCATAGATTTGCTGTATTTCACCTTGGTATTTTTGGGTATGGAGCAAGCCAGAGGCTTAGTTCTGTGAGGATTCTCAGGAGCTGACAGAAAGGTTTAATTCTTAACTTCATTCCTTCCCTTGTTCTCTGTCCATCAAAATGTCTCTCTAAATCCTAAGAGGAAGATGGGGTGGGAAGTAACAGGTTTTGTTACAGACCTGCATATCTGTATTGCACTAAAACACTGCCATTCTGTCACTTCCTCCTCATCTTCTGCCCATTAGCAATGACAGGTATGTATCACACCACACAGTAAGTGCTGAATTATGTAGGAGTTGTAATTAATAAGCCATTCAGTGGTGAGCATTATAGATAACAAACTTCACATATGCACTCAGCTTGCAAAAATTAAGTAAAAAAAGAGGTCCTAACAAGGGGTGCTTGTATCTGCGGGAGACAATGGCTTTGTGAGGTCCACATTTGTTCCTACTTTCCTATTGAAGGAGATTTAACTCTTGAAGTTCTGAGATTTTCCAACTCTTTCTGCCTTCATCATCTCTTTCTTATCATACTGTTCCTCTTTCCTTCTTACTCTTGTACCTCTTACTGTTGTATTCTTTCCATTATCCTTTTCCCTAGGCTTATTTAAATCATTCCTCATCTGCTGAAGTGTCTTCAATTCTACCTTGCAGTTACTTGGCAGCACTGTTACTTCAGTTCATACATAAGCTTGCTAGGTGAGTTTGGGCAAAAATCTAGACAGAAGTAGCCCAGCTTACAGCACGTTTCAGATGTGTAAATCAGTCATCTGAATATATCATGACAAGTTCCAGCCCAAGTACTTGCTTTGTAGTCATGGTTATAAATATTTATTTTCTGCTTCCTCTTTTAAATATGCACTAAATGTATGGAACTACATGGGAAATAAAGCTGTTATCATTACTGCTTGAACAAACAGAAGGTCAGAGGAGACAAAACTGAAAAGTGAGTTTCATTTGACTGTGCAGAGCAAAAGCATCTATTTTCAATGTGGATTATACATGCCATATTGTATACTTGAGATTACATATTAGCTAATATTCACACCCTAGGCAGCACATGCATATAGCATAATGCCAGTATGACATGCTGTTTATCATGCAGGAGTGCATTTGGCCTGTATGAATTTAGATGAACTTCTAAACACTGACATTTTTACATAGTATCTGATCAGAAGTGTTGTAAGGAGAGAGCTTTCTGGTACACCACAGAAAAAGCAGGGCAGACAACTGTAATGAAGATTTCCATTTCTGTGTCTCAGGTTTAATTGCTTTCTGAAATATTTTTAATTTGCCTGTAAACTGTTGACTGAAGTCAATTCAGCTGTTCCTGAATCCAATAAATCTAAGGGGTAAAAAAATCTCTATACCAAAGTAGAATATGTATATATATAATTTATATGCATTTATATTGATAGAGTGATTTTTAAACACTTTTACAGCCACTCCACTGGGAGTTGAAACTTGAAATATGGTTTGGAAATCGCTCTCACCAAGAAGAAAGGCTCTTGAGTTCTCTAGAGAAAATTGGTTTTTGTTGGACTGAGTTATGAGCGTTTCAAATCAAACATGGAGAATGCACTGGGTTTTGCAGATGCTTTTCAAACAGGCCTATAAATTAAGCAGATAAGGATGGCTTGTGCTAACAGTTGGTGCAAACAGCTCCTTAAAGGAACTCTTTACTCAGTAAAAGTTTCAATGCTCCAACAGGCTCTGGCAATAAGGTACATGTAGGTGAACAGAGAGCATTTGATCTAGTCAAGCCCGAGGTTAGCAGCAACAAGCTAACTCATTCTTAAACATTAATATTCCTCTCCATTATAGTTATTTAGGGTATATTTAGTTGAAAATGTTAGCTAGCAGGTTTTTCAGCTCAATTTACTACTTCAATTCAGCTAAACCCTTAAAATAACCATGGTACATGGGCAGTGCCCTTGATCTCTTTGATTTCCATCTGTATAGGAACATTTTAGGTTTTATAGCCTCTGGTCTTTTTCACTGGAGGTCAGAACTCTGTTGTAGGAGCTAAAAGAGAAGATTTTGCCTGTTCTGTAGGGGCACTTGCTTTCTGACTGACGGAGACTAGCTTATGACTATGCAACCATCACTAGAGAACAGGCAAAACCATCTTCTCTGAGTCATGTTACAGAACTGAGTACTCAAGTGCTATGTCCCTAAAAGCTTTCCTTTACAGGCACAGGGGTTGTGTTTCAAAGAGAAAACCATCTAACTCTTCAGAATTTCAATGAGGAAAGAAAGGAGAGAATTGAAGATAGATAAGTACATACACAAGGACAGACCAGAAACTGCTAATCCTGAGGGCACAGGGGTTAAAAAAAGAACCTTCCCCTCTGCTTCTCTCCCCAGATAGATATGAATCAGAGTTTTTTCTAGACTGAAACCTTTCTTTTACTTTCCACCAGGGAAACAAATCTTTAATTGCTTTATGAATTACAAGAAAAATTCATACTGACAGCTGTCAGTTCTTTCCTGAGCTACAGACATAACAAATTACTTTTTTTGCCCCACTGCATCAGCATAGCTATTTTCGTACTACATAGTCAATGCTTCAGCTTTAAATCCAGTATAAACATACCCCAGAATGCAGTGAATATGACCTGGCTAGGATGAGTTTTTCTCTACACAATTTTGTTTTCCTTGTTTAGACTTTGATTTAAAAACATTAAGTGAAATCCTGATCCGAATACAGTCATGGGTAAAATTCTCTACTGACATAAAGGGAATTAGATATTAGATATCATACTAGCATTGTAAGACAAGAGTTTTTGGGAGCTCGTAATGAAATAAGGTAAGTTAAACTTTATCCTTAAATTACAGTAATGAGTTACTATTTCATATAAATAACCAAGAAGTCTCCATTATTACCTCCTATGGTTTCTTGACTTAAAGAGGAAAAATACTGATGTCTTAGAAGTATGAAATAGAAAGATTCTGACCACAAGAGTGATAAATGTGTTGATTAGTTTTTCCCCTGTATTTGAAGGGCAAAGTAGATGGAAAGATAAGATGTGTGGGTATTTTTGACAACTAGGTATTCTGTTATTCTAGAAGGTTCACAGGAACAACAAACTTCAACAAGTACTACTTTGAATTTGACAAATCTTTCATGAAAGTCATTATTATCTGCCAATGTCTATAGAATTTGACAAATCTTTCATGAAAGTCATTATTATCTGCCAATGTCTATAGTAGTCAAATACACCCACATTCAAGCACTTTCTGTTCTACATAAACTTATTCTCTCTGATGAAGGCAGAATACCTTCAATCAAAGTAGATCTTCAGCTATTTTTCAAAGACAGAATGCAACTCAAAGAATATAAAAACAAATATATTCAGGTTTTTAAATTAATAAATAGACATTAGGATAAACAATGTAAAGCATCCATTTAAGCCATGCTTAGAATAATAGCATTGAGAGAAGGAAGGAGCCAGTAAAGTCTCTGCTAGAGCATATAGAGGATGTTTGCTAAATTAAAGTGACCGGGGTACTAGTGTGCTTTGAATTAAAATAAACCACTATGAAATAGCAAAATTCATTACATATGTCAACCAAAAGTTCAGTTGCTCTAAAACAATAAAACTCCATCAGAAAAAAAAGGACGTTATTTAAGTAGGAGACCTCAACTTTGTCACAGCGTCACAATGCTCCTCCAATTAAGACATGTAAAATTGTCCTTTCCACATCAACTGTATTTGTGGAATTTTTTTATCTTTTCAGGTGTTTAAAGCTTAGGCATCTGTGATAAGCTGGTAGGTCTGAACTGTTGGCCAGGACTACTCCAGTATTTTTTACCCAAGGTTGTGCTTGTTTTATCCTCTCACTCTAAGGATGTAGCTAAGGCATATCATGGCCAGCTTCAGCCCTGGAGGGTCACACTTCCTTCCCATGGAAACTAAACTGTGTTTAGACTGGCAAGGGAAGGAAACTGCATGGCACTGGGATGCAGAGCATGTATGAATTTGGGCCAAGGGGTTCAAGAGTACACCTAGGTCCCATTATTTTAGGCCGATGCTTTACTTTCTTAAACAAACTCTTTCAGTTGCTTGTTTAAAAAGTGGCCTTCAATTTAAATATCTTCAATTTAAATACTTCCAAAATAAATTTGGAAGCAAACTAGTTTAGATTATTTTGGTTAATAAAAAATGAACTTATCAGTCTGTTGCTGAACTGAAGAGTAGAGCCCTGTATTCACTTATGTCTTTCCTTCCTGCAGCCAAACACTGACCCTCACTGGGATTTTGGTGCAATAGTACGATGTCTTCAAATCCCAAAGTTCAAACACAGAATCCAGCTCCTTAAAATATAAATTTATCCACTTTCTAGTGGAGGCTGGAATTGCAAAGCTCAGCCACTTTTCCATGTATATCTTTGCATTCCTGTTTTGTTTATTTACTGTGATTTGGTCATTTGGTAGTAAATACAACTCCTGGTGTAGCTCCCTTCAGCAGCAGCAGCCAGGAATAGTGTGACAATTAATGCCAAGTGTGCAGTCAGACTTGCTTTTTAAATTTTAACATCAACTGTATTACTCCCCTGTTGTTTCAAATGCTGTAAAAATAGACTTCAGAGACTGGTGAAATATGCAGGTGCTTTTTAGCAAGCTGAAGGGTTCAACTGATCTCACAGATCTGACTAAGCTCAAGCACTTTATTTTGATTTTATCCTCAACTCCTTTCTGCTGTTCCGAACAGAAATGGAGCATACTGAGTTGCACAAGATGTCTGGGGATTGAAAGACCATTCTTAAAGATGCCACCTTAATCCATAGGAAAACACAAACAAAGCTTCATCTTATTAAAGTGCTCTGGAAGCCAGTTGCTAGGCAGACCTGTACTGCTTTGTTGTGGGGTTTTTTTTCTGTGTACTGTGAAACTTCAAAACTACCACAGTTGTTGTAATCATCATTTTGGCCATTGGGTCTCACATGACATGATGCCTCAGCTACCATTATTAGAAGTGTAGAGTGTGAGCAGAAGATGGGGGGGGTTAGGTAGAGTTACCGATTTTAAAGGCAGAAGAGATCACTTTGTTATTCTAAAGTGTTGTCGTATTTAACTCTGCTCAGAATTTTGCCCAGTGATTCCTGGCATAAGTAATGCTTTCTGCTGGGTAAGGAATTGTCAACAGTTTGGTTTTAAATACTTATGGTATCATCTTATATCCATGACCTAACTTCTATTTTTTCTTATTTCTCTTTTTTTTTTTTTTTCTTTTGCATATATAAGAGAAAGAAGTGTATTTCTTCAGGTGCAGATAAATGTAGGAAGTAGATGTTCTAAATGTAGAAAATTATTAGATATGGCTTCATATATATACCACCAATTACATAACAGCAGGGAATTATGCTGCAGTGTGATAGAGGTCTGTGCAAACCATGGATACTCACAGACCCTACATCATGGAAAAACTATGAGAACAATTTGATCTTGTGAAGGAAATGAAAAGAAATTTTTAGTTTCTTTATCTTGCAAGGTGGCGTTTCAGTGATTTTGTTGGTGGTGGTGGTTTTGCTAACAGAGTAAGATGAATTATGGTAAATAATCATACAGCTACTCTCCAGAGACTTTATATCAGTAGAATGAACTAAATTCGGGAGTAACTTTTGAAGCTGTTGTGAATTTTCCCATGTCTATATCTAAATGACAGGACCGACTGCTAGATGGGGATTCACATATTGGCTGCATCCTAGCCCGGAGTATTTCTTAGTGTCTTTTCTACAGAACATGATGTAGATTGTAAAAATTAGGCATGTATTAATATGCTCAAGTCAATGTGCCATTCCTATGAGTGCCTTGTACTTTCAGTTCTGTGAAGTTTTTTTGGAGCTAAAACTAGTCTGTACTCCCTTGAAGCTAATATGCAGAAAGGACTTTGAAATGTAGATACTTAGAAGATGTTTATGTAGGTAAAAATTGCTGTGGGACCAATTGAGTAAAAAAAAATACTAAAAATTGAAGGAATAAAATATTAGATAAGAAAACATGACTCTTTTCTAAACCGTGGTGAATCTAATAAGTGCTCCAGTAACGTGTTAGTTGTCTACAAAAAAGTAGATCATTCTAGACAGAATGCTAAACTGGCAAAGTGGGCACGCAGTTATGACAAGTATACACTGCAGTTTGTGCAGTACATTAGGAGACTCGTAGCCAGGTATGTGGCTTCTGAAGCAAAATATTCAAAAGACCTTACCTGGCTGTCAGAGTTTAGCCCAACTGGTAACTCCCAGCACCACGCAGCCACTCGCTCACACACCCCATTCCTCCCAAGCAGGATGGAGAGGAGAATAAAAGGAATGTAAACCCCACAGGTTGAGATAAGAACAGTTCAATAACTAAAGTATAATACAAAACTACTACTACTATTAATAACAATGATAAGGGAAATAACAAGGGGAGAGAATATAAAACTAAAAGGGGAAAGGAAAAGAAAAAAACAATAAACACAAGTGATGCACAATACAATTGCTCACCACTCACCGACTGGTACCCAGTCTGACTCAAGCAGCAATCTGGGCCTTCCGGGTGACTCCCCCAGGTTTCTATACTGGGCATGATGTGCTGTGGTATGGAACACCCCTTTGGCTAGTTTGGGTCAGGTGTTCTGCCTCTGCTTCCTCCTGGCTTGCTTCATGTGCTCCTCATCGCTGGCAGAGCATGAGAGACTGAAAAATTGTTAATCAGGGTAAGCATTACTTAGCGATAACTAAAACATTGGTGTGTTAACAGCGTTGTTCTCAGACTAAAGCCAAAACACAGCACTGCACCAGCTACTAAGAAGAAAATTAACTCTATCCCAGCCAAAACCAGGACACCTGATGCGTATTCAGATCAATGTGCAACTTTCCGTATGAAGCATAAAAAAAATCACACCTGATTTATATTAAATGCTTATTTGATATGTTTTTTGCATTTTACCAATGAGAAACCATATGGTCTCCTACCATCTCCTATATTCTAAGAAATGACAAGACAGGAAAGCAGGTTCCCTAGAACATTCATTAAAGATGAAGGCATCATTCAACATCAGGCAAATGCATTCAGACAATGTTCTAAATAAATCAGTATGGTGAGCAAAGGGGAAAGAAAAATTTAATGTGCAGAGCCCCTCTATTGAGATATCAGCTGCCAGACATCCTTAATCTCTACACAAATCCTTATTCATAGTTAGGACAAAATAATTTTGAGGTTTAATATGCCATTACTGTTAACACGTCATTAAAACATATTCATAGTCTGGTTGAGTCAAATAAATGTTTTTCCCTGTGCTGATTCTGTTCTCTGTCTCTGTGCATCCTCAATACTGCAAGGATTACGTGTAAAGGAAGCTGAGGGATGGAACTGATATTGAATTCTGTCATGGGGTAGCACTGTTATTAGAAATGAAAGCCACTGACTGATGCAAGACTGAACCAAGAAGTAAGGCAAGAGGCATTCTTATAATCTATCTTGTTTCTCCTCCATTTAAGTTGTAGGACACAGACTATAAAACACTTAAGGAACTGGCAACCAAGATTTTGGACTTGTGCAGATAGATACAGAGTTTCTTTTATAATATAACTTAGAAGTTTTGAAGTCTGTCTTCATTTGAGGGTGGAAAAAAATGCTAGCATCTCAGAATTCTTCATTAAGAAAAAAATGTTTAATCTTATAAACATTTTTTTTCTTAGTGACAGACTTTTGAACTTTTTTGCTGCTTTCTTCTGAAACAAAAAGTTGAAATCCATTTTTTTCACTAGATCTGCATATTCAAATAAAATATGCTTGCAATGCCGTCTTTTCCAACAAGCTGCAATAACTGAATTTTCTTTTTCAAATGGTTTAATCTAGCCCTGTGATGTTACATATTTTTTCTTTCCTGCATATCTAAATATAAATGAACTTTTATATAATACAGCATTTTCCTGTTATAGACTCAGGGTCCAGATTGCCTATGAGGATGTCAAAGTCAGTTTTCACTTTTGGAGGCATGGCAAGTCTGCATAGCTGGGTTTTCCACAGAAAGGTCAAAATCACTCTGATGAAGGGCCTCATTCCTAGAGGTAGGTTGGCCATCCGTCGGTGTATAAGACCTAAGAACCGTGAAGAAATTGCAGTGGTCTTGACCACATGCATTGAAGTTTGACATCTATGTCTACATTTCTTTATAGAATTCCAGGCCCATTCTGTCAGTCTTTCTTTGTGCGAATTCCACCCTAAGGCACCTAGAAGCAGAGGGGATGATTTGGCTCTCAGCCTTTCCTTTTTCTGATTCTTGCACAAAGCAATGTGTATCTTTGGCTCTTGTCTCCATTTCCCTTAGACCAGGCATCAGCCAGCTGGAAGCACAAGTAGAAACTATAAGAGAACTCAACTAGCAGGATTTTTATGTTGTTATTAAACAGCTGTCCAAATACTATTTAACAGTTATTTAGAAGTATTCTTTCTCTCAGGTTATAATGCAGATTTTCAAGCAGGTTCATAATATCACATCTTCATTTAAAAGTAGATTTATTTTGAAATTATATTTAATTCTTTATACATGAGAAGGAACTGGGTTGGCTGCTGCATGGCTGTAAGTAGGAAATGTATTTGGGTCATTATGTGGCATGTGATGCTTGTCTGTGTCCACTGTCACTAAATCCCCTCCCCTCTTCAGCACAGAAAATGTAGCAGTAAAATCTGTTTGCTGCCTTTGGTGTCCCTTGCAAGTCCAAACTGCGGATGAGCTTTGGCTTTCCTAAAAACAATCCTACATGCTCCAGGCAGCCTTTCTAGATTTCCAGTTTTTCCTTAGTAGGGAAGAGCACATCACCTCTTGGTAGACCATACTGTTACTGTATCAAGAAGTTATTCTCGACACCTTCCAGGAGTCTCAGCTGCTTGTGTCCTTCCAGGAGATCTCAGGGAAGTTAATGTTTCCCCATAAGAACTATGGTCTGCAGTACTGAGATTTCCTCAAGTCCAGGTCCTCACTCTGGTTAGATGTCTGTAACAAACTCTGCAATATCACCATTACTGATCTGTCCTCTGATCGTGACCCTGAGGTCCCTCTTCTACCTGTCTTTTATCTTCCTTTCTTGTGCCATTTATATGTAATATGTTTCGGTTCTGAAAGTCACTGCTAATTGACATAAAACTTGGTAGTTTCAGGCCTCTCTAGGTCAAGGTGTGAAATGGCATGGACTAGTCTGGGGAATGAATGTTTGTATAAGTCCAGTTTTGTATTAGTCTGGTATGAACAAGAAAAAGTGAGTGGTTTTGCATTTGATCAAATTATTGATAAAAGTTTCCCCAGCTACTGTCCCTCTGAGAAGACACAAAAAAAGAACAAGAGGTCAGACTCTAGTCACAGGTTGTGTGTCAAGCGTAACATGTCTATTTTACCTTTTAAGAAAACTCATACCAGAACAGATTAGTTAATTGTATTTAAAGCAAATTGTCAGCTGGAGTTGTTGCTAAATAAGTCAGTGAAGGTCCTAGACAAATGGATTGTATTTAGAGTTTCACATATATAGTTATCTTTAAATAGGAAAGTTGAAAGTAGGAATGTGAATTTCCAAAAGGCAAAGAATATGCCAAAACATTACCCACCAGTTATGCCTCTCAAGTGTTCTGTTTCCCAGAAGAAGAAAAAAGTGGTTACTGGAAAACATTTAAAGTTGAATTTAAAGTTGAAGTCCTTTTAACAAAATATGACACTGCCTTTTAATTCTAATTGAAATTGTCTGGTATGTGTGCCACATAGCAAGCCCACGGGAGATCACAGAATTATTAGAGCTGGGGCTCCATTCAGTCTGTACACCTCAGCAGTGCCAACTGTCACAGCAGTTGTGGCCTCAGGTATTTCAGGATTTCTCTCTGGAACACCACATCCTGTGATGTGAAGGGAATTGCTACCTTTTCTCCTGTGTACCAGAATACTAGCCTCCTTTGTTTTGTCTTCCTTTCAGTTGCTAAGAAAGTCATCTGTTCTAAGCTAAAGTTACAGCATCTGGTTTATAAAATATCTAGAAACTTCTTGGCATGCCAGAGTGTTTTAAAAGAACATCTTACCCTTTCTACAGGGCCTCAGAAAGCTCTGCATTAATGATTATTTGTCAGTTTGAACTTCAACCTTTCCCCAGAATTATTTGACATGCCCACTGGTAGAGAAAATGAAAGAGATGACTGCTATCTGTGGTGGGTTTGTGTTTTAATTTTTTGTATTTAGCGCAACCTAGACTTAGGTCTTTTTTTACTGATGATAATTTATAATAGTGCATTTAGAGAAGGGGGAGGTCACATAACAGAGAAAAGGCCAAAGCCACTGCAGAAGAAAGGACAACCTGACAGATAAGTTTAGTAGCTGGGGTTGCTGCGAGGGTGTCTCCACTCTGCAATGGAAAATATACATTAACTACTCACAGAGACATTCTTAATAGGAGCTGGCTAAGTTTGTTACTCTCCGGAAGTCAAACACAGCATATATACCCAGTATCAGAACTGGTTTTCTTTTCTCTATACTGCTAAACATTGCTGGGTAAGTTCCATGTTGGAGACTGCTTTGAAAACAAACAAAAAGATACCCCCTATTAAGAATGGGCAGACTGGCACAAGTGTTAAGTGTTGGGACATGTGGGAGCCACTAAAATTAGTTACACAGCTTGAGGAAAACAGACCTCTAGAGCAAAATCTTTTTAAACTAAAAAGAAAACATACTATGTACTTTTAGCAGAAAGAGAAGCTCTTTTTTCAAGGTCTGCTCTTCACCACTTAGCTGCTCTGTGTCTGTGTATTTGTGAAGTTTTATGCTTTGGTGTTTGCCGGGAGTAGAAACATTAGCTAGATTCTTTGCTAGTGTAAATAATTAAGTTCTATGAGCTGCCGTCTTTTACACCCACTGAGAATCTGGTCCAGTTTTTGAATAAATGGACATATTAAAATGACTAATCTTTAAAAAATGTTCTGTCCAAGCACTGCCCACCCTTCCGCTTCTCAGCAGCGCATTTGCGCTTCTGAGCCTTATTTGCAGTTTCTTTTGGAGTAATAAATAAACTGAATATGCAAATCCATTCTGTCTTTCTGACCTGTTCTAGCTGCAAAGATTTCCCTTTTTGTTTACCCCTTTTTGAGCCATGACTTAATTTTGGGGGTGTTTAAAAATTCATATCCCTTTTGCTCTCCAATTCCCAGCTGCAAATTCCCAATGTTGTATTCAGCGTTTTTGCCATATGTTTAAAATAAAGAGTCGTCCTCTCCCACCCCTTTGGAGAACAGATCACTCCAACTTGGCCAATAAGAGTGTGGGAAAGGACTTGCTAAATATCAAAAGGCACAGGGGGAAAAGGCAGCATTCACAAAGATCCTCCTGTTTCTTCTCTCAAGCAGTGCTTCCTCATTGCAACTGAGCATGTTAGGAAGTTATTTCCATAGGCTGTGCTTTCAACAGAGTCAAAATTTACTTTATGCTAGCTCTTTTCCTTCCCACATGTGCACACATAAAGATTATCTCTTGAATCTTGCCATATAGACATTAGCAACTTGTCTGAACAAATGCAAAGAGGACATTTCTTGCAATGCAATGCTTTTCCATGTTAAAAAAATTAAAAATCGCTGCATTTACTTACACCCTCCCTCTCCCTCCCAGCATATGGACACTACTCAAAGAACTGGAAACCAAAAATCCCATTTTTGGAGGTACTCAGGAACATCTGGGGGGGAGGGAGGGAGCTGATGTCTTTGGGAGATGTAGTTAATGGCTGCCTTTCAAATGAAGATTCCCATATTTAGGATGGCTAAACTACTGACTCTGCTAACATCTTCAGTATCAGAGCACCATCACCTGTGTGTTTCCTACTCCTGAGAGCCATCTGAATGAAGGAATCCAGGACAGCATGCCCTGGCAGCCAAACCTTTCTCTTGCAGAATGATAACAAGCTTGTCCAAGATGGTCAGTCAGATCACAAGCTGTCCATGGGCCATGTAACTTCAGGAGTCCCTTTGTTTTTTCCCAGTGCTTTTAGGCACCATATGGTAGAGGTAGTTATAAGGGAACTGAGACTGAGAGAAGATCAGCCTATTTACCTTCAAGTGTGTGCTTTACCATTGTCAGAAGCGCTGACAAGTGCTTTTGCTGCCATCCTTGGTTTCACATCTCTATGTATGAGCTCTATTTAGTTATTCTGAAGGATGCAGACCATATTTCAGAACTAATTCTGCAGCAGCGATGATTACAGAGGGATTTTTACTGCTTGGAAATCTCAGTGTCAGCAGGTAGCAGTCTTCCTTCAGTATTACACCTGGCCTTTTCAATGCATGAGTTCGAATTTTGTAATGCAGAAGATACCAGTTAATGAATGATAATATTTAAGACCCACAGACAGTCCTTGAAGACTGGACACACCCTACATCAGCCCTAGTAGAAACAATGAGCTTAATGCTTCTGCTCCACTTGATTAAGTGAAATGAAATGATTTCTTATTACACCTTTAAACAGATGTATCCTGCTTTTCTTTCACAGTGTACCTGCTGTCTACTGACAAATTCTGGATGTAGCAGATCCGGTCCTGTATGAAACAAGATGCCCCTTCTGAATTGCTGTCAAGAGCCACCCGCAGTACATGCTGTCTTGCCATTTTGTGGTCTCTTCGCAAACTTTGTCTGTCTCTTTCCACCTGGGAAGATGGAATTCCACCTAGAGCAATGGAATAGAACTCCTCAGGTCCATGCCATAGTCCATAACCCTGGAGAAGAACAAACCATTACCCGGGGTTACAGACCAGTGATAGGCAGCATGAACTGCTGTCATATCTCTGATCCACAGAGATGTTTTATTTAAAATTTGATTGTTGGAAAAGGCTCTCTTGGAAAGGGCCACACACCTTTGAAACTCAATTCCCCTTTGTCAAGCAGCAGTCATTTTTCTCTTTCTCGGTAGCTGGTGCAGTGCTGTGTTTTTGACTTTCGGCCTGGGAACAGCGCTGATAACACCAGTGTTTTGGTTACTGCTTAGTGATGTTTTGGTCTGACCAAGGCCTTTCTGAGTCTCATGCTGTGCCAGGGAGGAGGGGAAGCCAAGAGGAAGCAGAGACGGGACACCTGACCCAAACTGACAAAAGAGGTATTCCATGTCATAGCACGTCATGCCCAGGATGGTAAAACGGGGAGCAGAGACCCAGAAGGGTGGGGATGCACTGCTGGGTCGGGCTTGGTATTGGGCTGGGTGAGCAATTGTATTCTTTCCTTGTATTTGCCTTGTCATTATTATTATTGGTGGTAGCAGTAGTGATTTGTGTTATACTTTAGTTACTAAACTATTCTTATCTCAACCCGTGGGAGTTGCATTCCTTTTGATTCTCCTTCCCATCCCTCCGGGAGCAGGGGGAAGAAAGCGGGGAAAGTGAGTGAGAGAACAGGCTGCGTGAGTTAGAGAGGCTTAAACCATGACACCCTTGTTGGGAAACAGCTAGCCAAGGTTATTAGCCCTCCAGCATATTTTCATTCCTAGTCTACAGGCTGAAAAGAACAGGGATTATCTGAAATGCTGGGAATATTCTTTAAAAGTAGAGATGCTTCAAATATAGTTAGGGCAATAGTGTAAGCGACTCAGCGGCAGTGTCTGTGTGAACCATATTTTCAGGAGCTTGCCAAAGGTATCTATAGAGGGGGGAATATGCTTTATTTGCAGTAATAAAGAAATAATGCATTTATCAGCAGAGCACCAGGATATTTACTTCGTAGCAAGTAATCTCTTGAAAAAGATGATCCTTGTAACCTCTAAAAAAGAAAAGAACCATAGCTTATTTATAACATTTATTTATAAAATCTTATTCTTCTGCAGAGCTGAAAGATATGTTGTTGAAATAGGAATAGAATTTCCTTGGGTTTGTGAAATAAGAACTTGAAGATTACTTCAAAGATTAAAAATATTTGAATAAGTCCTTTTATAGCAGGGACAGTTCTTCCCAGTCTTTGCAGTTATAGCAACGTGTAATTTGGACCAAGAATAACAAATTAGTATCTCATAAAATAGTAATTAACAAGAAAAAGAGATCAGAATATCTGGATTGTTATGATCAAAGTCACCTTTTATGTCTTTCTAGCCTTCTTCTGCAGTCTCAAATTATGAAAGAGCAAATTCAACCATAGTGTAGAATCAGTGATTTTCATAAGGCTGATTTAGGATTTGAACTCAGGAGAATGAAAATGATCTGTTAGTCTTTGTCTGCTAAAATAAACTGATAAATGATGTTTGCATCAGAAGTAGAGAAATAATTGTCATTGTTTAAAATGTATTTACTTAGCACCTGTAATTACTAAAACTTCCAAAATACTGACATGAACTCCTTTGGGTGACTGTAGGTAGGTGAACGTCTATCATTTGAATGATGTACTCTTGCCCTGTCTGACAATTACCGAGCTAGTTGGGTAACAAAAAAGAGACAGATAAGGCTCACACAGATGTTACAGATTGTAAATTCCATTGGATTGTCAGGACAACTCCTAGCTGTGGATGGAATTTGACACTAAGTGTACATGATGAAACTCCATAAACCCTTATCTGAGCTTGGTGGCATCAGAACACCAAAACCAGGAATGGAATTTGATGTGGTCTGATGTTTACCTAGGGAACAGTATGTTGTTATTCATCTCCTCATTAATAGGAGACATCGATTTTGGTCTACAACTTTGTAAAGCAGTGAAAAATCAGTATCAGCTGAGAATCTGGCCCAAAGTCTGCTGAAGAGATCTAAGGGTAGCACAGACAGTTGGGATACTGTAGTTGTAATTGTAGTTAGGCAGAAAGGTATAATTGCATCCTTATAGTCACATATGAAGTGGTCTAAGTCACTTAGATATAGTTCTAGTAAGAACAGAGATATTCTTGCCTATATTATCTGCTGTTGTGGTTTAAGCTGTAAATCACGCAGCCCGTTCACTCACTTTCCCCTCCTTCTTCCCCTCCACTCCGAGGGGGGGGGGGGAGTGGGAAGAAGAATCGAAAGAATGTAACTCCCATGGGTTGAGATAAGAACAGTCCAGTAACTAAGGTATAACACAAATCACTACTGCTACCACCAATAATAATAGTGACAAGGCAAATACAAGGGAAGAGGAGGATACAACTGCTCACCACCCAATGACCGAGCTGTGAACTAAACTCTTCCGGGTTCCTGCCCCCAGTTTTTACATCCTGGGCAGGACGTACTGTGGTATGGAATACCTCTTTGGTCAGTTTGGGTCAGGTCATCCTGTTTCTGCTTCTTTCTGGCTTCCCCTCCTCCCTGGCAGAGCATGAGACTCAGAAAGTCCTTGGTCAGACCAAAACATTCTAAGCCGTAACTACAAATATCGGTATTATCAGTGCTGTTCCCAAGCCAAAAGTCGAAAACACCGCACCAGCTACTACGAAGGAGAAAAATGACTGCTGCTGCTGAACCCATGGCAGTATCCACCCCTTATTCCATACCATTCACGTCATGCTCTGATCCCATATTTTCAATATTCCATCACATATCTATCTATCTATCTATCTATCTATCTATCTATCTATCTATCTATCCACGTATCTATCTATCCACACACACACAGGAAGAGAGACAGATCATCACTCAGTGCATGGACCAACCCCTACAAAGCTGCTGAGTCCATTCGGTCCATGACGTCAAGCTCTATCTCCTGTAACAGTCCTTCAAAGCAGGGGAGGCCGTGTGCAGTGTTGGATCGTTGCCTGCTGATGCTGATCGTTCCTTTACTGCAGAACTCATCCAGGTTCATTAAAGTTCATTCTTTGTTGGGATGACAGTCAGATGGCCAGTCGCTGATGACTTGAAGGCATCTAGTTGGTGGGCTATAAAAGTATTACATAGCAGGCAACAGCGTACAATAGAGTTCATTGTCTGTTTTCCCTTAAAATCTAATCTCCTGGAGGTACACATCAGACTTCCCCATATTCCCTCATTACCCACCAAGTATATCCAGGTCCCTGAGCAAAAGCAATCCCACGAGAGGGTTTGCCTTTACTTGAAGCAGGAATAACCCAGACTGTCTTCCCCAGCAAATTCTTTATATGCACCACAGGAACTTTGCCCCCCTCTGCAGTATGTAGAAATCCTGACTGGGCAGGACCAGCCCTGTTGGCAGATCCTCTGGTGTTGACCAGCCAAGTGGCCTTTGGTAAATGTATATCCCAATGTTTAAAAGTCCCACCACCCATTGCACTCAGTGTAGTTTTTAATAGCCCACTGTACCGTTCAATTTTCCCAGAGGCTGGTGCATGGTAGGGGATGTGATATACCCACTCAATGCCATGCTCTTTGGCCCAAGTGTCTATAAGGTTGTTTTGGAAATGAGTCCCATTGTCTGACAAAATTCTCTCTGGGGTGCCGTGTCGCCACAAAATCTGTTTTTCAATGCCCCGGATAGTGCTCCGGGCAGTGACGTGGGGCACAGCGTATGTTTCCAGCCATCCAGTGGTTGCTTCCACCATGGTGAGCACATGGCGCTTGCCTTGGCAGGTTGGTGGGAGTGTGATATAATCAATCTGCCAGGCCTCCCCACACTGGTCACTCATGTCTTGTTGACAGGAATTATTCCTTATCACAGGAGCTGGAGTAAAATCGGTCCTTCCACTCCATCTGGGAGCTTGCTCACCAGAGACTGAAGCCGCAGCCTTCATGGGGTGATCAGCCTTGACCTTTGTTCTCTTCAATTCTCGCACCCGTTCCTCCAAAACTGAAGTAGGCTTTGCATCCCACTTCGTCATATCTTCCCCGTGACCCCGCAGGTAAAACCGTAGGGGGGCCTGTGGTGTATACCTTCTATATCTTCTCTCTCGAACAGTAGGACGCCTTTTGTTAATAGCTGAGGCGTGTGTTGATACACGTGAGGAGCTGGATTGATTGCCTCTCAATTGTTTGAGGTCCTGGGACAGTTTTTCCACAGCTGAGATGATGGAAGGGGTGAGATTGTCTACAAACTCTCGGAGTTCATGAATCATTTCATCCACTGTTGGTGGCATTATGTCATTCCAGGTTACTGTTGCCAATGAATGGGCATATGATGGGGGTGCATTCCATGTAAATTTCCACCACATGGGTCGTGTACATTCAACTTCATCTGGATCTATGGGTATATCCCCATTATTCAGCTTGATATTATAGATCATCTCTACCATGGCTGATTCCCTCAGAGACTGGATGCCCTTTTCCAGAGTAGTCCACTTGGCTGAACGGCTCATAACATCGTCCTTGTATGGAAACCTATCTTTCATAGCTGCCAAGAGCCGCTTCCAAAGGCTGAGGGACCATTTCTCTCTTGCAATTGCTTTGTCAATTCTCCCTTCCCTAGCAAGTGATCCCAGCTGTTTGGCTTCACTACCTTCTATTTCGTGACCGTCGGCCCCATTGTCCCAGCATCGGAGCAGCCAGGTGATGACGTGCTCCCCTGGCTGACGGGTAAAGTCTTTTTGCATATTCTGTAGCTCGGTTGAGGTCCGAGATCGGGAAGTCACCTCTTCTTCTTCTTCATCATGTGATGATGACTCCTGATCAGATGCTGTCCCAGGTGGTGAGTACGTTGTTTCTTCATCTTGCTTTGTCTTTCTTGCCTTTTTTTTGCTTTTCCTCCTGCGTACAAGGGCAACCGATATTGGTACGAGTTGGTCTTCTGTTTTAGCTGTGGTGATTATCACTGTGGTTTGGGTAGCTGCTGTACTTGTCACTGGGGTTTGAGTAGTGGCTGTACTTGTCGCTGGTGGTGGTGTAGCTGCTGTACTTGGAGCTGGAGTAGCTGCGCTGCCCATTACTGTTGAAGTTTGAGTAGTGGCTGTCCTTGTTGCTGGGGGTGGTGTAGCTGCTGTGATTGGAGCTGCAGTAGCTGTGCTGTCCATTACTCCGCCCTCAGATCCAGAGACATTTTTTTCCTTTTGAAGGTGCTGGATGGTGTTGAACAGGGATCTGTAAGCATAGGCCAAGCCCCAGCATGTTGCCATGATTTGTCCATCTCTGGTATGACCAGAATGACAACACACCTCCTTTAAGTGTTTTACTAATTTTTCTGGATTTTGCATTTGTTCAGTGGTGAAGTTCCAAAGCACTGGAGGGGCCCACTGGCTTAGATACTTGCCCATACTATCCCACACACCCTGCCACTCATGACTGTCCAGCCAAAGGGAAAATCTCTTTGGACCTCCTATATCGTTGTTTAACCCTAGACAAGGCCCAAACCCGACTCTGCATAACTCTCTAGAACAGATGAAATGGTTGTGGGTAAAACACACACGGTATGTGCGCCAACATGGCGATTCCCATCACAATCAGCAGGCAGGTCTCAAGGGTATCTAAAGGCCATTTAAAACCTTCAAAATTCTCAAACGATGCTGTAAACGGTCTGGGGGGGGGGCTGGGGCTGGGAGCATAAAAGAATGTCTCTCTCGCAGGTTGACCACCCGAGGAGGTGAAAAAAGATGTGTAATTGCTAAACACTTCTATTATATACCTCCCAAAGTATAGAGTTGGTGACCACATTGGGAACAAAAGCCGGATCAGTTTCATGATCACTGATTCTATTGTATTAAAAATCAGTGCAAAAAAGTACAATGTAACAAGAATCTTAACCAAAAACCCATGTCTGAAAAATGTTAAGGTAAGAAATACCGGCTGTAGGTGAAGTATCATACACTGAACCTGTGAGAACCAGAGCAACAACTTTGAGAGCCAATAAATCAGCATTGTGACGAGTGGCTATTAATCCTATCTTTATCTCAACCCTTCGAGCCCCACGTTGGGCGTCAAAAAGAACTGTCATGGTTTAAGCCGTAAATCACGCAGCCCATTCGCTCACTTCCCCCTCTTTCTTCCCCCCCACTCCGAGGGGGGGGGGGGGGGGGGAACGGGGAGAAGAATCAAAAGAATGTAACTCCCATGGGTTGAGATAAGAACAGTCCAGTAACTAAGGTATAACACAAATCACTACTTCTACCACCAATAATAATAATGACCAGGGAAATACCAGGGAAATACAGGGAAATGGGGAGAAGAATCAAAAGAATGTAACTCCCATGGGTTGAGATAAGAACAGTCCAGTATCTAAGGTATAACACAAATCACTACTGCTACCAGCAATAATAATAATGACAAGGCAATTACAAGAGAAGAGGAGGATAGAACTGCTCACCACCCGACAACCGAGCTGTGAACTAAAGTCTTCCGGGTTCCTGTCCCCAGATTTTACATCCTGGGCAGGATGTACTGTGGTATGGAATACCTCTTTGGTCAGTTTGGATCAGGTATCCTGTTTCTGCTTCCTTCTGGCTTCCCCTCCTCCCTGGCAGAGCATGAGACTCAGAAAGTCCTTGGTCAGACCAAAACATTCTAAGCCGTAACTACAAACATCGGTATTATCAGTGCTGTTCCCAAGCCAAAAGTCGAAAACACAGCACTGCACCAGCTACTACGAAGGAGAAAAATGACTGCTGCTGCTGAACCCATGACATCTGTAAACTATTCGTGGGGTGGTTTAAGTAATACAGCAGCAAAATGTTGGTAAAGAACACAACTTTACCTTCTGCTTCTCCGTAATTCTACAACAAAATAAGCAAGTAAATCATTGCCAGTTGAAGGTTTTCTGAAATACAACGCCTTGCCTTTGATTTTCATGTCTTTTACAAAGTAATGCAGCAACTTCAGAGTTCCATTACTGGCATGCCAAAACCCTGGGCAGCAATTATGTCCCTCCTTATTAGGCATACAGTTGCCAAAAATAACATTAAATAACGGGCTGATTGGCAGGAATAAGATTTGCTTTCTCTTAATACGGCTTTTTTTTTTTTTTTCCTTCCTTGAAGCTCTAGAAAGGGGAACCAGTTTTAGTTCTATTGAGACAAGTGGCAGCTTCCCCTTCATTTTATCATGCCTAAGATTATGTTGTGTCTTGATAAGATCTCGTAAAGTTTGGTTCTTTTGATCTCTGTGCTATGGGTGTGTTGTCTCCACGAGTATAGTCTTGTAAAAGGTAAGGCTTTGCTTCATAAGTAACCAGGTGAAGTAACTGAGGATATTCCAGAGGAAAGCAAAATTCAATGTGCAAAAGAATGTTGAAAGACATCATTAATTCTGCTTGAGGTAATGGCTATGTGCTCTTAAAGGGGAGTGGGATGGTGACTCCTGAGTACACTGAAGTATTCAGTCTTCTTTATAGGCCTATTCCCTTAACATATAGAATAAATGTATTCTTCTCATTTCAGTGGAAGCAGAATTGAATTTGGGTCATGAAAAAGAGAGTGCACAGTAAATTCTGAGTCACCAGGGAGTAGTTTGGTGACTATGAGGGTACATGTTAACCTCATGCAATAGTTAGCTTGCAAACGTAAAATTCTACTATGCATACTCAAGCTTTCTGCCAATGTAATTTACTTTTTTTCTTTTAATTAAAAAATCAGAGAATAATTCACTTTTCTCATTTGTCAAAAACCCACCTAAAGCAATACATTCCAGCATGCACAGTTAGTAAAAAGATTTGGGTTATTTGAAGGCAGGAAGAGACTGTCAAAGCTGAGGAGAAGTCCCAGTAAAATAGCAGCCTTTGACTCCTGCCAGGGACTCCATCCACAAAGAGAGTCAAAATAGATAAAACCAGTACATCTTTCCAAAGCTCTGAACGGGGCTGATAAACCAAGGGAACATTAACTATGTCACGGTTTAAAGCAGTTCTGCCCACTGGAGGGCTCTTGTTGGTTGGAGGCTTGTGGGAGGCTGGATGCGCTTTTTGCCCGGGCTACTGGTTCAGAGGATAGCTCTCAAAACAGAGCTGTCAGTAAAGGTGAAGCTATCTCTTATTGTGTAGAACAAACAACAGAAAAAATAGAGTACTCCAGCTCAGTCGTATTAACACTTCCTCTGCCTGCAATGGAAATTTAGCTTTTAAAAACAGGAGAAATCCTGTTCTTCTCCTCCTTTCTTCAACCCTAATTCCATTAAAAAATAAAATAAAATAATAAAGTGGATTAAAGATCTAATGACCCATTCTAGCTCCAGTCCTTCCCCATACTGAGAACTTAAGCATCACCAGCAGCTTTGCTACCACACTGCTCTGGAGATTGCATGCAGGCAGCATTCTGAAAGGCATCTGGTTTGTGCAACCTGTGTTGTCATACAACCAGTCAGCCCTGAATACATTTTTCCATTTGCTATCAACAAAGACTAGAATGGATTCCTTGCATCCAATTAATAACGATATACAAAGATATTAGCAGAATGACATTAAATTCAACATTTTGGAAATGGAATATGAAGTAAAATGCTTGGAGCAGAGGATTTTCAAGAAGTTTTAGCTGAGCTCCCCTTTTCAAGTCAGGGCACTTAGCATAATGAGTCCTTGTATTTGACACTAGCAGGAGGATCTGCACAGACACTGCACAAGAACAGAGCTGCGTGGCAGGAATTCTTGGGGCTGCTTTTTCAGTGCCTCACACAATGCCTGGGCAACTGTAGTTAAAAGTCTTTTCCTGCCACATCTTTTAAGAAAAAGGGTCAAGAACTGAACTGCAGTCTCTGAGCAAAGACATGGCAGGTATGGGGCTAATGAGGTACTAGATAAGTGACTGGATATAATTAAAAAGAAAAGCACACACAGGATTATTATGAGAGCTATTATGAGCTCTAGTGATGGAAACTACTGAATATTGAAATAATAGGCATTTTCTATATCTGATTGAGATAGTTTTCTGGAAATAGAAATTTGTATTTCTACCTCCTAAGAACTCTAGTTACAGATCAGGATCAGTTATGTTACACAGTGTGGAGATTTCAGAGAGAAAGACCTTTGCAAAAAGTTTTGCTGTTCAGTTAGGAAATACTTAAAATGAAGTTGAGTATGAAAAGCTGGTAAGACAATACTGACTGCCCTGGAAAACAATTTGTCAGAGATACATTAGGAACTCCATTACCACAGGCTATCTAAAAAAACCTATACAGGTTTTCCACTTCCTGCTGTTTACTTGCTTTCTCCTTAGTTCTTTGTGAACATGATCATTCTGAGACTTCAGCACTGAATACATGTTTGTGTTTAATTGGGATTTTCATTTGAACTCTTTCTTTTACTGTGGATACTTTTGCTAACATTTTACTTAGGATTTGTCATGAAATTTATCAGCAGTTTCCCAAAAGGCTGAGTGAAGTATGTGATGTGTTCTGTGATAGATGTCCTTTCTTGAATGTATTCATGAAGATTATTTTAACAGCATCTTCCTCTGATGAAGTTGTGCTGGTTAGAGGATGACTGTACATGCTCTCTATAGCCTCTCATCCCTCAGGATGTTATTATTCTTAATATTTTAAATATCAGAATAATGACTCAACAGACTATTAGGTTTTCTTAAATGCTCCAAAGCACAGTGTGGTCGGAAGCTTCTTTGAACTTACCACTTCACTGATTTTTAAAAATATACCAAAGCTGACATTCTCTCTAAAATGCATCAGAGAAGCACCGTAAATTTAGTTGATGAAATTCACAAGATCTAAGCTTACCCAGAGATCTTGTTCTTTTGCCCTGTGGGTGGCAAAATGACAGGCTCACAGACCTCCCCTTATAGAGGAAACAGACAAACCTCCTCAATGCTTGTCTCTCTGAGTTCATTCTCCAGAATAGGCACTTAATTCTCACTTTTCACATGCTTATTTCATCTGGTTTTGAGATCATCCAATTTTGGAATTGTGAGAATCTTTGTTTAAAAATGCAGAAGGACTCATTCCTGCAAGGAGAAGATTTAGGGAAAAAAAGTCTAAAAAGGACCTGTGCACCTGAAATGTGTCCAATCCCCACATAGGGCATCTAGCCCTAAAATTCACTAAAATACTTCTGCTTTTCTGCTACAGTGCACCTGAATCCTTAACTGATATTTTGTACATTAATATTACATTTCAAAGCAGATCTGTAAATGCCTCCATCTTGACAGTAAATTACCTGAACCTCTATGTGGTCTGCATGTTTAAATGAGTGGTTCAATCCAGTAGATTTAGGCTGCATAAGGCTGCCTCCGTACTTCATGTTAGATTGCCTGCTGGGCATTACATATGCATTGGAAGGACTGTCATCCAAGTCCCTCCACTACCAAGTGAAATGCTATGGTCTCAAACTTCAACAGGAACCTACTGATGACTTATTAGTCTAGTTATGTGATAAAGGGTTTATCATGAAATGTAAGTTACCTTTCCAGCATCTGACAAAATGCTCTGACAACTGCTGTAAAAGATAAAAAAAGTCACTTCTCCTACCTTTAAAAGAATGGGCCAGATCCTTTAATGTGTTTTGAGAGTAAAAGCCAAAACTTGCCTCAGCAAGTGCTTTTAAGGCTGTGAACGTCAAGTGGAAGGAGAAGTAAACCTATCATGAGACTTCTAATTATTTTTTTCCAAGGTAAAAGCCCTTTAGTTACTACCTTTGGTATTTTGTTAGCTGATGTGGTGGTAGCCCGTTGTCCTGGGTTCAGCAGTAGCAGTCATTTTTTCTCCTTCTTAGTAGCTGGTGCAGTGCTGTGGTTTTGACTTTTGGCTTGGGAACTGTGCTAATAACACTGATGTTTTTAGTTGCTGCTCAGTAATGTTTTCTCTGACCAAGGACTTTCTCAGTCTCATGCTCTGCCAGGGGGGAGAGGCATGGGAAGCCAGGAGGAAGCAGAGACAGAACATCTGACCCAAACTAACCACAGAGGTATTCCATACCAAAGCACGTCATGCCCAGCGTATAAACTGGGGGCAGTTACCCGGAAGTGCTGGATCACTGCTCGGGTCTGGCTGGGTATTGGTCAGCGGGTGGTGAGTGGTTATATTCTCTTCCTTTGTCATTTCCCTTATCATTATTATTATTGGTGGTAGCAGTAGCGGTTTGTGTTATACCTTAGTTACTAAACTGTTCTTATCTCAACCTGTGGGAGTTACATTCTTCCAATTCTCCTCCCCATCCCTCGGGGAACGGGGGAGACGAAAAGTGGGGAGTGAGAGAGAGGCTGCATGGCTGATTAAGCTTAAACCACAACAGTTCTTTTTGGTGCCCAACGTGGGGCTCGAAGGGTTGAGATAATGACAGATCTGACCAGAGTGTGTCTAATCGTATTTGTGATAAGCATTCATTGTTTTGGATTAATAGTCACTCGTCACAATGCTGATTTATTGGCTCTCAAAGTTCTTCCTCTTTATCGCAGTTTCAGCATGTCATACCTTACATACAGCTGGTATTTTCTGTGTTAGTGTTTATTGGCTGGGAGCCTTAGGCTAAGGTTCTTGTTTCATTGTACTTTATGGTAATGACTTGTAATACAATAGAATCATTGATCATGAAACTGACCCGGCTTTTGTTCCCAATGTGGTCACCAACTCTATACTTTGGGAGGTATATAACAGAAGTGCTTAGCAGTTACACATCTTTTTCCCCTCCTCAGGTGGTCAACCTTTGAAGGAGACATTCCCTTACATTCCCAGACCCACCAGACCGTTTACAGCATCGTTTGAGAATTTTGAAGGTTTTGAATGGCCTTTAGATACCCTTGAGACCTGCCTGCTGATTGTGATGGGGATCACCATGTTGGCACGCCTACAGAGAGTGTTTAACCACGACCATTTCATCCGATCTCGAGAGTTAAACAGAGTCGGGTTTGGGCCTTGTCTAGGGTTAGACAGTGATATAGGAGGACCAAGAGATTTTCCCTTTGGCTGGACAGTCATGAGTGGCAGGGTGTGTGGGATAGTATGGGCAAGTATCTAAGCCAGTGGGCCCCTCCAGTGCTTTGGAACTTCACCACTGAACAAATGCAAAATCCAGAAAAATTAGTAAAACACTTAAAGGAGGTGTGTTGTCATTCTGGTCATACCAGAGATGGACAAATCATGGCAACATGCTGGGGCTTGGCCTATGCTTACAGATCCCTGTTCAACACCATCCAACACCTTCAAAAGGAAAAAAATATCTCTGGATCTGAGGGCGGAGTAATGGACAGCACAGCTACTGCAGCTCCAATCACAGCAGCTACGCCAACCCCAGCAACAAATACAGCAGCTACCCAAACCCTGACAACAGATACTGCAGCCACTCCGACCACAGTGATAATCACTGCAGCTAAAACAGAGGACCAACTTGTACCAGTATTGGTTGCCCCTGTACACAAGGGGAAAAGCAATAAAAAGACAAGAAAGATGAAGGAACAAGATGAAGAAGCAATGGCAATGCACTTACTACTCAGGACAGCGTCTGATCAGGAGTCATCATCACATGAATCAGAAGAAGAAGAAGAGGTGAATTCTTGACTTCGGATCTCTACCAAACTATGGAATATGCGAAAAGATTTTACCTGTCAACCAGGGGAGCACATCACCACCTGGGTGCTCCGATGCTGGAACAATGGGGCTGACGGTCACGAAATAGAAGGTAGGGAAGCCAAGCAGCTGGGATCACTTGCTAGGGAAGGGGGAATTGAAAAAGCAATTGCAAGAGAAAAACAGTCCCTCAGCCTTTGGAGGCGGCTCTTGGCAGCTGTGAAAGAAAGGTTCCCCTACAAGGGCGATGTTATGAGTCGTTCGCCAAGTGGACCACGATAGAGAAAGGCATCCAGTCTCTGAGGGAAGCAGCCATTGTAGAGATGGTCTATCACATCAAGCCAAACGCTGGGGATGCATCCATAGATCCAGATGAAGTCAAATGTACACAACCCATGTGGCGGAAATTTACATGGAATGCACTGTCATCATATGCCCATTCATTGGCAACAGTAACCTGGAATGACATAGTACCACTAACAGTGGATGAAATGATTCATCAGCTCTGAGAGTTCGAAAACAATCTCACCCCTTCCATCATCTCAGCTGTGGAAAAACTGTCCCAGGAGCTCAGACAACTGAGAGATGATCTATCTGATCTATCCAGCTCCTTATGTGTACCAACAGACGTCTCAGCTATTAACAAAAGGTGTCCTACTGTTCAAGAGAGAAGATATAGAAGGTATACACCACAGGCCCCTCTATGGTTTTACCTGTGGGATCACGGGGAAGACATGATGATGTGGGATGGAAAACCTACTTTAGTTTTGGAGGAACGGGTGTGTGAATTGAGGAAGAGAATAAAGGTTAAGGATGATCATACTATGAAAGCTGCAGCTTCAGTTTCTGGTGAGCAGGTTCCCAGATGGAGTGGAAGAGCCGATTTTACTCCAGCTCCTGTGATACAGAAGAATAATCCCTTTCTACAAGACTTAAGTGTCCGACGTTGTGGTGACTATTAGAGGGGCACTGTCTCCAGTCTGGTGGAGGTAGGGGACAATCGGATTTACTGGACTGTGTGGATCAGATGGCCTGGCACATCAGTCCCACAGAAGTACAATGCTCTAGTAGATACCAGTGCACGCTGATGCCGTCAAGCTGTCGAGGGGTGGAACCCATTTATATTTCTGGAGTGACAGGAGGATCCCAAGAGTTGACTGTACTGGAGGCTGAAATCAGCCTGACTGGGAGGGAATGGCAAAAGCACCCCATTGTGACTGGTCCAGAGGGTCCATGCATCCTTGGCATAGACTACCTCAGGAGAGGGTACTTGAAAAACCCAAAAGGGTACTGATGGGCTTTTGGTATTGCTGCTTTGGAGACAGAGGAAATTGAGCAGCTGTCCACCTTGCCTGGTGTCTTGGAGGATCCTTCTGTTGTGGGGTTGCTGAAGGTCGAAGAACAGCAAGTGCCAATCGCGACCACGACAGTTCACCAGCTGCAATGTCACACCAACCAAGACTCCCTGATTCCAATTCATAGGCTGACCCGTAGACATGAGAGCCAAGGAGTGATAAGTGGGACCCACTCACCCTTTAATAGTCCCATATGGCCAGTGCGAAAGTCTAACGGAGAGTGGAGACTAACAGTAGACTATCGTGGCCTGAATGAAGTTACACCACCCTTGAGTGCTGCTATATCAGACATGCTAGAATTTCAGTATGAGCTGGAGTCAAAGGCAGCCACGACTGATATAGCCAATGCATTTTTCTCAATTCCTTTGTCAGCAGAGTGCAGGCCACAGTTTGTTTTTACGTGGAGGGGTGTCAGTACAATTAGAACCGACTGCCCCATGGGTGGAAATACAGCCCGGCCATCTGCCATGGACTGATCCAGACTGCACTGGAACAGGGGCAAGCTCCAGAACACCTGCAGTTCATTGATGACATTATTGTGTGGGGCGATTCAGTAGAAGAAATCTTTGAGAAAGGGAGGAAAATAATCCAAATCCTGCTGAAAGCCAGTTCTGCCAAAAAACAATGCAAGGTCAAGGGGCCTGCACAGGAGATTCAATTTTTGGGAATAAAATGTCAAGATGGATGTCGCCAGATCCCCACAGATGTGATCAACAAAATCACAGCGATGTCACCACCAACTAATAAGAAAGAAACACAAGCTTTCTTGGGTGCTGTGGGGTTCTGGAGGATGCACATTCCGAATTACAGCTTTATTGTAAGCCCTCTCTATCATGTGACCCAGAAGAAGAATGATTTTAAATGGGGCCCTGAGCAACAACAAGCCTTTGAGCAGATTAAACAAGTGATAGTTCATGCAGCAGTTCTTGGAGCAGTCTGGACCTGCCCAGATGTAAAAAATGTACTGTACACCTCAGCTGGGGAGAATGGTCCTACCTGGAGCCTCTGGCAGAAAGCTCCAGGGGAGACTCAAGGTTGACCCCTCGGCTTTTGGAGCTGGGGATGCAGAGGATCTGAGGCCAGCTATACCTCAACTGAACAAGAGATAATGGCAGTCTATGAAGGGGTTTGAGCTGCTTCAGAAGTGACTGGCACTGAAGCACAGCTCCTCCTAGCACCCTGGTTGCCCGTGCTGGGCTAGATGTTCAAAGGCAGGGTCTCCTCTACACATTATGCAACCAATGCTACATGGAGTAAGTGGGCTGCACTAATTGCACAACGAGCTCCAATAGGAAATCCCAGTCGTCCAGGAATTCTAGAAGTCATCATGGACTGGCCAGAGGGCAAAGATTTTGGAATGTCACCAGAGGAGGAGGAGATGATGCGTGCTGAAGAGGCCCCACCATATAAAGAACTGTCAGAAAGTGAAAAGCAATATGCCTTATTTACTGATGGGTCCTGTCTCATTGTGAGAAAGCATCGTAGATGGAAGGCAGTCGTATGGAGTCCTGTGGATCTCCTATTTGAGAACCTCCGAAAACCCATTCTTCCCTCTAAGCCCTCTTACAACAGAAAAAAATAAAATTACAAGTTTGTTTGCAACTGTTGGCATCACTGGAATAGAAGTGGTATTTTTTTCTGTGTGTTTTTTAAAGAAGCAAAAAGACTAATCGGATTTGGAAGTAAAAATACGTGTTTAGAAAAATGATGAAAACCAGTACCTCTGCTGCTTAGAAAGAGGTACTTTGCCATGGAGACTGTTAAAGGTTAAAGGTATGTAAAGTGACCCACCATATGTGGTATTACAGTGAAAGGGAATGACCGCTGCATAAAAAGTGGTAAATGTAAAAGGATTTATATGCAAAAGGTACTTTGAGAATCCCACAGATATGTTTAGTGAGGGCTGCAGCAGCAATAACAGAGTCTGGGCAAAGAGCAGTTAAAACTGAGTGTTACCCCAAGTTCATTCTGTAACTGAGAAATCACTTTCCTCTTCTTGTTTTTTATTTTTCCCTTGTCAGTGCTCTGTGCATGGGGAAAATGCAAAACCATTACAAGTCTTCATTCAGAAATATTAACAAAGCACTTTCCATTCCCTGAACTAAAGATGTTATGATTAAAAAGATGAAGATTAGAGGACTTTCCCTTTTTTAGTGTTCAGTGTTCTGCTGTTAAAAGAATGATTCAAAGTATTTAACATAATTCAACATATTTAAGATGTGGCAAAAATTATGCTGTGTACAAATGTTTTAAAAATCAGTCCTTATGTGATGTAAGTTTTGAGAGAGTGCTAACCAGCAGTTTTTGGGTTGGGCCATGGAGTTACATGGGGAAAAGAGGGAACAGGAAGCACCTCAGAACTGAGGTGCAGAGCTAAATGCCAAGAACGTTTGGAAGAGATGGATGTTGTGTTATTAATCATATAAAGGCTGGACAGAAATAGTGATAGCTGTGGCTGTGGGTTAATCAGCAGTGGGTGGTGCCTCAGATTTAGAAAAGTGGTGTCACCTCTTAGGCTTGCAGCCACTATGTTTCTGTAAGGTTTTTTTCTGGTTTCCATAAATGCCACACAATGCTGAAACTCCACTTTTTGTTGCTGGTGGATATTGTGCAATTTAAACTCTGTGACTTTATCCTCTTGGCAGAGCAAGCACTTTATAGAGGAAGTGTCAGTGGGAAATTGTGAAGTATTTATTTGAGTCTGTACTCTAAAGAAAGTTTCCTGAATCACAGCTGTAGGGACAGGCCCACGGTTTGCTCTAGTGAGAGGGAAATGGATTTCTCCTGTTGGAAATAAATTAATTGAATGTCTATGAAATAGGAGAATTCCTCCTGTTACATGATTCCCATTCCCGTTCTCCTCTTGCTGTGGGTCATTTATTATTGCTGCCATACTGTATTGAAATGAGTATTTTACACAGGGAAAAGTTAAAATAAAAGCAAAAAACTCAAGTAGGAGAGTGCAATATTACAATATTTTTACCAAATAAGAAGTGAATGGACTATATTAAGAGTAAATAATAAAAGAAAGTTATATAATTTCTGAGATAACTGCTCTAAACCATAAAAAGCTAAACATGTAGATAGCATTATGATATAAAGGAATGTGCCATGAATTCAGAGAATCAAAAGGCTGGAAGCAACTTCAAGAGATGATTTAGTCCATTCCCTTTCCCCACCAAGAATGTACCAAATGTATTTGTCATTCCTGGCATAGCTATTTAACTCTTTCTTAGTTTTCTGATGGAGATATTCCAAAACCTTCTGAACCAATCTTTTCATTGCAGGGCTTTTTATAATATGATTTTAATAAATCTTCCTTGATCCAATTTAATCCTTTTTTTTTTTCCTTGTCTTATCCAACATATATGTGAAGAAAGAGAATCACTGTCTTCCATATTACAGCACTTTTTTGTATTAGGAGTACAGGAATCCAGTAGCACTTGCATAAACCAATACAGAACTTATTCTTTCCTTGTGGGGCATGTCTTTTAGACCTTTTACAGTTTCTGCTGGTTTCTTCTGAACTTTTTCCCGTTGTTATAAGTTTTTACTAAAAATGCAGAATCCAAGCTGACTACAGTGCTCTAGTGGAGGTCTAATCAGTGTTAAGTTCAAAGAGATTTTTGATACATCTCATAAATACTCTGACACTGTCTTGAAATTAAAGCATAACTTGTGTTCTCTTCATTATCCCAGATCTTTTTCATTACTCTATCCTATTTGTAGGCTAAAAATTTCTAGACAAGTCAAGTCTCTGGCACTGGTCAGTACTGAATCACAGTACAGAGGAGGACAGGCCCTTTCACTTGTATTCTGATTCTGTCTTCTCAACATACTTCAGTTACCCCAGTTTGATGTCATCTTACAAGTCATGAATAGCACCAGAGCAAGTGGTGGTTCCTAATAAAGCATAGCATTTATTTTTATTTGAAAGTCCTGTTTGTTTCTCCTCTTATTTATGCCTGTCCTAAATAGCACCACTCTTTATTTGCATCAGTGTAGAGGAAAAAGAAAATTTAGACCTCTCTATGTACTCTGACAAAAGTGCTGGGTGGCCATCCAAGGCTTTAATGTAAAAGAAGGATTAATAGAATTAAGACTGGAGTCTGATATGATGTAGAATTTAAGGCTTTTTAAAGGAGAAAATGCATCTTCTGTCCAGTGGCACGCTACAGAATTAAGAGAAGGCTGAAATCTCATGTACAAGGTAGAGCCTTTTGGGCACATAACAAGCACATCAAGCCTGAATAGAATTTTTCCTCACATTTCCAGTTTCTGAAGGGTAACCTCCACATCCATGTACATATCAGAGATGGTACAGTTGAGATCTAGCAGCCCTTTAACAGAGAATTCTTATTTGCTAGCACAACCAGATAAATACTGTTATTTTCCTCCTTACATTACATTGGCTTTACTTATTTTTATTGCTTTTTGTTCCATGGTCCTTGTGTGTGGCAGTACTGTTGCTGGTATCATGATTCCCTTGAGCATGACTTTGCTGTTGCAGACATGCTGCTGCTGGCTGATCCAAACTCAGGCAATAAAACTATGTGGGTTTTTCTTTTATGGAATTGAGATATTGAAATGTGGGTTATCAAATCTCTCAAACCTGTGCAGTTCGATGTGTTATGCTCATAAAAAGATCTGAAGATATTCTTCAAATATACCAGTTGGTTTATAAGGATAACAAGGCATGTTATAAGAGCGTTGCTTCCTGAAGTAGAGAAGAGAAACACAAAATCAAAAGCTTTTCAGTGAGATGTTGTGTTGTGCCTGCACCATGAGCTTAGTTTTGAAATTATAAAGACTCAGAATTTGCTTATTTTATGGCCTCTGTAATCACACAGGAAGCCACTACTTGTTTATGTCCTATTGCCAGGTAGGCAATTTCTTCTCAATTCTAAATGAAAGAACATCTTGTTCATTCTGCTCCAGTGGTACATTACCCACATGCTCATTGGTATTCCTAGATATTCATTATATTTTACAAAACAAAAAAGATTCCTGTTTTGCATAGTGAGCTTTCATATGTAGAAATAAAAAGAGTCAAAAGCTATCAAAATTCATCCTTTTGGCAGTCTCCCAGAGTTGTGCCAAAGGAAAAACTAAGGACTTAAAACCCATACAGGAGATAAAAATAATGAGAAATCAGAACTTTTTGAAATATTTAACATACAGGTACAAGATACATACGTTTAAATATTCTGAATAATGTCTCAGTGACTTCAGTCAAAAAAGAGTATGCGAACAGTTGTAGCATGAATGTAATGATAATATGGACAGTGAGCAATCTGAGAAAATTTGGAGGTGTTGTTCCTACATCTGTCCCATCTCCAGAAATGGTTATTTACTTTGCCTTACCCCCTGATCTGCATTGCTGCCTTTGGCCAATTATTCCAACTCTCCATAAGTAGGTTGCTAGCCTAGCTAGAGGTTGTAGCCCAGGAGAAAATACATTTGCTATTCTGTGGCCTACTCAATCTGACTGCAGATACAGTCACCCCAAGGAAGCCATATGCTGTTCATAATGGCAATTACAGCCACTACCATGACTAAGTTTGTTTCTACTCTCACCTGTTTGCAATGGACTATAATTTTACAGCCAGAGACTTCCATATTAGGGTTTGTTCATGCAAGAAAGCACATACACAGTAACCAGGGGTGTGGATTTACTGCGTGTAATTACTGTGTATTAAAATCTTCTGTGCATATTTTCATTGCACAGTGACATGAAGTGAACAGTGCTCCACGGAATCGCTCTTGCTGCATGTTAACGCCGCTTGCATGCTGTATGAGTTTTCTGTGGAGAGTAGAAGTCAATCTTCCACAGGAGCAACATTTAGTTGAGAGGTTTTGCTCACAAAAGCAGTGATTTTCAGGAAGCAAGAGCAAAGGTCACCACAGAACCTCCACTGTTTTACTGCGTAAGTTTAGAGATCAGTTTTGAACAGATATTTCAAATGAGCAAAGGCAAAAGGAAAATATTTAGCTATAAAAATAGTTTTATTCACAGAAATGGTCTTTCCAAACAGATTTTTGACTTACAGGCATTTCTTTTCCTCCTAACATTTTTAATTAACTGTCTTGCTCACTTAATGGCTTTTGAGGCTAAGAAACCTGCTCTGTACCTGGTAACCCAGACTCCAAAAGCAAAGAAACAATCTCCACTAAGGTGCCTATTTTAAAAAATCACTTCATACAGACCTCCTAGGAGCATGCAGTAAGAAATTATCTGGGCCAGTCACTCAACACAGTTGCTTTTCTGTAAGTTTCTTTCACTTGGGGGATTATAGAAAATAGTGTCTTTTCCACATCTTTGTCTCATTGCGTGCCACGACTTTCCACGTACATGCTGGGGTACAGCATAATGCATGTGTTGAAGTCAGAAAGTTGATTAGTGGTTCTAAAGAACTTCTACAATACTCTTGGTTTTGTGGAACCTTGACACACTTGAGAGGTGGCCAATGACAACCTCTTGAAGTTCAACAAAGTGAAGTGCAGGGTCCTACATCTGGGTCAGGGCAACCACAGGCACAGCTGCAGGTTGAGCAGAGAAGTGATCCAGGGCAGCCCTGAGGAGAAGGACTTGGAGATATTGGTTGATGAGAAACCGAACATGAGCCAGATTCAGTGTATGCTCAAAGCCCAGAAACTGACCATATCCTGGGCTGCATCAAAAGGAGTGTGACCAGCAGGTTGAAGGAGGTGATCCTGCCCCTCTACTCTACTCTTGTGAGACCTCACTTGGAGTATTGTGTACAGTTCTGGTGTCCTCAGCATAACAAGGACATGGAGCTGTTTGGGCAAGTCCAGAGGAGGGCCAAGAAGCTGATCAGGGGGCTGGAGAATGTCCCATATGAAGACAGGCTGAGGAATTTGGGGCTGTTCAGCCTGGGGAAGAGAAGGCTGCATGGAGACCTCATAGCAGCCTTCCAATATCTGAAGGGGGCCTCTAGGGATGCTGGGAGGGACTCTGCATGAGGAACTAGTGAAAGGACAAGGGGTAATGGGTTCAAACTGAAATAAGGCTGTCAGACTGAGCTCTCCTTCCATCATGCTCAGCCGCTGCCCTGGAGTCAGGCCCCCACTCTTGATTCTGTCTCTGTTTTAGCTGACTTGGTTCAGGTCAGTTCCTGTGCTTTTTCCTGTGTAAGCAAGTGCAAACAGGCTTTAAAACTCAGGCCGTGCTGTAACCTGGCTGACTGTGAATAAATGTATGGCTACATTAGCCCAGTGTGATGCTTGAGCTAATGCTCTAAGAAGGACATGGAGCTGTTGGAGCAAGTCCAGAAGATAATCAGGGGCTGGAGCAACTCCCATAAGAAGACAGGCTGAGTAAGTTCAGACTGTTCAGCCTGGAGAAGAGAAGCTGTGTGGAGACTTCAGAGCAGCCTTCCAGTGTCTGAAAGGGGGCCTACAAGGGTGCCAGAGAAGGGCTACTCATCAGGGACTGTAGTGATAGGACAAAGGGTGATGGGTTTCAACTGAAACAGGGGAAGTTCAGGTTAAATACAAGGAAGAAGTTCTTTACTTTGAGAGTGATGAGGCCCTGGCGCAGGTTGCCCAGAGAAGTGGTAAATACTCCATCCCTGGCAGTGTTCAAGGCCAGGTTGGACAGAGCCTTGGGTGATATGGTCTTTCATAAGGCATCCCTGCAAGCAAGATATACTATCTAGACACTACAATTATCATCATTACATGGTGACCTTTAAGAATGGCAAAATATACTGAACAGTGACAACTAATTCTCACTTGATAGAGGGAATTAGGGAGAGGGAGATCCAACAGTCCTGAGCTACAGGATAAAAAGCCTTATCAGGCCAAGACCTGCTTTCAGTAGTTCAAGATTTCTGCCAGTGTGAAAATATATGCACTCAGCAAGAACCTAATACGTTTTCCTCGTGGATCAGTAATATTTTTGCACATACTTTCCTCATCTCTTCGCACTTACCCAAGCAGTGATCACATGCGTAGAGAGGAGTAGAAGATATGTGCCCCTTTATTCTGTAGCTACTTTCCATCTCTGATGTCTTGCTAAACCTTTCATTTTTAATATGTACCCTAGACGCTGGGCAGCACACATAAAATAGGTATGTGGAACTATTTCAGTTATAATGTGCGTATTTACCTGGAATCTTCCTCCTTTGTGATCTGCAGAGGTATACTGAAATAATAGAGCTCAGAACAAATCTTGTATAGAAGAGCAGAGTATCTAAACAGTGACTTTTCCCCCTGAGTGAATCTTTCTTTCCTTCCTAACTAACTTCATAGTATGAAGGGCTGTCTCTATTCAGTCCAGAGATTGTATTTCAAGGATGAGTGAGGTAATCTCTTTATATAACCTCTAAATCACTTGGTCATGTTCTGCCAAACCTGATGTGGCAGAAGGTAGGACCTTCTGATCTTCGTCTTTTAGGAAGCTCTGCCTAAGCTGCTGAGGATACTTTGGTGTAACATCAATATTTACAATACTATTAATACTCCCTTTCTTTTCCCTTCTGTCTCAATACCTTGCAAACACACTGTATTGTATAGAGTGGCTGGCAACAGTTATGCATATTGTTTACTCCATGTAGTCAAGCTTTGCTTTCAGTATTAGCTTTTAAAGAGAAAGGTTCTCCTAGTAAGCACAAATACTAGATAAAACCCCTAAGCTTGAAAAATATCTTATTAGTAATATTATACTAATTAATATTATTAATTATTTATTATTAATTATCATTGCTATTAATATTATTAATATATTAATAATATTAATATTATTATTAATTGAGTCTGTTGTTCTTCCTAATTCTTTTCAGTTGGATAACATAAGAAGTAGGAGCAATTTGACCTGACAGTTCTTAAATGAAACACTGCTCTAACATATCCAGTGACCCAAATCTCTCCCTCACCTTGTAAAACAGTCCAGTTATCTCCTAGATAATGAGGTCTCACCCATTAGCTCCAGTATTATACTATATGTGGCTTTCTAGAACAGAATTCTATAAAAGAAATCCAGGTAGGTAACAGAACATGGTACCTTTATAGGCACTGAATCATTTTATCCTTTAGGGTTATTTTCTTCACCGGACTTTATATTTTTAGCAGCCTTTAAATATGTTGATGCAGTTTGCTAACAGAAATTCTAATGAAACCTGATTCCAATAAACAAATACAATGACAAGTAAGAGCTCCCAGCCAGCTCAACTACTCAAGAAAAGCAATTCGTTGTGTAAGTGCAAGGTGCAAAGTGTGGATTATGGAAAAGTGACGTTCTCAGCAATGATTTGAAGCAAATATTGTGTTGTTGCTGATATAAGAGGCCAGTGGTAGGAAGACGTGTGGAATCAAAAAGAATGATAGGGACAGGACAGTCATACAGTGTAACCCAGAAATTTGGGAAGCTGGATCTGTGTATGTAAAACATGATTAGATGCAGACACATACAAAGCTGCTCATTTAGCAACAAAAAAAGAAAAAAAATCAGTCATTTTAATTTCTGCAGAATAAGGGATTATCCTATTTTTTTTCTAAAAGTAGTATATATAAGTTTCGAAGGAACTTTACCTCATAGCTATCGCCACAGTTCTTATTTACCTTTTATTTCAATTTGTTGAACATGTTGTACCATGTACTCTGTGATTATACATATACTCTGTGAAGAAGTACTTGTGTCCTGGTCTGTATTTTTGAGTTCCTAATATGCCTCAGCCACAGTATACTTAAAATGGTCATGTCCAGATTTCATAGCTGGAATGCCTGAGTCTATAAGCTTGGGTCCTTACAGTAGTCTGGTGTTGAAATAAAACCTGATTTTTACGGGTTTCACACATAGAGACACAATATGCAGATTATTTATACATACTGCTTATGCAGGTACACATGGAACACACTAAATAAATTGCAAGTTGTTTAAGATCTTTTGTCATAGTTTAAGTCCAGCCGATAACTCAGAACTACGCAGCTGCTCACTCACTCCCTTTCTTCTTCTTCTCCCTGCTCCCATAGGGATGGGGATGAGAATTGAAAGAATGTAACTCCCATGGGTTGAGATAAGAGCAGTCCAGTAACTAAGGTATAACACAAAACCACTACTGCTACCACCAATAACAATAATGATAAGGGAAATAACAAGGGAGAGGATATAAAACTAAAAGGGGAAAAGAAAAGGAAAACAACGAACACAAGTGATGCACAATACAATTGCTCACCACCTGCCAGCCGATACCCAGCCTGACCCAAGCAGTGATCAGGGCCTTCCAGGTAACTCCTCCCGGGTTTCTATACTGGGCATGACGTGCTGTGGTATGGAACACCCCTTTGGCTAGTTTGGGTCAGGTGTCCTGTCTCTGCTTCCTCCCAGCTTCTTGTACCCCTCCTCATTGGCAGGCCATGAAACTGGAAAGTCCTTGACCAGGGTAAGCATTACTAAGCAACAACTAAAACATTGGTGTATTATCAGCATTGTTGTAGGCTAAACCCGAAACACAGCACTGCACCAGCTACTAAGAAGGAGAAAAAATAACTGGTACAGCTGAACCCAGGACAGATCTACTGTTGGGTAATTTATAGGACCGGAGTTAAAAAAATTTAATGACTTAATATTGTACATCAGGCACTAATCAGTGGGTGGAATAACACCCAATCCTAATTAATTAGCAGATAACAGTAAACCATGCATGTACACTTAGAGTAAACTCAGTAAAAATTATATATTCTTTGTCTGGTATTCAGTGGTTTAGAGTTTAGTAATGAGATTGTAAATTTGAAATCAATTTTCTCTATGCTTTTGTCTTAATCAGATGAAGTCTCAAAGTACAAAAGCATTCCCAGTAGCTTTCAGAAATCACCTAAATAGCCCATTGTATAAAATGTCTGATTTTATGTGACATCCCTACTATCAGAAGGCCAAATACAGCAACTTCATATAGCAGGTACCATATTTCAGTGATGATGCTGTTAAAAAAAAAGGAGAATAAGGACTGGACTTCTCTGGAAGGTTGCTGTGCTACCTTTACCCAACCTGTGGTTTAGGTTCTCAAACTCTAAAAATGGAAAAACACTGTCTGTATTTTGAAGATTCCTCATAAAAGATAAGAAATTTAAAAAACAAATACATACAATCTGAATTATGTGCAGATCTATCTTCTTCCTCACTGTCAGGTAATCTTTCTATCCTAATGATATTTGATGGTGAATATATGATATGATCCTGAAAGCTTACACTGTCAAAACTTCGTCTTCCCTGTGTGTAGAGGATTTGAAGTTAGAGAGTTGAGAGTGCTAGTCAGTGCTAGGTGAATTCACTTTACATTGACTTTCTTGCTCTGCCTCTGGAATTAGGAATACATGAATGCACTAACTCTCCTCAGTGGTCACAAACCTGGCACAGTTTAGCAAAGACATGAAAAGACTAGGGAAGTGAACCCAAAAGCTCCAGAGCATTTCAGCCAAGTGTGGGCAGCCACAACGATTAACTTCCTGTCAGTGGTTTGTCAATTTCCTTAATTCTGATGTGGGGAGATCAACTTCCCCAGGAGTCTTAACCAAGGTCTCTTCTTCTGCTTGCCAGTCCACTGTGTGCACAGTCCAGCATTGTAATCAGGACCACTTTCATCCAGCTAAAAATTATATACGTAAGTCTCCCAGCTCAGGAGATGAGATGAAACACATATCTGTGCTAAATTCTGTGAATTGATTCTGAGAGGACCTATTGAGTATTGCTGGTTGGAGCTGAAGTTTTAGGTTATAATTTTTTTTCCTGTAAAATTTTGTTATAGAATACTTCCAGTGACTTGCTGTTTCCCAGGGTTTGACATTTTGCTCCACAGTAAACATGTATTTGAATCTGTGAGAAGCTAGCATTGCTCTCCACAGTTCCCTTCCATCCTTAACATCCATTTCTTCCCTGTGAGAGTGGTGAGACCCTGCAGAGGTTGCCCAGAGCATTGGCAGCTGCCCCGTCACTGGCAGTGTTCAAGGCCAGGTTGGATGGGACTTGGAGCAACCTAGTCTAGTGGAAGGTGTCCCTGCCCATGGCAGGGGATTGGAAAAAGATGATTCTCAAGGTCCCTTCCAACCCAAATTAGCGTGTGATTCACTATTCTAATTCTGACTCAACTTCCACAAGCTGCGTATTTTCACTAAAAAATTAAATAAAAAGGTAGATATTCATTTGGTTCTAGCAGGCATGTAGACATGTTAGATTTCTTCATGGTGTTCTTACCTGCATTTCTGATGTAGAAATTCCCTGAACTTGCTCATTTCCTGGGTGTTTTTCTCTGTACGTTTTCCCCTGCAGGATGACGTATTTGAGGCTATATTGGACTCAGATGGAAGAGGTTTTGGGACCATTTTCTGGCACTGAATATTTATCCTGTTATCACATATTCAGTCATCTAAAATTAAAAGATTATAATCTAAGGCTATTCTCTTTTAAAGTCACTGACCTTATAAGGTCTCACAAAACTTTCTGATCTCTCTTACAGGTTTTTTTCCTGCTATGTGTTTGCCCCATTCTTCATTTTTCTTTCCCTGCCACTGTTCAACACTCAAATGGTAGATATTCTTCCTGCTTCCTCACAGTGTATTCAGATGTATGTAAGATGCCGCTGCTTCTTGCCACAAAAGATTTGTTAATATCAGCACATTAGTGATGCTATCAACTGGATGCTGTCAACTGGATGCTGTCAACTGAATGCTGTCTCAGAAAGGAAAGTAAAAACTTTCCAGTGAAATGTTCCTTCCACAGAAATACCCAAGCTGGATTATGTCTCAAATGTCTGTCTTTTAAAAGCAATTCAGCTGCTTGATTCATGAACTGGAAAACAGCTAGGGCTGTAAGAAACATGATTTCACCAAGTTCCATGATACTAACAAAAAAACATCTCAGCAAAACGCATCATGTTAAAAATATGAACGAGGATACACTGTAAAGAAAGGCGCAAATCCTTTGAGAAATATTTCATTAATATTCACTACAGTAAACCCAGATATTTGTCTTGCATTGTTCATTGCTTCTAGCAATGTCTTTCTCAAGATTCTCAACTTTTAGTTGGGATAAGTTGTTAGACATTCATGGGCAACTGGTAGGCATAAACTGGTTGGTTTTGTTTCATGAAATACTTAAGAATGAGTTCACAACAGGGATGATTTGAAAGGAAAAAAAATTATACTTTTATTGAAAAATGTATTTTCAATCTGGTAATGTGTTTGAGATTCAAAATCTTTCAAAAAGCTGCTGAAGAGTCTCTCAGTCTGAGTAACAGAGTAACAGTAACTATTTGGCAGAGATGGTTCAAGCAAATGACATCTTTTGCTCATTTTCTGACATATTTCTACCTAGGACTATACTGTGCTCATATTCAACACGTAGTTGGTAAAACAAATCTGGATATATGGATATGACATTTTCATACTTGAACTTAGTTGCTTATCAGAGCAGGAGAAACTTGAAGCTTGTCATATCTTCTAATGCAAGCGATGCCCTTACGAGGTCATAGCAAAGTGCTTCTGCGTTATGAATTGAGTATTTGAGCCAAAATCACTTTCCCCTGCTCCTGCTGTTGATTTTGAATCAAACATATTATTTATTCTTTTGAAAATCTCCCAGTGGTTAGGCCCAGTTTCTCCAAATCCAAGCAAATCCAATTTGCTATAACAAAGTCAAAAACTTAGTAACTTGTGAAAAGTGTGGTTTGTTTGTTCTTGACTGTCTTGCCACTGTGAATATACAAGAAATATTCCTGCCAGTAAGTTCTGGTGCTCGCTCTCTCTATTTTTCAAATCTTTATTCAAAGCACATCCCATTCATGCCACTGCAAGCATCTAAATGCCTGTAGATTTTCTGTGTGGTAAAAATGCAATATGTTAATTAAATATTAAGTGTTTCTTTTTGAATATAAAAACAATTAAAGTTTTTACATTTGACGTAGAAGCAAGCCATTCTGTTAAAAAGGAAATTGGACATTTTAGCCTCATTTTTACCCTCAACAGTCTTGCCACATATTTTGCCCTACAGACCTGACAATATGTCTTGTGCTCAAATTACTCAATAAAAACGTAGGACAATTTCTTTTTTGGTGCACCAGAAACAGAATATTATTACAAATTGAAAAAATTGCTGTAGAAATCTGTCTGCAAAAGTAGGATGACTTGTGGTTTATCATTAAATATTTTAGAAGCTGTCTTCTTCCAAACATGCCATGTGAAGGCTTTACTCACAAGCCATGTAGGTACTTCATTCTGGCTAGGACCACTGTATGCTGAGTAACAATCCTTGGGCCCCCAGGAAATGAGGATAGCCTAGATTCTTGAGGGAAGGAGAATTTCAAAACAGTTGTTCAAATATGAGCTAAACCAATATGCAATGTCTCTGCTGAAGAAACAGACTCTCCTTTTTTTTTAGTTCTTGTATTGCAATTTATTTACTAAAGTCAATAGCTATTTTGACTAGTGAAGTAGCTGGTCTGTGTCTGGTTTATTAGACTTTCCAAAAATTTCAGAGTAATCTAATTACCATTGGAAGTATTAAAGGCTCTGCACTTGGTAAAAATATAACACCAACCATAACTCACCATTTTGTGTAAGTCAGGCAAAGGGCAAAATTCAAAAACTTATAAATAAGAGAACGTAGAAAGAGGTAGATTAAACATCACTGTTCATTCTTACTGCAAATTCCTCTCACTGAATTGATGTTTCCTGGCCCAGTGTGAATGCCTAACATTAGTTTCTTACCCAGAATAACTGTGCATCATCCTACTAAAATAAAACAGAGATCCTTTGCATAGGTACAGATATTCTGAACCTCTTATAGTAGAGAAGGACACTGGTAAAGAGGTGTAGAGCTAGGTAGTTCTCTCTCACAAAACAGGCAGCTATTGTAAATGAGTTGGACACTGGAGCTGGAGGTGTTTTATTAAACTGGGTTGCAAGTCAATTCACTTTTTTATAGGTGGTTTCCAGAGCTGAATGTGGATCAGAGTCTAATGTGTTTCTGAAGCCAATTTTCTTCTGATTTCAGCTGTGCTTAATGCATTCTTGAAATGGCTCTTCAGGAAATAGGAAAGGTCCTAAGTCTGGATTCTCAGAGGCAAGTAGGCATTTCTTTGAACAATTTCAACTAAGGCAGAAATTCTGTAGGTAGATGGTGAGCTCACCTCAGCATTCATTGCTGCTGAGAGGGAAATTTCCCCTCAGGCCCTACCCATACAGCTGTACACCCTTCCTCTTTACCTTCACTGTCCCATTGGCCTTGGAAAAGGTGGGACCCTGCAGCAGTGTGAAAGCTACTATTTGTGGTGGCCAGCTGTCTCAGCTATTTCAGAGACCTTTCCTAAAGTTCTTGAAGCAGAACACCTAAACACCTCAAGCAATTTGGTTTCATATCAGTATCATCAACTTGTCTCTTTTATTTCCTCTTCTGTTTTAAGCAGAGGAACAGCTTGGCTGAGCTTTCTGTTTATTTCGCAACTGTCCAAGCTTTGCCCCCAGCTTTTTACCAACCAGACAAATGGTAAATCCCAAAAAAGTAACGCCCATTTTGTTTTCTTCCTTCCTTTTTGTCTTTTAATGAAAACTCTGCTGGATGCCCAGGGGCAAAGCTGAAGTCTGACTAGAAAAGCCCCCATCAGTCAATGCCACAAGGGCTGTCTGGTTTTAGACTTACTTGCAGGTTCACTGTAATTTTCAGAAGATGACACGGGGTTGACAATCTGCTTCAGCTCGCAGCAAATAAATACTGGCAGCATTTTATGTAATGTTTCACTGGAGAATCAACTTCAGGGGAAGAGCTACCTAACTGACATTACTGTCACTTGGATTTTGGTACCCAGGTTTTTTTTGGAACTTGCGTCTCAGAATGAGAGGCTCTTTTACTGAGCAATTTCTTGTTGCCTTTAATGAGAATCATATTGCAAATATTGGCTCCTGTTATTTTTATTAGGTCATTAACCCAGTCATTTAATTACCAGGGTACTTCTGGAATATTTCAGAACAATTTAAAACTTCCCTAATAATTTACAAGACATGTTTTGTTTTCTTTTTTTTTTTTTTTTTTTTGAAGAGATGTGCTTCTGCCACTGGGGGGATGCATATTGCTGGTGAAATGATGGAAATGGGTGACCTGCACAAAAATGTCAAGCTGTAGAACACCAAGAGATTTTTGACACTTGCAAAGTGTGTGCCACTTTCAGGACTGCTCTGAAAGGTTCACTCAGCTCTGTAGCTCCCATTGCTTTTTACACACTTATGGTGCATATAAGCTATTAATTTCTTGCTCTACCCAATGTTGTGAAATGATTCTCTTTGCCCTGTGATATAAGTTCATGCAAATTATCCCAAGCAACCTGTACTTCTTAGGCACTGCAGTAGCTGCCATCCCTGAAGACTGAAAAATTATTTGTATCCAGAGAACAAAATCAGTGTAATAACCAGCATGGTTCTTCAGGTTTACTTGCTTTTCTGTAGTTGTGATTCACAGGGAGAACCTACTATTGCTCCCAGTTTCATTCCTTATATAACCTCTGTGCTTGGAGTGGCAAGAATAATTTCATATTTTGTCATGCACCCTCCAGGAATTGCATTTACATCTATCTAATGATTTTACATATACTGGAAGTAGTACTTGAAATAGCGATACATTATAGTCAACAGCTATTACTGGGTGCCACCCAAAAAGGCCAGTAAAAATATTTCAGATTCATTTGAATGCATTTGATTATGGCTTGCTTTCAGAAATGAAAAATAATCTATTGTGCACAGAAATTGTACTTCGCAAGAAAACTGACATTTAGTATATACACTATCTAGGACAGGTTGCGAATTGAACATGAAGAAGTAATGTGAAAACCCAAAATATATGTCATTTTTATATCGTAGTATTAGTACAAGTGGAACAACATTTTCTGCTACTGTAAGCATGAACATACTTGTTGCTTATGAAGTCTTAAATATACTAATCTGTTTCCCTTAATGTTTTATATGCGCATCCTACATACGTGGACGGTCTTTACACAAAACATACCTATAGTTCTAATAATAAAAAAGATTGCGATATTCCTGAGGGTGGGTGAGGCCCTATTTAATAACAAAGTAGACCATATATAATTTTCTTGCACTTCACCTCTTCTTTAATAATATATTCTAAGTTAAGCAGTCAGTGAAGCACTAAACCTGTAACCACAACTTATATCTAAAATCCGGCTTCTTAGCAACTGAAAACAAGAATAACATTGAGTCACTTATTTTTCAGCATAACATCATTTCAGCAAATTTATTACTTTGGTATTTTAAAAAGTTACTAAAGCACATTTTGAAGTAAGGGGGATATACTGAAACTTGAAAAAACATATCTTTCATGTACATTTTTTTCAGGAAGACAACTACCTGCTATAACTTTACATTATATTTCTGAAGAATTTCCATGCCGCTGGAAATAAAATTTAAAAAAGCCCCAAACCCTAAAATAAATAATGGCCTGGAGAATCCCCTTCATAAATGCTGTAAAGTGAAGTGAAATCTGTAGGCTTGGTGATTTTCCCAGAAAATTGTGTATTTTGTACACTGCTTTATTTTCTGCAGTCAGCTTGGCATTTTTTCAAGAGTATTTCTGTATGCAGGTGCTGGTCCAGCCTGTAGCAACAACACAGAACAGAAAACTGAGTGCAGTTTGCTGTTCTTAACAATTGAGGAAATAGTACATAAATCCAAAAGCAGGATGCTCTGTATAGTCTTTACAAAAATAAGCATTGCTATGATTAATGAACACCAAGGTATGTAAGACTGATTTTCTCAGGAACCTCAAATAAAAAGCAAGATCAGATCATTTGGATTATTAGCATTATTAATGTAGTTTCCTGTATTTGACTGCATCTTTATGCTGTGGTAAACTACAGCTACTTTTGTAATTTTTAAATCACAGAAAAGAAAGTGAGAAAATAGAAATTACAAGAACTGAACTTATACTGAAAATCCATCTGGATCCTACTTAACTCGAAGGTGACCCTGACTTTTCCATAAAAGGTAGGAAATTGCTTCAGGCTCATATTCTGACTTGAACTGGAGGAATCTCTTAAGGCTTAGAGTTTTCACTTTAGCTGGATAAACAGACAGATATTGACATGCAGTGAACTATCTTTTGCACCTGCCAAAATGTGTTAGAAATCCTGTGACAACAGGTTTTTTGGCAGAAGTCAGTATTTTGCTTCCAGACATGACCAGACCAAAAAAATGCAGAAGGGCGGAAAAAAAAAAAAGGAGAGGAAAAAGGCAATAGGGGTTTTGACATAAAAAAATGCTTGTTGCTTTTCATGATTGTTCAGATTGGTTTATATTTCACCTTGTGCCAGTTTGAGTAATTTTTTATCAGGAATAAAGTATGACACTCCCACAACTTATATGTTTGCTCATGTTGTCATTCCCACACACCTTACTCCTTCACGCTTAACTACAACCTAGCAGAAAAGGTATAATATGAAATGGACATCTAGCCTGATGTCCAAAAAGAAAAGAGAGGCTTTCAACACTGATAATTTAAACCTAGTTCCTTGGAAAAATTCAGAAGGAGAAATGGGCAGAATGTCAAACAGTCAAACAAGTTTCTTCACCAGGAGGGTTTTTAAGAGTGTCAGTTGTATGATGGCAAACCCAAGTGCACCTCCAGTGACTTCACTGAAGGTACATAGACTTATAGCAGCATGAGCTTTAATTTTCAAGTCTGTCCAACCCATTTTATTTCAGTTCAGGATAGTTCACCTCTTGCCCTGGCCCTTCTCCTCAGAGACCTGTTCCTTTCTGGGCAGCTTGCACAGAAGGCTTCTTTAAAGTACTGTTTGAGAACTTAAAAATTAGAGTGCATTTATAAGAACTGTCCTATTTAATCTTAGAAACACATGTTTTAAACTGTTTGGTTTTGTTCTTAAATTACTTTGTAGTTACCAAAGAGATTAAACAATGGAATAAGCAAAGTTCCAGTCTTTGAAGCAAAAGTGTGCCTAGGTAGCTTTATAGAAAGCTTCCATTTAGCTGTGTGACAGATTCACTTAGAGAACATGCTGTCAGTGTGTCATATTATCTCATCAACAGAACACAGACATGATTTATATTCTTACAAAGAATAAACTCTAAGATATATTATACAATATTTGTGGTAGCTTTCTGTTGCTGTTGTTTTAAGAGTAAAAAAATTTGTGAACATGCTTGTATATACAATTTCAGAGCCTGACTGATTTCAGAATTTGTCTGGGTTTATTTTGACACCAGTTTAAATGTTCTGGTCTACAGTATTTGTTTATTTGTTTAATTCATACCCTAAATTTCCAAAAGAAACCCTCAATTTCCACTCAGTCAGTCAGTTGCTTTTCTGAAAATTGACATCATTGTGGATTCAGGGAATATGGTATCAATGAAAATGTCTATGTTTGCATGGATTTCTTTTTATTCTTATTGTCACCTCAAGTCACTGTGACAAGTAAATCTCAGAGACTGAGACTATGAGTATCAAAAGTCACCCAGAATTTTGCAGTGGAACAGCCTAGACTTTGCTGTAGTGAAGTCCCTAAAAAGAGAGAAAAGATGAATTTGCAGTCTAAAACTAAAAAAGGTTTATTAAAAATAAAAATAGAGGTGATTTTAAATAGATAATATAAGCTCAACAGAAATGAATATTTTATACTCAAGTCTCTCTCTGCCCACCATGCCTTACTAGGGAGGTCTAGCCTGTAGCCTTGATTTCAGTGGACTCAGAAACTTTCTGACTGATAACACAGTATCAAGTCCTTCAGGAGCTTTTCTATCACTTGTTTGCTTCCAGTTTGCTTTCACATTTGCCCTGTGGCTTCTTGAACCTTTTCTTCCCAGGCATGCTCAGGTAGCCTACTTGAATAAGCAGGTTTCTCAGTCGCATTATAATGACCTGTCTCGGTCATTTCTTCAAGGAACATAAGACAATTGTGAACAGAAAGGGACAGTTTAAAACAAACAAACAAAACAAAAAAAAAAAAAAACAAAAAACAAAAAACCCCCACCAAAATCATAACATTTGTGGGTTGTTTTGTTGGTTGTTAGTTCTGTTGCGTTTTTTTGAGAACCACTCCAAAATGTTTGTCACAGTGCGTTTCATAAGGAAATTAAGGTTTTGTAAGCACAGAGTAAAAAGTTAAATCTAAAACATAATACCCAATTTCCTATGATATTGCAGACAAACAGCTGCTGAAGTATTGCAGTGTTCCTATTTTTGCAAGCAATTGCCGGGACACCTGGAGAAGTTTGCTGAAATCCTGGGAGTAATGGCCAGGTTACAGGATTTCCAGGGAACTGATTTCTGATTGATAATCATGGAGCATCGTGCTCAAAAGATGAGTGAAAGAGGTCATTTCCTCTTTCTCTGGCATGACCATCACCTATCACTAATTTTCTTCAGGGTGGCTTTACTGCTTTTGAGTTAAACCAGTGCATGTCCAAAGAAGGTCTTGCCTCAGGGAAAAGCATAAGTCTTTCCTGCTATTTCCCATGATGCTGGCAAACATCTATTTTATGTGCTATTCTGCATCCTGTTTTATAATCTGATCTTATTTGCCACTCAAAGGTTTTTCCTTCAAGATGCCTTTAAAGAGCTACTGATCATTTTCATGTTTTGTTTGCCACAATTTTACACAAAACCATTCCTAATTTCTCCCACAAGAGAGGAAAATATGATGGCATGGTTCTCATCACTGAAGTCAGATTGTGTCAGCCTTTCCATGATATAAACCCTTATTTTGAAGAGTATCAAATTCAGCTATAAAAACTTAGTCTAAGCTGGAAACTGGCAAAATCAGTCTTTGCATGGGATGTGTTTCTTTTAACAAAAATATACAAAAAATGCATTTCATTGCCTTTGTGTTTCTTAAGTCCTTGAAAGACCTGTCAAGCTGCACTTAGAAAGCTCTTTATATGCTTGCAAAGTAGATTTTCAGACAAGCTGAGTGGTTTTAGGTCTCAATTTGCTGCAATGGTTCAAATTTAGATTTTAACTATTTTTGTAAAATATTTTATTTTTCTGGGTATTTTTTTTACTGCATTGATCCTCCTACAACAATTTTTTTAAAAAAATCTTTCTTTCCTTTTGGTAGCATATTTACATTCAGAATGTACATTAATTTCTTAGTCACTTCTATTCCTATGCTATGTCTAAATAAATAGTTCAAGATTCTTTCTGTCGATTCATAACTCATGCTGTTCTAGCTATGACAGGTAATTGTGTCAAGTGAGACAGAAATAATTTAACTGACTCCTTTGTTTTTACAGTCAAGGTCTACCTCTGATGTTACCCAGTAATTCCTTCACCAGTCAGTGAGATGTGAAGGACAGGAGGAATGTTCTTCAAGGTGCTGACCTTGTTCTGAGGTCAGAAATCAGTTTAGGTCAGAGGGTGAGGGAGGTCTTCCCTGTCCTCAGATAGAAGAATAACTGGTGATTAACAAAGAAGGAAATAGAAGAAAGGTGAAAGCGTACTTCACAGCAGAATGAGGTCATTGATACTCTCTGTTTACAGGGGAAAGCAATATATTCTTCTGTATTGGACTTCTGCCTTGGTTAGGTGATGTCAAGTTGAAAAAACAATTCTTAAAACATGTACTTCATTATTTTACTCTTTTTTTTGTATGCCTGATGTTGGTATATCCATGTACACTGAATCACTTGTAGAAGAAGGAAACAGACTGTAACATTAACCCTGCAGAATTGGCAATCACCAAATGAGTGTAGGGTGCAATTCCATAAGCATTTAAGCATATGCTTAGGTTTATCCCTTTTTACCTAAGGACTTATATGGGCTTAACTCACATAAGCTTTAAGTATGTGCTTACGTACCATTGAAATGACATTATTAAGTGCTTTGGTGAATGTGAATTACTCAAAGCTATAATGGGACACTAACAGAGAGAGTTTTGCAAGACCAGAAAATGTATACTAATGGTAGATTACAGGTATTTACTGTCCCTGTAGAGTTCCTCTTTTGTGTCTACACAGGTATATTGTAACTGGCTTTTAATGGCAAAATCTTACATTCCTCCTGCACCCATCCATTTCAGTTCCTTCCTTATCTGCTTTGCTATTTCAAAGCTGGGTGTACTGTTTGTTCATTTGTTTTTTACAGAAAACTTTTCCTGAAATCATGGAACTATTACATAATTTTGAGAAGATACACATTTTTATTTGAGAACTTAGCTGTGGACTTTGGCTCTGAGCTTTGGATACTGAATTCCAGAACTTTTGACTTGACAAAAGAGCCAAAATTATTGGACTTGGATTCTTCACAGGGACCAGCTACCATTAACCAATCTGTGTGTCAGTACAGACACAGAGTTCTAATGTTGTTATAAACATCAGCTGTTAAGTGATAAAGTGTCATGGTTTAAGCCCACCCAGTAACTTAAAACCACGCAGCCACTCTCTCACTCCCCCTTTTCTTCCCTCATCCCCCAGCTCCCGAAGGGATGGGGAGGAGAATCAAAAGAATGCAAATCCCATGGATTGAGATAACAAGAGTCCAATAACTAAGGTATAATACACAACTACTACTGCTACCACCAATAACAATAATGATAAGGGAAATTACAAGGGGAGAGGATATAAAACTAAAAGGGAAAAAGGAAAGGAAAACAATAAACACAAGTGATGCATAATACAATTGCTCACCACCTGCCAGCCGATACCCAGCCTGACCCAAGCAGTGATCTGGGCCTTGCTGGTGACTGCCCCCAGTTTATATACCGGGCACGACATGCTGTGGTATGGAACACCTCTTTGGCTAGTTTGGGTCAGGTGTCCTGTCTCTGCTTCCTCCCAGCTTCTTGTGCCCCTCCTCCCTGGCAGAGCCTGAGACTGAAAAGTCCTTGATCGGGGTAAGCATTAATTAGCAACAACTGAAAACATTGGTGTGTTATCAGCATTATTCTCAGACTAAAGTCAAAAACAGAGCACTGCACCAGCTACTAAGAAGGAGAAAAACAACTGTTACAGCTGAACCCTGGACAGTATCCACTCCTTACTCCATGCCATTCACGTCATCCTCAGATCCCATATTTTTCAATATACCATAGCTTTTTGTCTTATATATATTTTTATGTATATGCACATACACACATGAAGAAGTATCATTCCTTAGTGCATGGACCAATCCCTATAAGGCTGCTGAGTTCATCCAGTTCATGATGTAGGGCTCCATCTCTTGTTACAGTCTTTCAGGTCAGGAGAGATGGTGTGTGGTGTTGCATTGTTGCCTGCTGGTGACACCACTGAACTTGTCACTGCTGAACTCGTCTGGTTTCATCAAAGTTCAGTCTTTGTTGGGGTGATGATCGGAGGGAAGTCAGAGTCTGTCAGTGGTGACCTGAGGACAGTTCTGCTGCTGCTGGCTTTTCTCATGACTCTATTCTCCACTGATGATCATGATCTCTGAATCTTCTCCCTGGCAATACCTCTGTGTTCTACTGTACTTCAAACAAATTGGCAACTGAGCATTTGAAGCTGATTTAATTACATTAGCATGAGATACCAATTAGAAATTCGAAGAAAGATTTTGCTGAATGCTATTTCTTGAATAGCTGAACAAGGCACACTGGCCTTGTTCACAGTTAGTTAATTCCACCCAGACTAACAATAATGTAAACTGAATCTCTTTCTGCATGTAGTCACTCCACACAAAGAATAAACAGTGGATGTGCTTGAATTCAAATGGCCTCTTGTTTTAATCCTTGAAAAAGATAAACTCCCATGAAATGTCCTCATTTAGTAGTATTCTGCCTTTGTTTCTATATGAAGCCTTGGCAGACTGACCAATTTTCAAGATTAAATTTGGATAACTTAAAGCAAAGGACTGGAAGCCAGCTGCCTTAAATTATCTTCTAGCTAGGCTATTCATTCAGACATAATATATCAAAATCTACATTTGTTCAAGTTAGAGATAATGAGCAAACGCAGCTTTCATGAAGGCCAAGAAGATTTCCTAGTTTATTTCTAGATTTTATGCAAAGAGTTTCAATAATGGGATAGAACGTTAGTCCTAACTTCCATTCAGGCTGTCAAATGATAATGCTCAGATTTCAGTAATGGCTTTTCTCCTAGCAGACCCCACTAAACCCCACTCTACAGCCCTAAGGGCTACAGAGTGTTCAATTCTAAAACATTCAACTTTTATTTCAGAGGGTGGTTATGAATTTCTGTGGGTGCATATTTATGAAATCTTTTACCCCAAGCAATTATAATGATACTGTTATTGAAGTCAGTCAGGGCAGCCTCTCTGTGGCTTAACATATTGATACAGTTCAAGTTTAAATATTGATATGGCTCTAAAGGTGCTTGGAGTCATATTCAAATGAATGAATTCAGATTTTGGTAACTAGTCTGAAACCTATGGAAGTAGAAGACTTTTATATACTGTAACAGGTACTGTTGCTACTGTTATTCTTTAGTCATGGAAAGTTTGCAATTTTGCACTGAAAGAATAAAGACATTTGCACAAAGGTACAAAATATAGGAAGATATGGTTATATAAATATCAATGACTTTTGTGGGTCTGTTGCTCCATTGCAGCTGTAGCAGTTGAGGTACGAGTATTCTCATCTCTGATCTTTTGGCAATATCCTGCAAAGAGCCATACTATTGTATTTCACAATCTGTTGCTATGGAAACAAAAATATTTTTAGTACTGCCTTTCAGCTGAAAATGGCAGTATTTCTACCAAACATTGAGGGAGCCTCACAGCACCTGTGGGGAGGGCCAGTGCTCCAGTAGTGGGAGTGATGAGATAGTAAGAGCTAAATGACTTATCTAAATTCACACCCACCACTCAGAGCTCCGTCCCTCATTCTTGGCTTCAACCCTCTTGCCCTTGAGAAGAACTTTTTCCACGTAAATGTGAGCAACTGTGCAGCTCAGTAGCAAATGTCTAAAAACCTAAGCTGGATTTAAGTAATAATGTCTTTTATTGCTGATCACTTGATTGATTGATTTATTAACAGTAATAATAACTAAGTTAAATATTTGGGGTTCTTTGCATTGACTGTTCACTTCTGTTTACAGAAATGTACAAACAGACAATGTCTTCTAATGAGAGAAATCTTTTAAGGTATGTTGCTAGCGGTTTGGTCTACTCTTCTTTTACCTTTTTCTTAATCAGAATAACTTCACCATTGTTAATAATCTCTTTTTGCCTTCCCATTCAAGTTCTAATCCAGTCTATACAAGTAGTAAGAAAAACTGCTTCTTAACGGTTCTTTGTTCTCTGTCTGCCATGCCTGGTATTATATGCATTAAGTATATGCCAGTACTGTTAATATGCAATTTAATCACCAGTTGCTATAGATCATATAAACCAACCTATCTTCTTACTTGAGACCAGCTTGAGCAAGGCTGAGAAACCTGTGTTGATGCTTTTATTATTGTTGGGGAGTACATTTATATTTTAAACCAAATTCCTGCAATGCTACCTTAATCCTTCTTTCCAGAAAGAGCTGCCTGGATTTTCTCAAAACTAGGAATAACTGTACTAGAGAAATAATTTTATACACTTATAAAAATTACTCCCGAAAACACCCCAAAAACTCCAACTATGTTGGCAGTTGAAGGGGAAAAACTAATCCAAACCATAGCAAAAAAACTTACTAAACAGCATTTTGGTTAGAATCCAAGAAATCTGTTAGGTTTTCTGCAGTGATGTGGCTTTCAACCCAGCACTGACTTAAAAAATTAAAATGGAGAAGATACTAAGGATTGGGAAAGGTATAATTTTATCTAGAATGTCATGGCCAGATTCTGAGGACAGCTTGAATATGCCTGTAGAGGGAGAAAAAAACGCCTCACTTCAGAATGACCTTATCCAGAAGGAATCTGACTGCCATAGAATCATAGAATAGTTAGGGTTAGAAAGGACCTTAAGATCATCTAGTTCCAATCCCCCTGCCAGGGGCAGGGACACCTCCCACTAAACCATGCCACCCAACGCTATGTCCAATCCAGCCTTGAACACTGCCAGCAATGGAGCATTCACAACTTCCCTGGGCAGCCCATTCCAGTGACTCACCACCCTTACAGTAAAGAATTTCTTCCTTATATCCAATCTAAACTTCCCCTGTTTAAGTTTGAACCCGTTACCCCTTGTCCTCTCACTACAGTTCCTCATGAAGAGTCCCTCCCCAGCATCCCTAGAGGCCCCCTTCAGATATTGGAAGGATGCTCTGAGGTCTCCAAGCAGCCTTCTCTTCTCCAGGCTGAACAGCCCCAACTTTCTCAGCCTGTCATTTGGCCTGTGTTTGACACCATAAAGATTCTAAGATGCATACAAGGAGAAGAGGGGTTAGCTTCTCTTTTTTTTAGAGGAAGAAGTGTATAATGAAGTAGCTATAAATCTGCATCTTGATTTAGTCACATGATGTTTTAATCTGCTCCAGAGGCTTGCTGAGATATAGAATACAACAATTTTAACCAGAAAAAAAAATTACAAAAAAAGCCAGAACAGATAGCAGCAGTTTACTGTTCTCCTTCTGCCAACGAGGGATCATCTTATACATAGCAAGCAAAGACTAAGGCACATTTGCCCTTCTATAAACCTGACAGCAGAGGGAAAAAGAATTAGTAATCCCACAATATTGGCAGATTTGGTAATAGTTTGTGAACTCATTTTGTGATCAACCTCAGTGAGTTATCGGAATATAATTTGTGATGTCATCTTTTTTTTTTCCCCTTTAAGTCCAACTACTATGAAAACAATGATAAGTGGAATGCAAATTCAGTTCCAAATCATGTCTCTAATATGGGAGAGGCCTCTGTTCCCATACCCTTTATAAATGAAATGGCTTAGTCAGAAGGAGTGCTGCTGAGGGGCTTCCACCCAAAACACATCAACACTTAATTAAATTATGGTGCTGTGTGAGAGAAGAGGTGCAGCAATTTCAGTGGCTGACAGCTGAATTTACACACATTAATTTCTATTAGGTGAGGCCCTGGTTTCACAATGCCCAGAGTTTGGCAGCAGCCCTGAGTTCATGGCACTGTGCCCTCAGCACTGTAGCTCATTACTCTGAACTTGCGCCAACAAATCTAATTTGTCTGCAGGCCCTTTTTGTGATATAGATGGGCTGATGTGGCTTAAAACCTGTATTTTTGTTCCTCAAAAACTTCTCTAAAACACTTCACAGCACAACCTTTCGAACAGTCACAGGAAAGGTGCCCTGGAACCTAAAGTCAAAAGCAAAGTGCCAGGAGGAAAGCTGGGATTTGTTGCTAAACTCTTTGTAACATAAAAATGCAGCCCAGGGCTACACATGTTGGTTTGCTCTGTAAATGGGATTGTGCTCTAAGCTGCCTGTTTCAAGTTCATCAGAGGATTTTTTACACTATGTTCTGTCATTGAACTTAGCTGCTGTTGTCCCTTTAAAAATATCAGAACCACCCCACAATAAAAACACCATCCTCTATCGTAGATATGTCAAGGCTTGTCTTGTAGTAACTGAATTACTGATTCCGTGTGTAACAATATTTTCTTTGACTCTACTGCTTCATTTCCATTGCTTCTTGTTGGTAGATACTACAGTAATTGATGATAAAACAGTGCTTTTACCCAATGATTTTAGGTTTGGCCAGTTGTAAATACAGATGAAATCATTCAAGATTTTCAAACTCATGGTCAAAGGTAACTCACAAAATCCACAAATCTGTCCAGTTTAGACTTCTGGGCAGGTGATGTCAGGCAGTGTCACCTAATACCACAACTTCTGTGCTGAAACTAGTTTGGACCCCCCAAAATTTAAAGCAGTATCAGATCCTAGCAGAATTCCTCTCGATTGAAACAGCCTTTGCAAGATGCTCCTATAGCCAGGGGCTTATAAAGCTGCAATGAGCTACTGTTTTATGGTATGAAAGGCAAGAAGGAGAGATGGTAATTCTGTTCTACAAGGTTTATGCCGTCCTAGTTCTGGGGAGCTTCAGAGCCTGTTCTTAAATCATATTTTCATATTATACAGCTTTTGAAGCAGAATGGGGCAGTATGAGGACAAATGATCTCTTCATGTCCACGGTGATCATTTTAAAAAAGTATTACACAAGGTTTTGGGAAGTTACTAAAAGGTTGTCCTATAAAGTGAAAGAAATGCCAGTGTATTTGTTATGTGGACTGTAAAGGACTGGTGGAAAAAAAGAACATACACACTTCTGTTGTGGCTGTCTTGGAATAAGTTGTCATGATAATGCTGTAAAGTAAACCCAGTAGGTTAGGCCTAATGGCCTTTCTTACAGTATGACAGCTGAAATGGTATCTTTTCAGTTGCATCTGGAAGAAGAGGAATATTTATTCTAACATGATCCAGGAGCTGGGGGCTGGAACAAGACATGGGCTACCTGGGTTGCACCTTATCCATGAGTAGTTAGTCTGCTGTGTAATTTAAAGGGAAGTGAGTACAGGAGGGAAGAGTCTCCATCATTTTCTCCAGATCCTTTCTGTGAGTTTGAGTGTCCACTTTGCAAAAGAATTGTGGACATCTCAGTGACTTGAGCTTAAATAAGTTCTTGGAGCTGCAAAGCTAGATAACAGTACTTGAGATTAAACCTTCTTTACCTTTATTTTATTCTTATCCCTCCCCACTCCATGTTAATGTCTTGTATTCTTGTTTGATGAAGTTATGTCATCTTTTTTTTTTTTAACAGTTGTGGTATTTCATTGAAAAAATGAATTCATAATATAAGGAGTTTTCTGCATCTTGTTTTGAAAATTGCTCTGGAATAGGAAGATGCAAAGACAACCTAATTATTAATTTTAAAAATAATAGCGTCTTTGTTTTTTTGTGTGATTTCTATATTCATTCTTTTTCTTCTCAGAGAGTAAAAACTATTCAAAATTCTTGTCACTTATTGTATTTATTATAGAAATATTGCTCTAAAACACCATACAGTTTTGACAAGCAACAAGATCTGCCTTTTGTATTCTCTTCATTCTGTCAATTCTTTTATCAGTCCCTAGTAAAAAAACACCACCATGTTTCCTTAGCAATTGCAATTCACATTAATTGCAGATCGTGTTAAAGCAGTATAGTAATACAGTATCTGCACATATATTTTCACTCCTGTGCTGTCTTGCCCACCTTTAGCCAGGCTGTCTAGAATGAAAGAAATCCAGGGAGGAACTCCTCAAATACTGCTTGGCAAAGTGAGACCCTTCATGTATTCAGCCTTACAAGGTTTTGCATAACAGAATACGGGTGGCATTCATTGCTGTACTTTGTGAGTGCCATCTATTTAGTTTCTTTTCCTTTCATATTTTCATCTGTTCATGTATCAACAGGTATAAGCCCAAACTTCCTCACTGTTCATGTGGAAATTGAATGCGCTCATATTAAGTGACTGCTGTAAAAAGAACAAGTATAAAAGACAATGTTATTGTGGTTTTCTGTTCACAAAGTTAATTGCCAGAAAAACGGAAGACCTTTTTAACTCAGCCCAACATTCAGGGAAATGTGAAACTGAGAATAGTTATCTCAGCAAGCAAGGTGCTCTCAGGAGCAAATGGAGATTTGTGATATCTCCTAAAGAGAAATATGGGTTGCTAACATTACACAGAGGCAGAGAGGTTTTTGACAGCTTGGTGATGGAGTTGCTACTTACGAGGGCCTGTGCACAGTGAAGTAAGTAAGAAGGGAATTTGAAGCTTATGGAAAGAAATTATGTCAGGAGGACTAAACCCACAAACTACGTGGAGTTATTGCGGTTGAAAGGAGAATTTCTGGATGGCACTAAATGAACCTTCCAGTTTCTTTCTCTGCTTGTTTCTGGAGAGCTCTTCTTTCCTTTTCTAACCAAGATTCACTTTTCAGTAGTTACCTTGGTCTCCTTATTTACACGTGTTTTGTAACTTTAATTTGAGCCCAGTTGTAGTTTCAAAAGTACAAAATGCAAGTAGCAGAACCACCTAATTTTTTTTTATTTTTTTTTTTTTTACTTTTTATTTCCCTACCTCACCCCTCAAAAAAAGATGTGATCACCAATAACTTTGTTAAAAGGAAAGGGCAGTTGGGTCCCAATTGCTCAAGACCCCTTTTCCCAAATGGAAGAAGGTTCAGAAAGCGTCGCTCCGGAAGTATTTTGTGGATTCAGAATGACGCAATGACTCTAGGCTCGTTCCAGAGTACTGTGGCAACTCAAATGAAAAAAAGAAATGATCCTGCTCCAAAAACCTCCTCCATGTTAGTGATCCCCATGCTGTAACCCATCAATGACAAATTGTAAGTTTGTAAGATTCATTGAAACCCCCTGGGTCTCTCACAGCACATTAAATAGACATTGAACCTGTGACACAGCGGAGGAAATGTTTGACATCTATGAGTTCTGTCTATTCCAATTTCTTTTGTTTACCCTTAAAAATAGAGAGCAATTATTTGTGTTTCTATCAGAATCCCCAAACAATTTTTAACAAATGGCAGTACTAGACAGTCCCACTAATTTTTCTCTAGAGGCCTGAAAAACTCAGTGATCCTATATTCATTTACTAATTCATTTGGCAAACTAAAAAGCTCTTATTGTTTGCAGAAATTGAATTTCATCAACTCAAATCTTCCTTGCCTTTATTTCATCTGCTTTTTTTGCCTTATATAGTCATTAAGCCTGTTTTTTTTTAATAACTGCAATAATACTTTCTTAGGATCTGAACATTCTCATGGTTCTTTTCTCTCATTAGCCACATATTTTCCATTAATTTTTTCTGGTTCTCTAGAAAGAAGTTATATTTGTGGACTAAAAGAATTACTTGAGAAACTCTGCTATTTTTTTCTTGCTTTTTGATTTGCACACCTGTTTGCCTTGTATCACATTTGAGCATCAGAATGTGTGCCAGATTTGCTCTTTCTTCTTACATGATACTATTAATTACTTCTGATCATGATTTCATTCTTAAAATATTTTGCAAGTAGGAAATACCAAAGATTTCTTCCACGTGTTTGGAGGGTTTTTTAATGGTATCTGTGTGAACAAAATTATTCATATGGTGATTTTTACTAGCTTGCCCTGTTGTAATATCTAATGACTTGTCATCATACAGGAAGTCTGTTCCAGAGCGCAAAAGTGAACTCCTAAAACCCAGCCCAGTTTTTCAGCCACATCATATTCTGTGAATAGCATGGGCTGAAGAGACTGTAAAAGGAGAAAAGGAAGGGAAGAAACATGACTGCTTTATAAAGTAAACCACTCCCTTTGCACTTTTTTACATTCCTTTCTTTCTCACCTTTGCCAAATATTGTCTCTAAGCCCAAGACTGTGTTGAAAAAAGCAGAAAGAGATCATGCTGAAATGATTTGGGTCTGCCAGAGAAGAAAATTGAAAATAAGGCAAATAATTATCCAGCATTTACTTCTGTCATATACAGCTTTGCCTCCATAAAGAAGCAGAGGAAAATGTGACCTGATCTGCTCTAATTAGGCAGTGCCAGTTGGATTTTTTTCTCTCCTATTAATTGCTTTCCTTTTTATAAAACCTTTTTCTGAGAAATCTTTATTGCTTAGCGAGGGCATTGTGGCTGGTCTTAATTTTGTGATTCAAATATAGATTCTGCAATTTGTTTTCCTCTCGTATTCTTCTGTATTGTAAAATGCCAAAGGACCTGACCCATTTAACCCATCAGCAATTAGGTGGTAACCCTGAAGAGGCATGATTTCCACTTCTGCCAAAACTTGCGTGGCATTTTACTTGCCTCGCACAAGCAGTGGAACTGTTTATGATAGAAATTTTGAGCATGTATGTAAGCATTTGCAGGATCAGGGTCACTATCAGTGTATGGCAAAGGAGATCATGCAGAACACAGCTTCCATTTCATTGCATTCCCAGGTGCTGTTAGGAGCCAGCAGGGAGAAGGTGTTTCCAAATGCCTTGAGGCAACACTCATATGTTGTGAAAATTCTTACTATGCTGACAGACTTACTCTAGGGTTACATATGTACTGAATTACATGAACTTGCTGCATTTCTGCAAATCTCAAATGGGTTTTCTGACTGCATAGAATCATAGAATCATAGAATAGTTAGGGTTGGAAAGGACCTTAAGATCATCTATTTCCAACCCCCCTGCCATGGGCAGGGACACCTCCCACTAAACCATGCCACCCAAGGCTATGTCCAACCCGGCCTTGAAACACCGCCAGCAATGGAGCATTCACAACTTCCCTGGCAGCCCATTCCAGTGCCTCACCACCCTTACAGTAAAGAATTCCTTCCTCATATCCAATCTGCTTCTGCTTCCCTCTTTGTAGACAGTACAATAAAGAGGTTGCATTTGTGTATTGTGTTCCATATAAGCTGTAATGGGTTTCTTCCATGCCTGTAAGAACTTCTACAGGATTGTATATATAGCATTTACAACTTATGTTAATGATCACTATGAAGTTGTTTGTCTTCATGGAATTATACATATCCATAGTAGATTTGCCAGCTCAGGTATGCTGAGGCAATAAAGCAAATTCTGCTCGTGCTACTCGCTGCAGTAATTCCCAAATGATAAATTTCTCATATTAGGTAATAGATCCATGCTCTGTCTCAGTCATAAACCACATAATATGTGGCATAGACTTGAAACACTCCTGCTGCTTGAGAAACGCAAAACCAGAAACTGAATTGTGTAAGTTCAATGAGGAGTCAGCTTCAAACACATTTGTTTTCTTATCTTCTTGTGGAACTTGTTTTCCATTTCTAGTGCAAGGAAAATCTAGTTTTTCCCTTAAAACTTCCACTGGGTGTGCTAAAAGAAGCCCCTCCAGTGCATCTCCACTGTTTGACATTGCACAGTTCTGTCAAACCATGTATTAGCAAAACCACACCTCTTCTGTATGTAATTGTACTTATTGTGTGGGTTTTGTCACTCTAGAGAAAGCATCAGGAAGTACATGACTGTTGTTAGCTATGTTGTTCTGCAAGCAGATTTCTCTTAGACCTTGCTGAAGCGGATTTCCTGTTTTTTTTTCACTTCAAAATGCTTATTTATTACTAATAAACAGTTATTTCTATGTGTGATAGTTTTATTCCTCTCCTTCCCCTCCCCCTGCCTTCCTTACAAAGAGGAATATCAATGCTTAAAAGCAGGAATGTGAGTGGGGTTTTTCCACCCAATTTTACCTTTTGGCTGGCATTTTCCTAGCCTGGTATAAAACATTTCCCAGGGTGTAGTTCAGCCTGTAAAGCGTTGCAGATAGTGTTTATAGTGTTTAGTGAATGTTACATGCGTAAGACATTTACTGTTGGAAAATAAATCATGCTGGATTGATTCCAAAACCATTCAGCAAGTGTGTGTGTATGTGTTTGTGCCTGGGTTTTGCTCATGTGAACTTAGCTTTTGTATGCAGAAACTGGTGCTCAAATTACCATAGAAACACCAATATTCATACACAGACTAAAATCAGTTCAGTACATGATATTACAGCAATTTGCATCAGTGTTGAGTTACATTTTCCTCCTGTAGAGTTTCTAAAACAAATAAATAGGTCTTTAAGCAAATCTCTCTGACAGCCCAATAGCAAAAAAAAGACAGATTGCTTGAAACACAATGTGTCATGCAGTAATTTCCAAAGGGCTAATCGCATTAACAGAGAAAATAGTGGTGCCAGTTTTATTTTAACCAGTTAAGTTTTATTGAATGCTGCTGTCCCTAGCTGCTGCCCTTAACTTGGTATGATTACAAAACCATCTGCAATTTGAAACTGGTTTTATAGTTTACCCTGCTTATAAGCAAACAGCTGCCAAAAAGTTCATCAAATAGTAACACTAAAAGTGCAAAATGTGGGAGAAAGATCATAAATATAAAACATACTTGGTTTTCTTACATCTATGGAAATGACCTTACTGGGTTGCCCAAAATGCAAAATAATCTGGATCTTTGTAGCTGCCCTGTTATGAAAGTCAGTGGAATAACCTGTTTTGGTGAAAACCCACTGGGAAAGTCACCTTTCTAGCTGATACTATTGTAGGGCAATAATAAATTGTGTTGGGTGGTGTCCCCAAAAATAGGCATTCTCTACTGCTTTTCCTGCGCATTGGTCCAGAACTATTCAGAAGGTGTAAAAGGCTGTAACCCAGAAAAAACATGCGTAACAAGAGATTTTGGAAACTCATTTTTATGGCATTGTCAGAGAAAACTTCTAAGGGTCCCTTCCAGCCCAAGCCCTTTGTCAGAGCAAGAACTCCGTGTACCCAGTGTGCAGCTTTCTGGATCACAGTTGTTTTGGATTTGCATTTCTTAATTGTGTTGGGCAAATTACAGGATTCTGGGAGCCTTGTTGGTGACTAATGGCTCTTTATGACATAGAGAAAGGACTCAAGAATTTGTGACAGAAAATATTTGGCATCCCGTCACTTCTAATTAAAAAAACTTACCTATAAATGTTTTCTTGCTAAACTAGTCCAACTTGCCAAGTCAGCATAATCTATTTGAATGATGTTGACTGCCTACATGGAAAAAAAAGCAGAGACAAGCTCCCTAGTGCAAACAATTACAAGTGAGTTACACTGGACTATCTTGGCAGTTTTCAGATGTCAGTATGCATCTAAACAATCTAAATCAAATTAAGGTCATTTTAACTTTGACTGCAAGTGACCTTATGGAAAGTTTAATCCATTTTAACATTCCTAGCTGCAACTAACTCAGACTGAATTTTCTTCTGGATCCTCAGGCCGGCAGTTCTCTGTGTGTGATATATTGGAACTCTGTGGTTCAACATTCTGTGGCAGCCAACAGGTGAAGAGGAAATTTGTAAATCATAGCAGTTACACATGCAAACCTTCAGCAACTACATGTTCAGTGATAAAAGAGTCTCCACTGACACATGTTACTTGTTACTCTGAGTTAGATCCAATCTTGCACACTTAAACCTTTTTACCCCAAGATTTTCTCCAAGGGACTCTTTTTTTCTAAGTATTATGCTGTACATTGGAAACAGCAAACTTGGATCAAGGCTCCAGATCAAAGCTTGATCAGCATGTCACCTTCTATTTGAGACTTCATATGTCCACAGGATTAGTCAGAAAATATGGAAAGTAACCAAGTTTCCCATTTCATGCTTCCAAGCATATTGAAGTTACTGTATCCTTGGAATTAGGGCCTGCAACCATGGGATATTGGCACGGTGCATGTGAAATGAGCCATCTAAGAACAGAACTGAGAATTTGATATTTATTGTTAATATTATGAGAGGTCCACTCTAACCAAGAGGCTAGTCTTGTTTACTGTAAACCAAGAAATTGAAATTAAGGTCTTCATCATTATGATTAAAAATAGACAAGAGAGGAACAGGAGTTGGTTACAAGCAAGGCCATTCTGGAGGAGACCCCTTAGGATTTTGGCTCCAAGTTTCTGACATAACAGGCAATTGTGTTTTCAGGACACATTTCTATGGTTGCCAAGACAATTTTTAATCAGTGGCAATCGGTGTATTAAGCAAACACAGGACTCTGCTTTTCAGTAAGCAATTTGTGTGGTTTGCTTGTGTACAGACCATGATTTTTACAGGTAAGTTTGAGGATTGTTCGGGGTTCAGTTGCAGCAGTCATTTTTCTCCTTCTTAGTAGCTGGTGCAGTGCTGTGTTTTTGACTTCAGCCTTAGAAAAATGCTGGTAACACCAAAGTTTTTAGTTGCTGCTAAGTAATGCTTACTCTGAGCAAGGACTTTTCAGTCTCATTTCTGGTCACAATTGGCACTTGTTGTTCTTTGACCTTCAGCAACCCCACAACAAAAGGATGCTCTGAGAGACCAGGAAAGGTGGACAGCTGCTTAATTTCCTCTGTATCACCGACTCCAAAAATGGAGGGGTCGACCTCGAGTCTCCCCTGGAGCTTTCTGCCAGAGGCTTCAGGTAGGACCATTCTCACCATAGACTACCTCAGGAGTGGGTACTTCAAAGACCCAAAAGGATACTGATGGGCTTTTGGTATTGCTGCCTTGGAGGAAAAGATTTCAGTCATCTTCCAAGTGAGCACATCAGAGAATGTCTCCTTTCATAGGTTGACCCCACGAGAAGAAAAAACAAGATGTCTCTGAATCTGATGGCAAAGCAGCAGACAACGCAGCTACTCAACCCCCAAGCACATAAGCTACACCAACCCTGACCACAGACACTGCAGCCACTCCAACGCCAGTGACAGACACTGCAGCTGTTCCAACCCTAGTGGCAGCCACTGCAGCCACTTCAACCACAGTGATAGACGCTGCAGCTAAACCAAAGGACCAACCTGTGCCAGAATGGGTTGCCCCTACAAACAAAGGGAAGAGCAAATGAGAGCCACAAAGAGCAAGCTATGCAGTGAAGAAAGATGAAGACCCAATGCACGTACTACAGGGGATGTCATCTGAAGAAGAGTTATTACTACAGGAATCAGGGGATAAGGAAGGAGAAGAGGTAACTTCTCGATCCTGTACCTCAACCCAGGAGTTCTGGGCTGCAGTGCGCTATACCGGATATAGACATATAGGATCCAAAATGTATTAAAAAAATTGCTAAAATCCCATGAAAATGAGATGCTTGACCCATGATCTGAAGATGGAGAACTTTGGCCATATTATATATGTCCATGAATATATTTATAACTGTTTACCTTAGAGACAGTATTACAAGATATCTTCCATAGTGGTAGAAAGAGAGTTTATATCTCAATATGTCTATTCCCAAAACCAAAAGAAGAATACAGTTTTAATGGACTTGTAAGTATACATTTCTATACATCAGAAAAAAAGGGTTAGCCATTTCTTCTTGATTCTTATATTTCACATGTTTTTACTGCACCAAATACAATTTATGTTTTTAATTTATGACAACTGTGCTAGTGTAAGTGTAGACCATACATGCTGTTTCTGTGCTGTCTGGGGTTCAGCAGTAGCAGCCATTTTTCTCCTTCGTAGTAGCCGGTGCAATGCTGTGTTTTTGACTTTCGGCCTGGGAACAGTGCTGATAACACCGATGTTTTCAGCTGCTGCTCAGTAATGTTTACTCTGACCAAGGACTTTCTGAGCCTCATGCTCTGCCAGGGAGGAGGGGAAGCCGGGAGGAAGCAGAGACAGGACACCTGATCCAAACTAACCAAAGAGGTATTCCATACCACAGCACGTCATGCCCAGTATATAAACTGGGGGCAGTTACCCAGAAGGGCTAGATTGGTGCTCAGGTTGGGCTGGGTATCGGTCAGCAGGTGGTGAGCAGTTATATTCTCTTCCCTTGTTATTTCCCTTGTCATTATTATTATTGGTGGTAGCAGTAGTGATTTGTGTTATACCTTAGTTACTGAACTGTTCTTATCTCAACCCGTGGGTGTTACATTATTTCGATTCTCCTCCCCATCCAAAAGTTGATACCAAAACTAACAGTCAGTTAAGTAAATGACAGTTTCCCGGAGATTCTCCCTCTTCTTTTTCCTCTGTTGCATGTGGTATAATTTCTATTTCAGAGCATTTGTAAGGCCTGTAGCTGGGGAAGGGAGAAAAAAGTAGGAAAATTCAGTCTAAGCCATGGCAATTGATGTAACAATTGCAGCATCCGGATGTTACATGGGCTTGTGTCATTCCATGGGCTTCATCCATAGCTCATCAGGGAGAGGACCACTGTCATGGGCTTTGGTGGATTTCACTTGAGGCTTTTTCTGGACTAGACTAATCAGCCATTCCTTAGTCAAAACATGTTCCTTCCATCTATAGGCACTGTGCAATAGCATATCTTCAGTTGCACACTGCAATGTAAATGATTTTTTCTGAGACCGCATTGGGAGGCTACCTGAAGTTGTAAGTATGCCTTTGTTTGCTCACATGAGGATATTTGCACAGCATTTCAACTCATCTGCAGCCTGTGGCACACACCCAGGTACTTACTGTGAACTCTAAGAAAGCTGCAGAGAAATAGGAGGTGCCTGTTATATCTTGTGAGCCCTTCTAAAAGAAAAGGAAATGGTTGCACTATAGAAACACATACTGGCTTTTAACAGTATGGTTTGAATGCTCTGCCCATTACTTTTTCTGCACAGGAATAGGTATTTGCTTCCCTACGTAACATGCAACACCACAAAACTCATTAGGTAGCATAAAAGTATTACTGTTCAGTGTATTAAAAAAATTTGTCCCAGGTGGAGCTAAGCTTAATGATACTGTCAGTACTGCAGAGCTGGCAGTGAAGTATCTGCATGGATAATTCATCCCAACTGAGAAAGCTAGGAGCCATGAGATTTTCATTTCAATTACTCCCTTTCTGTGGTGAAGAAAATGCTAACCCATCTGGGAGAGCAACTTGATTTTATTGCACGGTTTTGTCTGTCTAAAGTCTTCTCACAGGAGCTAGCCAGTGTATAAATGAGTCCCATATAATGCTGCTTGCTTCGAAAGAGGATGGAGGAATGAGCAATTGATGAGAATAAATAAAAACTGATCTGTGCTGAGGTTAGAGGGCAAGATAACAAACCATGTTGATGAATCTCAAGTTTGTTTTTATATTGAAGGAAAGTTTACTTTCTGTGATCATCCTGAAACAGTATTTCAGTTTCCTCTTTCCTCTCAGTGTTTGGTTACTTGTGAAGATGTCTCAAAAGGCTTGTGATTGAAAAGACAGCCTGATGTGAGTCGTTAAACATGCCTGGCAGGAATTTGGAGAGGGAGGTAGTGGCCCTGTTTGGAAGAAAGAGTCAGTGGGGCTTCATCCATAAGCCTGGGACGATACTGGCATTGTCATTAATTAATCCAAGCATTGACATGTGTGATATTACCAAAGCAGAACATTGTAAAGGAGTCTCAGAAAATGCTTGATTTATTACACTTTCAGCTGGGGAAAGTAGGGGATGATATGTCTGCAGAAATCCTGGCAATCCTCCAGGCCCAGCTGAAATCCTGTTTAACATACTGCTCACTTTCTGAATGCTCAAATTCTGAGAAATGATGAAACCTCCCACCTGCAAAATTTAAGCTCATTATTATTACTTACACTGCAATAGTGCCTTGAGACTTTCATTTGCATTACATGCTCTTACACAGCATTTCAGCTGGAACTTATTGCCCTCTGTAGAATCCAAGAGGTCACATTTTATGCATTTTAATTACTAATTGAACTTAATCAGCATTTTATTCTTGTCCCAGTGTTCACAACACGTTGCTATCTACAGATTTTAAATTTCTGCATGATACAGTGTTACACTGAATTTCATTTTGGCCAGCTTTTGCAGTATGATTTTGATAAATGCATTCTTTTTCTTCATTCCCTTTTGGTAACCAAGCAACACTTATTTTCTGCCAAATTAGTTATCCCTTTATCCGATGCTCTATGACACAAAAAATAGGGTAGTTCTCCTGAATACCACAAGTGATCTTAGTGTTGCAAGGGGTTTTTTAAAAAGGTTTCCAGACTTGGCTCTGAATAAATGTAAAAATGGTTAAATGTCACATAGAGTGACAGTTCAAATGCTACAAGTGGTGACCAAGTCAGGCAAGTGTGCCAGGAAGAAGATACAAAGAGACAGTTGTAGGTTTGGTGCAGACTGGATCTTGAAGGCATTCCCTCGAGTTTCGGTCTGGAACACAGTCTTTCAACAGTTTTACAGGAAAGGCTTCTGGTGGCCTTGCTACTATCCCAGCTACAGCATTGCTGTGGATTGATTAAGAGGTCATTTCTACTAAAGAGCTTTCTAGAGAGTGATAGAGCTCAATTCATAAAAATGGGAATATGAAGGAAATTCTCTCCACAGAGCCACACATATTTTCATATTAATGACAAATAACACTTATTTTGAAATATGCTGTGTTCACACAGGCTAAGATAATTTACTAAACTTTCATTAAGTGCTATTTTATTTAAATATCAAAGATATTTATTTCTCCTTAAAAGCGTTGCAGATTTTTTTTCTCTTCTATCATGTCCTGTCTCTTAATGTGTGTTGTGGTTGTGTGTGCAAGCAGGGAGCTTATGGATGAGTGAGGAATAATACAAGTAGTTGCCTCATGAACTGGACAATATCAAATTCAGACTAGACGTAAAATACAGAAGTTTGAGAGATACTGAGTAACAGCTACAATAGGGCATCAAGCCTGTGATGGATACTCTGTAATTATAACTTTTAAATGAGGTCTGGATTTATTTCTAAAATATTTGCTCAGTTGTTCACAAGAGCATAAATTCAGGGAAGTTCTGTAATCTGTATTGCATGAGCTGTATAGGTGATCACAGTGGGCTCTTCCAGCTTTAGAATCTATAAATAAATGTAACACTTACCGTCCGCACTAGGGGCAGCTTTGATGACCTCACTATTAAACTCACTCAGAGTAAAAAACCAAAAAAACTCAAACAAATGGAAGTTCTTATAGGTAAGTGGTTCCACAAAGCAGAATAGTGTTACTAGAACGTACTAGTCCTCCTGTACTGTCAAATAACCAAGAATTAATAATATGTACACATATTAGCAATGTAACAAGGGGATATGTGTTCTGAAATGAAATTTTTTTTAATACTTTTTTTACCACTTAATTAGAATATGGAACAATTTCTGGGTGAGGAGAGATTACACTTGATCTTTTCAGTTGTCTTCTCTTAAGGACTGTAAGAATATCCTGGTTATTCATAAAGTCCTGAATCTTATGGGGAAGATGTATACTGAACTGTCATTCATCCTGTCAAGTAGTACAAAAAAAAGGGACACAGCAATCCAGCAGGTAGTGGGTTTAAAATAAATAGAAGGCACTATTTCTCACAGTGTATTAGCCAAATTGTAATGCTTACACCAATGGTGGCTGTAAGATCAAAAATCTGAACAGGTTTAATGTAAAACTATATCATTTCCTTTTCAATTAATGATTTTGACACAACTTCTAACCCAGGAAATCCCCAAAGTGCTGGTTGCTAGAAGGAACCCATTTCTTAGACAACAGGAGGTTGTTTCCAACACTAGGTAGATAAGGAATATGACAGATGGAGCTTTATTGCTTTTCCCAATGCATACAGAAGGAACACAGTTAGCATTGATCTGATGTGACAGTCAGTTCTGCTTTTGAGTTTAGTCCTGTTGTTTGGTTGGTGAATAGCTCCAATTACTGAAATACATAGGTGACACCTATCATTTATCATCTGTTACCAACACTTTTCTACATTAATGACATCCTAGCAGTTAATAATTCAGAAATAGAAACCAGATGAACTAAGTAGCCTAGTCAGCGTTGAAGGAGTAAGCTGTTGGGGTGGGTGTGGGCTTTTTTGCGGGGCAAGGGGGGAAAGACTGGGTGGTTGAGGGGATTGTTGTTGGGTTTTCTTCTTTTTTTCCTGACTGAAGCAAAGACCGTTTTCCTGTCAAACCTACAATCTCTTTGTGTCTTCATGACTGGCTTTCCTCCCTAAATTTGTAGTTAGTGATGTCAGCAGTTTGATGCTGAAATAAGCAAACAAAATCTCAGAAACCAACAGCAATTGTTCTGTTCATTACATCTATCTTAATTTCATTCAGTGGCTTAATGTAGTTCCCCCCACCTCTTTTTCAAGAGTGTGGTGAGGTGATTGTCCCACCTACCCTTGAAGAAAAGGGATAAGTGGCAAGAAATGTAAGCATTTCATGCAACTCCACTGCATCATTCACTCTCAGCTTAGAGAAAAGTCAGAAAAGTCTCAGTGAGTGACTTCCTATTGTTTTTAACCTCCTACCTTTTTATGCCTAACTGATGGTCAAAATGCGGAATAGATGTTTTTGTTGCACAAATCACTGTGGCCCACCATCAATCTTGCGTATTCAAAGGATAATAGCATGAAGGACTGCAAGATTTTAATAAGTTTGAATAATACTGTTGTGCTAATCCGTGTGAATCCCACTCTGAAACACTGCTGCCAAGAGGAAAACAGGTGTTTGGTGGTTTTTTAACTCTTCTTGCTTTGACTCTATTGAAAGAATTGGAAGTGGATGAAAAGAAGCACTTGGTCAAGTATAGTTCATGTGAGTAATACATCCTGGGAGCAAAAGGCCGGTAACTTCTGTCATGCTTTTTTAGCATACTTCCTGAGAATTTCTTGCTTAATCTTCCATTTAGATAAAATGAAAATTCATCTTAGAATCATAGAATCAACTGGGTTGGAAAACACCTTTAAGATCATCAAGTCCAACCATTACCCCAGCACTGCCAAGGCCACCACTAAACCATGTCACTGAGGGCCTCATCTACACTGTTTGTGAACACTTCCATCATTATTATGGAATAGGTGATTTCAGACTGGTGTGAACAATGATGATTCTAAGAATACAAGTCTGAGAAAAAAAGAGGTATTGCTTTAAGCTGTTGAAAATTGCATACTTTAAAATCCGTGCAGGTATTACTTGTTGGCTGTATATTCTCTTAGCACAAAGTAAATGTAAACATAGGGAAGTGCTTATGCTTTTGTCTGCTGTTTACTATTTTCTGTTAGTCCATGCGTTTTCCAGTACCAGCTTAGAATCAAGGAACAAAATGCAAATAAACTCAACTCCTATGTTTTAAACAGTCAGTATACTACGAAGTGAGGCACTTGAGTATTTGTGTGATGCAGCATGATTATAATCAATGAAATCTTGATTAGAAATGCTCTTGGGGGGGGGGCAGTAGGGCACCAAGAAAATAATGATGTAGGGATAGCAGGAGTTGTAAAGGCATAAGGGAATTAAATCTTAAACATGTTCATCTTTATCTTTAAGTCTACTTGTCCAATAGGCGGTCTGTTACAGATGTCCAAGAGTTTTCTATTTATAAATTTGTTTATAAGCTCGAATATCAGAATTCAGCTGAGCAATCCTGCCATATTGCATCATTTGTGAAACTTTAAAAGCTGTATCTGTGAAATATTGTTCAACAACCGCTCTAGTTGTGCTAAAACATTGCAGCCAGTGAATTGTCACATGCAGCAACACCAGCTACACTGTGTTCCTTCTCTTAAGCAAAGGTACTAAGAACCACTATCGTTCTGTTTGTGCATGCCTCTCCTGGAACCTTTTTGACCAGTCAGTCATTTTGAATTAAATGACTGACTGGTCAAAGAGGGAAGGAATGTTGTCAGTTCTGTCAAATAATATTGACAGCCATGTAGAGCAGATCCAGCCCTTGCACACCCAAAGAGTCAACAAAGATTCCAAAGAATCTACAAAATTTAGCAACTGCTAAACCATTCTGGGGCAGGACAAAACTATAAATACCAAGGTGGATGTGGGTTGTGCCAGAATATTGTTTCTATTTTTAAATATATCTGAAAGGATGAAACTATTATTTGCTGTATTTCTAAAAGAACTAAGGAGGACAACTGGCAGAAGTGTAATGTTAGACTATGGGAACAATGAATGAAGACATATCTGTGAAGACTCTTTCCCATTGCCCCTCAGGTGAATACAGGACAGCAACTATAGGGAGCACTTTAAGTGTATACAAACATATGTGTGTGCTTGTTATAATTATGTTGTAGTTTCCCTTTTGGTTAGGCCCAGCTGGTTGAACTATGGGACCTTCTGAAAATTCATTTTGATTTAACTGCCAATCATTGTAAGGTATAATTAAAAGTTATTACCAAAGTAATCCCTGATATTACATCCCATAAAGTTCTTATGCAGGACTTGATGCTTGTATTTGGTATAGCAGTGAGTCATCCAAATGCCATTTCTAGTATTTAACAACTATTTAAAACATCCTGAGCCTTACAAGCACTTCACTAGTATTCTTCCTTCTGAAGACCATGCACCATTCCAAGTTAAAACCATCCTCCCCCTTAAAGCTCGCATTAGAAAGGAACAGCTTTGTTGCAGCTGTGCACCCATGACCTTGAATTCAAATACTTTAGAAGGCCAAAATCAATACTTAGAATTACATTTTGCTACAGTTGTACTTTTTTGACCAATCTGCATTTTAAGCTTTATTGTTGTCTGCAAAAAAAAAAAAAAACAAAAAAGTAGTTTTGTGTTGAACAGGCAGTTGGGAAAACTCCTTCAGCAGGCTGTGGTATTATCCGTCATAAACCAGAAAAGTTTTCTTCTTTACAACAAGAAAGATTTCTCTTCCACTGTAAAACTTAAGTTGTTCTGAAAAGGTCCACCCTGTTTAAACTTTCTAGATTTATATTGCAATCTAAGATCATGCCTTCCCCAGTTGTCTTGCTCTGGCCTGTTTTAACTGCACTAATATTAAGACAATTGTAAAACCCTGTGATCTAGGAAGAAATAAGACTGTTCCCTCTGTAGTATTTTTGGCATGGAAACCATGCTGGAGATTATGGCTGCTTTCTGAGAAACTGATTTTAACAATAGCATGCCAGAGCTTCAGAGCAGTAGCATGCCAATGGCTACAGCAGCCTCTGCATGTGCACTGTAACCTATTCAGATTATTTGGCTCTTTGGAAACTGAGTAATGCCAGAAAAATGTCCATGCCCCTTATTTGCTAACATCCGGACTGTAGCATTTTAAAACAAAAGAAATCAAAGCAGATTTTGTCTCCATTTGTATCTAAGGTTAAAGGTGGCCTTAACTGTGAGCACTAGTGTTGCAACAGAAGCCCACCAGTAGTGCTTATATTCACGATAAGATAAAGGATCTCTGTCCAAGTATGGTTTCTGTGTACTCATACATGTTGAGGAGAGTGTCAGAGATGTGGATCCAAGGCCAAGCACAGACGTGGCTGTGACAGACCATCAAATGGGGTCTGTAAAGCTTCCTCGCTTTAAGTCCCATGCAAAAGAAATAGTTCCCTCCTCATCCGTGGGGCAGTAAATTCTATTCTGCCATTACAGCTGATAAGCCCTAGCTTTGAAAAGATGTTTAAGTGCATAAATGAAGCAAATGCAGCTCCTCAGCTTCATAAATGATAGGTAAATCTAACTACCATGTAGCATGTAGTGCCATAGCCACTTCATGTTCAGAGGAGTTATATCATCTCTAATGCCACTGAGAACTGTCTGAACCTTTGTTCAGTAAGGACTTTCCCTGGCATCTGCTAGTAAAATGTGTCCTTTTCCTAAGGAAGCACATTAGGCAGCATATTATCCAGTTGCTCTTTCCAGAAGCAGTGTATACACATTTAAAGACTTTTTCTGCTTCATTTGGGATCATGAACCTCACCTAATGGGGAGGAAATGGGAGGGTCCTCCTGGAAGGTAACCACCGGCTCTAAAGTTGTGCCCTTTCAGTCATTGCAGGGACTGACACGGGAGGTATTTCTAAGGTCAAGTCCTAAAATTTCAAGAGTGACTTTATTGCAGTCACTTGAATGACTGCACATTTATGTCACTGCAGACAGCTGAGATCAGAATCTGGACCTCTGCCTATGAAATACAGCAGGGAATTGAGGAAAATCTGTGTTAAATATAGAATAAGTTAACGGCCATCAGCTCTGGTTATGTCATAAATCAGGGAGTAAGCCACAGATAGAATCTGATAATTCACAAGCAGCATATCTGTAAATTAATTAGCAACTTCCCCCAATGAAGGCAAAGGGAATGATCTAAGTCCCATGACTCATGGGGATTTTATTCTTGTTTCTAATACACTGTTTCCAGTGATGAGTGCCTGGCAAGAGCACAGCATCCACCTGGGAAGCAGAGCGCAGTAAAGTCCTGCTTCTTCCCTTCCCCAGTAGGAAGGTAGGCTGATGACATGGGCATGCAAAAATTCACTGGAGTCTAAAGGAAACGCCCAGTTACATTTCTAGCTCCTGGAAAAATGAAGAATATTGACTGTGTGTGCAGGCCAACGATTGTTTTGCTCTTACTATACTTGCAGCTATTAAGCTAAGAATAATAGTTCAAAAAGCTGTTCCTTAAGCAGACTAAGTTTTCTGGCCTCAGGCATAACCAGGAAGAGCACTGGAATGCACATCCTGAATTGCAACCTTCCTTGTACAGACAGCTTTGACTCCAGAGTAAGAAGAGACATGTAGTCCCCACTACTAAGAAATACCTCTCTGGGACTGAACTAAGTGTTAGAAAAACAGTTAGAATGTTATCTCGTAAGTCTTAGCACTTGAATCTATTTTTTGCTACAAACTGTCTCTCCAAGACCTTGTTTACCATTATTATTCCTGCTGCTGTTGAACTCCGAGCGTGATTCCCTCTTGGGATGTGTAGTGGCACATGGAGTGAGATTGCATCTTCCAGCCTGTACATGCTGCTGGGGCTGGAGCTGTGCACCAGCCTCCTCATGCATCCCAGGAAGGTCTCTTTTCAAGGCAGCTGAAGGAAAGGGCTAGTTAGGGCAGAGAAAGAAAACAGAGCATGTGTTACCATCCTTTTCAGAAAGCATTTTTATCTGCATTGTCCAAGGTGTGCCTCAGTTTAAAACTGCCTCCCCTCCACCCCAAAAAAGCCCACAAAAAACCCTTTGGATTTCCTGAACTTGACACAGTCCAGCAGCTAGCAGAGAGGTAGCATGGAGGACATAGGAGCAGAGCATGCCTTAGAGACAGCCCTACTCCTCAGAACCCAGGTTTAGATAGAAGATTCTTCACCCAGAGTAATGCTTTGCTGTCCCTCCTAGTACTGACCCTGTGCTCTCTGTCATGATGGACTTCGAAGGAACAGTGTCCTTCAGGTTTTCAACTGTGCTTAACTTTATAAAGCTGTCATCTTCTTGGGCTTTTATTTGTGTGTCAAATAGGTGTGTCTTGGAAACAGAAAGTTTACATGTCAGCCTGAGCTGAAACAACCAGAAAAGCCCCTGCTTTGATTGAAGATAACTGCAGATGAGTCTTCAACCAAAGTGATCCTCTCCACACATGTATAATTTGGTTATTTGATGGTCTCCATACACACGGAGCCTGCATAACAAGTACTAAAAGTGTGTCCTTTTCTAATAGTATAATAAATTCAATTTTAACTACCATATATTCAAATTAGCGTATTCACTGCACTCAAGTTTAAATATCTGTGAAGGTTCTGTTGTGTTTTGGGATTTTTTGGTTGGGTTTTTTTTTCCCTCTAAGGGAAGAACACTTCTTCCAGCTTTCACAACTCTTTTGTGCCTTTGACTGAGCATCCTGAATGGGCTGTATAAATCTCACTTGCAACTCCCAAGTGTCTACAAATACTTTCTTAAGTGGAATATTAATAGCATGTTATCTTTCAAGCCTCTTTACTTGAAGGTTAGCAGAATATTTTGCTGACATAAGCTTACTTTTGTTTTTACAAAAGTAGGAAAAAGAAAAGGGAAATTTTGTCAGCCCACAAAGACAGAAGGCCAAGTTTATAGATGTCTAACAGAGAATGCTCTCCAATGTTTTCATTTGCAGTTGGGTGGTGACTACCAGGGTTAAATGTGGCTAATGAGGCAGTGGGAAAATTGAAGGCTCTGTTCCGCTGTCTGCTAATAGTTCTGTTTTGTAGGGACATAGACACTGTGCCATCTCCCTACTGATAGATATTTTTTCCTACCATTCAAATAATCTGAATTCCAAACTCCAAAGTTAGACCACTCGGTGGATAAAGAACTGGCTGGATGGCCGCACGCAAAGAGGTGTGCTTAATGGCTCAATGTCCAGCTGGAAACCAGTAACGAGTGGTGTCCCTCAGGGAGTGGTGCTGGGACCAGTCTTGTTCAACATCTTTGTCGGTGACATGGACAGTGGGATTGAGTGCGCCCTCAGCAAGTTTCCCAATGACACCAAGCTGTGTGGTTCAGTTGATATGTTGGAGGGAAGGAATGCCATCCAGAGAGACCTTGACACGCTTGTGAGGTGGGCTGATGCCAACCTGATGAAGTTTAACCATGACAAGTGCAAGGTCCTACACCTGGGTCAGAGCAATGCCAGGCACAGCTACAGGTTGGGCAGAGAAGAGATTCAGAGTAGCCCTGCGGAGAAGGACTTGGGGGTTTTGGTTGATGAGAAAATGAACATGAGCCGGCAGTGTGCGCTTGCAGCCCAGAAAGCCAACCGTATCCTGGGCTGCATCAAAAGGAGCGTGACCAGCAGGTCGAGGGAGGTGATCCTGCCCCTCTACTCTGCTCTTGTGAGACCTCACTTGGAGTGTTGTGTGCGGTTCTGGTGTCCTCAACATCAAAAGGACATGGAAGTGTTGGAACAAGTCCAAAGGAGGGCCACAAGGATGATCAGGGGACTGGAGCACCTCCCATATGAAGATAGGCTGAGAAAGTTAGGGGCTGTTCAGCCTGGAGAAGAGAAGGCTGTGTGGAGACCTCATAGCAGCCTTCCAGTATCTGAAGGGGGCCTATAGGGATGCTGGGGAGGGAGTCTTCATGAGGGACTGTAGTGAGAGGACAAGGGGTAACGGGTTCAAACTTAAACGGGAAAGTTTAGATTGGATATGAGGAAGAAATTCTTCATGGTGAGAGTGTTGAGGCACTGGAATGGGCTGCCCAGGGAAGCTGTGAATGCTCCATCACTGGGGTGTTCAAGGCTGGATTGGACATAGCCTTGGGTGGCATGGTTTAGTGGGAGGTGTCCCTGTCCCTGGCAGGGGTGTTGGAACTAGATGATTTTCAGGTCCTTTCCAACCCTAACTATTCTATGATTCTATGATTCTGTAGTTCTGCTCACTGCCATTGGCCATCTACTTAGGAATGAACCCCTTTAGCCAGCCTTCTACCACTCTGAATATTTTGGACATGTTTATACAAGCAGAATCAGATATGGCTAGTTATGGATAACGATATGTGGATAGCATAATGCATGGGTTATGTAGAGCGTAGAGTTGTAGCTGGTGGTTGTTATTTTTAAAATAAATAATGAAAACTGTATTTAACTACTAGAAAATATACATACATTTGATTGGATATTTAGTATGATGCTCTTCCATTTGTCTGGGTCCATGGTGCTATTAGTCTATGTTAAAAGGACTTCATATTTTGTTTGCCATTTTGCAAGAGATGGGTTAAAGGCAAAATAGCATTGCTAACCCAATTTGCTTTTTACCACCTGTAGGTTTAGGTTTCCATATGCATTCTTTTAGTCTTGTAAAAGTTGGGGGGATAGCAGGAGTAAAATTGAATAGAGAATGCTTTGAAAGGGAATGTCATTTCAGTATATAAAAATTTAAAACTGTTGCTTCAGCTAAAGGTTTTGGAGTTTTGTGGTGGGTTTTGTTTTCTTTCTTGTTTTGGCATTTTAAGAGTTTTAGTTGATGTGCTGTAAAGTTCCTCAAATGTCAGAATAAGATATTCTACCTCGGGAGTTAAACTCTGTAGATTTAACAATGCAGATGTAATTTAATTATTCTCAATTTCCAATTTGGACAAGCCCTTAGGCAGCACATTAAAATCACTAAACCCCCCTCTACTTCCATGTTCTCCCTGCTGCAGCATTGTAGCTATATCACAACGGGGCTTGGAGCAACCTGGTAGAGTGGAAGGTGTCCCTGCATGTGGCAGGGGGTTGGAACTGAATGAGGTCCCTTCCAACCTCAACCAGTCTGTGAAACTGTGAAAGTGTATCTGGCAGAAAAATAGTAAGTCTAGGAACCAGTATGTTGGCTGTCATGCTGCATTTTCTGTTCTGATACTTTAACGTTGATATGAGGAACTTTGCATTAGAGAAGCTACTCCAGATGATATGGTTTCCATGCAGTACACAAGTTAATACCATGCACAAGTTAATACTGTGCAAGAGGAAAGTAATGCTCCATGAGAAAAAACGCCTCCCTCTCAGCCCAAAAATTGGCTGTTTCAGGCAATATTACTCAGAGCTGTGGGGAGCAGAGCAAACTTTTAAGATTATACTGAGCTTTTCAGTGCTAGAATCCTTCAGCTCTTAAGAAAGAAGAGATGGAAGCTTTCCTGTGGGAGGGTTGCTGGCCAGGCTGGCTACTAGTAGGGACCAGCCCGAGCCCCTGCGGGCTGCTGAAGTGCAGTCATGATAGGGATTTCTCCAAGTGGCTCTGGAAGGATTAATGTTTCATAAAATCTGAAGTTGTTCCTGTCATGATGACTCATATTAGTCAGGTCAAACCCACACATTTTCTTCTGTTTAGCCTAATTGTGCATGAACATGGGTTTTTGCTGGCTTCGGTGTCATTCAGGGCTGGGGTGAAGTTGTATTTTACAACTGCAGCACATTCATACTTGAACCCAGATTTCTTACAATGATAGTACTTTGAAAGGGGGCGTTCCTCTCATGTACCACAGCCTTACCAGAATGGAGGGTTTGGGATTTGGGACTGTTCTGTGGCTGAAAACAAATCCGGTACACTCATACCTTCCAGACGTTTATGTTGATTTCGGAAACACTTAAACCAATAGATATTTCGGGGGGATTGACGACGACCACCTAGCTTTGGGCAGGAAGGAAAGAGACGTGGGACTCACCGGCGGAAAGGGTTGCCTTGTGCCCTGGGGGGGGGCGGGAGGGGTGGTGTCCGCGGCCGAGCTGCGGGGAGGAACGAGAGGAAGCGTGGGCAGACGCCGAGAAGGTGGAAAGGGAAAAGAAGGGGCGGGCAGCGGCTGGGTTTCCAGGGGGGCCGGGCAGGGGGACACCGGGCCGTCAGCCCGTGGGCCAGGGGCAGCAGGGAGAAGTTTGGGAGGGGAGAGGAAGGCGGGAGGAGACGGGAGGGAGGGAGCTGCAGAGCAGCGCGGGAGGGGGCGGGCGGAGGGAGGTGGCACGTCCCATCCGTCCGGGCCGGACTTGTCCTGTCCCGTCCCGCTCCGCCGCTGCGGTGCGCCGGGGCGCCCTGGCTCGCCCGCAATGGTCACCGGCCGCGGGACGGGCAGGCAGCGGCGCCCCGGCGCGGGACCGGGGCGGGCCGAAGATGCTGTGACCCCCGGCGCGGCCCTGCCCACCCGGCCGGCAGCGGCTCCAGCACCGGGCACCGGGCGGCTGCGGCTGAAGTTGCTGAAGATGGTGGTGGCCAAGACGAGCGGCGGAGCTCCTCCCCTTGGCCCTGGCCGGCGGGACCCCTGAGGGTCCCTGGCTCAACTCGGCATCTGGCTCCGTTTGTGGGAGGTTTTGGTTTTCTTTTTATGGTTATTATTGTTTTTCTGTGGTGTGTGGCTCCCGCCGCAGCCGAGGTGGATGGCCCGCGGTGGGTGCAGCTGGCCTCACTGCCTCTGCAAGGGCAAGATGGTGGGGGTGGGGGTGCTGGCCGGGCTGTCGGTGCTCAGCATCCTCACCTACGGCTACCTGGCCTGGGACAGCCTTGGACTTGGCCCCGGCGGGATGGAGGCAGCAAGGGCTGGGATGGGTGAGGAGCCAGGAGTCAGCTCCCCCAGCTCGCAGCCACACATCATCTTCATCCTGGCTGATGATCAGGGCTTCAGAGATGTGGGGTACCACGGATCCGAGATCAGGACGCCCACTCTGGACAAGCTAGCTGCTGAAGGGGTTAAACTGGAGAACTATTATGTTCAGCCGATGTGCACACCATCCAGAAGTCAATTTATCACTGGAAAGTAAGTTTACTGCTACCTCATCATTCGCCTTGCCAGCTTAAACACTGTCCCTGTTGAAAAGAGCACGGGTTGAACCTGGTGAGCTCCACCTCTGTTTTATCCTGTTGGCAGAGCTATGCCTTTTTGATCTGGTTTTAAACCTTGAGCAAAATAGACTTTCTAATGTGTTTGAAGTTGTGAAAGAAAAGCTCATGCTCTGTGAGGTGGTGAGGATTCAGCGCTGTGCGCTACCCTTGCAGTGCACTGTCCTACAGTTACTGCCTCACTAACATACGTGCTAGTTGTCAAGTAGTGTTGCAAGTACTGGGAAGTGATCAGCTTGGATTTTCTGTGCCATTTCACAGTGACTTGCAGGAGGAGTCCGTGTTAGGGAACTGAAAAAGTTATGTATCCTCCCATGTGTTCATTGCAGCCAGCACATTGGCTCACAGGTCCCATGAGCACTGACTTGCAGCGAGTTTTCTCTGAGGGCTGTACTGAATGTATGAGATGGTTCCTCAGTGTTACAAGTGGATGAGTGCCAGGGATCCAGACTCTGTCGGGATCCCCCATGCTGCAGCATCTTTCTTGTCATGGTGTGGTTGCTGCTTTGCAAACAATTGGAAACTTTTCTCTGAAGCCACTGAACAAGGTGCCTTGCCAAAATGCTCATAGCTGTGGGCTGGTACTGTGTGTGCTTTGCCCTCTTTGGTAAATTGTGGCTTATTGTGGTCTGTAAAGTAAATAACTAATTACCCAGCCTGAGGGTCTTCTTACATGTGAAGGTTTATAAGGATTAAGGCGTGGGGAGCATGTATTTGAACTGTAGGAATGGTTCCCAAATAACTCCAAGTGTGGACACATTTACTCTGGAACAAACCCACCTTGTTTCTGTTTAGCTTAACTCACTTTGACAGGAACAGGGAACTCTTAAAAGAGCAAAAGAAAATGAGAGGGGAACAGTTACTTTGTTTATTTCCTCCTTTCCTTAAGTATAAACAGGAACACAGCAATGTTAATACTGCTAGTAGAAGAAACACATGCTTAAATAAAACAAGCGACTGGCCTCGTGTCTTGCATCTCCATATGGCAGAGTTGGAGATAATTTCTGGTCTCAGCCCAGTTCCCAGATTGCTGGCCCACGGAAGGTGAGTGGAGAGCTGACATGTTACCTAGAGCAAGGCTTCCCCTCACAGTTTTTCAGATTTTTTTTTTTTACCTTCTTTTCTTTTTCTTTGTGTGGACCATTTCTTATTTTGAGTCACCTACTCACTCTTTCACCAGACCAGAGTGGCCCTGTGCAACTGAAGTAGCAGCTTACAAGGGCAATGTGTATCAGGATAGTGCTTAATGCATCTTGGTTGTTTTTAAAGCTATGCAGCGGTTGGAAGGAAGGAACTTTGCTAGCAGCATGTAGCCAGCCAGCTTTCTGAAGATGGTGGTTTGGGAACCAGGGCTTCGCAAACGGAATGTCATGTTACCCAATAATGACTCATGCAGCAGCTGGAGGAACAGGATTACTCAGTTCCAGGGGAACCAGGGTGCTGCTTTGGTTCTTGGGAGACTGCAGGGGTTGTCTCAGCACGAAAAAGAACAAAAGTAAAGTAAGGAATAACAGTAACTCAGTTTAACTGTTTTAATGCTTTGGTAAATAATGAACAGGTTGTGTGTAAACATATAGTAAAAGGTAGGCATGTTCAGAGGAACCCTGTCTTTGGCTCATCAGGCAGAAATCTGCCTGCTTTGGTTTTGGACCCTTTTATAGGAAAAAAAGAAATTTGCTTATTCTTCGTTTTTATTTTCTTAGTTTGCTGGTCTAACTAAAACCCTTAGAACATTTTTTTCATGTTCTACTTTAGGAAAAGGAGCTGCAGAGGAAAAGAGCTGCCTCACATGACTAAGAAATAAGGGAGGGAATGGTGAGGGGGTTAATAGGCTTGGGCAGAGTGTTAACAAGACAAGTTCAGAGGATACTATTACACATTCTAACTGAAGATAAATGCTAGTAACAACTGCTTTTAATGCTTTCTTAGTAGAGGCACCTCAATTAAAATGACAGGCCTCAGAAACTGCTAAGCCAGGAGAAGTGCTCTTATTTCTCAGATTCCAAGATGTGTCAGTTCAAGGCTAGAAGCCTGCTCATCCACAGAAGGATCACCTGAATGCTTCATGCGTCCCAATACACATACCGCACTTACCATGTTCCAAACATTACCTTATTGATCTACGAAAAACAGAGGGGCTTATGTAAACCAGACTCATTAGGGAGCACTGACTCACCTTGCCAAGTGGAAGTTAAACTTGAGGCTTCAAATTCTTCACAGGTCTCCAAACAGGCCCTCCAAGGCTTAAGTTAGTAAAGAGACCCTTTTGGTAGCTGTCCTGTGCTAGTGACTGAGCACAAGGAAGGAGGTTGGAGGTGAACATGCTAGAAGGAAGAGGTAGAATTAGCTCTTTTTTCCCCTTCATACTGTGCCACAGGGTGACTGTTGGTGAGCCTGTCTTTCTGACCACTTATACTTCTGTCTGATTTCACATGAGCTGTACTTGAGGCTTTGGCTAAACACACACTTTCATTTCTTGCTTTCCCCCCCCATTACCTCCTTCCCCATTCACTCCATCAGAAACAGCTGCTTTCAAGCTAATAGTAAAGTTTGGCTTCCACAGCTTTATATTTTGGGCTTTATTTATGGGTGTGGAAAGGGGGTTACAGCTGAGCTGAATCTTGGGAACAGAGAAGAGAAGTGTGAGCCAGTGGGCTGAGTGCCACATGTGATGTGCTGTGCTCTGCTCTCCCGGCTGCTGCGCTGAGGCCAGTGTGGGGAGGTGAGGGAGGCAGCTCCAAGGAAGCAGCTCAGCCCCTGCTTCAAAGCTGCACAACTGCAATGATAGAAGGGACAGGGGCTCCAGCTTGTGGTGCTTCTGGGACTGCTGCAGTTCCTGCCTCAGCTTCCACAGCTGGAGGTAAAATTTGATCATCAGTGGATTTGGGGGCTCATCCCTAAGTGTTGCTTCAGGCTGGTTTGAGAAGAGTAGTGCCCTGCATGTACTCATGAGGTGATTGGCCTGCTGATAAATTGTAGAAGTGTGTTGGTATATTTGGCTTTTATTTTTCCTTTCTCCCAAAGGCTCAGTCAACATGAGTAGTCCTCCAGATGACTTGTGTTGCACGACACTATTTTTCTGCTGTTGCTTTCTTGTTGGAAGTATTAGGCATTCCTCAATAAACTAAATAGTTACACGTGCTGAGTTAGGTGAGAAGAAATCTGCCTGTGTGTACATCAGCCGTGCATGTGTCTCCTTAAGATACAGAGAGATATGGATGTGGTACAGAAAACATCTAAACTAAAAGGCTACTTTTTAACTCATCCATGAAAGAAATTGAAAATAAACACATTTCTGGGTTTTATGTTATTATAATTTATATAGAAGAAAATAAAAAAATAGTGGCTCAGGCTTAAGGTCTTCAAATTCTCCCAACTAGGAAATGAGTTAAGAACATACAAGGATGCTCAGCTTGCACCTATCAGCTCACTGCCCAAGCATTTAGTGAGTTAGCTGTTCTATCTGTGCTTAATTACTTGATGATTTTTCACTGCATGTATTATTTCAGAGACTAGTTTGGTAGCATGGGTTAAGATCTTTATTTATGGAACAGTACAGGCCATGTAACATGAAGAAAATCTAAGATTATTTGTGTGAAGGTTTCTTCATGTGCATGTATGAGAGTGGATTGAGATGAGGTAGAGAGTAGAAGATTGATTTATGTTCGCATGTGGTGTTGATTGTTTAGATAGTTTGCTAACTTGTATTATCATGAAGAGTCATCTTTTTTTTTTAAATGAAGAATTTTTGAAGAACAGTCAGTGTGGGGACAGTTTCCCAAAGTTTTTAAAGAAAGATTATGGCCAAGGAGTATTATTTTGAGCTGGTGAGACAAAGACTATAAGCTTAGGTGAATATCTGTTGAGGTAGCTGACCCAATTCTGTGGAGGGTATTATGCAATGGAGTTATTTGTTGGAGTAATACTTAATTTAGGAAAGCAATTTGAGAAATAAGATTTACTGATAAAAAGGAATGTAGACATAATATGGCATAAATGTTTTTGGTGTGGAAGTAGGCAGCGGACATCTACTTCCTCTGGTAGGCTTCCAGTTTTCTGCTGACCATCAGACTTGTAACCTGAAGGCCTTGATGTGTCCTGGAATCCCTTTGGGCCACAGGAAGGTTCCTGACCTATGCAAAAGTAGGGATCTACCTCTCTGTTTGTAGAAACCGATGCATAAGTAGGGTGACAGATCACTAAGGAACCTCAACTCTCTTTTACAGTGAACAGTTACAAATCATGGAATCCTACACTAATCCTGAGATTGAGCTTTGCATGATGAATGGAATGTGGAGATGGAGGATGGGGAGAAATGTTGAAGGCTTGGGGAAGTAAATACTGTTTTCACTGGGATAAAATGAAATACGAGAATTTGCTCCTCCAAAGCAGACAAAAATAGATTGTATAATCAGTAAGCATAATCAAAGTGTTATTTTAATATAAATAATTGTCTGTTGCCTAATTATATAAATATTACACATTTATAAATGTATATAGCTGGTTAGTATGTATTCTCTTGTAGGCATCCCTGTATATCAATACATAGTTCACCTTTGAAAATGATGATGTCTCAGCACATTAAGAGTTATTTTGGCAAAAGGAAATAGAATAGAGGAGAGTTTAAAGTACTCTGAATTGAAAGCAGTGTTGCTAAGTTGCAATCAAAAGCACTGTATTTGGGGGTTTCAGGCTTGTAAGCTTTCGCTTTCCCTGCCTCCTGGGTGCATAATGGTCCCAACTACAGTCTCAGCAGTCTGGTTGCTCTGAGAAGGAACCAGTACAATGGTGTGTGACACAGAAGCTCACTTCTGTGCTCTGAGTTGGAATGAAGGGTCACAGAGGCTTGATGGGAATACTGGGGAATATATGTAGCAGTCCATTATTTACATTCCCTATTCTGTAGTTCACCAAATATGAAGGACTGGAGAATATTAGCCTTAAGTGTCGAGAGGTGGTCTGATATTTTATCTGCTCTGAAGAGACTTGGCAGTCATAGGTCTGGAGTTTAATTTTGATCAATGTTTCTATTAAGAACCTGAATGATTAAATAAGATGTTCTGGTTAAATATGCCACTAAGACAGGAGGAACTGCCAGCATTAAGGGACTGTAGTGATAATGAAAATCTTCATGACAAATTAAAAAAATGACCTGAAAAAAAGGCAGAATTAAAGTCAGCAGTGATAGATAGCAGATCTATGCTGAAGCAGGAATAACTTTACAAGCCAGAGGATGGTGAACAACTGCTTAGACAGCATTTCTGTATAAAAGTGGCTGTAATTGTAGTGAGTCATGCATGGAATATAAAGTCAACAAGGTCATGCAGTTACAAAGAAGGCAAACATCAAACCAGTTTGTATAAATACCGCAGTGTAGTAGATAAGTGAAGCGGCTCTTCCGCTCTACAGCTGGAGCACTTGTGCCCAAACTTGGGCATCACTCTCCAAGAGGGCAAGAGTGTCCAGATAAGGGTGATCAGATATCTTAGAAGGATAACTTTTGGGAAACAATCAGAAGAAACTGAGTTGTTTAGTCTCAAGAAGAGAAAAATGAGGAGGAACCTGATGAGTCCTCAGTATTTTAAGAGCTATGCAAAGAGACAGGGCATAATGTGTTTTCAATGTCATGATTGATGGTGCAAGAATGAGTGGCTTTCTTGAGCAAGGAAAAGCTTCAGGTTGGAGAACAAGGAAAACTTTCAAATGCTGAAGGTTGTGAAACACTGGAATAGCTGTCTTTAGGAAGTTGCTATGTTTCTTCATTGGCAGTCATTAAGAACAGACAAGAGAAATATGTCAGGAATGACATAATGTAGTTGAATCTGTCTTGGGGAAAAGGGTTGAACTGGATGGCTATTCTTCCAGCTCAGATTCATCTGTGGCTCATTTGAAGTACGTATTAACTACAGAAGGCATTCTGAAGCAGTATGTTTGTAAAACACTTTTCAATGCTAGAGATTATTTCAGTGTTCATTCCAAAAGAAGAGTCTGTGGAAGCTTGACCAAGATGATCAAGTTAGATGGGACTTAAAATCTGGGCAAATTAAATTCATGTTTTCATTTAAATACATTCTCTAGAAAGATTTGCCAGGTTTATGAACTATTTTATTTCACTGTCCTGGGTTCAGCAGTAGCAGTCATTTTTCTCCTTCTTAGTAGCCGGTGCAGTGCTGTATTTTTGACTTTCAGGCTGGGAACACTGCTGATAACACCGATGTTTTTAGTTACTGCTCAAATGTTTAATCCGACCAAGGACTTTCTGAGCCTCATGCTCTGCCAGGGAGGAGGGGAAGCTGAGAGGAAGCAGAGACAGGACACCTGACCCAAACTAGCCAAAGAGGTATTCCATGCCACAGCACGTCATGCTCAGGATGTAAAAACTGGGGGCAGGGACCCAGAGCGGTTAGATCACTGCTCAGGTTGGGCTGGGTATCGGTCGGCAGGTCGTGAGCGGTTGTATTCTCTTGCCTTGTTATTTCCCTTGTCATTATTATTATTGGTGGTAGCAGCAGTGGTTTGTATTATACCTTAGTTACTGAACTGTTCTTATCTCAACCTGTGGGTGTTACATTCTTTCGATTCTTCTCCCCATCCCTCCGGGAGCAGGGGGGAGGAAGGAGGGGGGAGTGAGCAAGCGCCTGCGTGGCTGAGTTGCCAACTGGGCTTAAACCATGACATTCACTTTGTGGGGAGTTAATTTTTTTTCCTTATGTTGTGATTGGTATGAATTTATTTTTGTGGAAAGTTTATAATTTGTTAATTTCCATTAAAAACCTTAAATGTTAATGTTTATTAATGGATACCAAGTCAGTGGATGTCAAGTTTGACACACTTGAGCAATTGCCTCTTCAGCACACTTGAGCAATTGCCTCTTCAGCGCATGATGCTTCATGCTGCTTTTTTCATGTTCTACTCCAGACTGATAGTTCCTTGCAGCTTGAGGAGGTAGCACTTGTTCGTTAATTCTTAGCTGTCAATCTTTGAGGTTTCCTATTTCCCTGTAATTTTTTTTTTTTTTTTGCCTTATTTTGTATTGATCTGTAGTCAGTTTTTCTATCCTGAGGAGAGTTTCCTTAGATTTAGAATGTATGCTTAAGAATAAATGAGGTAATTTCACCAGCCTTAATTCATTAGATTAACATACAAGGTAAATGAAGATTGTGCCTGTGAGAGTGATCCTGCATGGGATGTGTTTGCTTTCTATGTATCAATCAATAGTCTTTTTATAATAGCTGCCCAATTTATTAATTTTCTTACTTGAAAGCTAGTAGATGTGGCTGGTGAACTCATCTTTTCTCTGTAATGTAAACTGGTAGGCTGAAATGCAGTGAAAATTAGTCTTGGGGTAGGGAGAAGCAGTGCAGCATCTTTAGACTGAATACACTCCAATATACTGTTAACTCACAGATTGTGCCTCTCTGAATTTAATAAACTTCGTCAAAGCAATACTTACAATCACATTTTATGTACTTAGTTTGTCATGTATTATAGTTCAAAGAGTCATAGAAAACGGTTTGAGGGGACCTCTGGAGGTTGTCTAATTAGGCGTCCTGACAACTTACAATACACAGTAGGGATGCACTGACTTTATAAACTCTCTTTTATTGTTTGTTTCCTCCTGGAAATAAGAAAATACTGCAAAGTATTCAAGAAATTGGAATCTAGACTGTTGTTTGTTAGGCAATTCCCTAGCTTTACCAAGTTGTCCATTTTAGTGAACTTAAGAAAACTCTTTTTCCTGTTTCCATTAATCTCTTAAAAATAGTGGGGGGTTGTGTTTGTTTGGGGTTTTGCTTTGTTTTGTTTTTGTTTGCTTTTTTTTCTTCTGTGCCAACTGATGAAATGAGTTCAGTGAATTTGTTAATGTCCATAGCATAATGGCAGCTCCTTCCTTACTGTGCCATGTCCTATTTTCAAAAGACTTTAGAGAAAGTTATTCTAGTATGTTTGTTGATTTCTCTTAAAACAGAGTTTTTAACTTCTATACTTATATTACTACTATCCTTTCAAATCCACTCTGATTTGCAGTATGCTTCTAGGACTTACTGACATGCAGGATGCTTTTCTTTTTAGTTTTCTCACCGCCTGATGCACAAGGTGAGGCTTTGAGAGCTGGGTTTCCTACTGTGCAGAAAGCAAGTCTAAGAGGAATCTCATCCCTGTCTTCAATTACCTCAGTGGGGGAAAAAAGAAGGCAGAAGCACGTTCTTTCAGAGGTGCACAGCCAAAGGAAGAAAGACCAGGCACTGGCTGCATCAAGGCTAGGTCAGGCTGCTCAGAGACATTGATAGGTCACTTCCAACTTAAACTATTTTATGCTTCTAATTTGTCACAATAAAATTCCTGGTGGATGGGAGGAAGGAGCAACTTCTCTGTTGTTTCTCCCCCTGTAGAAGCTCTCTAGGCAAAAAATAAAGTATTTGGAGTGCTTGCCTGCTTGGTTTATGGCCCTTTTAACCTGACCACTCGCTCTCCTGAGTTGTCATTATTGCATCCCTATTAAAGTCTTGTTTCTTTAAGAACACAACAGACTGGTAAGAATATAACAACACTAAACTTATTATTGTGCCTCAAATTCTGAACTTTACCACATCTGTGCAGGAAGTACCTATCTAAACATAGACTTACATGTATCAGGTATGTTCTTCACTGAAGTGTTTATACAATTTGTGAGATATATTTCTGTCTTCTTTCTTCTTCACTTCATTGTTGCTGTTGTTACAATATTGAATTCATTTTAATGGGAAGGTGAGAATTTGATCCTGTATACAGTGCAGAAGGATAACAGTGTTTTAGTTCTTAATTTTGTAACTATACAAGTTGATCCTTTTACATTGCAAAACCTTTAAGGCTTCATTTAAGATTATAAATAATGAGCCTCTTATAAACTGAGGAGTATTCGGCCATCTTGGTAATACTAGGAATATATACTGTAAGTGATGCAGTCTTAGGTGGTGATTAAGAGCTTAGGTAATACTCTTTGGCATTGTTACAGCACTGTTGGGACCTTATTCTGGCACAGATTTCATTTTATAACCCTTGGTAGTCATGTGGAGGTGAGGCTTATTCTTGAGCCGGAGCCACACACCTCTCCCAGGAGCTGGGGCCAGAGCATGGTGCAGCTGGACCACAGCACTGGGATAGAGGATCCATCCATCCATCCCCTTGGAACATCCATCCATCCCCTTGGAACAAGGTTCTGGAGGAGGAGGTTAGGATCAGAAGTAGATAGAGGAGAAAAAAAAAAAATGTTAGCAGTCAGTCAGATAACACAGATCATCTGCCTGGGTACATGTGTTTGGAAACCCTCCCTGTAGTGTGAAGGCATGTAGCATCTCTCAGTGTTTTAAGGTTCCCTGTTGATTTGAATGCTTTGTATGTTTGCCACCTGACCCAATCCATGGTTTGCGGATTGGGTTTCCATTGTTACCAGGTTCTGGTTTCATGTTCCTTGTATCAGTTTGAAATTTTGGGGCTGCTTTAGCTGGTTGTGATGAGGCTTTGCAGAATGGATCTGGCCAGGGTTGAGCTTATTGCAGATCAGGGCGGAGCAGCAGGTTTTTAGGTTCCATTTGGAGAAGTCTAATATTTTCACAGATGTAGAGGAATTCTTAGAGGCTAACGGGCATAGTGTCTTGATGCAGGCCTACTTGCACAACCCAGCCTATGAGCCTGTCAACAGGCTCAGTGTGTCCTTGAAGCAGGCAAACCAGGGAGCAGAGCCAGAATAAACCGGCTAGCTGGAGGCGAAACAGGGGGTAGCTGACCATGGGAAAGGATGGGCCGTGGACGTCATGGGATGTAGGCTTTTGCCTTGAACCAACCGGGTTGTAGCCGTAGGCGCGTGAACAGCGTTGTTTAACCAATGAATGTATTGTTTACTGCGCTTGAACCCTGAGAAACCCTATATAATCTCAGCAATATTGCGAATAAAACGAGCAGTGATCATACCTCTATGAGGACTCATCATTGACTCCGGAAGCTCCTTCGCATCACACAGACATTTTCAGTAGAAATGCTTCTGCTTGCCTTAGCTCACAGCTTTCTATACAGTACGTTATATTTCTGCCATGTAAAATGTTGGCTGTTTTCCACTGAGGAAATGTAGCTCAAGTAGCATGTTAAAAGTCTTCTATACTAACCTTCAGGCTCTTCTCTGTGTTGCTACTAGAAGCCGGGTATCTTTCTTCAGTGTTCTTTTGATACACTGCCTGCTATTACTGAATGTCACCTTGAAGGGCACTTCAAGGAGTTCAGTAGTCTAAATTCTAGCTGTTATCTCCTACACTGCATTTGTTAACTGAGCAGGATCTTTACCAGTAATCTGATTTAAAGGTTTGGTTTGTATAGACATAGCTTTTTTTTGTGCAAGTCCTTACAGTGCTTTTGAAAATGAAAACCTGTCATGTCAAGATAGCACTTTATTATTCAGCATGCTTCCTCTATGTAACTGAGTCGTACCTGTTCATTCAGTAACAAAAACGTATGTTTTTCTACAATTAACTGTGGGAGATCATGGACAACACGTGCAGATTAATATAATCAGGTGCTGACAATTTATTGTAACCAAAGCGTCACCTTTTATAGAAAGCTTCAAGATGCTAGAACATTCGGTGATAACTGATTGGTTAACGTTCCTTAGCTAAGTGTTAGTAACAGCTTAATGATTGGTTAACTATAACAGCATACGTTCCAAGGTCGCGGTTATCAGTTCCTCCTTGTATATCCTGTTTTCGTAGCTTTCTGTGCCAACTTTCTCAAACCTCTGCACGTATGCATCCTCTAATAACCTTCAGACAAGGCCTCAAAGCCTTTGGTTCGCTACTTCACTAATGTCAAGTAACTGTCTGGATTGCTCACGTGGCCGTTCTCAGCCAAATAATTCTCCACAATTAACCATGGTGAGTCAGCTTTTATACGGCAAATTTATTTTTTTTTTCTTTTTTCAAGAAATAGTTTGTGGGCACTTTTGCTTTGTTTGTTGTTTGTTTTGTTAAATAAATAAGTCACAGCCTGAGACATGTTGAAAGAAAAAGAAATTAGAGTAACATGTTTTGTGTGAAATGATTTCATGTCATAGTTGGGATTTGAGGGAGGAGGTTAGGGGGCATTTCTGCTCCTATAGAAAATTACTGATATTCATAATAAATATATTTAGGGTCAGAAGTAGATACAGGAGAAAAAAAAATGTAAGCAGTCAGTCAAATGATAAAGATCACTTGCCAAGTACCTGTGTTTGGAAACCCTGTCTGCAGGGTGAAGGCGCCCATCACACAAGAGCAAAAATGGTCAACAATCCCTCTTCCTTCCCAGGTAACTAAGAGAAAGCTGTTTTCTGGTTTGTGTTTCTCTTAGGTTTCAGAAAATAAGATGAGAGTAGCCATCATGGTTTAAACCCAGCTGATAACTCAGCATCATGCAGCCATTTAGTCAATCCTGGGGGGATGGGGGATGGGGAGGCGAATCGAAAGAATGTAAATCCTGCGGGTTGAGATAAGAACAGTCCAGTAACTAAGGTATAACACAATACTACTAATAATGATAAAGGAAATAACAAGGGGAGAGAATATGAAACTAAAAGGGGAAAGGAAAAAAAAAAACCAGCTGAACCAATAAACACAAGTGATGCACAATACAATTATACACCACCCGTTGACCAGTAGCCAGCCTGACCCAAGCAGCAATCTGGGCCTTCTGACTAACTCCCCCCAGTTTCTATACTGGGCATGATGTGCTGTAATATGGAATACCCCTTTGGCTAGTTTGGGTCAGTGTCCTGTCTCTGCTTGTCCTGTTTCCTGTGCACCAGGAACATGGCAGAGCATGAGAGACTGAAAAGTCCTTGATTGGAGTAAGCATTACTTAGCAACAACTAAAACCATCGGTGTTACCAGTATTGTTCACAGACTAAAGTTGAAAACACAGTACTGCACCAGCTACTAAGAAGGAGAACAATGACTGTTAGAGCTGAACCCAGGACAGTAGCATAGGCATGATAAGTAGGGATGCTTGTATGAGAAGAGGGTTTTTTTCTAATTAATACTGAATGCAGTTAGGCTGATAGTAACTGTAAATTAAGAATAAGTTCCATTGTTAGAATCATTGATTTAATAATTATATGGAACATACAAATGAAGAAAAACCCCAAACATTTTGAATGCTTTTGAATTCAGCTGTTGATGCCAAACATTAATTTTGGCATTCATAATGCAAAGTTTTGTGTAAGAAAAACAGTTGTTGTTGAAAATAATATGGCTATTAGCATGAAAAGCAGCTTTCATGTATATGTTTACCCCTTGGGGTGTAATCAAGCCGCTACACATACCCTAGTCCTGGCATCTAACTTAAATGCAAATGAAAGCACCAAAGCTGGGTCCCTGTATAGCTATATACATATATAGTAAGTGGAGATCAATGGACATCTCTGAGGAGGTGACTCAAGACACCTTAGTTACATGCTTAAATTATATGACTGCTCCCCCTATCTGTAAAATGTGCTGCATAAAATTCTGTGAGCCTTACCATGCATTCTTCCTGACAACTAGAGAAATAAATAAATGAAGAGCCGTATCCAGCAGAGTACTATTGGATAAAGTTCTTTCAAGAAGGGTAATAGCAGGTTTATTTACTGGGGTTGGGGCAAAGTGCGATAGTAGCTAAAGCATATTACAAGGATTATCATATCTGTCCTACTTTAAATCTCCTCTTGATTGCCTTCATGGCTGCAGGCAGGCAGTGTAACTTGTCCAAGCTTCAATTTGCACATCTGCGTAAGTGAACCTTCTTATGATATTGCTGTTAGACGTTCGGAGCAGGGAAAGTTCCTGAAATTTAATAATTTGTTAACATGACCGAGTTGTCAGTTCCTTCTGCAATCTCCTGTCCTTCTAGCGGAAAAGCACAGGAAATAATTATGTCTATAGTTAATAGTGGTTCTCTGTGAGGGGATATGAAGGATTCCTTCACATCCTTCAGGATGCCCTTTTGACGATTTTCATACTATCGCCCCAAAACATTCAAGCCTTTCAGGTTGTTCTAGAATCAGTTTTAAAGCTTTGCAATCTCCCAAAAGTCTTCCAGGCTTTCCTGGATACTGGCCCACTACGTTGTCCTTTCAGCCAGTCAGTTCAGCTGCCCAGACTTAATCCATTTTCTTCATTTTCCCTCTTGTTCTGTCTCTGGCACTAAGCCAAGGGGGAGCCAAACCAAGTCTTCTTCACAAGGAAGAATCATGTCACCCTGTTTTAAAGATCTCTTTCTAATTCTTCAGGTATTTTTGGCTGAAGTGCAAACTTGATGTATCTTTTAGATACAGTCTTAATTTATGTTGATGTTAATCGGTTACTAGACTCTGTGGATGAAGCGCTCTATAGACAGATAGGAACAGCCTCACGCTCGCAGGCCCTTGTTCTCATGGGGGACTTCAACCACCCTGATATCTGTTGGAGGGATGGTACGGCCCAGCACAAGAAATCCAGGAAGTTCCTTGATTGTATGGAAGACAGCTTCCTTCTGCAAGTAATAGAGGAGCCAACAAAGAGAGGTGCCATGCTTGACCTCGTCCTCACCAACAGGGAAGGGCTGGTTGGAAATGTGATGCTCCAGGGCAGCCTTGATTGCAGCGATCATGAGATGGTCGAATTCTAAATCCTCAGGACAGTGAGAAGAGCGTGCAGCAAGCTCACTGCCCTGGACTTCAAGAGAGCAGACTTTGGCCTCTTCAGGAACCTGCTCAGTAAGATTCCATGGGATATAGCCCAAGAGGGCAGGGGGGCCCAAGACTCTTGGTTGATATTCAAGGCTCACCAGCTGCAAGCTCAGGAGCGATACATCCCTACTAGAAGGAAGGGCTGTAGGAGGGCCAGGAGACCTCCTTGGATGGAGAAGGAGCTCCTGAGGAAAATTTGAAGGAAAAAAGAGTCTTATGAAAGGTGGAAGCAAGGGCAGGCGGCCTGGGAAGAATACAGGGATGTTGTCGGGGAAGCTAGGGATCAGGTTAGGAAACCTAAGGCCCAGCTAGAATTAAACTTGGCTGGAGATGTTAAGGATAACAGGAAGGGATTCTATAGGTACATTGCAAATAAAAGGCAGACTAAGGACAACATGGGCCCCCTCCGGAAGCTATCGGGAGAACTGGCTACCCTGGATTTGGAGAAGCCTGAGGTTCTTAATAACTTCTTTGCCTCAGTCTTCACTAGAAAATGCTCTGACCATACCACCCAAGTCTTGGAAGGCAGACGCAGGGACAGTGAGAATGAAGACCTTCAGCCCACTGTAGGAGAGGATCTGGTTCGAGACCATCTTAGGAACCTGAACATATACAAGTCCATGGGACCTGATGAAATCCATCCGCGGGTCCTGAAGGAGCTGGCAAATGAAGTTGCTAAGCCACTGTCCATCATATTTGAAAAATCATGGCAGTCAGGTGAAGTTCCCGATGACTGGAAAAAGGGAAATATAACCCCCATTTTCAAGAAGGGGAAAATGGGTGAGGTGGGGAACTACAGACCAGTCAGTCTCACCTCTGTGCCTGGCAAAATCTTGGAGCAGATTCTCCTGGAAGGCATGCTAAGACACATGAAAAGCAAGGTGGTTGGTGACAGCCAACATGGCTTCACTAAGGGGAAAACCTGCCTGACCAATCTGGTGGCCTTCTATGATGGGGCTACAGAACTGATGGACAGGGGTAGAGCAGTTGATGTCATCTACCTGGACTTGTGCAAAGCGTTTGACACTCTCACATGACATCCTTGTCTCTAAGTTGGAGAGACATCAATCTGATAGGTGGACCACTTGGTGGATACAGAACTGGCTGGCTGGCTGCACTCAGAGTTGTGCTCAATGGCTCACTGTCCAGCTGGAGACCAGTAAGGAGTGGTGTCCCTCAGGGATCGGTGTTGGGACCAGTCTTGTTCAACATCTTTGTCGGTGACTTGGACAGTGGGATTGAGTGCGCCCTCAGCAAGTTTGCCAATGACACCAAGCTGTGTGGTTTGGTTGATATGTTGGAGGGAAGGAATGCCATCCAGAGGGACCTTGACATGCTTGTGAGGTGGGCTGATGCCAACCTGATGAAGTTCAACCATGCCAAGTGCAAGGTCCTACACCTGGGTCAGAGCAATGCCAGGCACAGCTACAGGTTGGGCAGAGAAGAGATACAGAGTAGTCCTGCAGAGAAGGACTTGGGGGTGTTGGTTGATGAGAAAATGGACATGAGCCAGCAGTGCGTGCTTGCAGCCCAGAAAGCCAACCGTATCCTGGGCTGCATCAAAAGGAGTGTGACCAGCAGGTCGAGGGAGGTGATCTTGCCCCTCTACTCTGCTCTTGTGAGACCTCACTTGGAGTGTTGTGTGCAGTTCTGGTGTCCTCAACATAAAAAGGACATGGAACTGTTGGAACAAGTCCAAAGGAGGGCCACGAGTATGATCAGGGGACTGGATCACCTCCCATATGAAGATAGGCTGAGAAAGTTGGGGCTGTTCAGCCTGGAGAAGAGACGGCTGCATGGAGACCTCATAGCATCCTTCCAGTATCTGAAGGGGGCCTCTAGGGATGCTGGGGAGGGAGTCTTCATGAGGGACTGTAGTGAGAGGAGAAGGGGTAATGGGTTCAAACTTAAACAGGGGAAGTTTAGATTGGATATGAGGAAGAAATTCTTTACTGTAAGGGTGTTGAGGCACTGGAATGGGTTACCCAGGGAAGTTGTGAATGCTCCATCGCTGGCGGTGTTCAAGGCTGGATTGGACCTAGCCTTGGGTGGCATGGTTTAGTGTGATGTGTCCCTGCCCCTGGCAGGGGGGTTGGAACTAGATGATCTTAAGGTCCTTTCCAGCTGTAGCTGTTCTATGATTCTGTGATTCTATGCATGCAGATAACTTTTGTATCTGTAAGCAAAGAATATTTATGCTTGGCTTGTGAGGATTAAGGCTGGATTGATTGCAGTTGATCACAGTAGTAAATACGCTTTAAGGAGTATTGTAGATAATATAATACTCCTTGCACAGTCTGATAGTATTTTAAAACAGTTGAAAAGCCGCTGTCAAAGATTATTTTCTAGTAAATATTTAATTTTTACCCTGTAAAAATCTATCAGCATAGCATTTTAAAACTGAAGGAGATGATACTAACAGGGAGAGCAGGGAACTTTGCAAAGGCTGTGCTACTCCTAAGAATGTTTGTGAAAGAAATCAAACCTAAGGCACTTGGAAGCAGTTCTGGGGTTTCTAATTAGATATGACATGTTGTGATGTGATATGATAAATAGGCAAGATTATTCACCTTTTGAGTTCGCTCTTCTTTATTCAAACTGATCTATACTAGCAGTCCTAGAGCTTCATTCTCTGCTTGTCTTAACGGCATAGGGAAATCTGTTACACTTTGGTTTGCAATCTGATAGGAGAACAAGGTGTTTTCCTTAAAGCAGATGTTCCTTTTACAGCTGTAGCATCCCAGGTGCATCAGGTGCATCCCAGGTTCACCATGGCTGGACCCAGCTCCTGCAGGTACTGCCAGCATTCCAGTAGCAGGGAGAAACTTGCTGTCTTAATGCTGAAGGAACAAATTGAACACTGCTGCTCAGGATGGTTTCTCTCAGCTGTTCTTCATGGAGCTAGTTGCTTTTGCTGCTCAGCTGCTGCTCAGCGAAGTGGGATGTGTTTAAGAGAATCTTAGCTGGATTGGCTGGTTTAGGCATGGCTAGTGCTCTCTTGATGGCTTCTTTACAGCTTTTGAACTGAACCTGGCTGGCTTCTGGCCAGTTAGGAATGCAGAGAAGAAACTAGCAGTTGCTGTTTTGTATCTGTACAGATACCTCTAGAAAACAGGGATTTAATTTTAATAAATTGCGTAGTCCATTCTCCTTCAGGAAATTCCATTATTAAAGTACGTGGGAATAACTTCTTCCTAAAAGCCTTTAAAAAAAAAAATATCTACGCTTTCCCCAGGCAGTCTTAGGTATAGTTTCAGTTGTATAGCTTTTAAATTGTCTAACTTCCATCTTTCTTATGCAGTTTCAGCCTATGATCTGATCACTTGGCAATTCCCAAGTGAAGAACTTACTTTGCTACAAAAAGGCGGTAAATCTCCCATACATCTGAAGTGTATTATAATGTTTCTGCTCTTCCTTTCCATAACCTGAGTAAAATCAGTTCTTTCCATCTTTCCACATAGATGTTGGTTTATATACCTCTGATGACTCTTAGTCAAAATAAATAGAAGTCCAGAGGACTTGTATTTTTGCGCATATTTCTCATTAAAAGTGACACCCAGAACTAGACACAAAGTTCCAGCTGAAGTTTGACCAGTACTGCCTTGGTATTTTGTTCTAAGTCCCAAAGTTTCTAAAATATTTTCACTGTTGAGTAATTGGAAGGAAGTTCATCAACTTCTTTGCTGACATGAATTTACCGCAGCAGAATATCTGGTCAAAGCATCTGTGTATCAGAGAGCATGTGACTCTCTTTCCAAAGCTGATGGGTAGGAAATGTCACAAGAACAAAAGATCTTGTGCTATTCTTACCCATTAAGTTGTGATCTGCAAATTAAACCGAGATGATGATCCTTACAGGTTTGTTCCTGTTACAACACCCAGGTTGTGGGGCAGTGTGGGTCTAAGTGTGCTTCAAGTCATTCCAAACCATAGTAAGTAGCCAAGTTTGAGATGTATTCCCTCTCTGGTCTGAATGTTTGGATACGAGGCAAATGCATTTCCCTTTTCTCTAACAGACCTGGAAAATCTTTGTCAGCTGTTTTATTGCCTTAATTTAAACAGGATGTCTTACGTTTTACTTAGCCAATCACTTTTATACGTCCCAATAAGATGATGGGGTTTTTGGTGACCCAACATCAGGTCACTACTGCCTCATCTCCAGGTTCGGTTATCAGTAAGCCACAGATCTTTTCTGCAAGAAAAAGTTTGTGCGGTTGATAGCTCCTATTGAAAGGCAGTATTTTGCAGCTGTTGTAAGTGAATTGCCTTCTGTTTAATTCAGGCTATTCCTCTAATTCAAGTTCCTTTTGAATTTCAATTCTCCTCTCCAAAAGACAATGCAGTTCTACTAGTACAAATTCATAGTCCGCACAGGTGATCAAATACACTGTGTATAAATTTCTCCTTAAAAATATGTTCATAACCCATATGAAAATAATAACTATAAATGTAGTTAATACAATTGCTGTTATTTATTCCTCACAGATGTACTTTAAAAATGAAAAAGCCTGTAGCTTGAATATATTTATTGAAAATTCTTTATCTTAGAACTTGAAACTGAATTTACCAAGTACATTTTCAGAATTAGTTAAGGAAGTTATGTGGGCATTTCATGATGTCTTTTTCAGCCTTGGGCTTTTAGAGTACCAGGTGTTTTGTTTTGGTTTTGAGTTATTTCTTCTCTCCCTTCTCTGTGTTTCTGGTTCATCAAAGAAACTAATTATCTTGGGTTTTGGCATTACAGTGTTGAATGGACTGTGCCACTGTCAATGGATCCTGTTATGCTAGAGCATTACTGGATGTCACCTGCAGGTGTTAAATGAAGATATGAATAGGTTGATTGTTCAATCTTAATTTGTTTTGTTCTTCTCTTAAGAAATGAGGTGAACAACTACCCAAATGAGTAGACATAACCTTCTCTGTAGCCCAGTTGTGCTGAAGCTGGCAGAAAAAAGTTGGTACAAGCCAGGGAACCAGGCTGTCCTGGTTTGCATCTCAGTTATATTCTTCTGATAGTGAGCAAGCAACGATGAGTCTTTCACAAGCTGTAACTTCTCCATAGGTGGGGCTGAGCCCTGCAGCCTGTTGACCTTCAAGATAAAGTTGCTTGAGTACATTTCTTCACAAAAAAATTTTCTGTGTTGCGAATCATAGAATCATAGAATAGTTAGAGTTGGAAAGGACCTTAAGATCATCTAGTTCAAGGTGATCCTGTTATGTGGAGGGCCAGAAAGCTAATATGCAGGTACAGCTCCTGTATTCAACATTACAAGTACACTTGTGCTCTTCAATATTCTCATTACTTTGTTTCTCTGCTGAGGAAAGACCTGTTTCATGAATTGGTCTTTGGTCATTGACATATGAAGGCATTTTCTTAAAAGGCTGTTTGAAGCTTTCAGGTCTTTTGAAGCAGACATATGGGATTTAACAGCAGGGACATTTTCTACAGAATTAACTGTTGGGGCCTCATTAGTTTTTAAAGATTGGAAATGACCATCAGGCATGCTCTAGATGTTTCCTCTCCTGTAGTTAATGCCTCATTTCATTAGAAATATGACCTTTATTTTCTTTTGAATCAAGTTCAGCAAAATGGTATTTATCACTTATTGTCAGTGTATTGGATTTTGGCTTCAGAAATAAACCATGCGTGCTCTTAATTGTGCACAAAAATTTCTGCTCTTCATCTCCAAAGAGCATGGATTGTGATGAAGAAGGTAAGAAAACTAATCCCTTACTAGACTGAAACCATCAGGATTACATCACAGAAGATTCGAATTGTCAGTTTCTTCATTTAAGCTAGCATTACAGCAGAGGGCAAGATCTGTTGCTCAGCAAGGATTCCTGTTCTCTGTATATCAGCAGGTTTTGTTGTCTTTTTTCCTTTAGCATTTATAAAGCAACCTTGAGAACTGGCCAGATTGTCTGCACAGTACTATAATTTAGTCAAATTCAGTGTTACTCATAATTTTCAGAAGAATGCTGAAGATTTTAAACCTTCACTATTCAAAATAATAAGTGCTGAAGTAGTACCCATCCTTTTAGAAAGGCTTCCTAGAAGAAAAACTAATGTAAAAATACATTACTCCTAAAAAAAAAAAACCCAAACCACTATTATTTCCCTGCAGTGCTGGTAGAACAGCCTGTAGAATAAATGTATTTCAATACTACTGTATTAGAAATCATCATCCAGATGAAACTTATGGCAGAAGAGTTTTAGTTGTAAAATGATTTATACCAAATGATCATGTATATAATTGGAAATAGTTTCTAAAATAACTTCCTTGTGTCCAATTTAAAAGGGAAAATAATGGAATACAGAATGCCAAGTAAAGTTATCTAGAAAAAGGTTAGCAAAGGAAATGTAAAAAGGTTTTCATTTTCTCTACCACCATTCTTCTATGGAAAATAAATTTACTGTCTCAATTAAACTTTCAGTCTGCTGGCAATAGATGTACATGGCCATAGTAGTTGGCTTTAAAGAAAAAAATATGTACAAAACCCCTACTTTTATCTAGCCTAATTCCCTTGGCTTGCACGTGGGAAACTTTGAATTTAGCAAATGGAACAAGTGTGGTCTGAATCTGCTCTGTTTGGTAGCACTTGATAAGTTGTGTCAAAACAGTCCTGCTTACTTGGAATTAAATTCTGCACATTTTGGAAGGAGACACTTGCAAATATTGTCATGCTGCAGAAGTGTCTGAAACAGTTTGTGCTGGTACAACACTGGCCAGGCAGCAATGGAATAAAAATATTTCTGTTCCACCGTCTGCTCTAGGCTTATCAGCTGCTATAAGGCTTATCTGCTGTACAGAAACTCTGTCTATAGTACGCTGATCCAAAGTACATGTATTTTCCTACATAAACAATTTTATTTTCAAATAAATCAGCAGTTTGGGATTTATCAACCATGTTTTAATTGCAGTCAGTTTGTCAGGCTGAGAAACCTCCAGTGCATCAAAATCTGCTGCCCTTACCAATTAATAGCATCAACTGCATCAATATGAATGGAAACACTCCAGGTTTGCAGAGGTCCAGTGCTGACTATTTAGGGACTTCATATTGGAAAATACTCAAGTCCTAGGTCTAAAGGAACTAGGCAAGGAGCATAAATTTAACTTGACATCCTTTAAATGTATACTAAGATACTTTATGCAAATGGCCCAAGCATCGCAGCCTTCATGTCATAAATTTCAGTCATTTAATTTAGGAAACCTTAGCAAAGAAAAGAGATTACTTGGAAATGAACTCTAGAAAAGTTTACTGTAAATATAAATCAGTATCTACAAAGACTTACTGTAGTCATTCTTGTGGTTCAAAAATGTAATTGTAAATTTATTGTATGCTTTTCATTTTAGTATTTCTGGAAAAGACAAGCAGTGACAGTGTGTCATCTCCACCACTGTGCTGGATGTATGGGTCATACTGAGTTAATGTATGTAACTTGTGGGAAAGTATGCTGCTTTTCCTCTGTGTTCCCATTCTGTCGAGCAAGTGATGCTCGGTCAGCAACTAGGAACACAATGTGTTCAGCCCATGCTGCCTCCTGTCATGGCAGTATCTTCTCTGTGCCTGCAGAAAGAAGGAGAAAAAAGGGGATACACAACCATATGGGCTGTTTACATTTACATTTGCTAGGCTCATTGTGACTCTTCAGGTGTTCAGGACAGCCTGAGAGCTGCTCAAGGGTCAGAGATGCAGTGTGCTTTGCTGATAATGTCAAGTCCATCTCTTGTCTGGTATGTGCAGAAAACAAAGAAGGCAAATGATCTTAGCCAGAGATAAAACTTTATCTGTCTCCAGAGATGAAGTCCCAGGTAGATGATATACTAATTTTCTGAATTGTTCATGACCACACTCTTGATGTACATTTCAGAAGCATCATTTTTCCATTAGTATATTTTTACATGAATATATCTTTGTTTTGTTAGCTAGATGAACCTAAATTTAAGAGCCAGCAACTATTCACAAGATTTTATTTAATGCACACACAGAGGTTTGCCATGGTTAATGAAAAAGATATGACTGATTAAAATATAGTTATTTTGTTAAGCATAAAATGTTATTCCCTTAAAGCTATGATTTGATGTACTATTTAGAAATAACAATGTGGATTTTCTTAAATTAGTTAAATCTAACTAAACACAGCCCATTTAAGTAAGTGGTAGGTACATGAAGACAAGTAATACTCAAAACCCAGAGAAAAGCACACACACAAACCTGAATGCACAATATACGCGAAAACCTGAATGCAGTGTAATTGTATGTCCCCTCCCATTTTCTGTACCCTCTCGGGGGGGGGGGGTGGTAGAACTGAATGTTCTGAGTGCGTGTGGTACAACTGGAACTCAGCGTGAAGTAAACATGATAAGGAGAGAACAGATTGCTTCCCTTCCCTGAAATAGATGATTTAACCTATTTACAGCACACAGTCAGTCTTTAAGAAACAAACGTTCACAGCCGCGTTTACTGATACCACTTGCTTCTAAATTTACACCTCATAAATTCATTCTTTAAGGAGGTGAGGAAAGAAAGAAACCACATCTTAATTTGTGTAGGTGTATGATAATGCAGGTAAAGAAATAGGATAGATGAGCCTGACTTCCCCCTCTTTTTATCTTTCCTCATTGTAACCTACCCTCCCACCCTGGACTTATACTATGATTTTTGAAAGCTATTTTCAGAAGGACAAAGGACAAGAAATGCAGCCCCTGTGATTGTTATCACTGAAGTCTGAGAAAGTCACTGAACCATGGAAACCACAGCCATTTCAGTCTTACAGCTTTGGCCGTCTATAGCTGCTGATCTCGAAGGATTTCAGACAACTTTAAAGACATTAACAAGGCTGGCTTCACAATGCTGGCAGAGGAGGATAACTGAATTATTTTTCTGGTTTGACAAAATGAAAAGCTGTGATGGGCAAATTCATTTCAGCTTAGTGATGTGGTATAACATTTGCCTTGCTCAGGCATTTCTCCTTTCCATAGTCAGAGGTTACTGCCCAGGTGCTGGGGGGAGCAAAAGGGAATGTAATTTTGGCTTTGCCAACTTGGACCACACCGTGGGGTCTTAAACTATGCCAGAAGCTAGGTTTCTGCTAGGACCAGGGCAAATTTTCTCTGGGGTAGGCAGCCTCTGAGGGAGGGTAGGCAGAATGAGAATGAGACTTCAAGAATATGCCGCTATTTATTAAAGAGTCAAGAGTCCTATGTACTTTGTCCTACATCTCAAGGGAAGTTTGAGACAGATCAGTAGGGAGATTCCGCCTTTCCTGCCACCATGTTTTGCTTCTTTAGGTGACAGTTTACTTTAGCATGGAAGCAGCAATGTGTAGGTGTAGTGTTTAATTCTTTTGGATTGTTTTCTAGAAAATAAATGATCTGCAGGTAATAAAAGGCCATTAAATGCTTTTTAAACAAGAACTGAAAACATGGCCATAATTAGGAGGAATTTTGAAGTAGGAGTTGAGGAGAAGTGGAATTTTCTAAGCACATTCCTGAGAGAGTGAGTGGGAGAAACCATTCTGTCTGGTAAGTGCATGAAGTAATGTATGTGCATTTTAGGGTTTTATTAAAAGGCATAGCATGCTTTGCATGATTCCACTTGTTCAGCAAGCCACTCTAAATCTATCTTTTCCATTTATAGGCTAATTAAGAGCTCCATAATAGTCATGTACTTGAAATTTGTAACATTGAGATCTTTTTTTATATTTTCTGTTTCAGTAACGCACCTTGGAAATTGCAGATTTGAGGAAAGAGAATTTTCTTTGAAATTTTTCCAATCCCAAGAGGAGATAGCAAAAAAAAAAAAATTTTTTTTTTTTTTAGCTAGAAAATCAGAAGAAAACCAGGTAGATGAGCAAAATACAGTGCTTCTTGCTTGGTCAGCTGCAGGATTTTGTTTCTTATCACCAGAATATCTGCAACTATACTAGAGGATGTGTAAATATCAGAGTTGTGCCTTCCTCAATCAAGCTACTGTTTTGCAATTTCTGTCTGTCTCTGTCATAGTAGAGATAGAGGAATTTTTCTTCCTGTTTTTGAGCAACTCTTGCAATTTGAAAAGTGCCCCACCTCATAGTGATGCACAAGACAAAGAGAAAAACAAGAGTTTCAGGTGGTGGTGGCCTTTTTTGTTTTGTTTTGTTTTGTTTTGTTTTTTTCAGAAGACATAATGAACTCTTCTAACACTAAAAAACCTGGTTTTGAGACTGTGATCAGAATCAGGAACCTGAATGCAGGAGCTTGACCCTGTCTGATACCTCTTGTAAGTGCTGTGGCTGTCAGAAAAATTAGTCCATTGCACCATTAAAACTGCTGCACTGTTCTTGGCCTCAGAGGCTGGGTCTGTAGTGCAGTAGTCAGTGTCCTCACCTGCCGTGTAGCTTGAGACTATTCAAGGAACATAGTAAAAAGAGCAACTGATAGAAGTGTGAGCTTCTTCAGATCTCAAGCCACAGTGCTAATGATAAAGGCTTACGTGTCTGTCACTTCTAAGACATTTCCAGTTTATACTTTTGGTAGTATGGTTTTCACTTGAAGGAAGTGGGGCTTTGACTGGATTTTTCTAATGCCTTTTTTTTTTTATGGAAATATTATTTCACCAGAAAGATGGCCATATTTAATATATTCCTGACTTTCCAAAACTGATTTTAGTGTGCTAGACAAGTCTAACATGCGGTGGAAAAATATAGCAACCTGAGTATCCAGCCTGACCGTGTACTGATACACTGTTTGAGATATGGGAAACCTGTGGAGGATGCACTGAATCACTGAAATCTTGCAGAGAGCTAAGTAGGTGAACTTGGGCAAAGCAGTGACATTCATGAAGGGGAAAACCCTATACACTGGAAGAGAAGGCAAAATCAGAACTTCCTGAAATTGAATCTGTGAGGATTATATTAGTTTGGTCCCAGTGACACAGCAAGGCTTTTATTCCAGCACATAAATTCCTTAAATGTAGCTGATGCAAAGGATATTTATAGGCTCAGAAGAAATAGTGATGAGAGATTTTTCTGGAAGAAATAAAATAAAAAGGTTAGTTTGTAAGCAAGTGCTTTAAATCATACTTATTTTTGAGTTCAACTGAGAAACAGTTGGAACAGCAATTTCAGATCTTGTACAGGGAATGCAGGTAATCTCAGAAGAAAATCAGTTATTTCTTGTCAAACCAATCATACTAGCTTAGATTCTAGAATTGCAATTGACTGTAATTTCAAGCATGAGGTTTTCCCTGTATTCCACAGGAATGCGAATGAAGACAGATGGGAAAAAGTGGAGGGGGAAAAAAAATAAACCCACTTTTTCTAAACTGGAAAGGTTTGGAAGAATCTAGAAAGTTTAATTAATGCAGACCTATTTAGCTGTGTTGAACTGGGATACTCCGATGTGCTGTATAAAAATGCCTTGCATTAGATATTCATTTTTCCATAATACTGCAAAACCTTGTGCACTGTATGAAGGCCTGAATGTTAGCCTGGAATAGCATTAGAATATCCTGTGTTTCACTGTTATCTGTAATACCAGATACACAGTAAGATATGTAGACACATATTTTCATTTTTCTGGTTTTATTTTTCTGGTAGAAATGAGGATTTACGTTAATCCACACTGAAAGAGAATATATTCTTCCCTTTTTCCTCTTTTATTTGTATCTTTGGGAGTGGCTAACTTAAGGTATTAAAAAATTAATTAAAAGCTGTTTGAGCTTTACTGCTTCTAATATCAGAATACAATTGTCTCCATGCAACCTTGACATTAACATTAAGTGGAAAATTATTGTGCTTTGAGTTTACTTGTAGCATAGGCAAGAAACAGGATTACTGTTGTGGCGGGTTTTTTGTGTTGGTTTTTTTTTTTTGACAGACAAGGGTGATGAATTTCTTATAGCATATGAGATACAATTTCGAAGAGACAAATGAGAATCAGTCACTGGGTCAGAGAAACCCAGTTCATAAAATATTTATGTACTGTTATGAAAATAAAGGGGAAAGAGAGCTTGTGTAACATACAAAAGAACCTGAAGAACCACCAGAAAACTTGCTTTCATATCCCACAACTGAACCTAACTTACATATTTCAAGGGAAAGTGCGTCCAGCCATGGCTTCTCTGCAGCTGTCCCGGCGTTTATGTCATTTCCAAGTATAATAATTCTCTTCTCTGCTATTCTGCTGTTCCTAGACTGATGCATCATTTCCAAGCTATGCTCCTTGTGACCAAATGCACAAAACTAGTTTGCCACACAATTTTTTTTTTCCTGCTTAATTCAGTCTTTAAATGGAAAAGAGACAGGAGGGAAGTAACATCAGAAAATTTATTGGATGGTTTAAATTTAACTGATATTCAAAAAAAAAAAAAAAAACCACAACAAAACAAAACCCCAAACCTCCTCCAGCTGCACAAAGAAGAAAAATAAAATAATTTTCAGGCAGTGAAAGCCTGAGAAGTAACTCTGTTTTCTGTTAGCTAGCTCATAGTGTCCTTTACACTTTCATTACATACAGTCATGTCTAAATTAGATGCTTTTCAAATTTCTTTGGATTTTAGATAAGTAGCTATCTGTTTCTAAAATAATACACTTAAAACAATACCTACAACTGGCTTTATGTCTAAAATATTATGTGCTTAAAGTAGTGAAAGAAAGTGCACAAAAAGTAATGTAAGGCTTCATTTAAAATTTTGGGTAATGTTATTATCTGGATCAAGCCCTAATGAAACAACTGTTTTCCACTTTAATTCTAATGTGGTTTCTGTGGATTGATCTTCCTTTTCTCTTTCCTGTTTCTTTATTTCTCTCTCTCCTTTCTTTCTGATGTGGAGCAGCCATTGACCATTCTTATCAGGAGAGATTGCAGCAGTTTCCCCAGATGACCATCAGTAATGCTCACCTCTTGGTTAAATAAATTATATCAGAAAGATAGAAGCTTCATTTTCCCAAATCAGAGCCAAAATGCATGTTTAACCCAGGTTTTTAGCTTGCATTTCTTGGCCACCCCTCTTGCATTTTGATTTTGAACACACATGTGTAAGCCTGGTTTTGAAAAGCAGATGCTTGATTTTAAAACAAATAAAAGCAAAGAAGTTGGTCCTGCACTGCTCATGAAAAACTTGGCGTCAGATGAACTGCTGAGGAATTTTACAGTCATGGATCCAGATTACCAGAATTCAAAATACATGATGTGCTGAATATTGAACAAGTCAACTGAGTCAGTTGGTGAAGAACTGATGCATTTAGGCAGCACGGTTAACTTGCAGGGGCACATTTGCAGAACAAGTTGAAAATGTGTTTTATAGTGTGCATCCACTCTTGTAAGAAACCTGGTTAATAGATCCTTGATCAGCCCATTGCTCTCAGACAGTATTTGCAGTTGGCAATGTGACTTACTAACCTCCAGTTGTACATCAGGAAATGCACTACAGGGAGTTTCAGATTCGGTGAATGTAGATGAATTCTCTACATGAAATGAAAATGGCCAAGACACAAACTTGATCTAGTTTGTAACTGAAAATCAGTTATCATCATGTATCCAACTATGTTCTTGCTTTTCTAACCTTCCCTTGAGTGAGGCTGCCTGTTCAGGAGCTCTGTTTTCCACCTCTGGGGCACTGAACCTAATTGTGGACTTTTCTTATGCAATTGTGGAGCCCCAGGCTAAGCTTGGGAAGACTAGGGCTCTTTCTACAGTTATGTCTTTAGTGCTGGGTTATCTCTGTGAGATGTTTCATTTTTCCCTATCTTGGAGTGCCTGTATTTCAAGTAGGGATGTAGATTTATCTGTTTAGTGGGATTCTTTGAAACTGCAAAGCTGTGTACATTATGTATTGTTAGAACTAAATAAGAAAATGTAGATAAGAATTTTTTTACTGAGTTAGCTGACAGGCTCCCTGAAGGGTTTATAGCTTCTTTCGAGCTGCTTCCCTCCTATGTGACCCATTAGCTACACAGAGAAGACAGATTTACTTAGTGAATGGGAAAGCCTCTACAAACAAAACTGAACGATGTGATGTTCTGATATTTAGCAGTTTTATCAACATCTTCACGTTCTCCCAACTGAGAATAGCTCTGTGGTATTGTCACAACTCATCAGCTCTGTGTGGTATTGTACAGTTGTAATACAGGCAATACTATACGTCAGCAAATTACTGTGTGTGCCTTCAGTTGTGCTGATCTCCTCCTTTAACTCTTTTGGCTCCTGAGGAGGAAAGAAATGCTTTGTCTTCTCATTCATGACACATATGAAGCGTGCCTGATTCTTCTTTCTTCTCCTCCCCTCTTTTCCCTTTACAATCCACACAATTCCCATATTCCTCTCTCCACATAGAGATGAATGTTCAAATTAACAAGAACAGACTCTCAGTGATGATACTTTGCTTCTTTGGCATTAAAGCATTTTCATTTATTTTGACATTATTGCCAGGATTATTAACCACTGAAATCCATAATTTCACAACTGTGAAAAGACACAAGTGATTTGGGAGCCACATGTCATTTGCCATGGGTTTAGTACTGTTCCACGTAGTTAAAAGCACTTGAAACAGAGTGATGGCTTACGGTCTTCCTGTCATCTTTTTCACCAAGTGCTTGGCTCCACAAAGATCAAAGAGAAACATGTAGAAGTTCCTTTGCTGTGGCAACTGTAATTTTGATTTGCAACCTCTGAGAAAACAGAGTAGTATGCACTTTTAATTGCACGAGATACAGTTCTACTGGGGTAATAGGATTACAAGTCAAAATGGAGAACAATTTACTGATCTCCTCTATCAAAATAAGCATTTTAGACAGTGAACATATTTTCTCCTAATAAAAAAGCTGCCATGCTACTCTAAGGACCTAGATGTCATTTTAGATATCCCCATGAACATACCAGTATGCAGAAGTTTCCACCCACCTTAACAATTTCAGTTGCCTTGGCTGGAGTGAAAGGGTTACAGAAAGGTCTTGAAGGACCAGATGTTTTTAAAAGAAGCTTAATAATGCAGATTTGGAATCAGTGGGGGGTTTTTGGGGTTTTTTTGGGGGGTTTTGTTTGTTTGTTTGTTTGTTTGTTTGTTTTTATTGCTGTAACTTGTATTGATTTCATGGAGATCTAGGGAGGTCTTTAAGAATCCCATTAGGCACCTATTTGTGTCTTTAGCTATAAAAATATTTATAGACCAGTTTGTAAAATTCTTGTGATGCTGCAAAGACTGGAAGTACACTGAAGCATCAGTTCAAGAATAGGCAGTTGTTTAAATCCACCCCATTCGTGAAAGCTCTTTTACCTCCAAGGAATTGAAGCAGGAGTGGAAGGTCTTTTGTTACAAAGGGGTCTTCCTGAGTCAGAGCTCTATAGCTATTTAATCAAACAAAAACACTTTGAGAAATGCTAAATGTGTTTTCCTTTCTCCTTAGCAACTAATGTTTATTTCTTATGGCTTCAAAATAAACCTTTGAAAAAGTAAATGCCTCACAATATAAAAGATCACAATTTAAATTATTTCAGTTTTTCTTAATTGTTTCTAATTTCCAGTGTTATGTTGATTTTGTCTTTCAACTCTTAGTTGTGGTAATTCATGGGCTATGACAATATATGCAACCAATTAGTAACACAACACCATAATTTATGCTTATTCTTTCTGTATAATGTGCAGGGATGGGATGTAGTGAACTCCAGACAAAGAACAGCATACAGCTGAACAAGAGAACTATGAATATATGAGCAGCTCTTGGATTGACTATAGATCAGAATAGGTTACTATCAAGTGTCGGTCTGGTAGTGACCCATCTGGGTGCCTTACAGAGTATGGAAAGGGCTGCTAGGTCCAAAGTACCAAAGTAAGAGGTCTGAACAAGGGCCCTGTGAACTCAGTGAAAACTTCTCCCTTAGTTTTGATGCCTGAATCAGGCTGATAACCCCATCCACCTCTGCCAAGTCACTCTTTGCCTTGAATTTCTTTCATGGCTTAGTAGAGATAATAATACATATAGAATAGTATACCTCCTGCCTCAGTGTGCGTGATCTACATTTGCAAGAGGGCATCTGCCTTTAAATCACTTACTACAGGGTATATGATGCTAATACCACACTGCTAAACACCCTTTCAGGTAAGGGGAGGGGGAGGAGCCCCACAGAAGGCAGGTGTATAGCGTTGATGACATCACTACATAGGTTACATGGATGTACTTAGGATTTATTTAATATATTGAATGCCAAAACTTTGTGTGTGTCGAATTTACACCTCCCTTATGCTTATGCGACTCACTCCATTACATGAGTCATTGTTGTGGTATTTTGTATGGGATCAAAATCACCTACTAACATCTTAAATAAGGCACAGTTTCATTAGTATATAAAAACTTTATAGCTAGTATTTTCTGTATGTTTTGTCTGGTTTTAGACATAATCGCTATATATGTAAGAGAGATCGTTTCTAGATTTTAGTTGGACTAACAATGATTATGCAGCTGTTTCCATTCGCCCTCTATCTCATACTCCATTTTATTTCCAGGACTATTATACTGTGGCCCTAGTTTTTGTTTTGAACACTTCTGCAATGCAAATGGCAAAGCAAGATGTGACTGAGGAGCAGTATAAATGAGAAATTACCTATCGTTAGAAAGGATTAGAGGGTGCAGCAGTGACATCCAACATAGCATTATTTGTTTTGCTAAGCCAGATTTAAGAGGGAAATAAAGAAGCATTTATCCAAATCACTTACTTATTCAGTCTCATGAAGGCCTGGAAACAGACATACTAATAACCTCCATCCTTTATTAACTCTAGTTTGTTCTTTTCCATTGCATAGGGGACTGAAGGAAAGGGGAAAGTGTGGCAAAATGGTGGGAGGGGGCTTCATAGTGCTTCCTACCCTGGTATCTTGCAACTATCAAAAGTGTGGGCTGCTATTAGTCATCAAAAAAGAGAGCTTTCTGATTCACTGCACTCCTGCTCCACGTAGCAGCCTTACACTTTTCCTAGCCTTTGCCTAATTTGGCCTGCGTGTAGAGAATCCATTGGGTTCTCCAGGAGAAAAGAGCCCTATGAAGTACCAAGCTCCTGGCTCACCATAATCGGAGGCAGCTATGGGGGGTTTTACTATCTGCTCCTCTTAAAGGGACAGGTTGCAGTGACCTGGGCACAGTACCTGCTGAACTTTTGTTACTTTTGAGTTCCAACATATGGAGCTTTTAAGAGAGAAAGGAACTGATGGCCCCTACATTTAAGGATATGTGGGAAAGGAGTTCAAATTGTCTTCACACTTTTATTGCTTCATAGAAATTTGAAAATCCCTAAAGTAAGAAAAGCATCATGCTCTGACTAAAGACATTTTACTTTCTTTTTTTATACCATATTATACAGTATGTAATACCTCTGATGTGTTAGTTAAAAATTGTCACATAAATGACTGACAGCCCTGAAACACTGCTCCCCACTCCTTCCTTCCTTTGCTACAAAAGCACACCTACATCTACATCCATGGCAGCAAAAGCATCTGATTTCCATGTTGAATCTCCCCTATGAATAAACAGAGATGTTTCATTTCCCCATATTGTCAATCAGGGACCTTTTTTCTGGGACACAGGTTAATAAAATACTTCATTATCTTAATCCATAACTTCTTTGGGAACTGCACACCATTCCTTCAACACCAGGCATTGTCTCAGTGAAAAATGGAGTTGCATTTTGTGGTCAGTTCTGAAAAATGGATTTTAATACAGTATATTTCAAGTGAATTGGGAAGTAGAAAAGAAAATTCAGTAGTGCTATCAACAGTCAGAATTTAGGGAGGAAAGAGGATCTAGTTCAGTAGCCAGACAAAATTCATACATAACTGCTGGTAATCATTGTAAATAAGCAGATGATTTCAAATACGTAGATGCCTCTATGTGCTGTATTTTAATAAATACAGTTGCAAAGTGGTTTTAGCATTATGGTGAGACTCCTTTGCATTGTGCCAATGTTTTTTATCAGCAGACTTAAAAAGCCCATTTTTGAGCATTAGTTATGTTGTACCATGGACATAGTACCATCCCTGCTTAGAGGAGTGAGAAACACAAAAGGCTAAGAAACTAATATGAAAGTGTCAGAAGGACAAAAGAATTAGAGGTCAGCTGAAGTGCTCAGGCTAAAAACTATGAAGAACCCAGAAGAAAGTGTGTTTCTTGGCTCTCAGCCCTCTCTTTCAAGTCAAGGTTATTCTTTTTGCTAATGATTCAGTGCCACTGCTGTTGCCAGTAAATGTCAACCCAGAAAACTATCTGTGGTGTTGAAAAGTCAAAATGTATTTTATTCTTCTATCTGGATAAAGCTGTTCTTGGTATCATCAGGTCTTTCCTGGGAAAAATTACTTCAGTTCTGGCAGAATCTCTGGAGTGGCACAAAACAGATTCTGGCTTGTATCTGCACCAGGATACCTGTAGAGCCAACAGTGAAGGGCATGGTTATCTCACTGACAGAAAAAAAAAAAAATGGTAGTGTTAAAAATCTTGAATAGGAGGTGTCTGGGTGGGCATTGCACTCTGTGTAAAGCTTAAAGTTACATTGCTAAAGTGGAGGAAGTAGATTGCATGCCTCTCAGTTTCAGTTTTGAATCACAGTCTGTCATTTACTATGCAACTGATGTGTCAAGCAGTACCAGTTACAAGTGTCTAGAAATGTGTAATTAAGCTTTAAACGTGAATGCTCAGCTATATCATATTGCTCTAGGTGGATATCCTGATATGTTGAATTGATGTGTGATAAATGGGAGATGAAGGAAGAGATAATAATTTCCTTTTCATGTCAATTGCAAGTTTTACAATAACATTATATGATAGATTGCATTAAGTAGAACAAATAGAATAGCAAAGCTGAGATGAAGCAGAAATTATCATGCAAGAATATTTCTTAATTAATTGGCATTTGCAATGAATCTCTACACTGGAAAAGGGGTTTCCTGCATTAATCCAGGGATTTATTTTGATATTTTTATAACACAGGGCAAAAACTTATCTAAGAGTATTCAGTTGAAACTGATGGAATTGATCCTTCTAATTAAGTAGCTACATACTGATTAAGGGGGCTAGAATCTCTTCTCTCTTTGCTGTAATAGGTGCTTTGAGACAGTTGAGCTTGAGTCATGTCATAGAGCAGGATAATAGGAATATTAAAAAATACTATAGGGAAATTATGGCCAGTACCACTTGTTTAGCATACTCTCAGTAATTTATCTCTAATTTTAAGTTACAGTCTTAAAGACTAATCTAACGTTTCAAAAGAAAATGGCTTATGATACACTTAAGTGCAATAAAGCAATGAAACTATGACATTCCTCAATGTCATGCTCAGAAACGGAATGTTTGGATTTGGATTTTGCATGAAAGTATCTAAAGCCCTTGAGATGTCTCTGAAGCACCAAATAATACTAGATTTTCGTCAGTGTCATAATGTTCTTTAATTATAAATCAGTTCTCTCTCTCAAATGATATCATATAAAGCCATGATATACTTGTTGTTAACCCGGCTTTTACATCTTGTCATTTTGTCCTCAGTCATCCTTGCTAACAATTCAGGGTCACTATACAACATTTTGCTTGATAAAGGCTCTAAGTACTGGATAGATGAGTAATTCAAAAATAGTAAAAAGTGATAAAAATAGGTACTTTAATTAAAGTGCAAAGTAAGAAAATAACTGCTTACCTGCTACCTTAAGGACTGCTATCAAGTTTATCTTTTTTATATCTTTTTTATGAAAGACGTCTTCTTATGAAAGGTAACCATATAATGAATATATTTCACATCTTTTAGGTGCATTCACTGAATAAATTCTTCTCATATAAAGATTAACGAATTTTCCCAAACTGTCACAGAGTTATGATTTCAGCCTTGAGATTTTTTAGCAGAATGCTTCAACAACACACAATGAAACGCTGTCTGTCAGAATGACTATTTCAGGATGTTACTAGTATCTGAGATGCTATTCTCTCCAGCGCAGCAGTGAACACACAGATTAAAATGAAGGCCGGTTTTACACACTCTCAATGCTCAGGAGTTACGTGCTGTAGCACAGAGAACAGCCTTCACAAGCTGATATGTGCCGGGTCCCTTTTGTGACATCCTGATCTTATTCCAGCCTCATGCAGTGCTGCAGGAGGGGCTGCAGATCACTTTTCGAAGTACCTGAGGGGAAAATTCTTCTGCGTGCCAATTTATGGCTTTTAGACTCCATTTATCTCATTTTCTCCTGTTTTTCTTCCTATAAAATTGGCTGCAGCAGGACTAAAAAAATAACCTCTTTTAAAGACTTGGTTTTTCTTTGCCATTTGCTTGCCTTAATTTCAGAGAAATACACAGTGCTATTCTGTTTATGGGAGCTTCTCGGAGTGTAATTCCGGAATACTCAAGAACTCACAGCATTGCATTTCTTTTCCTTGTAACATGTTGATTGGGTGTAATATCCAATGGGATCTATTTTTGATGAGAGCCCAGAATTTGGTGGCAACATCTGAATTTGTGGTTGGCACGCAAAGTATTTAGTCAAATTGTTTTCTTCTCATGTCACTTCAATGTAAACATGAAACCTAGAGTGCTGATTATGCAATCACACATTTTACTTCCCCATTTTTCTAAATGAGTAACATTCTGTGATGAAGTTGGAAATGTTGTTCTCTGTTTCCACAGCTGCAGCAAACAGGGAGCAAAGGAAACAATAGTTGCATTACACATGTGCATTCCAGCTGCTGCTGCCTCCCACTCCTTTATCCTTTTTGCCCTCCCATTTGAGCAGACAAATTGTCTTAATGACAGGAAAAGTTAGGAGCAGATATGCTCCCAGTTTAATAATGTTTTTTTAAAAATCAGAATTAGGATTTGAAAATACTAATTGCAGCTTAATTTGTGGTGTGATTTAAAGTTGAAGCTTCTGCTTGAGTTGCATTATATGATTTTTATTTTTCCCTGCGCTAACCGCCCCTTGCAACCAGGGAGATTAACCTCAAGGAAATGCAGATAAAGATTTTCTGTTTCTTTTCTCTCCCAGCTTGGTTCCACACAACCTTTTTGCCTTTAAAACTGGCAGATCTAGAGACAACAGTTTCCTTCCTGCTGTTCACCAAGCTCTGCCTTGCTCCTGGGGTATATCAGCAGGAGTTGGAAATATAAAAGAGAGAAGAGCTGGTCTATGTCCTAGTGATGCAAAATTGGTCAGAACATAGAGCCACAAATAACATTTTCTGCCTTGATTCTCCAGCTTTGAGCAGCAGTGTCCATCACAGCTTCTGAACCGTCAAGCAGTTCCCTGAAAGTTCTTCTACTTCTTGTTATGGTTAAATGTTTATTTTTCTTAATGTAACCCTGGGTGGCATTTCTAAGTACTGGGTGATAAAAATGTATTTGTAAGGTCATTATTTAAATGGCCACATGTCAGGGCTTGCATGAGAACAGAATTTCCAAATGATTTTGAGGTTGAGTTAATGCATCAAAATCCAAACAGCTTTTAATTAAACAAGGATACCTCAGCTCCTGGAGGTCCTTGGAGAAAGGTAAATGGAACAAAGAAGGTGACATTAATAATCCATGAATAAATCACTGCCTAGGTTTTTTTCTTTTCTTGTATTTGAGGAAGAGTCTTAACTGACTTAAAACCCAAAAAAAAGAAAAAAGAAAAGAAAAAAAAACCCACACACACAAAAAAGAAGAAAACAAAAACAACCCACAAAACCAAAAAACCCCAAGAAAAAAAAACCTTGAATGTAAATTCAGAAAGTAATTTCAGTTAGACTTTTTATGTAAACACTTGGTTTAGAAATTGTTATTTTTCTGCTCTGATTTATAAGCACATAAAAATTCAAGGAATACAGATGAAGATGAAATGAATGGGTATGTCTGCATGTGAAAACTTTAGTTTTCTTTCATGTGGGCCAGCATAGTGAAGTCTGCAAAGGTTTGAAACTCACATTTAGTCTTTAATGTCGCACTTGCTTCTCTGATCCATCTACATTCATAACCTGCCTTTCCCCCTGTCAAATCTGAAATTTATAAGCTAGGAGACAAAAATGGTTAAATGATAGATTCACAGAGGGGTTTTTTTCTGTCATATGTTTGTCAGAAGACTTGAGCAGAGAAAACGTTCTCAGGGGCATGTTCAAATTGACTTGGGATTCCCTGCCCATACACCTCCATTTCTTTTCCAAGAGAAGCTGTAAACCTAAGGCAATGACACACACCCTGGTCTCATCCCAGTGTGTGTTCAGCATTTAGTCAATTGAATAGTTGGGAACCAAGATTATGCGGACCAGAGGGATCATGCCAGTCACTGAAAATGGACAGTCTTTGCCTCCCACAAACGTCTAAAAAAAATTAAGCAGTGTTGGTCAGGCTGTGGCACAGTCACTTGCTTCAGCAGAGCTCATCTGGACCCTCCAGCCTGTGAAGAACTGCCTGCATGCTCTGGTAATAAATCTTTACTCCTTTTTTTTCTGCAAGGGTTTTTTCTCCTGGAAGTCATGCACCCACCATCTCAAAGAAGTGACTTCCTACCTATAGTACCATTTGCAAATAAATGAATCAGTAAAAGTATTTCACATCTAATTCAAACACTACTGGGACAATATTGTAGATATGCAGAATATCTTACCCACAATCTTAAGCAGGTAATAAAACAGGCAGCATAAGCCAATACATGCTTTCTACCCTTAAATTATACTGTTCAGCAAAAGGGTATGCTTTGTGACAGACCATGTTCTAATGTAAAAGGCATTTCCTTCCCTCTTTAGTGTTGTTTGGATAAAGATCTTGTCGTGGTTTAAGCCATAAATCACGCAGTCGCTCTCTCACTCACTTCCCTCTCTTTCTTCCCCCTGCTCTCAGATGGATGGGGAGGAGAATCAAAGGAATGCAACTCCCACAGGTTGAGATAAGAACAGTTTAGTAACTAAAGTATAACACAAGACCACTACTGCTACCACCAATAATAATAATGACAAGGCAAATACAAGGAAAGAATACAATAGCTCACCCCTTCTAATACAAAGCCCGACCACTCACTTCCCCCTCCTTCTTCCCCCCCACTCCAAGGGGGGTAATTGGGAGAAGAATCAAAAGAACGCAACTCCCACCGGTTGAGACAAGAACAGCCCAGCAATCAAGGTACAACACAAACCACCGCTGCCACCACCACCACCACCACCAATGACCAGGGAAACACAAGGAAAGAGGATACAATTGCTCACCACTCGATGACCGAGCTGTGAACTGAACTCTTCCGGGTTCCTGCCCCCAGTTTTACATCCTAGGCATGACGTGCTGTGGCATGGAATAGCTCTTTGGTCAGTTTGGGTCAGGTGTCCTGTCTCTGCTTCCTCCCAGCTTCCCCCTCCCTCCCTGGCAGAGCATGAGACTCAGAAAGTCCTTGGTCAAGCCAAAACATTCTAAGCCATAACTATAAACATCGGTGTTATCAGCGCTGTTCCCAGACCAAAAATTGAAAACACAGCACTGCACCAGCTACTACGAAGGAGAAACAATGACTGCTGCTGCTGAACCCATGACAGATCCGAATAAAAAATGGTAAAAATACCAGGACAAAATGCTGCACATCTGACTTGAGAGTTCTTTCCATACCTACAGCATCACTCATATTCATGGCACAAACTTTGATTGCTTACTTTGGTCCTGTTTCAGCCAACTACCTGGCTGAAATCCCATTCTTATTTAAACTGCATGTTAAACTCAAACCTTAGCTGTAACTTTGCTTTGGAACCAAGTGTCCGGAACTTAAGGCAGAAAAAAGGCACTTCCTCCCATGCTGCTGCATACCTGCTAGTTTTGAAAAACAAACTTTAACTTCTATAATATAGGCTCAGGGCTCCTTAGGATTTTTTCTGAGAAGACTATATTGCATGAAAACCAAAAATTTCACGCTAGTCTTTAGAAAACACATCATGTGGAATACTACACAGTTGCCACAGAAGCATAGAATCATAGAATAGTTAGGGTTAAAAAGGACCTTAAGATCATCAAGTTCCAGCCTCCCTGCCAGGGGCAGGGACATCTCCCACTAAACCATGCCACCCAAGGCTAGGTCCAATCCAGCCTTGAACACCGCCAGTGATGGAGCATTGACAACTTCCCTGGGCAATCCGTTCCAGTGCCTCACCACCCTTACAGTAAAGAATTTCTTCCTCATATCCAATCTAAACTTCCCCTGTTTAAGTTTGAACCCATTACCCCTTGTCCTCTCACTACAGTCCCTCATGAAGAGTCCCTCCCCAGCATCCCTAGAGGCCCCCTTCAGATACTGGAAGGCTGCTATGAGGTCTCCATGCAGCCATCTCTTCTCCAGGCTGAACAGCCCCAACTTTCTCACCCTACCTTCATATGGGAGGTGCTCCAGTCCCCTGATCACCCTCGTGGCCCTCCTTTGGACTTGTTCCAACACTTCCATGTCCTTTTGATGTTGAGGACACCAGAACTGCACACAATACTCCAAGTGAGGTCTCACAAGAGCAGAGTAGAGGGGCAGGATCACCTCCCTCGACCTGCTGGTCACGCTCCTTTTGATGCAGCCCAGGATACGGTTGGCTTTCTGGGCTGCAAGCGCACACTGCTGGCTCATGTTCATTTTTTCATCAACCAACACCCCCAAGTCCTTCTCCGCAGGGCTACTCTGAATCTCTTCTCTCCCCAACCTGTAGCTGTGCCTGGGATTGCTCCGAACCAGGTGGAGGACCTTGCACTTGGCATGGTTAAACTTCATCAGGTTGGCATCAGCCCACCTCACAAGCTTGTCAATGTCCCTTGGGATGGCATTCCTTCCCTCCAGCGTATCAACCAAACCACACAGCTTGGTGTCATTGGCAAACTAGCTGAGGGCACACTCAATCCCACTGTCCATGTCACTGACAAAGGCATTGAATGATTTGCGGGTGGCAAGTGGGATATTTGGGATTGCTGGATTTTTTCACTGCACGAACTGGGACCTCTGAGGACTCGAACCTCCAACTGAAAAGTGTCACTGATTCCTATATTCTTTACTCAACTGGAATAGACATATTTCAAGCTGTTGTGTTTTACAGTTTCAGGTAATGTATTGAAGACTGTTCTTTAGCAGTCCCTTCAGCCTAAATTATTAACTGGCATCTACTTGTTTGCCCTGGGTTCAGCAGTAGCAGTCATGTTTCTCCTTCTTAGTAGCTGGTGCAATGCTGTATTTTTGACTTTCGGCCTGGAAACAGTGCTGATAACACTGATGTTTTTAGTTGATGCTCAGTAATGTTTACTCTGACCAAGGACTTTCTGAGTCTCATGCTCTGCCAGGGAGGAGTGGAAGCCAGGAGGAAGCCAAGACAGGACACGTGACCCAAACTAGCCAAAGAGGTATTCCGTACTACAGCACATCATGCCCAGGATGTAAAAACTGGGGGCAGTTACCCAGAAGAGTTAGATCACTGCTCGGGTCGGGCTGGGTATCGGTTGGCGGTTGGTGAGCCGTTGTATTCTCTTCCCTTTTTATTTCCCTTACCATTATGGACAGAGCCTTGTGTAACATGATTTAGTGGGAGGTGTCCCTGCTCATGGCAGGGGGGTTGAAACTAGATGATCTTAAGGTCCTTTCCAACCCTAAATACTCTATGATTCTATGATTATTATTGGTGGTAGCAGCAGTGGATTGTGTTATACCTTAGTTACGTGACTACTCTTATTTCAACCCGTGGGAGTTACATTTTTTCGATTCTCCTCCCCATCCCTCCAGGAGCAGGGGGAAGGAAGAGGAGGGAATGAGAGAGTGACTGCGTGAGTTACGTCTGGGCTTAAACCACAACAGTTCTTTTTTAGCGCCCAATGTGGGGCACTAAGGGTTGAGATAACAACAGATCTGACCAGAGTGTGTCTAATCATATTTGTGATAAGCATTCATTGTTTCAGATTAATAGACACTCCTCACAATGCTGATTTATTGGCTCTCAAAGTTGTTGCTTTTGATCTCATAGTTTCAGCATGTCTTACCTTACTTACAGCCGGTGTTTGCTGTCTTAGTGTTCATCAGATGGGGGGCTTGGGCTAAGGTCCTTGTTTCATTGTACTTTATGGTAATGACTTGTAATACGGGCGGGCTCTGGCATCAAGGCAGGATGGACGTGGCCGTGGACTTGTACCTGCCCATCCCACTGCTCTTCACCATCCTGGCCCTTGTCCTCACCTCCATCTTTGTGAGGCTGCGGGGAGCAGAGGTGGAGTGGCCCCTGGAGCCGCCAGTGGCCAAACAGGCCTGGGAGAGGGGTCCTGGGGACCAGGAGGCCGGGAAGGAGACGGCTGCCAGGCAGCAGCAGGAGATGGTAGAGGAGCTGAGGCCTGCGGCTGAGCCCAGCCCCACAGCGGCCGAGAGCATCCTCTGACAGTCGCCCACTGAGCCCTGTGAGCCCGAGCCCCAGGAGGATGCAGGATACCATGCAGCACTTCCCAGCAAGGCAGAGGAGGAGGATCTGGACTCAGAAGAGAAGCTGGTGGTGAGAGAGCTGGCAAGCACAGCAGCATCATTTGTGAGTTCTGAAGGTTTTGAATGGCCTTTGGTTACCCTTGAGACCTGCCGGCTGATTGTAATGGGGATCAACATGTTGGCACGCATACAGAGTGTGTTTTAGCCACTACCATTTTGTCTGGTCCCAAGAGTCAAGTAGAGTCAGTTTGGGGCCTTGTCTGGGGTTAGACGACCATGTAGGAAGACCAAGAGATTTTCCCGGAGGCTAGACAGTTGTTAGTGGCAGAGTGTGTGGGACAGTATGGGCAGGTGTCCAGACCACTGGGCCCTTCCAGTGCTTTGGAAGCATCACAGATGGAAGGCAGCTGTATGGAGTCCCCAACAACAGGCTGCAGAAACTGCTGAAGGGGAGGGTGAATTATTTTGAGCCTGGTGGGCCCATGACACCTCAGGCCATCAGGGCAGGGATGCAACATACAGATGGACTCATGATTGAGGGGTGGACTTAGCAATTGACGCTATTGCTCAAGTTATTCACGAGTGTGAACACTGCACACAGCCTCTACTGCTCTGAAAGACTGTTACAAGAGATGGAGCCTGACATCATGTACCGGATGGACTCAGCAGCTTTATGGGGATTGGTCCATGCACTAAGGAATGATCTCTCTCTCTCTCTCTCTCTCTGCGTATGTATATATATGAATATATGTGAGATAAGAGTGATGGTATATTGGAAATGTGGGAGCCGAGCATGACATGAATGGTATGGAATAAGGGGTGGATACTGTCCTGGGTTCAGCAGTAGCAGTCATTTTTCTCCTTCTTAGTAGCTGGTACAGTGCTGTGTTTTTGACTTTCGGCCTGGGAGCAGCGCTGGTAGCACTGATGTTTTTAGTTACTGCTCAGTAATGTTTACTCTGACCAAGGACTTTCTGAGTCTCATGCTCTGAAAGGGAGGAGAGGAAGCAGAGACAGGACACCTGACCCAAACTGACCAAAGAGGTATTCCATACCACAGCACGTCATGCCCAGGATGTAAAAACTGGGGGCAAGGACCCCCAGAAGGGTTAGATCACTGCTGGGTTGGGCTGGGTATTGGTCGACGGGTGATGAGCGGCTGTATTCTCTTCCCTTGTTATTTCCCTTGTCATTATTATTGTTGGTGGTAGCAGCAGTGGTTTGTATTATACCTTAGTTACTGGCCTGTTTTTATCTCAGCCTGTGGGTGTTACATTCTTTCAATTCTCCTCCCCATCCCTCCGGGAGCAGGGGGGATGAAGGGGAGGGGTGGGAGGGGGGGGAGTGAGCAAGCAGCCGCGTGCCAACTGGGCTTAAACCATGATATTTTTGTATTTTAATATTTTTAACAAGAAGATGCATAATCATCAGTAATGTTTTCTTTAATTCATGTAACATGCATAACCTCAGTACTGTTGTTTGCAACTCCTTCTGGCAATTTTCTTTTTTTTTTAATTTAAAATAGTCTCTTCTAAATCCTAGGCTACAGTTAAGTTTGTAAATTTTTTTTTTTTTTACATATCTGGAACTCTGTAAGCATAATAAAAATACATTTTTCTACATGTTTTACTAGAACTATGCTAGCAAAAGTTCCTGAAATTAGAAACCTCAAACTGTGTGTTTTTGTTAATCTTCAGTAAGCCTTGAAAGAATCTCAGTTTGAAGACAATTAAGGCAGAATTTTAAAATTATGAAAGCTTAAAATCAGTAGTTTTGTATAGGCACATTACAAAATTAGGAACATCCCAGCCTCTTGCTCAGTGCAGAATCCACCCTGAAGTTAAGGGGGAAAATAACAGAAAAATCCTTAGGGGATTTTTTTTTTTTTTTTAAGGAGAAATATTTTGGCCTACATATGTTTAAGACTGCATAAGCTCCCTGGGGATGTGGGGAATGCCAGGAGAATCTCTTCTACTACACAGACCTTCAATCTTGGTCTCTGCTTCAGGAGAATAGTAGCGAAAATGTGCAAAGATTACTGTCATCAATCTGCTTCTGTACTTTGGTTTTCTCTCCAGATAAGAACTAGGAAACTCTTTAGCTTCACGAAGGACATCAAAAGGGGGAAATTAAGCCTCCAAATGTTAATGCATTCCTCAAGCTCAGGTCAAATTGACTTTGGTGTACCCATGGTGATTTACATCTACAAAGATTCTAGCATTTGAATGTGTGTTTGACTTATAACAATTTAATGGTCTCTGCACCTTGAAACTGAAAGTGGAGTAATGTAACAGACACTGTCTTAGCTTTGTGTCTTTCTAGATTAAAACAGGAAGGGCAATCATACTGGAAAGCAGTATCATGAGCTCAAACTCAGGATAGAGGATTTATTTGTTTGTTTATTTTAAGAATTCTCTAAAATATTTTTCTCAGCACAGAAGAAGCAAAGGCCCTATTAAGTCATTGTCGTGGTTTAAGACTAACTCACGCAGTCTCTCTCTCTCACTCACTTCCCCCTCTTTCTTCCCCCCACTCCCGGAGGAATGGGAAGAAGAATCGAAAAGAATGCAACTCCCACAGGTTGAGATAAGAACAGTTTAGTAACTAAAGTATAACACAAATCACTACTACTACCACCAATAATAATAATGACAAGAGAAATACAAGGAAAGAATACAATTCTCACCACCTAATACCAAGCCTGACCGCACAGTGCACCCCCCACCCCTCGGTCTCTGCTCTCTGCTTTCCATCCTGGGCATGACATGCTGTGGTATGGAATAACCTCTTTGGCTAGTTTGGGTCAGGTGTCCTGTCTCTGCTTCCTCCCGGCTCCCCTCCTCCCTGGCAGAGCATGAAACTCAGAAAGTCCTTGGCCAGACCAAAACATCACTAAGCAGTAACCAAAACACTGGTGTTATCAGCGCTGTTCCCAGGCCCAAAATCAAAACACAGTGCTGCACCAGCTACCAAGCAGCAGAAAAATGACTGCTGCTGCTGAACCCATGGCAGTCATCAAGCTCCACTGGGAGCCTGTTGCTTTCAAGTTTCCACTGCAAACAAGTAAACAAAGTGGTGTAACAGTCAACTAGTGTTGAACAGCTGGAACAGTTATCAATGATTTTACTATAAAATCTGAAAAGTATCCACACTAGTAAAATAGAAATAAAAAGTAAGAAACATGCAAAGAAGAGCCATCCCCATGTAGTGAGCATAAATTAATTTTCAATATGCAAATGATTAGCTGAACTTTTCACATAAATTTTACTTTACTAAGTTGTTCCTTGTTCTGTAAGTCCCGTATTTCTGGTATCTAACAGAAACAGCCACAATCTAGAAACTTGGAGAGGTAAGGAGTAAGGGAGCATAGTACATGTGTATAAAGTATTCACAGGTCTTGAACCCCTATACTTTGTACAGAATATTATCAGTCTATTACCTTTCTGTAAACACCATCCATAAGGGTCAAAGTCCAAACTATGACATTAAGCTCTGTGACCTGTCAGCATTTGCTTGTATTTCACTGGTTACTAGTGTTGTAATTATAATGAATTCCAGATTATTCATGCTCATAATTTACTTTCTGCATTTGGAATTAAATTCAACCAATTCATTCTAAAGAGTTAGCTAATGTGGTGGTGGTGAAATCTATAGAACGTATTTCACAGACATTTCATGGCAGTTAGTGAGCTCATGAGTTTATCTTCCAGAGAACTGCCCCCAAATCAGCATCTGCCTCATATTTCCTGCATGTTTTGTTTTTTTCAGGTTTTTTTTTCTCTTTCACAGTCTAAATACAGTTTCAAAACAGTAATCTTGAGACACTTTTCCTGTTATTAATGCCATTTACTTCCACATAATTGCTGTCTTTCGCTCTCATTACTTTGTTTTCCCATGAATGATCTGCAAGTCCTCTGAAAGCAAAAGACTTTCACTGAAAAAGTAATACTGGTACATCATGGATCAATTAGGAAGGCATGTGGCACAGCAGAGTGAACAGATCTTGACCATTTTGTAATAGTGAAGAATATTCTGATAATTACAGGTTGATATTTCTTTGAAACATTTCTCCAGGTGTGAGATCTCACTTGGAGTATTTTGTGCAGTTCTGGTGTCCTCAACAAAAAAAGGACATGGAACTGTTGGAACAAGTCCAAAGGAGGGCCACGAGGATTATCAGGGGACTGAAGCACCTCCCTTATGTAGATAAGAGGAGAAAGTTGGGGCTGTTCAGCCTGGAGAAGACAAGGCTGCATGGAAACCTCAGAGCAGCCTTCCAGTATCTGAAGGGGGCCTCTAGAGATGCTGGGGAGGGAGTCTTCATGAGGGACTGTAGTGAGAGGACAAGGGGTAATGGGTTCAAACTTAAACAGGGGAAGTTTAGACTGGATATGAAGAAGACATTCTTTTCAGTAAGGGTGGTGAGGCACTGGAATGGGCTGCCCAGGGAAGTTTTGAATGCTCCATCACTGGCGATGTTCAAGGCTGGATTGGACATAGCGTTGGGTGGCATGGTTTAGTGTGAGATGTCCCTGCCCCTGGCAGGGGGGTTGGAATTAAATGATCTTAAATTCCTTTCCATATCTAACTATTCTATGATTCTATGATTCTAATATTTTTACTTAAAATTAGTTATTTTGCAGATCCCTTTTAACACATCCGAATATCTATCTAGAATCTGTGTACATAGATATATATTAAGAAGCATAACTATGCCATAAATAACATTGACACACAGATATGGGAAACATACCAAAGTCTTCTGCAAAAAGCAGCAGAGACCTGATGCAGGACTGCTCTGTGTGTGTTATAAACAGTGTATTGAGGGTACTGCTGAAATAAAATGCATTGCTGTGTGCCAGATATTTTCCTAAAAATATCATCTATAACTGAGGCTAATTTTTGATATTTTTTGGTAGAGTATTTGTCAGATTAACAGTGTAGGAATTCCATGCTTGGCTAAATAATTGAAAAGCCCAAGGTGGGGAATCTGCCTGTTGTTTATGAACTCTTTATGCGAATTAAGTTTGTATGAATATCATACTTTGTGTAGGCATTTTTCAAGAGGCGAATTGGTTTGCAATGTGTTACAAATTCTGTTGCCTGTCCCCCCCAGGCTTAGATTCTGTGTCAAGGAGAAAGGTGAAGGATCTCTATTGCAAGAGCATCGCTTTAGAGAATGCTGACTTCCAGCAAAATTGGCTTTTACAGGGAGAAACTATCCATCTGGGATTGGAGCTGATCTCAAGATAGAGGAGTCTGGTCAACACTTAGGAAAGCAGAAGCTGTTTACTAAAATAGCAGGGTGGGGGCAAGGACTTCTTCACTTGGATCAAATAAGGGGAATTTACTGAAGGAGTTGGACCAGGCAGAGAAAAGAGAAGGGGAAGGACATGAAATGTCTTGTGAATGTAGTTCCCTGAGGGCTCTGAAAGATGGAGTGAACCGAAGTATGGGACACTGCGACAGTCAGTGTGGTTTCCTCATTGAAGCTTACCTGTTCTAAAAGACAAGTCTTATACTTGAATCATTGGAAAGATGTGGGTATTTCTGTGTGCATGGCGTTTCTTTTTCAAAAGGCAAACATAGATCCAGAAGCCCTGAATTTTGAGAATATGCTATTAATTACTGCAGTATCTCTCGTGCCCGCAACAGCGTGTGATTTTTGGGACAACTGGGTGACAGGGCTTCAGATCCACAAAGTGATATAGAAACAATGCTCTGAAAAAGTGCCAGAGAGACAAAGTAAAGCAGCAGTGCTGCAGTATATTTGGTACAGGCTAGCTTAAAGCAGAAGAGTGTGACACTCAAGGTTTCTGCAATAAATTAATTAGAATAGAGCTTCTGTTTCTGTGAAATAAGTTCAAGAATAAAATGGGAGTTACACAATTATTACAGATAGGCAGGCATTAAAGACACCTCTGGTGCCTTCTGAGATCTTGGCCAGGATGGCAGACTTTAAGTTATTTATGGGCAGCCAGAGCCTAATGCTTTTAATTTTCTAGATAGCTCAGGAGGCCAGTCAGATTGGCAATACTAGCAGAATGTGTCAGGAAGCCCCAACTCCTACTGTCACAAATGAATAAAAGAAGTGGTTTTGGGGAAGATTCACAGTGTTAGTGGACCTGGCTGTTCTATTAATGCCTGAGAATTTAACCTTTTCTCACGCTCAGGGAGAAATCTTCTTTGGTTTACAGTGTGCTGTTACGTTTTAATTTTTAATGTCAAACTCATTTAAATGGATTTGTCCTTGATTCTTGATACGTACTACTGCCCATGCTGAATTCATTTTCTAATCATAGGGAGGCCTTATGTATTATTTACACATAGACTGTACTCCACTGCAGAATTTATTATCTTATCCTTTAAACATACTGCTGTTACATGCTCAAAATCCAGCTTATCTATATGCTGTAGATATGTTTACCACTAGCAAATTATGAGGCAGTGGAGAAATTGTATTTATTCTGCTTTCTGGGGTTTTTATTATACAGAAGGGATACCGTCAAGGTCTATGAGTTTGACCACTACCTTGAAAATAGTAGTGCCCAAATGATGGTTCCCAGGCAGCACATTGCCTGCGAGATCCTTTGATATTGCTCACAATTACAAGGAAATTAAAACATTAAAAATGGGGCCAGCAGGGAGAGAAGTGTGTGATGCTGCTCTGTCATGTTTCCTGCTCAATACTGTTGCCCACTGGCCAAAGGACGTAGGAGAACTGCTCTTAAATGTGTGAAGAAAAACAGCTACCAGTCTCCTGTTTCAGCAGGTGTAATAGTATGACTATGTTAGTTTTTGACATATGCACTTCAAAATATTTCCAGAGAAAATTGCTGCATGCATAGGAATATTTTCTGTTAGTTATGTACAGGGGTGTCTGTGCATAAGGAGGGTCTGAGCATTTCTCCGCGCCACAACCTAATGCCTGTCTCCTCTCTTTCTCTAGATACCAGATACACACTGGCCTTCAGCATTCCATTATACGACCAAGCCAGCCCAACTGCTTACCTCTGGATAACATCACGCTACCTCAGAAGCTGAAGGAGGTTGGTTATTCAACGCACATGGTTGGCAAATGGCACTTGGGATTTTATCGCAGAGAATGCATGCCCACACAGAGAGGATTTGACACTTTCTTCGGCTCCCTCTTAGGCAGTGGCGACTATTACACCCATTTCAAATGTGACAGCCCTGGGATATGTGGCTATGATCTGTACGAGAATGACAATGCAGCTTGGGATCATGACAATGGCATCTACTCCACACAGATGTACACACAGAAAGTACAACAAATCTTAGCTTCTCAGAACCCCAGGAAACCTATATTCCTCTATATTGCTTACCAAGCTGTTCATTCGCCTTTGCAGGCACCAGGCAAGTATTTTGAACATTATCGATCAATAAATAACATCAATAGGCGAAGATATGCTGCAATGCTGGCTTGTTTGGATGAAGCCATAAACAATGTAACCCTTGCTTTAAAGCAGTATGGCTACTATGAGAATAGCATTATCATATATTCTTCAGATAATGGTGGGCAGCCAATGGCTGGAGGAAGCAACTGGCCTCTCCGAGGAAGCAAAGGGACCTACTGGGAAGGAGGGATCCGTGCTGTTGGGTTTGTCCATAGTCCCCTTCTGAAAAACAAAGGGTCTGTGTGTAAGGAGCTTGTGCACATCACTGACTGGTTCCCCACTTTGATCACCCTGGCAGACGGGCAGATCGACGAAGATATCCAGCTGGATGGTTATGATATATGGGAAACCATTAGCGAAGGCAGACGTTCTCCACGGGTAGACATCCTGCACAACATTGACCCGATTTACACCAAAGCCAAAAATGGGTCATGGGCAGCTGGCTATGGAATCTGGAACACTGCGATTCAGTCTGCCATCAGAGTGAATCATTGGAAACTACTGACAGGAAATCCAGGATACAGCGACTGGGTACCTCCACAGGCCTTCAGTAATGCAGGCCCCAATCGCTGGCACAACGAACGCGTTTCTTGGACAGCTGGCAAAACAGTGTGGCTGTTCAACATCACTGCTGATCCCTATGAACGAGTGGATCTCTCCACAAGGTATCCAGATGTAGTGAAGCAGCTGCTGCGGAGGCTTTCACAGTTCAATAAGACTGCAGTTCCCGTTCGATACCCACCAAAGGACCCTCGGAGTAACCCGAAGCTGAATGGAGGAGTCTGGGGTCCGTGGTTTAAAGAAGATGAGAAGAAAAAGAAAGCTAATAAAAGGAAAAGTGTGAATAAGCAAAAGAAGAACAAGAACAAGAAAAAAGCAAATCAGAAAAAAGGACAGTCATTACATTGCCATTCACATCTTGCTGGTGGATAGACTCTAAGCACGCTCTTTTGCCAAGTCCAAGTCAGCTTAGCCAAACTTCTTGAACTTCAGATAGAATATACTAGAAATGCTAGCTCTGGACTGTGGATAAAGGTTGTCATCTTTAATTTTGTTCTCTGATTTCATCAGCACAGGATATCTCAAAGCTTCGCCTTGAGTGTGTGTAAGCATCTACATGACAAACTTTCTCCTCTACAGGATGAATGACACTTGCCCGTCACTGCTACATTCCAGATAACCACAGCAGTAATATCTCATTTCTGTAAACTAATTTTTGATGGACAAATGGCAGTTTCTTGCCTAAATTAGTTGGAATATTTGGAGAGTAGGAAGATGTTAGTTGCGGATGTTCTCAAATTTACAAGATGATTCATAGAGAGAAAGGGAAAACAAAACTTGAGAAACTCTGTGGGTCAGAAAGTGTTAGTCACCAAGTCATGACCTTCTTTGATACAACAGCAAAAACCTGAAGCCACCAGAGTAACTTCTTGGAGGTGCTGGGGAGGGGACCATGGCCGTGATGGGAGGAAAGCTGCTTTGAATTAGACTTTGTCTGTCTTACATAAATCAGAAATATTTTTAAATGTCCTAGATGTGCTAAGCTCCCCCATTTGTAATAAAACCAGAAGGTCGTTATTTAACACATATAAACAGCTAGCACAAGGCAGATATAATTTATTATAGGCATAAACACATCACCAAGGTGAATGTAATATTTTAACAGTTTAAGATAACTATACAGCAATATGTAAAAGATAATTTATTTTACAGCACAGTGCTTATTTCTCCTCCATTAAAATTTTAACTATGGGCTGATGCAAGGTACCCCTTTGGGTGCTAGGGTTGTTTGGGGTTTTTCCTTTGATTTTTAATTTTATTTTCACTCTGCAGTTCAGAGATTTTATTTAACAGATCCATATCCTCAGAGTACTGTAAAAGAAAATACTGTATACACTGCTAGGATGAGAAAGGAAAATGATTCAGGTGCATCATTTCATTATGTATTTGCCTCCAATTATTTTGAATGTAACGAAGTGATTATTTAATTTAGTAGTCACATGAATATTGTTCAGTTTCTGTACAGAAGCTAGGCCATCTTCATGTTTGGGGAAAAATTCTACTTTAAACCTTTTATTTATGTATCTATTAAAATGGTTTATTTTTATGGCATTCATAAAAGTAACCTGCCTCTTTTTTTTTTTTTTTTGCATCTAATACAGCAAATTCTGGTTTTGTTTATTTTAAATATTCATATTTTAAAAGACTTATTTTAAAAACTCAGCTTTTTGTTACTGTTATTTTTGGTTCAGGGATGATATTTTATGCCATTTCATTTCTGATCAGAATTTCTTCTTCCAATATGTACATCATTTGAGACACAGTTCAAACTTTGCCCTTTTCCAAGGTGTCTGCACAGATGATTAATGGCTGTACTGACTGAATATTCTTGGTGATCTGTGATAATTGATGCAAGGCATGCACACATATAAGTTTCAAGATTAATTATGTTAAGTAAAATTAATGATTCATTTGTTCAACAGCTGTAACACTTTGGTAAAATTTAAAATAAGGCTGCTTTTCAGCTACCTCTCACTTGACTCAGAAGTCACATTTATATAAATGGATTAGAGTTGGAAAATTAAACATCCATAAAATCAATTCACGCTAAAATATGAATCATGTCTAATGCTCCAACATCACGTGACCTTTTTTAAACAGAAACTAACTGCAGACATATACTGCCAAACCCTAGTAATTTGCATATTTTCAGGTCTGAAGCTGTTATTAACAAAAACTTACAAACAACACTTGTCATATTTTAGAATTTCATTTTGTAGTGAATATATTGGAGAGAACATAGAAATGGAATCCTGGAAGTTACCTATAAATAATAATTATTAAAAGATGATGTGTATCTGCATAAGTGTTTAATATTCACTGTTATTTTTCATACTGTATGGTCCTTAAGAGGACTAATTAATTTTCTTAGAAATCTGTCTAGCCTTAAGATTCCGACTATATATAATGAGTGATCAGGAACTCAAATGCTCTCTGATTTCCAACTTTTTTTTTTTTTAAATGTACCATTGATGTCCTAAAAGGAAATATTAATAACTATGCTCCAAAATGTGATATATAAAATTCATATGTTTGAGAAAATACATGTCTGTTTTCCCTTGGAGGAAAAGTGAGGCTTTTTAAGATAGCCTGGATCAGCTATCAAGACAGAAGTAAATGTACAAATGTGACAAAGATAGAAATTATGATTTTGTATGATGTACCTTTCTAGTTTAGGAAAGAATCTACATTTTGTCACCAAACATTAGGACAGAAATGAAGGAAGTAAGAACTGGTTTTGAAATATTATACTGTCTAGTTTACAACTTAATACATAGAATCATAGAATAGTTAGGGTTGGAAAGGACCTTAAGATCAAGTTCCAACCCCCATGCCAGGGGCAGGGACACCTCTCACTAAACCGTGCCACCCAAGGATATGTCCAGCCCGGCCTTGAACACTGCCAGCAATGGAGCATTGACAACTTCCCTGGGCAAGCCATTCCAGTGCCTCACCACCCTTACAGTAAAGAATTTCTTCCTCATATCCATAGAATCATAGAATAGTTAGGGTTAAAAAGGACCTTAAGATCATCAAGTTCCAGCCTCCCTGCCAGGGGCAGGGGCATCTCCCACTAAACCATGCCACCCAAGGCTAGGTCCAATCCAGCCTTGAACACCGCCAGCCATGGAGCATTCACAACTTCCCTGGGCAATCCATTCCAGTGACTCACCACCCTTACAGTAAAGAATTTCTTCCTCATATCCAACCTAAACTTCCCCTGTTTAAGTTTGAACCTGTTACCCCTTCTCCTCTCACTACAGTTCCTCATGAAGAGTCCCTCTCCAGCATCCCTAGAGGCCCCCTTCAGATATTGGAACGCTGCTATGAGGTCTCCAAGCAGCCTTCTCTTCTCCAGGCTGAACAGCCCCAACTTTTGCATCCTATCTTCATACGAGAGGTGCTCCAGTCCCCTGGTCATCCTCGTAGCCCTCCTTTGGACTTGTTCCAACACTTCCATGTCCTTTTGATGTTGAGAACACCAGAACTGCACACAACACTCCAAGTGAGGTCTCACAAGAGCAGAGTAGAGGGGCAGGATCACCTCCCTCGACCTGCTGGTCACGCTCCTTTTGATGCAGCCCAGAATACGGTTGGCTTTCTGGGCTGCGAGCGCACACTGCCGGCTCATGTTCATTTTTTCATCGACCAACACCCCCAAGTCCTTCTCTGCAGGGCTGCGCTGAATCTCTTTTCTGCCCAACCTGTAGCTGTGCCTGGGATTGCTCCGAACCAGGTAGACGACCTTGCACTTGTCATGGTTAAACTTCATCAGGTTGGCATCAGCCCACCTCACAAGCTTGTCAATGTCCCTCTGGATGGCATTCCTTCCCTCCAACGTATCAACCAAACCACACAGCTTGGTGTCATCGGCAAACTTGCTGAGGGCGCACTCAATCCCACTGTCCAAGTCACCGACAAAGATGTTGAACAAGACCGGTCCCAACACCGATCCCTGAGGGACACCGGTCTTTACTGGTCTCCAGCTGGACATTGAGCCATTGAGCACAAGTCTGCATGCAGCCATCCAGCCAGTTCTGTATCCACCAAGTGGTCCACCTATCAAATTGATGTCTCTCCAACTTAGAGACAAGGATGTCATGTGAGACAGTGTCAAACACTTTGCACAAGTCCAGGTAGATGACATCAACTGCTCTACCCCTGTCCATCAGTTCTGTAGCCCCATCATAGAAGGCCACCAGATTGGTCAGGCAGGTTTTCCCCTTAGTGAAGCCATGCTGGCTGTCACCAACCACCTTGTTGTTTTTCATGTGCATCAGCATGCCTTCCAGGAGAATGCGCTCCAAGATTTTGCCAGGCACAGAGGTGAGACTGACTGGTCTAGTTCCCTGGCTCATCGATTTTCCCCTTCTTGAAAATGGGGGTTATATTTCTCTTTTTCCAGTCATCGGGAACTTCACCTGACTGCCATGATTTTTCAAATATGATGGACAGTGGCTTAGCAACTTCATTTGCCAGCTCCTTCAGGACCCGCGTATGGATTTCATCAGCTCCCATGGACTTGTATATGTTCAGGTTCCTAAGATGGTCTCGAACCAGATCCTCTCCTACAGTGGGCCCAGGGTCTTCATTCTCACTGTCCCTGCATCTGCCTTCCAAGACTTGGGTGGTGTGGTCAGAGCATTTTCCTGTGAAGACTGAGGCAAAGAAGTTGTTAAGAACCTCAGGTTTCTCCAAATCCAGGGTAGCCAGTTCTTCTGATAGCTTCTGGAGGGGGTCTGTCTTTTATTTGCAATGTACCTATAGAATCCCTTCCTGTTATCCTTAACATCTCCAGCCAAGTTTAATTCTAAGTGGGCCTTAGCTTTCCTAACCTGGTCCCTAGCTTCCCGGACAGCATCCATGTATTCTTCCCAGGCCGCCTGTCCTTGCTTCCACCTTTCATAAGACTCTTTTTTCCTTCAAATTTTCCTCAGGAGCTCCTTCTCCATCCAAGGAGGTCTCCTGGCCCTCCTACAGCCCTTCCTTCTAGTAGGGATGTATCGCTCTTGAGCTTGCAGCAGGTGAGCCTTGAATATCAACCAAGAGTCTTGGGCCCCCCTGCCCTCTTGGGCTATATCCCATGGAATCTTACTGAGCAGGTTCCTGAAGAGGCCAAAGTCTGCTCTCTTGAAGACCAGGGCAGTGAGCTTGCTGCACGCTCTTCTCACTGTCCTGAGGATCTCGAATTCGACCATCTCATGATCGCTGCAATCAAGGCTTCCCTGGAGTGTCACATTTCCAACCAGCCCTTCCCTGTTGGTGAGGACGAGGTCAAGCATGGCACCTCTGTCGGCTCCTCTATTACTTGCAGAAGGAAGCTATCTTCCACACAATCAAGGAACTTCTGGATTGCTTGTGCCGGGCTGTATTTGTGTTTCAAATACCTCTGTGTTTTACACTGAGCATTCATTTTTCATTTCAGCATTAGAAAGAAATAATAAGCTTTCTGACTTTCCAACGTCATTTTAAAAAAAGCCAAAATCAGAAGTGTAAGCTGAACTGTACATGAAGAAGGACTAAGATATTTTAATTTATTTTGGCATAGTAGAAACAAGGTGCTGTGATAATGTGTTATTCTCATAAGAGTCAATGATCACCCTTTTCCATTAAAGTTTTGTGGTTGCTTTGGCTTTTATTGGACAGAAACAACCAGACAGCATTATTCTCTGAAAACATTTTATTCCGTAATAATTTGTATCTGTACCCTCTCTGGAGAGATGGGAGTCCTTGAAAGCTATTGATTCAGAGAACAGTGAATCAATTCTAGCATGCCTGTATATTAAATAAATGTGCCATGAGAGTGTTTGTAGACTACACAATGGGAGCAGTTTTGTAAGGCTGCAGTGGCTGTTTGGCTGATTCCCTTGAAATTGATACTTGATCTGGTACAGGACAAACGCTGGATTTAGAGGGGGTTAGAAAATAGTTATAATTTGGAAACCTTTATGAATGTTTTGCTGAAAACAAAATCCTGATGATTTTGATGATCCTGATGTGACAGAAACATGTTGCAATTTTCCTGTCTACTCTCAGGCAAAACTTCTTTTTTTCACTCCAACACCACAAAGGTCTCTAGATTTTGGCGATACTATGTTGTGAGGAGTTCACACACTCTCACAGCAGGATTTCACAGGTTAGTTACATCTCAGAATGTGTTACATGCCCCATCTCAGGGAAGGTAAGAGAGGTAAACACAGCAAACAGTTCAAAACTGGCTACCAGACATACTGAAACCGCAGTCCTCCACTATGAAGGAGAGCCAACTGTCCTCCTAATCGCTGGGCAGGCAGTTACCACTTTACTCGGGCAGATGTATGTGTGCAAAGTCATGCTTGAAAACCAATTGATATTTGGTGTAAGTCAGTAACTGGTCTCTGCGTCTTTTTTAAGATATCTAGAAAGAGAGTGGGTGGGGGGAGAGAAAGCAAGGCAGGATTTACTTACTATTTTTAAATTGTCTCATGCCTTCTATTACTCTGCATGCTATATGGGTACTAGAAAAAGGCAGGTCTGATTGTAACTCTCTGATCTGGTCTTGGTGACATGCATGCCTTTGGGAGGACCAGCCTGAGGAGGTTTTATCTTCTTTTTCCATATATCATTGATAGCTGTGATCCTGGATCATCATTTGTACATCAAGGCAGCCGAAAGAGTGAGAAGGATAACTGCAGGGAAGAGAGGAAGAAAGAAATAAAAAGGGAAAACCAGAAGCAAGAATGTCTTGCCTTGTGATCTGTGGTCCCTGAGCATAGCATACCATGCTGAATTGCTTTTTAAAATCTTGTAAGTATGTAAAAATGTTATCATGTTAACTTTTGATTATTGTTGTGGTGGTGGTGGTGTAAAAGTATAAAGTTGGAGACAAACCGCTGTCCTTGCTACAGATAAAGACCAGTGGAAGGATGTGTCAAGGATGGTAAGTAAATCTAAAATGACAGTCCGTGTGGGGGTCATGTTGTAAGATGTGAAGTTCTGTCATGAAGCATGAGTTCTCACAACTAATGGAGTCATTAGTGTCTGAAGGCATTCAAAAGTTTTCTGCATCTGCTGGGAGACGAGGCTTTCTCGAAAACAAATCAGGCCATTAAAGCCTGCAAGTTTCTCTTTCTCCCTGGAAGAAACGGGTGCTGATTGGATTTCAAGCTGATGAAACAGCCCTCATGTTTCCATCCATGCAGGACTGTACATAGTGGGTTATCTGAGGTATCATCTAAACAGCGCTGAAATTTAGGAGTTTGTGATCATACTGCATAAAATAAACTGCTTTTTCTTTCCCTATGTTTCAGGCACTGCATGTTCAGCAGACACCACTCATACTTTAACACAGCCATCCACACTTTAAAAGCTGCCTTTCATAAAGAGCATTAGCTTTCTGCCACAGAAACACAGCACCCAAAGTTAGAACATACGAGGTCAGATACTGGGCTGCAGCATGTGGGGAGTAAACTAGGAATAGACTTGCTGTTAAAATTTCTTTCAATTGAAGGAGCTTCAGATTTAGCTGGTGGCAAAGAGTAAGAGCAGTTTCCAGAATACAGTAAGGCAAAAGAAATGAGGATGTCTGTTCTCCTGAAACTACAAGGGGATACTGAATTCCTCCCAGTGGCATTATTCAGTGCAAATGGGGGTGCTGGATCTATGAGCTTCTACTTCAAAGGTTGTTCAGAAAATCTCTTAAGAAAGAAAAAGAAAATAATTAAAAAACATATGGTATGTTTTACAGGATTCCCCTTCCCCATTCCCCCCAGATACAGAGATCTATGAACAAAGTATTGTACCTTTGCTGGCTGTTGTTTTGCACTGTACACCAGTCCTAAGAAGGAAAAATACTTGGTAGTTTTCAGTATGTAACATTTGCAGACTAACTACAGGTTCCTTTTGTCATCTTGTTTTAAACCCAGTGAACACTCATTGTCAATCTGCAAGCAAAGCAATCAAAATCTAGTTTACTTCATACTACACATACTATACTGTACAAATACTATGTTTAGCTCAGAGAAAAATGCTGGGATATACAATATACCTGCTGACTACTGGCTTAATGAATTTTATTCTCAGGAATCTCAATCTTTTTTTTTCTTTTTTTTTTTTTTTTTCATTTCCAAGAGCATGCAGAGAATGCACAGAGGGAAAAAAGAGTGTAAGATTTAATTTAGCATTTACATAACACAAGCTTCACTTCAGCATCCCATTGCTCTTCAGCAGGGTACTCAATAACATACTTAAATTCATTTCTGTGGGACCTATGTCAAAGTCTTGATGAAGTGGAAGGGTTGTGTAAAAGGCAGACCAGTGAGTGTGAAAATAAAAAATTTTCTCTTTCCCTGGAAAAGAATTGCTTTCACCCCTGCCAAGCAGGTTAGTAATAATAGATAGAAATACAGTTTAACATCATGAAAGAAAATCCAATTAAGTGTCTGAATTTGAGTTAATGTTGCAACAAAGGCATATTCCATGATATGGTTAAAAGTTATTTCATGAATTCCTTTCATTTCAATTACAATCAGGGCAATGCTGCTAAAGTTTACCTTGTGATTGAAGTAATAAAACTGATTAATTAGTGTTATTGTGAATTTCCATAATGAGTGGAGAACAGGGTCCTGAAATGTCAGACCAGTGTAGCTGGAAAAATGTATTTTTAAATTCCTTGTAAACATCAGACCCTTAGTAAACGTCAAGTATTTAATCATCTAAAATTAATGCAGGCTGTGATGTTTGTTGTCATTCCTTAGATTTTCTTAAAAAGATCATTTTGGAGAATCACTTCGGCAAAGGCATGTTTATGCTTCCTTTAAATGTGGCTTTGCTTCAAGATTAGCAGCCCAGAACCACATGCAGGAGAAAATCAAGAGGGCTCTAAAAGTACTAATGGTTCTTCATTATAAGAATATAGAGCACACATTGGGAAAGGATGTCACTATTATCAGAATCCAGTATATCTGGACAGATGGCCCTGTGAGAAAATGAAGAGTACCAAGCTGTGACTGGTATTGTACAGGGAATAGAGGAATTGCAAGTTGGTTAAAAGGAACATTTTGGGAGAGTGAATTGAATGTCATTGAAGAAATACTTTAGCTACCATCATCTGGTTTGCTTCTTAACAAAAACAAAACTAAACAAAAAAAAAAAGAAAAAGCCCCAAAACCAAAAACCAAAATAACAAAAAAACCACACAAGCCTCCCCCAAAAAAACCAAACCAAACCAAAAACCAAAACCAAAAAAACCCGTCAAACCAAAACAAACAAACAGCCAAACAACTTCGAAGATTCGAATATGGGCAAAACTTGGTAAGGGTGTAGCTAGTAAAGTCTTACCTTTGGGCAGCCCTTCTAACTCTTTCTCTGATAGCATACCTTTCTTACAGTGATTGGTTCCAGTTTTGTTTGGGCTTTCATTAGCAGATTTCATTACATTTCATCACTCTGGATGAAGTGAATATAGTTAGTGCTGATAAAGAGTATATTGGAAGTTTTTGGTCAGTGTCATTTATCATTACCAAATTGTTCAGGCTCTCAAGCAATTGTTACGCAATTTCTTAGCAACACCTATTTCTAATATACTTAAATAATTCATCTGTTATTACTCTGTAGCTATGGTGGATTTGGAAATCAATCATCTCCATTCTTCTTGGGCAATGGAAGAAAGTATCTGCAGTTAATAAATATTAACCTCCACAAAGAAGGGTTTGCAGAGGTGCAGAGGGAGTGCACAGGCCTGGCCTTCAGTACCAGTGAGCAGCTCAAAGCCTCTTTGAGATTTTTACTGCCACTTGATTTTGTTTCCTTCTCTTTGAAAGGAAGAAGGCTAAATGATTAATTTTGCTTTTGACATCATATGTGAAAGTCTGCTTAGAAGCACCCCTGCATAGAATGGCAACACAAGGACAAGAAGTGCCTGGTGTGTGTCAGGAGAAATGCTTCGTGCTGCTTCCATCCCACTGTCTCCTCAGCCTTCCACAGCCCCAGCTACCACCAAGTCATTAACAGGGAAAGTCATTAAACTTGTTAGCATGTGAGTATCCCCACATAACAAGCAAGTTGAGATGAAAAGGTGCCCTTTTTGGTTCCTGTCGTTTCTTTCCAATCACTTTCTTACGTCCATGCACTGACTAAACTTGTGGGATCGTTATATTAAAATCAGTGGAAAATTTTCTCTATTACAGATTCAGCATGCTGAGATCTCACTGACATCCGTTTCCTTCTCATCCATGCCAGCAAAGACCACCATGAGGGCTTGTACTAGAAGAAAGTCCTTGAAATCCAGCTAAAAACATGTCTTTCTCTTATTAGTCATAGTTGTTCCTCAGAGATACAAAGGAAATAATTTAATATAAAGTGATCTTAAATTCAGCTACATTCATGAACAAATAATAACTGTTCTCATTGTCCTGTTTGCTTATACAGTAGACTTGTTAAATATACAGTGTCTTGGTAAAGACAAGCTTACCAGGTTGCCATTTCCTATACTTTAATTCCTATTCCATTACCCAAACCTAGTAAATTCTGTTTAACTAGAAGGTAACTGTTACTTGATTAAACATGAAGAACAGCATCCAGTTATGATTCAAAGCAAAAAAATATGAAGAATCTGTTACTTCCCATTGTAAATCACTTTCAATGGTTAATATCTGAGTTAAAAGTATACATGCCTTCTTTCTAAGTTGATTTTTTATCTGGCTGCAGATTCCAGCCTTATACTATCTTTATTCCCAAGACTAATAGTCATTTGGCACCTGGCATTTTTCTTTAATCATTGTACATCTGTATTCCAATTTTAAATTTTTTTAGAAGCTGAACAGATTGGGTCCTTAGAGTCTTACTATTATATGGCACTTTCTCCATTCCTGAATAGGAGCTGAGGCTTTTTTGCACACCTTCTCCAGTGGACATCAAAAGTAAATACAATATTTTGGTATTAGTTTCACTCAAGCTATTTAAAGGAAGAAATACCACCTCCTGAGAGGAAAGGAGTACTCCTCTGCCTCTAATGAACTCCGTGTCCTTTGTGACTCTCAAATTGATTTAAGGTTCCTCACCACATGAACCATTCCACTGGAACACTTTCATTCCTGGCTACACGTAATCTGTGCATCAGTCTATAGCTGATTTCAGAAAAATATGTTTTGTTGAAGAGGCCGAATGTCTATGATTCCAAGAATTTTTCAAGTAATTTGCATCATTTTGCAGTTGCCCTGTCCTCCTTTTACACCATTCCAGCAGCCTTTGTGTCACCTGAAAATCTTGTCTGCAGTCATTTAGCATGGACTGGACCCAACACCGTTTCCCATTACAGCACCACCTGTTAGTGATGACTTCTCATTGACAGCCATGTTGAAGTCCTATCAGGTAGCTGTTGCTGACGCAATTTGGTTTATGTTCTATCAGAGTTATTTTAGCCTGTTGATTGTCTGCTTCAAATAGCAAAACAGTTTGGCATCCAGGAGTCCTGAAAGCCTAAATCTCATGTGGCAGATGGTAGCTGTAATGGCCAAACTCTGCCCTTGCAGGCTAAACTGAGCCTAGAGCATCCCCTGCTGCTTCAATCTCGGGATGGCACTCCCGATGGAGGAGCCCAGGCAGGGAACTGACTGTAGTTTGTGTTTATTTTTGTTGTTTCATGTGAGGAAGTCTTTACTCCTTAAGTGTTATTTATTACTCTACAGGGGGAAAAACATAAAGTTTGAAATTATCCTGGAAAAGTATTTTATGTTTTCTCACAGCAATTCATTTTTTTTGTTGCAACTTCTACAGCCATTTTCTAAAAGCTTCCGGTGTGAAATAGATTATGAAATTATATAAAATAAAGAGGATATAGAATAAGCTGTCTAATTATATTTTATAACTCCAAATATACTAACAGCAGCCGTGCCTATAATGTTCAATTCAGGAAAAAATGCGAATACACTTCTCTAAGGAGTAAATTTTCGAGAGTCACTTTTTCACATTTCATTATTCCAAAGGGTAGGCACTGTTTAACTCACACTTACTTAAATCAGATATATTGCATTTACTGAGATACAGCCTTCAGAGTAGCATGTGTGACTGAACAGTTTTAGTAGTCGCATTTTCCCAGCAGAACATATTGAAGATCATGCAGGTAAGTAATCAGTGCTATAAAACAGCTATTCCATTCCCACTGCTGTGGGAAGCCCTCATTCTGATTTTCCTGGTTCTGGATCCAACATGCAGGTTTATCACTGCTGGATGCTGAAATTCACTCCATTTCACTGAAACACTGCTGTGATGCGTTTATCACAGTTATTTTGTCCACTGTTTTCCTTCACTGTGCAAGCTCTTAGTTTTGGGCAGTGTCATGGGTTCAGCAGCAGCAGTCATATTTTCTCCTCCTTGGTAGCTGGTGCAGCGCTGTGGTTTTGATTTTGGGCCTGGGAACAGTGCTGGTAACACCAGTGTTTCGGTTACTGCTTAGTGATGTTTTGGTCTGGCCAAGGACTTTCTGAGTCTCATGCTCTGCCAGGGAGGAAGGGGAGCCGGGAAGAAGCAGAGACAGGACACCTGACCCAAACTGACCAAAGAGGTTATTCCATCCCACAGCACGTCATGCCCAGGATGGAAAGCAGAGAGCAGAGACCCAGAAGGGTGGGGGTGCACTGCTGGGTCAGGCTTGGTGTTAGGTGGTGAGAAATTGTATTCTTTCCTTGTATTTGCCTTGTCATTATTATTATTGGTGGTAGCAGTAGTGATTTGTGTTATACTTTAGTTACTAAACTGTGCTTATCTCAACCTGTGGGAGTTGCATTCTTTTCGATTCTCCTTCCCATCCCTCCGGGACTGGGGGGAAGAAAGAGGGGGGAGTGAGAGAGCAAAACTGTGTGGCTGACTGGACTTAAACCACGACAGGCAGTTTCTGTATATTTATTAATTCTACCCTCACAGTCTGCAGTGCAGGACATTATTTCTATCTCTGTTTCACCTATAGAAAATAAGACATAGGTTGTTCCAAGGTGATGGAGGAAGTCAATGGCAAGGGCTAGCAAAAGCCTGGATGTCCTGAATGGGTGTCTGATGCTTAAACCATAAGGCCATCATTCCTCAAACACTTCATCAGGTGGCCTCTCCTGGCATTTTGAGGCAGTAGTGTTTAAATTAATGTGCAATAGTACCACAGCAGCCTCTCAGTTGCCTGGTTTAGCTGCTCTGGAAGGAGTTTGGAGTCAAAAAACAGTTTTAGACATTCTCACCATCCTCCCAATAGACCACATCTAACATCAACTACTAGCCATGCCCATAGTTCACTTGGAAGGAGCAGAGGGTACGGTAACACTCACTAAACCGTTTTGGTGCATCAGACAAGATGAATAGTATTTTGCCTATGAAAGTATCTCATCTACCTGTAGAACTGTCTTCTAATTCCAGAATTTATATAATCTGTAAGTGCCTGGTGATATTGTTTCCCCAAAGATCATTAATTTTAATTTTTTCCATGAACTACTTTCTGAAAATGCAAACAAAAGTAGAGTTGCACTGCAAGGGCAACAGTAATGCTGGAAAACAATAACAGCTTCAATAATGAAAAGAGGGCAAGTCTGAGAGTTTTCAGTTACTGCCATTTACAGGTCCAGGTGAGATACTAACTGTCTTAAGTGGTCGGTTTAGGAATTGCTAAGGTAGATGTGACAGCAATAAGCCAAAATTGCTGCTTGTTAATTATGGGGAGAGTAGAAGGAAGAAAAACAACGTAGGTGTAATGTTACCACCACTCTCTCATTCCCAGAGGAAAAAATATGTAAGTGAATCCCTTCTGCATTGTCTCCTGAGATAGAAGACTTCCCAAGTGTCGTGGTTTAAGCCCAGCTGGTAACCCAGTACCACGCAGCCATTCACTCACTCCCGGGGGGATGGGGAGGAGAATCGAAAGAATGTAACTCCCATGGGTTGAGATAAGAACAGTCCAGTAACTAAGGTATAACACAAACCACTACTGCTACCGCCGATAATAATGATGATAAGGAAAATAGCAAGGGAAGAGGATACAACCACTCACCACCTGCTGACTGATACCCAGCCCAACCTGAGCAGTGATCTCACCCTTGTAGGTAACTGCCCCGTTTATATAGTGGGCGTTACGTGCTATGGTATGAAGTACCTCATTGGTTAGTTTGAGTTAGGTGTCCTGTCTCTGCTTCCTCCTGGCTTCCCCTTCTCCCTGGCAGAGCATGAGGCTCAGAAAGTCCTTGGTCAGAGAAAACATTACTGAGCAACAACTAAAAACATCGGTGTCATCAGCGCTGTTCTCAGGCCGAAAGTCAAAACCGCAGCACTGCACTAGATACTAAGAAGGAGGAAAAATTGACTGCTACTGCTGAACCCAGGACACCAAGGTATGAAAGCATGTTTCTAGTGCTGTCATTGAGATTTATCCATCTAATGCTGTAACTGTGTCATATTATGTTTCCTTAGTTTGCGTTAAAGAAATGAAGAAAAGCTTACTTTCAATTGTCTATCAAACTTACTGCATTTATCCAACACTGCTTCCACCACAACATCTCGGTGATATTTTATGTATCTCACATTCATTATAATCATGTTAGATTTCTTGTGATTTGCTCAGCTCTCAGTCTGTCATTCCTTTCAATAATTTTATAAGCCTTGTTTGACTTTCTCTTCACTTGCAATTTTAATTTATTTTCATTAAAAGCAGTAATGCTGTTCATTATTCTGGGTCTGCCCTAGTCCTGTCAGCATGTTAATTTTTAAGCAATGCAGATATTTTTGATCCTTAATACTCAATACACAGGCTATTCTGTACAACTAGATGGAAGATTAAACTAATGCTTTTGTTAGCTAGTTGAAGTGCAGGCTTTTGCTGAACTATCCAGAATGCCTTTGCCTGACCATCTGTTTCAAACGGAAATGAATCTTTGGCTTTACTTAGAAATCTCTTATGAATATTAGTTTTATTCTCTGCCCTTTTGGAGATTGCTTGAAATCTCCCTGTGTCATATGAAAGGTGGGTGGGATTACCAGAGTAGCTGAGAGTGTGATTTCATTTTTTTTTATTAGCCTTCTTGTCAATGATTTTAAATCAATATGAGCACTTGGTACAAGTTGAATCAAAAATCTGTGTTACCAAACTGTGTTTACAAATTTGCTGCAAGATATCATGTTATGAAGCAGACTAAGTACAAATATGTTAAACTATATGGAAATCCAGCCCAATCTTAATAAATTGTTCCAGTGTTGAATTACCCAGATCATTAGAAGTGTGCACCCTCTTTCTGATAATTTTTTCTAATTTCATGGTCTAGCCTTCGGATCATACCACAATTCTTTATGTGTTCCCCTTGAAGGTGTGCATAGATGGAGACCAAACACAAAAAAGTCCTACTTCAGGTGCTGTTCTCCAACAAGAATTACTCATCTCAGTAAGGCTTTCTCATTAAAGTGCTTTGTAGATTAATTCTTTTTCCCAAAGAAAGGGTGAAGTAATTCTTTTTATTTTAAATTAAATGGGAGTTAGGAAGAGGAGTTCTGGGCTGTGTATCGGAGGCATCTTTTCTATTGGTAATATCTTCCCTGGAGCCCTTAGCTTTCCTCTTGTAAGGAAGGACATGGAACTGTTGGAACAAGTCCAAAGGAGGGCCACGAGGATGATCAGGGGACTGGAGCACCTCCTGTAGGAAGATAGGCTGAAAAAGTTGGGGCTGTTCAGCCTGGAGAAGAGAAGGCTGCGTGGAGACCTCCTAGCATCCTTCCAATATCTGAAGGGGGCCTCTAGGGATGCTGGGGAGGGACTCTTCATGAGGGACTGTAGTGAGAGGAGAAGGGGTAACGGGTTCAAACTTAACCAGGAGAAGTTTAGACTGGATATGAGGAAGAAATTCTTTACTGTAAGGGTGGTGAGGCACTGGAATGGGTTACCCAGGGAAGTTGTGAATGCTCCATCGCTGGCAGTGTTCAAGGCTGGATTGGACCTAGCCTTGGGTGGCATGGTTTAGTGGGAGGTGTCCCTGCCCCTGGCAAGGGGGTTGGAACTAGATGATTTTCAGGTCCTTTCCAACCCTAACTATTCTATGATTCTATGAATGGGAAAAGGAGCTCTCCATTCCCTTCGTCTGGTAGAGTGGCATCCTTTTCATTCATGTTGTCAGCAAAATGTTCTCCATTTATTTTCTTCTGGCTGGCTTGACCAACATGCCCTGCACATCCAGCACATACTTTTCTCTCTCGCCTACCCAGTCTGAATCATAGCACTGTCCTAACTTGCATCTTCTGTGGTGCAGGGCAGCAACTCCATTTTATGACTGAGAATGAAAAGAAAACCAAACCAAGTTATGCTTTTTTGGCATATTTTCCAGCTCTAGTAGAGAACTTGGCCCCTAATCAGTAAGAAGACCTTGAGCAAGCAGAGGAATCCTTCCTGCCAAGCTGTCTTCCCAAGCAGAGGCCAACTTGTAACAGCACAGTGTGGAGATGAGTCAGTGAAAAACAGACTTGGGTAAACACTGTGAACTGGTGTTACAGAAATTTCTGTCCCTCCAGAGAGAGATGCATTGATTTCTTCATCCAAGAACCACTGAGATGGGGAGGTATTTCCTAACTGTAATCCTAGGGTATGTGCTCGTCTCCTCCTAACTTTTTTTTACCCCTTTCAAATTTCAGTTCTCATCCCTCCTCCTCATCAGCTGTTGGTGCATGTTACCACAATGCAGGCCTACACATAGCACTGTTTATGAAAATAAAAAAGAGTTTAGCTCATTCTCTTCAAAGGATTTCAAATTTAGAAGGGTGACAGATTACCCGCTCATCTTCTTGATAGTATTTCCTCTCCAGAATGACCAGAGTAAGTTTCTATCAAAACGTACTTTACTGAAATGGTTTAATAAAATTCTTAAGTTAAGAGCAGTATTTTAAAAAAATAAAGATAAAAATAAATAAAAATAAGAGGTATTTCTTGTTTCATATAGCTAGCTTTTTACTCTGTAGAAGCTGATCCAGGCAAGGCGTACATAGGGTTCTTGCATTAAATAAAGACCTTTCATTTTTAAGAGAGAAATTTCTCCACTCTTCCCTTGTGGTCAGCTAGACTGTACTCATTAGGTCCATTCTAAAAGTACATTTTTTACCAGTGTAATGTGATGTGATTTTGCAGAAGTGTAATAAAACCAATGCAACATCTCCATGATACCTTTTACAGTGGTGTAACATTGTTTTATAGAAATATTGCAACAGGATATTTTTTTTTACCCTTTCCACACAAATATACCTAGAGATAGATATACCTATGTGGGCTTCTTCTGGGGGCACAGACATCCTTTTTGCTCTCATAGGGTAAATTATCTTTTTTACACTGTGCTTGGTAGATGGCAGAGAATGCTTCCTGTACCCTTTGAAAGTGCTCAACCATCACAACCCTTCTCTATTCCCTTTGAATTGTGTCAGTCTGCCCACCACCATTAAATCAGCCTGTGCTGGGTTTTTTTTCTGTATGATTTCGCTTCACTAAGTGCTTGTACAGAAAGTATCGAGACTAAATGTTTCATACATCTTTTAAAGGAGTCCTGAGAAGGTTTAGCTGTTAATTTATAGAATGACTGAGGCAAATATCTTCACAGTCCTCTCCCCCTCCCATTCTGTACCATATTCAGTGAGTGAAAATGATTCAGTATGATTCATTCTCATTCCCTCCCAAGCTGTGTTCTTCCCTGAAAAGTACAATATTTCTTTCCATATTCTCCATGAATACTGTGTCTGTGACTTTTTTCTCCTGTGTTTCTCATAGAGAAGTTTAGCAGCAGCTCCTGTAAAAAATAAGCATCTGAGGAGCATGACAGAAAAGCTGATACTACATCTGGAACCAACTCTCTGCACCTTTCTGAGAATAATATATTGGCTCTTGGCAAAAGGAAATATGCTCTGAGAATTTTTCAGCTGGAGCTTAAAGTTTCTGGGCTATGAAATGCAGAATAATAGGATCAGAGAAGCAAGAGACTGGGGTTCTCTTCATCTCTCTGCAAGCAAAGGCAGTGGCTTTACACACTCAGCCTCTGAAAAAAAGTACATTGGTGACCACACAGATAGAACTGGCTTGTGTAAAGTTCTTCATCTGTATTTGAATGAAGACCTCCAAACAACATAAGCATTCATCTGGATTTTTACACCAGTAGATGACTGTTTAAAACATGTATTCTCAATCTCTGTCTATACGTATATTTAACACGATAAAAGATATCATACTAAATAAATGATAAGCAATAAAAGACAAACCAAGAGACTTGCACGCATTATCACATGATGTTAGCAAAGTTACTCTCACAGCAAGACATATACTTGCTATCAAGCAATCTGACCCTGGGATTTGGGCACCTTTTCTTTTCCATTAATATATTCTACTAAATCAGTGGCTTCTGGGTGTTTATCGCTAGTGTTAGGCCCTCTCTATCCATATGGTCTTTAGGAAGTGAAGCTTTGAATGTTTGCTTCAGGCTCCAGGTGCTCTGGTTTAGGATGCGACAAGTGTGGTCAGACTCACTAAATCTGCAGGGCTTGGAAGCTGTTCTTGTGGTTACGCCACAGACAGCAGTGCATGTGAGACCCAAGTGCTGTAATTCCTTCTTTGGCACAAAGCTCAGCGCATGTAAGAGTTCAGCAGCTGCTCCAGAGCCGACTCTTAATACGTCCCCTTGTTTTTCAGCTGATGATGACAAGGTGATTTTTAGAAAAAAGAAGTCAGAAGTTAAACAAGTGTCCTCAGAGAAGCTGAAGATGGAAATATTTCTCCTGTGAGCTATCGTTCACACATGGAATGGAGCCTGCTTTGGTGGGTTTCTCAAGAGACCGGCACCCTCTCCTACAGGTCATGGGGAGCAGAGCTGCCTTGCTGGTTTTTGCCTTGAGCTTCATGGGTAAAACATGATATGGTACTTGATATTGAACTCTGAAGCACAGAGAGAATAAAGTCCTACAGGACTAGATTTCCCCAGGCTAAGAGGAGGAAGCACCTTTTAAAAGCTTGGATAAACTAGATATGCTTCTGTGCTACTTCAATTGCTTCCATCTATAAGCAGAGATCCAGAGGCTATTTGATATCCATGAAGTGTTTGCCTGTGGACTTTTTGTCTGAGAGGTCACTTTGCAGTTGCCACTAAATAATAGATAAAGCAGAAGCAACTTCTGGGACATTGTTGACAGATTGCAGGGAAATCAGGAGCAAATATTAAGTAGGAAATTATTAGTTGGTGAAGGGAGGGGAAAAGAAGGAATCTTTTCCTTTAAGTGTGTTCATTTCTTGAATTCAACACAGCTAACCTGAAATACTCTATTTCTTTTAAACTCTGCTTTTCGTTTTCTTTTGAATTGCTTTCATCTACAGCATGAAATTCCAAGTCACTGTGGAAAAGCTGCCTTAGGAATATTCTTGGCAGTATTGCAAGCAGAAAGTACAGGAAACCTCACAAGAGTTTGTTCCAGCAACACTGCCATCCATGTTTCACAGCTGCAAAGACATTCAAAGCAAATTCAAACCCCATCTTTTCTCTTTTACAGAACCTTGCTGAGGTGGAAGTACCTGGGTCTCGAGTTTCTCCACAATCATGACCCACTGAAATAAAAGAGGAAAATATTAATCCATGGGAAAAGTTCCACAAACCAAAAAGGGGGCAAGAGCAGGAAAAGGAAAGGAAGGTAAAGGGGAAAGATTATTAAGGACAAACATTTCTCTACTGTTTATTGTAGCTACATGTGGCAAACATTTGGAATTGAAGAGCCGGTGCAGTGATGACTGTTAGAAAGGGGAAGGCAGTGTTGTTTCTGATATTTGTTTTCAGTGCTACCACTGTGCTGGTTCCAGCGAGCCAGTGAAGTTTTGTTAGGATGTGCTTTCAGTAACTGATCTGAAAGCACAGTTAAGTGAAAAAAGGGAGTGTACACAGTTATGGGAGAACTGACTATGCTCTTACAGGTAGCCTAATTTAGCTGCTAAGCTTTACTGTGCAGGCCTATTGGCTTCATCAGTGGCTAAAATGAAGTCTATTGCTGGTACAGGGTCTTAAATACCGTCTTATGCTCTGCACACCACCTAGAATTCTATGGAAAATCTGCTGATCACCCCACTTTGAGCAGGAGATTATTCCTCCAGAGAAGACACAGTGGAGGAGATGTAAGGCTGGGCTGTGAAGTCCTGACTGTCTCTTGAAGAGGCCAAGCCAGGTTGACTTTGCCACTAAAATACAGAGGCCTTCAGTGCTGAAGTTGCATCAGAATTTAAAGGGAATAAATGTGATTCAGAACTTTACTAGCTGATTTTACCTCATGGTTAAGTGCTGTCTTGCTTGAATGACACAGAAACTGAGCATTGGCTTGTATATACTGGGCTACAGTTTCCAAAGCTCCTATGAGTGCCCCTAAAGGAAAGGTAATACAGCCAAAGATACTGAGAAGTATACCAGCATAACTGCTCTTCTGTTTGGTTTTAATCCCAGTTTTGCTTCAGCTTTGTAACACTTTTTAAGTTCATTACTTTTAGATTGGTTTCCTTTTAGGCAGTAGATGTGTTATTTATTGGTATTACTGAATTTTCTCAATTTTCTACTGAAACTGACTGATCTCTTTTTCTAATCCTGGCAACTGTAGTAACCATGTAAACCTGAACTTGCTATTTGACCCACTTGTGTTTATTTAGGAAAAATCATCAGAGAGGTCTCCTACAGTTTAAAAAAATATCTGTGTATCTACTAAAAAATACAGCAGTGTGGTTGTCTGTTTGTGTGAACAGTGAGGCATATCAGAAACTAATTTATTGCTAATTTTATCAGTATTTTTTATGCAGAAGTCAGACTTACTATGTGTCTAATACATAATATTGGAATAATACAGATTTTGCTAGGCAAATTAAGTGCTGAGAAAAACTTCTGTGAAGAAGTAAAGATATGGCTCAGTGAATTAGAATGCTCTATGACTAGCCAGAACAATGCAGTAAATGGTCAGATGCGAGGCTGTCGAATTTATTGGAAGTAAAATGTAATCTCTAGGAATGACTGTTGATGAGCTCAAATCTTACTGGCACAGGGTTCAGGAATTAAAGGCTGGCCTCATATTAAGAATATATCATGTACAGAAATACAATTTTGGTAGAGTTCTGTTCCAACTTTTGAGGATACAGCACCAACTCCAAAGAGGCATTCAGGAGCCTGTCTTTATTTTGTGATGCCTCAGCTCCAGCTCAATTCAGAGAGAAGTTAACTAATAGTATTTAATTATAGCTGTGCCAAAGGCTTGTATCAAACAATGTAGGTAAGTCAAAATGGAATAAAAGTCAATTAATATGCTTTTGTGACAACATTTCCAAGTATGTTAAACCTAAGAATATATCTATATGTATTATTAAGGTAGTATATGAATAGGGGATATACTTTTATTGCCACAGATGACTTTCAAATAGAAAATAGTAACCTTGTAGAAGGGGAAAGCATTAAAAAATAATTGCACTAAATAAACCTCTTTAAAAATTTTCCTGATTGTGCTGACCTTTTCTTTTTCTCATTTTGCTGATCTACATTTTTATGAGTTACTATCTGAATTTGGTGTAAAATGAAAAATAATAAACCCCCAAGTCTTTCAGAATAACTTAAGTAAAGCCAGATGACAGTTGGGAGTTAGCTATGCTGAAACAACAGTATTCACTATTAAAGAACTATATAGAAATAATATTATATATATATAAAGATAAAATAAAAATATAGAGAGAAATAATATATAGCAAGCTATATACAGCAGTAGGGAAAACACTGGGGAGAGATAGTATACTTTTTTCCCAGCTGTTACATTATCTTCCAAAAGAAGTCACACATACACATTGTTTGTAGTAAAATTGACATATGGAAATAAAAAAGGTTCTGTAAAAATTTCAGCATACAAGGAAAATTATTTCTTGTCCAGTGCATGCACACACACACATATCACCGACAGGCAACTTTTGTTGTTAACAGTAGTTTTCCTTGCACTTAAAAAAAAAATTAAGTATTAATTCTTTGGATCATGCCATATTGGTCAAGCTGTTACAGAAAGAAAGGATTATTCTGTATAGTTTTATTTTATACAACTGAGCTGATAGAGCAAGGAAAATAAGTAAATCTATGTGTTAGGTTAAAATAGTAAACATGCAATGCCTCTATGCCCTTTTCTCATTCATTTAACTTCAGAACCAAATTCTATTCTTTCTCCTGTAATATCTGTGCCAGGTGCTACAGGGCAAGATGCAAGAACCTACCTATAGCTTCCCACGCGCACTCTTGCCATAGTTTGCAAGTTATGTATTGGCCTAAATCACTGTTCATGGCATTTTGTATCATAAAACCTCAATAATCTTGATGTCTTTATAAATGTCTAGCCCTTCCTTATGAGTTTTGCTAAGCAGCTGGATTCGGTGACTTCTGGTAGCATTGAGATCCACAGTTTAGTTACTATGGAGAAGTATTTTTATGTCAGTCCTGGTTTTCACACCTTCAATTTAATTAAATATTATCGTGTTCCTGGGTTGTGAGGTGCAGAGGCAGAAGCTTCTGAGTCACCTTCTTTATTTGATTTACTTGAACATATCTCTTCAGAAAGCAGAACCTTGGTCTTTTCTGTCCTTGGTCATACCAGAGGTTTTACAGCCCCATAGTCACTTTTGTTCTCTTAATCCTTCTGCTTCTGCAGCACACTATGAGGTACTGATTGCTGTACAGAGCAGCTGCAGAGGGCTGTGTTGTTGCTTCAGACAAAGGAATCAGAACTTTGGCCTTTTTATTCACTTATTTCTCATGCATCTTACCACCTTGCCAACACTTTTTTCACAGCTGCACATTTTTTAGAGACTTCAGTGAAGTTTCTTGTGAAGTATGAATGCAGTATGAAAAATAGTTAACTGTTTAAAAAGAGATATAATTTATTAAAGATATTAATGATAAAGAGACCTAATAACCTTTTTTTGCACCCAGAGTGATTATAATATTGCAAAGAGTTGATGCGTACTTTCATATTTTGCTAAGGTTTTACTTTTTTATGTGTGTCTTTTTCTTTGTTTTCTTTGTGTTTAAAATAAATCATCCATGAAGAAAATAAACAGTAGTGGTGCGATTACTGAAAACCTTGAACTAAACTATAGACAGTGGAAGGAGAGTACTATCTGGAGGCAGAGGGTACCCTCAGGACTTATTACATGCATCTGGGTTATTTACTTTTGTTTTAAGAAACTGCTTAAGTGCCATTTTAGGTCACTTTACAGTGATGTTACTGTCATGCTTGATTTGCATACATATTCTCATGTTAGTGGTTGTATAAAATTATAGAGAGGTGAAAAACATGCCTGACAATTTCCTAACTACAGAAAAGTTGCTTTGAAACCAATAGCTGCACCTCCTGTGAATACTGTTGGTTGGTAATTGTGACTTCCCACTTCAGGCCTAAACCAAAGTCTTGGCAGAGTGGGTGGAGACAGGTACAAAGTGAAAGCAGCATCTTAATGCAACAAAAGCTCCAGGCAGTGAGGCAGGATTTGATATTATTAAATGTGATGGCCCAGGGAATGAGTTGTAATAGGCAAAAGTTAACAAGCATTTGCATCCACCACATATAGTAAATGTCTTATAATATTGTTTTCATATGCTACATCTTATCAGGCGTTTTTTCCTGGGAAGGTATGGGAGTTGTATGTTGGGAGTGGTGATGGTTTTCAAAAAGGTCACACATTGTTGAGAGGAGAAGTGTTTGGAAAAAAGTTGATCTATTCAGTTGGAATGCGGAGAAATTTCTAAGCAGGTGAGATGTAGAGGCACTCACAAGGCTGTAAACTCAGATTTTGCATTAACAAAATCTTACAAGACTTCTGTTTAATAGGTACATCATGGCCAAAAGGCAGTTTTACATCTTTGAAAGATGACATTCTGCTTTCCTACAGCAATACCTTTGCACTACACAGGAGCAGGTTCTTCCTGCCACCTTAGAAAGCTATTTTACCTACTGCAAACATGAAAACCCTTGGGAACAAACAGAGCTACAAATGAGTTCTGCAGATGTTGGATTAGGTACAAAATTATGTGACTTGACATGGTTACCCATACGCTTACACAAAAACTGCACAGACGTCTCTTCAGAAACTCTTCCCTGCAAAACCTTCCAAAATCTCCATTATTGCTCAGTCCATACTGATACTTTCTGTAGAAGGAGTGGATTTTTTTTTTTTTTTTTCATAAATTGGCTGGAATCACCATAATGACTCTCAGCATACAATAACATTTTCCCCTTGGAGTTTGGAGACTAAGAGTTAGGAGAGCTCAAATCCTGTATTATTCTGGGCAGCTGTAAAGAAAAGTATTTTGCATTTGATCAAGAGAAATTACTTGAGTGTGTATTTTAGATTGAAAGTGTTCACAAAACCTAACGGATCTATATTGAAACTATCACAGTTGTTCACAAAATTTTATAAAAGGGGCAAACCTATTACTTCACACCTTCCACCCCTTGTGTACTACCTTTGCACTTCTTATAGGAAACTGATTAATATACCTTTTATTTCTAGGAAGTGAATCAAGCCCTTGTTTAATTCATGTAGGGATCTGAATACTGTGACTGCATTGTTATCTATCAGATTTCAATGGAACAGTTATTGAGTTTATGTTAACTGTCCAGGTAACCCTTAGGTTAGGCATTCTGTTTTTTATAGTATTTTTCATTGGTAGCTGAGTTGTTAAAACCTAAAAGGAAGCTCTGCATGTTGCAATAGAGACAGCATTCAAAAATAGTTCCAATCAAGAATAATGTAAAAAGAGAATAAGGGAAAGATAATATACACTATCAAGAATGTAAAGAACTTACTATCTTTAGAGAAAGGTAGAGATAATACATATACAAGTGGTGGCTTAAACACTCGTTTATTGCTTTTATTTCTACATTAAAATCAAGGACATATCTAAGTACTGCTTTTACTGAAACTTGAGGGTATGGGTATCTTCACTCATGTTAGAGGCTGAGAATGTTGTCTAGAGCTGCAGTATAAATGTGCTGCTTTCAGCAATAACAAAACTGTAATGCTTTTTCTTCTAGCATGGAGTGATCCTGGAGATGCACTTTCTCCATTTTCTCACACAGCTTTTTTTTTTTTTTTTTTTTTTTGATTCCTGTAATAGGAAACACAGCAGTGATGTTTATCTCCTGAACACAACACAGCAAATGACAAGAGCAAACATCCATGGCTATGGAAATATTATCCTACCTGAAACACCAGTCATTTATGTGTTGTGACTCAGTGTTTAATTTATCCTTATCCCAGGCAGGCAATTGCATTCTTTCCACTAGAGACTGACAAGGTGGTTTGCATTTCTGGTGCTTTTACTTCACCTCCTCTACAAACAAACAGCAAATTTCAGCACCTGGTATGGCTGTTACAGGCCTTCCATTATTTACATGAAAAGGAAAGGAGAGAAGGAAGAGGAAGATATTTGGGAAAACAGGGGGAGAGAAAAAATAATAAAATTGAAGCTGTAGGGCAAGTAATTGCACTTTTCTGAGTAGAGCACTTCAGATGTGTCATAAATGGGGTCAAATAAAACTAAATGTTAAGAACCATACTAAATATGATGTGTTCTGTAATTTTATGGTTTAATGTCTTTGGTTCTTTCTGGGAATTACCCCATATGTCATGATTATTACGACTGATTATACCATGACTGGTGCCATTGATACCATGATTATTACTGGTGACAGCTGTCATTTGCTGGTAGTTCCTTCCAAAGTGCTGAAGGTGATCAGATAAACAAGGCTGCTCCCCTGCTATTACTACTTCTCACTTGCTCTGTTGCGTGGTTCCCTTTCTGCTAGAATGTTCTTCTCTGACCACCACACTCCAGTATTAAATTAGGAAATTCATTAAATAAGGAAATGCCGCTTCTGTGCGTGAAATCTTTATAGACAATGAAGTACTGATTGATAAGTTTCTACTTTAGAATACATACATTGAAGAATTGCAAACACCTGCTCTCTTAAATATCATAAGTATTTTCCTCCAGAAGCCTTTGTAACTTTTCTGTAGAAAGATCCCTGTGTCAAATGGGGAATGGCTATAGACCATTATCATTATCATATTATTTTTGAGATAAAATAATAATGCTTAATTTTTTTTCATAACCCATCATCAATCTGTCACTTTGAAAAAAAAATTAAATTAATTATTCTCATATTGATTCCCCTTTGCCAGATTCATTAGATTATCCCTGTATAACCCCCCCAAACACCCATCTGGGTAACACTTGGCAGGAAAATGCACTGCCTCCACCAAATAGCTCATTTATATTTCATTGTTTTAAGACATATCTTCTGCAAATGTTTAATAGATGATGCATACAACTAGATGAATATGGAAACAGAAAACTTACAAGAACCTAGATTGCAAACTTCCATGGTTCCTGAGAAATGAACATTTTTAATCAGAAGGGAATTAGCAGCTCACTCCTAGTGCCAGGTGATCAGATTTTTACAAATTGTGAGTAGCTCTAAAAGTACTAACAGCTGTCCAAATACCTACCATTAACAAAAAGCATGAATTAGTAAATACTTGCAAACAAGATTGCAGCAGTGGTTCACCTGTATTCTTGCAAATGAGTCTTATTAGTCACATCTAACAGCATTAGGCACAAGTTCTATTATGTGAATTAAAATTGTATTTGTATCTCATGATGTAGAACAGAGGAGGAGGTTATGCATTTCTTCCATGCTTCTAGTGTTTGACAGCAAAAACATTAACTGACTATTTGTTGGCTGTTTCTTTACATTTCAGTTGCTTTGGAGAGACCAGTGTGCTTCAAGCTTCTTATTTACATCAAGAATGAAGACAGCTACAAAGTATAGCCATAGTAACTCACAATGTAGTGATGCAGGAAGAATTTCATGGGGTAATGTCATGGGTTCAGCAGTAGCAGTCATTTTTCTCCTCCTTGGTAGCTGGTGTAGCGCTGTGTTTTTGAGTTTGGGCCTGGGAACAGCGCTGATAACACCAGTGTTTTCAGTTACTGCTTAGTGATGTTTTGGTCTGGCCAAGGACTTTCTGAGCCTCATGCTCTGCCAGGGAGGAGGGGAGCCGGGAGGAAGCAGAGACAGGACACCTGACCCAAACTGACCAAAGAGGTTATTCCATACCACAGCACGTCATGCCCAAGATGGAGGACGGAGAGACCCAGAAGGGTGGGGGGTGCACTGCGTGGTCGGGCTTGGTTTTAGGTGGTGAGAATTGTATTCATTCCTTGTATTTGCCTTGTCATTATTATTATTGGTGGTAGCAGTAGTGATTTGTGTTATACTTTGGTTACTAAACTGTGCTTATCTCAACCTGTGGCAGTTGCATTCTTTTCTATTCTCCTTCCCATCCCTCCGGGAGTGGGGGGCAAGAAAGAGGGGGGAGTAATTGAGAGAGAGTCTGTGTGGTTAGAGAGGCTTAAACCACGACAGGTAATTGATATGAAATCTAAATATTAAACCTTTAAGCATACAGGGGCCATCAAAATTAATTTTACTGGAGTGTAAACTGTTGAAAAGCTAAATCTCTTCAGGGAACCATGTAAATCTGTATTTCAATAGCCTGTTTCCTGAGGTTTCCTTAGGGAGCATAGAGGAATTATAAGAAGGCTGTATTTTTTGTAGTTACACCACCTTTACTAGCTGCACAAAATCCCTTCTTGAATAGCTATGTTCCATAAAAGCAGTTACAGAAAATTCTGAGATTCTTATTTTCATTTCCTTCAACAGTTCTGTAGACGCAACTTCTCTTTAGCAAGTAACCAGAGCATGCAGCACTAGAAAACACTGTGAATGAGCCTGCATGTTTATCTTTCTTTATACTGAGGATATATGGAAAATACTGTTATGTTTTCATGCATGCTGTATGCTACTCAGTTGCAACAATTTGTGTAATTTTATAAGAATTGGTAAAAAGTGCATAAGAATATTTATTTGTTGTGCATCTGTTGGGTGGAACACACAAAAGGAAATACTGGAAGTCTTCAGGGCAAACACTTTTTGAGGAGGGACTGGCTACATAAGTCCATGCAGACCAGAGATTTAATTTCTGCTCTTTCCTAGTGCTGCTGCTTGGTAACGTGGTACCCTTATCGATACAGAAAAACAAGATGTTTTCTTTCAAAGCAATAATAAAACAGTGCAATAAAAGAGAGCAAAACCTGACCTCACTTGTCGGTCACTGCCTTGAGATGAACTGCAGTTCTGACCTACTGCTCCACAGTTACAATTACCTGCTGTAATGGTACCCCTTTACTTTGAGGTTTAGAGAAGTTACTTTCTTTCCAGTTACAGACTTTGTTGCTTCGGGGGTTAGCCAGCATGAAGACAGAATGAACGCATGTGAATGAGCAAAGACAAGGTATGTGATCAAGTCATCATAATGAATTCATAATTTTTACTTGAATGGGTTTATATATATATAATTTTATAATTTATTTATCTAATTTTCTTTATGTACACATCTATGTGTGTGTATGTATATATGTATTTAAAATTAATTCTATATCCGTATGTGTCCATACACACAAAGAATTATCTAAACTGAGGCCATATGGGGTGGGACTTAGGGTTTTTTCATTTGTTTGGCAGACTGTACTTTGCTGAGATATGATCTGCCTTTCTATGCATCATAGGAACGATAAATCTAAAAGACTTTAAGAAATCAAGTTCTTACATGTTCAGAACCAAACCTCTTGGGGATAGAAGTTAACATAGCTGCCTCTAAGTCAATTTAATATTTGCTTAAATCAATGGTGGGAAAGTGAATTACATTACATGAGGGTCTGGTATTTAAAATTTGATTTTATTTTATTAACAGTTATCTGACATTACCGACAAAACCTTTTTTCCCCCCATAGTTTCATATTTGTCTATGTCATCAAAATGAGTACAAAAATATATTCTTATGCTTTCCTGAATTAAATTTACATTTTCCTTAGTAAATTTGCAGCCTTCAGAACATATCATTCATCTTTGTTTTACCACTCAGGATACTGTTAGCAGTATTCCCAGCAACACTGCCCTGGTGACAAATATTGAGTCCTGCCAAACCAAGTCACACAGAAATCATGAATTAGGTTCCCACAAAGCACAGGATTAGTTGTAAAACCGAGTTTTCAAGAAAAACAAAACAAAAACCTAGAAAACCAACTCACAAACCTTTAATTTACCCACTGCTTTCTAGCACATTTTAAGCTATTCCCCCATCTGTAAATGCAAAGATGTAAAAACACTTCACAAAGATGTGAAACACTTCACGAGTCTTACGCAATCCTATGCTAACTGCTGTAAATGTCACTCTTGAATTTAAAGAACAGTACGTAGACCATCCAGGCCATTCATTTCACATAGTTTGGACTTACTCTGTTCTATTTTTTTTGGACTTACTGTCTTTCTATTTTTGTCTGCCTTTGGTTTAATGGAAAATCATTCCCTCTTTGGTCACAGATCTATCTATAGAAGGTGTTTTAAAAAAAAAAAAAAAATGGTATTTTGGAGCTTGGTTTTACCCTGTTGCCTTTCATCCCTGTCAGTAAGATGCTACAAGCACCTTCCACAGAATACATTAATTTTAAAGAGAGAAACCCTTGCAGTGATTGCAGAAGGCTGAGTTCAAGCGAGGATAAGAAAGTAAACTATAACTTGATTTCCTCTTAGTAAGAGGCCTCATTTGGTTTTGGATTCCTATGTGAAGTCATTAAGTTTTGCTGAGAGGGAATGGTGCTTGATGCAGTTTTCAGAAAGACATTTATGACTTCATCCCTGGAGGGCTGACATGCAGGCTAAGCATCTGCTAGCATCATCTGAATATGCAGAGAATACAAGTATTTGGAGGAGCATTAGTATGAAATTTGGCCAATGCAGCTGAGATAGATAGATGAAAAATTGCTGCTGTTACTTAAATTACTTACACAAATTTAAAATATCTTTCCTGTCCTTTTCCATCAAGGTAGCAAGAAGGGATCTGGATTCTACCAATGGAAAGTTTTGGAACAGAAGTGAACAGAAGATATTGCTGTGATTTGCTCAAAAATGAGACAGAACATTTTCATTACTCTTTAGGGACATCTATTGAGAACATGAAAAAGGTGGGTGCATTTGAAGAGATAAGAGAGTTTTGCTATAAAAATGAGAATGTACACTAAAATCTCAAACGCTAACTATAACAATAAGACAAATATTTTTCTTGTTCTTAGGACAAAACAACTCGGCAAATATATCAGAAAAGGTAGATGAATAATCTATTCACTCTTGGTTCTCATCTCTCCAGGGAATTTCAGGTACTCATTAAATCTTGTGGCTGGTAGCATAGCAATATAATTTTCTTCTTTCTGTCTACATAAAATTCTTTTGTGATGGCAAGATATGTATGCTAAGATATCTTCTACTATACAATCAATTACATAGTTATTATGTTTACTATTATAATAACTTTGCTTCCCAATAAAATACATAGTTACTTGCAAGGTCAAGACAATTTATAAATATTCCAGTATTTAACTATTAATCTATATTCAAGTAAAGTTCCTAGTAACATCAACAGGGATCTTGATATAGACTATAAATTCTGAAGTTGGTTCTAAAGATTTTGTGATGGATAACAATTTCTGTGGGGGCTACGGCAGGTCCATGGATTCCTTGACTGAGGACATGAAGTTAGAACTCAGCCTTGAAGATCTTAAAGCTTATCCAGGAAGAATGAGGCACCGAAGGCATCTGGATGGGAAAGCAGAAGGCATCCAGAGGAGTAAGCAAGTCCAAGGGAGTAACTAACTGCAGAATAAGAGCTTGGCAAGATAACAGACTTTAGTAATGCAGTGAAGAGTCATCCAATAATGTGCTGTTGCTAACTGATGTAACCAATGGCTAAAAGATGCATGTATGCTAGAAACTGTATATAAGCAAGGGTTTGTAATAGTAGAAAAGAGAACTTCTACTTAATCACCAAAGAAGCATGTCACCTGTCGTTTGTCCGTCTCTAATGAGACAAATTTCAGTTAGAGGAAGGCCATATTTAACCCTATCATCTAGTTGGACCAAATCTTATCAGAGAATAAACCAGACTGTACTGTCAATCACTGTATATAGATGGTGTTGGTTCCAGCTGAGCACAGTGTATTACTCCTTGCATGTATTCAAAATCAAACACAGATATCAAAACAAAGGTTGTGGTGAAATTTATAGCAACAGAAAACATACATACTTTTAAGTTTCAGTCCTCCAGAACTATCACCCATGTCAGAATCAAACTGGGCGTAACCTGAGCAAAATTTCACTCAGCATTTCCTGTCTGCTACAAACAGTACTTTTAAAGTATGTTATAAAAGATACCTTATGTCACCAGCAATGTAATAATTTAATAGATACAGAAATATATGTATATTCATCTGTATAGATGTAATATAACTACTAATTATCACCTACATGATGCAATGTTTAGTATTAGGTAATGTTTTTAGACTGCATCTAAAATCCTGGGTTATGAAGTGCATCCCTTTGACATTTTTAGCTGTTTACCTCATCTTCCTAAACCAGAACCCTTTGCTACAAGGAAATTATAGTAGCCATAATTTCCTGCTAAGAAAAAATAAGAACACTTTTTTTACAACGTAACGTAATTTGTTTTTTGTGATTAAAGATTTACAATAACTTACAGATTGTATTTTGAGATCACTACATCTTAAAGACAAAAGCAGATGAACTTTATAAAGTAGTTAACAGTTTGTCAGTTTTGAATTGGATTTCAGAGTGTGAAATTTTGACCAAAATAGGGAAAAAAATAATTGCTAATATCTATAAAACTGGTCAGGTTTTAAATGCTGATTAAAAGCAAATATGTTTAAAATCTGAAGCATGTATCCAGCTCTCTCCTCTTTCCACCTTTTCCCTGCTAGCTCAAATGGTAGTTTCGGAAGAAGAGGAAATAAAATTTCTCTTTACCATCTGTCATCTGACATTTGGAAAAAGTCACTGTTTGACCACTAATGAGAGAGTTAGCAGCATTTGGGCTGTAAATCATTTGTTCATTTTTAAAGGCAAAACAGATAATGCCCTGTGCAGAAATGGCCACATCACCTGAGATACAGAGCCTCATTCAAGCATTTAAATACAAAACAGATGGAGAAAAGATTCCAAGGGAATATATGCAGGGGAAAAAATTGCTGTGAAATACAAGGGAAGAAAACTCTGCCAAGCTCAACAGGACCAGACAGGTTAATGACCCAAGGATTATCTTTTCCAAAACTAAATGAAAAAGACAACTACAAAGAAAGATGTTCTCCTTTCACAAGCATCTAATGAGGAAATAACATATACTAACATGGGATTATCCCCGAAAGATTAAACTGAAGGGATTTCCCATCCTAGTGCCAACTTTCTAAGGACTAGGTTTAGAAAAAGTATCCCAAAAGTGACTTGACAACTTCACAGAATAAGGATAAAATAAATAAATAAAACCAAAACCAGATATTCTGTGTTATGGGAGACTTCATATTTATGAATCATATTCATTATATAAGCAAAGGACAACAAGAAAAAAAAAAAGACCATCTGAAGGTCACAAAATAGATTGCTATTGTGCTGGGTATTGTGAAAACACGGAGTACGAGAGCTCCTGCCTCAAAGGGCAGAAACTGGATGGAGAAAGTGGTAGAATGGCAAGGAAGGCACTAGGTGGGTCCTACCTGGTGTGACTGTTTGTTAATCCAATGGTGGTTACAGGGATTTGTGATGCTATATCAGAAGCTGATGGATTGATGGATGGACAGGTAAAGATATAGATTATTTTTCTTAGCAGAAAAAGAGAAGGTAGTAAACTGCAGTAAAATATGATTTTAGCAAATGTAAATAGTATTTGGGTAAAAAATCTGTGAATAATTTTTGTTGCTGTTTCTGCCTTCTGTGTCATTTGCTCATAAGAGATCATTAACATGCCTCAACACTGTTGAAGAGCAGAGGCTCTGAAGGTTACACTTTGAAGCTTTTGAAGGTCCCCTCTAAACCCACATTTTCCACACACCTAAGGCATGTAGGAATGCATGTTTGTGCTCTTGCTTGCTCTTACAATAGGGGTGCAAACATACCCTCTTGTATTACTAGATTAGCAGATCACTAATTGTCAGCACCTTATAAAGATACTTCCATGATGAAGGAACATTTGCATTGCACAGGAATTTCTACATGTGTAAGTAAGTGTGAAAGGGGCACCCTGAACATAAGAAGTGACTGTCTTTCTGGTATTTAACATGAGGTACAGTCTGTACACTACATGAGTGGAAATGGAACATGTTTCTTCTTAGGCATCCAAAGTGAATAGAGTAGGAAGGTGGAATAAACCGATCTCTGCTGTGCTTAGGACTGTGTTAAGAAAGCACCAGGACTTAGTGAATGACAGAGAAAATGGCTCTGCATGGAGGGGTTCTTTCTTTACGACAGTCATTTCATCATCCTTCTTTGATAAAAAGCTCTGGAAAGGATTAGTTTTTGCTGTTTGGCCCTGGGCAGAGAAAATGTAGTGCGTAAGCTGTATAAAGCCAGAGATGAGCTGTGCTTTGCTTAATCACTAGATCTTAACTGTTGTGTGCCCTGATTGTATTTTTTTTTTTTTAATTTTTTAATTTTTTTTACATTGTACCTTCTGTGTGGCTTTCCTTTTTCCATCCTTCCTACAGTTTTTGTTTGCTTGCTCATGGGGGAAAAGCAATAGGTAAGAAGAGCCTAATTGAGGTAAGATTAATGCAGTTCTACTGAGAACAAGGAAAAGATTTATTCTTTCCCTCCCTTCCACAGATGTCTTGTTAGCTTCACCTATAATATGTACTTTTATTCATTTACTTCCTCCTCGTCCTCTGGGAGAAGCCTATGTCTTGTTAGCCTCACCTAACACATGTACTTTTATTCATTTACTTCCTCCTCGTCCTCTGGGAGAAGCCTATCTCATGTAATTTATTGATTTGGCTGCCTTTTTTGTACACATGTTAATAGTAAGATCTATTGAGCACACACATATTAGTCATGTTCTCAGACACAAGTGAAGAGGGTTTATCTATGTTGAAAAATACGTACATTTGGCTTGCCATACTTAGGAGTTGCCATAAAGAAAATGCTGAAATTGGAGCCTCTGAGCTGTCAAGAAATGTAAAGGTTTGGAAGAATGGGATCAAGCAGAGCTGCTGAAATAAAGCATCAAATTTAGAATGGGCAGTTTTGGGATCCTGCCTATGGTTTTCTTTCTCTTAGCTGACTCTCACCTTCGGCTGAGAACTTCAGCTAATGTTGATGAACATTAGCAAGGGATGAAGGAAGGAAATGCTTATTTTAAATAATGGTTTGATGAAAGGCTGTGAGAAGAGATAAGGAGAACATAGGAGTCCAATTTAATTTACATAGAATTGACTCAGGCAAGAGGAAGGAGCTTGGGCCAAACACTGTGTGCATTGCTTTCTTGCTAACCTTGTACTTGAGACTGGTACTACCAGAAAATCCTTTACAGTCCCTTCTGGAAATAACAGCTTTGAAAGTCACCCTATGGCACCACTGTAAAATTTTACACTGTCCAAGGGACAGACCCTTACATCAAAAGGAGTGCCTTTACTTTCTGTCAGATTCAAAAACCTGCCATTGACATTAATAAGCTCAAAACAGGTTCAGGACCTTTTCACCAGCCAGCTGCATTTACTGAAATTGTCTGTATTTTCCCCTATTCAAAATGACATTTTCATTTTTACTTTTCAGAAGAAGAAGGCTCTTTGCTTTCTAATAGGCAATCTACCCTTGATATTTCCCAACTTCGCATCTTGACTAACATGTAACTCCTGGAAACGCTGTGCTTTTGGGGCAATGTAAGTAATGCTCCTGTTACTGTTCTTCAGTTTAATTCTTTCTCACTTTTGTTTGCATAAAATTGTTTTTTGCTTGCAAAACTATCTCTTAAACACCAACTAATATAACATTATTCAGTGTTGAAATGGCTTTTTGTTTGGCTATTCTGTGACTCTTCTGTAATTTGTAGAAATCCTAAGGCTGTTTCAGTAGCAGAGGCCTGAGGCTGCCTTCAAATTATACACAGCTGCTTAATCCTACTGTTAGTGATCAAGGTTGTTCTTGTAGCAGAAACTAATGATGAATTCCTCTGTGCGCTTCAGTTTGTAGAGCTTTGTTCAAGACAAAAAGTGTCCAGTTTCTTGTCATCTTAGGACATGATTGCCTAAATTTTTTATAAGCTACTGGTATGAATCCCCTTTTACCCACCTGATTCTGGCTCCAACCAGTGATTTAACAATTTATTTTTAAAGAACAAAACCAAAATTCCATTTTTTTTTTTGTCTGTTGCAGTCGATTTAAAGAATGTCTTTGATAATTTTGATCACTTTTAAGAAGTGATCTCTTAATATTTTTCTTGTCATCTTGACTCCTGCAAGGTGATTTTTGAACTCTCCTGTTTCCATTCCGTGTTGGTTAAAGGGTCTCCTTACCAGTGTGCACTTGATTCATCATAACATGAGAACAATGAAAGGAGCCTTAAAACTTTTTACTCAGCTGGTGGTGCACTTATGGATTTTCTGTTTTCCTGTGGGACAGGGAGGGGTTATAATAGGATTCTTTAAATATTCTTTTCTTCCATGTTCTTTTGTTCTATCTGAAATTTTATTCGGTAATTGTGAGGCTATAAGTGCTGGTGTGCACTATTATCGATACAGGTTTGCTTGTTAGCTCCAGAAATTAAACACTCCTATACACCCACATGTCCTTGTTCAAGGGTGACCTTTCATGCTCCTGCTGGTTTATTTTTTACTGCAGAAACTAAAATGAATCTCAGTTCATCTCAGCTACACTAAACTCTCTCAGGTTGGGATGCTCAGCAGTCTATGGCTGCACATTATAAATCTCTGCACACCAATCCTCCAGGTCAGCCTGGAGTGTCTCAGTATTCTGAGATACTTTTTGCACAGCCTAAAACCAAGTCAAAAAAAGCAAACTTGCCCTGTGCATCTCTTTATTCCCTTCCAAACTCCTACTAGTCAGTCTATTTGTTACAGACTGATTTTCTATCATTTGATTCCCTATATGAGCATACTGATCACATTTAATACCTTTCACGGAAAGCAAGTGAGATGGTAATTTGGGAGTTATTTCTGAACAATGGTGTTCATTTTAAATAAGAAAATTTCACTGCTGCAAGGAATTAGCAATTGCTTTCAGCTTGTGAATATTCAGTAATATTTAAAAATTATTTCCACTGATCCATCTCCAAATAAAAAAGTGGAATCGCAGGCACAGCTACAGGTTGGACAGAGAAGAGATTCAGAGCAGCCCTGCAGAGAAAGACTTGGGGGTTTTGGTTGATGAGAAAATGAACATGAGCCAGCAGTGTGTACTCGCAGCCCAGAAAGCCAACCGTATCCTGGGCTGCATCAAAAAAAGCATGACCAGCAGGTCGAGGGAGGTGATCCTGCCCCTCTACTCTGCTCTTGTGAGACCTCACTTGGAGTATTGTGTGCAGTTCTGGTGTCCTCAACATCAAAAGGACATGGAACTGTTGGAACAAGTCCAAAGGAGGGCCACGAGGATGATCAGGGGACTGGAGCACCTCCTGTATGAAGATAGGGTGAGAAAGTTGGGGCTGTTCAGCCTGGAGAAGAGAAGGCTGCTTGGAGACCTCATAGCAGCGTTCCAATATCTGAAGGGGGCCTCTAGGGATGCTGGGGAGGGAGTCTTCATGAGGAACTGTAGTGAGAGGACAAGGGGTAACGGGTTCAAACTTAAACAGGGGAAGTTTAGATTGGATATGAGGAAGAACTTCTCTATTGTAAGGGTGGTGAGGCACTGGAATGGGTTACCCAGGGAAGTTGTGAATGCTCCATCGCTGGCAGTGTTCAAGGCTGGATTGGACATAGCGTTGGGTGGCATGGTTTAGTGTGAGATGTCCCTGCCCCTGGCAGGGGGGTTGGAACTAGACAATCTTAAGGTCATTTCCAACCCTAACTATTCTATGATTCTATGATTCTATGATTATTCCTCTCCGTCTGAGATCAATGCAGAGAATTTAAGTTAATCTTTCCTAAATCATCCAATCTGCAAAACTAATAGTGGCAATCAGGCAGTGGGAAGGTCACAAATACCAGCCCAGTGGAAGGCTGTCACAACTGTATGTAATTTTACTGCTCGACAGACCACCAAGAGACATTTTAACCTGCACGATTATCTTTGTCAAGGTCGATGACATCATGAAAGGAGATAGAATTGTATTTCTTTAGGTAGGATTACTCTTGACCTTGATATTTATAGGGTTCCAACCATCAAGAGGCTTGCAGTGAGCGATTATATGGGTCTCCAGAGCAGCCCTGCCAAAACGTCGGACAAGTTCCACAATAACAATAACCCATGATTCCACTGTGCATGGATAATTGTTTTTTCTGAAAGAAAATCTCACGTTTGGCAGATACCTTTGTAACAAAGAGATAGCAAAGGCTGTAAATCCCTGAACATCTATTATTGCACAATCAAACCTTGTAACTCGTATGTATGTCCCCTGGAAATACAGTAATTTGCGGCTAAAGTGAAAAAAACATGGGATTTGGGGTCATGGTATTTCATTATGAGATGTACAGAGGAAACATGAGATTTTTTTAAAGAAATTATTAGTTAGGAAATATATTGGAATGATATATATCTATGTGTATATATATGCAATACACATACAGTGACATGGTCTACCAGTTCACTAAATGAAAAAAGCTCACTATGTAGATGTATTTTTTTAAACAACATGTGGAACAGAAACACAGCCATTTCTCAGAGAAACAATTTCTTTCTGTCTATTGCTATTGACAAGTGAAAGGAGAACACAGGTAAGAGTTAAACCATTGATGAATCAAAAATCTGCTCTGCTCTATTCATGCCACAGGCCAAACTTTCTGGTTTTCCACGGCAGGGAGGGGTTTGTGCCATGTCTCCTCTTTTGGTCTAAATCCCCACTGAACCTTAGCTGTCTCTAGCTGGATGTCTGAGCATCTAATTTCCTTCATCACTTGGAAACAACTATTTGGAGATAACCTTTGCTTTAGCTTATGCAGGTGATGGTTATACGGGATTTATGGTGCTAGAATTTACCAGAATTGATATAATACAGTTTTTCTACGTTTAAAGCAGAATGTGAGATGTTCCCCCGAAAAATAATTATAATGAGATTTAGACATATAATTATAAGTAGTATGTAGAATTTGGCTTTACTGTATTTAAGAAAATCAAATCTGAGCAGCTGCCAGTGACAGATTTGAGGATGAAATGGAAAACTCTCTGATCAGAGACTGAGAGAGGAAGCAAACTGCACTCTTAACACACAGGTAGTATTAACAGCATTTGGGGACAAGCTTAATGGAAATTAAAGGACAACACTGGAACAGAACAAATGGTTCCAAGCTAAAAATGGTCGTGTAGGCTGGATATTAAACAGTTTTCTAATCATTAATGTTGTATTGGCACGGAGCAGAATTTTAATCTGATTAGCATAAGAAGATGAGAGGTGAAGCTTGGCCATATTATAGAAGCTAAAATGGCCCAGAAGTGTCCTTCTAGTTCTATATGCTTAATTCCTGGGTGTGACATGCCTAGAATAAAGATAACGCTTACTTGCAATGGAATCAAGTAAGAAAATTTGGAAAAAAATCCCAAGTGGCTCATCAATTTCTTGCTATTTCCTGTTACCTCAGATGTTGTCATCCACATTGCCATTCAATCCATTCTGTTCATTTTTACAAATCTGATCAAAAGGAAGCAAAGTAGCAAGTGTATTTCTAAACTAATTGAACATGGGACAATGACCAAAAGCAGACTGTTGTTGATGGCATGAAACAGAACCAATTCTGTTTTACATGCTTTGCTCTCATCAGCTTGTTTCCCCTTTACCCTCTCAGAGGCCATTAATTTGGCAGCCTTATAACTCGTCTTCTGCATTTGTACATTTCAGGTGGCAAGCAATCTTTTTTGTTTAGGCTGCTATAGACTATGATACTCCTGTAAAAATAATTTAATCTATGTAAAATTTGTTAGATAATTTTTTTCATTTTTTAAAAAATATTTTCAAAATTTCTATCAAGAATAATTTGAGGATTATATGCTGACAAAAGTTTTCAGAATATAAAACTCAGAAGCTGAAAGTAGTCCTTTATACAAATATATAATGTCCTTAGAAACATGTTTTTCTTTACATCAGTACCCTCAGTGTTCCTTCAGTTATTCAATAATTTTTATCATATCAGACTAAACCTTTTCCTGGCTCAATGGGAAATACAGCCCATTTATATTTTCCTTTTTAAAATATTTTTATTTTTACTTTTTAACTAAAAATGTTGGCCACAATCTTAATATCCCAATCATCTCCTGGCTTCGGATATATTGCAGAGGTTGTTTCCTACATGATTATCCTTGCAAATTATATACCTTCAAACTGTGTGTCAATTAGATTATTTTTTCTGATCCACAATTTCCTAGGAGGCCTATATTCCCTACCGCTATCTTTTAAATGTGCTCTTTCAGTTTTGATGATGACCAGGTAGTTTTCAAGCTCTCAGTAGATAACCTCTCCAGAAGGCTTGGCTGAAAAGCCAACAATTAATAACAATCAGGACTGAAGCCAGGCTCTCCTAAAAAGCCTGCTTCTCAGTGATAAACTCATGACCTGCTGGCAACATTTAAATTCTCTGTTCACAGCTATTAAAACCGCAAGAGATGAATAACTCACCATGCCTGTCCCTCTTAATAAAACAGACCATTATGTTTCATTCAGTCACCACTGAACTAAGCGTATGTCCAGGGTTCAGCAGTAGCAGTCATTTTTCTCCTTCTTAGGACCTGGTACTGTCGTTTTGACTTTCAGCCTGGGAACAGCACTGACAGCACCAATGTTTTCAGTTGCTGCTCAGTAATGTTTACTCTGACCAAGGACTTTCTGAGCCTCATGTTCTGCCAGGGAGGAGGGGAAGCCGTGAGGAAGCAGAGACAGGACACCTGACCCTAACTAGCCAAAGAGGTATTCCATACCACAGCACGCCATGCTCACTATATAAACTGGGGGCAGTTACCCAGAAGGGTTAGATCATTGCTGGGTTGGGCTGGGTATCAGTTGGTGGGTGGTGAGTAGTTGTATTCTCTCCCCTTGTTATTTCCCTTGACATTATTATTATTGGTAGTAGCAGTAGTGATTTGTGTTATACCTTAGTTACTGGCCTGTTCTTATCTCAACCCGTGGGAGTTACATTCTCTCGATTCTCCTCCCATCCCTCCAGGAGCAGGGGGAGCAAAGGGGGTGGGGGGAGTGAGCGAGCAAGCTACGTGGCTGACTGGACTTAAACCATGACAGTTCATTTAGGTGCCCAGTGTGGGGCACTAAGGGTTGAGATAACAACAAATCTGACCAGAGTGTGTCTAATCATATTTGTGATAAGCATTCATTATTTCGGATTAATACTCACTCGTCACAATGCTGATTTCTTGGCTCTCAAAGTTGTTGCTCTTGATCTCATAGTTTCAGCATGTCTTACCTTACTTACAGCCGGTATTTGCTGTCTAGTGTCCATCAGATGGGGAGCTTGGGCTAAGGTCCTTGTTTCATTGTACTTTATGGTAATGACTTGTAATACGGGCGGGCTCTGGCATCAAGGCAGGATGGATGTGGCCGTGGACTTGTACCTGCCCGTCCCACTGCTCTTCACCATCCTGGCCCTTGTCCTCGCCTCCATCTTTGTGAGGTTGCGGGGAGCAGAGGTGGAGTGGCCCCCGGAGCCGCCGGTGGCCAAACAGGCCTGGGAGAGGGGTCCTGGGGACCAGGAGGCCGGGAAGGAGACGGCTGCCAGGCAGCAGCAGGAGATGGTAGAGGAGCTGAGGCCTGCGGCTGAGCCCAGCCCCACAGCGGCCGAGAGCATCCTCTGACAGTCGCCCACTGAGCTCCGTGAGCCTGAGCCCCAGGAGGATGCAGGATACCATGCAGCACTTCCCAGCAAGGCAGAGGAGGAGGATCTGGACTCAGAAGAAGAGAAGCTGGTGGTGAGAGAGCTGGCAAGCACAGCAGCATCATTTGTGAGTTCTGAAGGTTTTGAATGGCCTTTGGTTACCCTTGAGACCTGCCGGCTGATTGTAATGGGAATCAACATGTTGGCACGCATACAGAGTGTGTTTTAGCCACTACCATTTCGTCTGGTCCCAAGAGTCAAGTAGAGTCAGTTTGGGGCCTTGTCTGGGGTTAGACGACCATGTAGGAAGACCAAGAGATTTTCCCGGAGGCTAGACAGTCGTTAGTGGCAGAGTGTGTGGGACAGTATGGGCAGGTGTCCAGACCACTGGGCCCTTCCAGTGCTTTGGAAGCATCACAGATGGAAGGCAGCTGTATGGAGTCCCCAACAACAAGCTGCAGAAACTGCTGAAGGGGAGGGTGAATTATTTTGAGCCTGGTGGGCCCATGACACCTCAGGCCATCAGGGCAGGGATGCAACATACAGATGGACTCATGATCAAGGGGTGGACTTAGCAATGGACGCTATTGCCCAAGTTATTATCGAGTGCGAACACTACACACAGCCTCTACTGCTCTGAAAGACTGTTACAAGAGATGGAGCCCAACATAATGGACCAGATAGACTCAGCAGCTTTATGGGGATTGGTGCATGCACTAAGGAATGATATCTTTCTCTCTCTCTCTCTCTGCATATGTATATATATGTATATATGTGAGATAAGAGTGATGGTATATTGAAAATGTGGGATATGAGACCATGGGACCTGTGGGAATAATGAGACCATGAAGTGAATCGTATGGAATAAGGGATGAATACTGTCCTGGGTTCAGCAGTATCAGTCATTTTTCTCCTTCTTAGTACCTGGTACAGTGCTGTGGTTTTGACTTTCGGCCTGGGAACAGCGCTGATAACACTGATGTTTTTAGTTGATGCTCAGTAATGTTTACTCTGACCAAGGACTTTCTGAGTCTCATGCCCTGCCAGGGAGGAGGGGAAGCCGTGAGGAAGCAGAGACAGGACACCTGACCCTAACTAGCCAAAGAGGTATTCCATACCACAGCCCATCATGCTCACTGTATGAACTGGGGGCAGTAACCCGGAAGGGTTAGATCACTGCTGGGTCGGCCTGGGTATCAGTCGGCGGGTGGTGAGTAGTTGTATTTCTCTTCTCTTGTTGTTTCCCTTGTCATTATTATTATTGGTAGTAGCAATAGTGGTTTGTGTTATACCTTAGTTACTGGCCTGTTCTTATCTCAACCCGTGGGAGTCACATTCTTTCGATTCTCCTCCCCATCCCTCCAGGAGCAGGGGGAGCAAGGGGGGTGGGGGTGGTGGGAGTGAGCGAGCAAGCTACGTGACTGACTAGACTTAAACTACAATGGCCTAGCAACTTGGATATGATGAAAAAACCTTTGGGAAGAGCAGCCAGTGTCGCTTTTGGAGCATCAAATGGCAAACATTCGGCTTGTGAGCAGTTTGTCTCCTGTTTAATCATTAGGAAACCTGGGAGATGCTGTTACCTTCAGTTTCCCTGGTTTGTGTTATTCCATTCAGTTGCTTACTGTAACCTAAATTTTCAACTTGATCCAGAATGTCAGCTGACAAGCAGTATTTATAATGCCCATAACTTCAACTGTGGCATCTGCTTATAGATAACTTCACAGAATCATAGAATCATAGAATAGCTACGGTTGGAAAGGACCTTAAGATCATCTAGTTCCAACACCCCTGCCAGGGGCAGAGACACCTCCCACTAAACCATGCCACCCAACACTATGTTCAGTCCAGCCTTGAACACTGCCAGCCATGGAGCATTCACAACTTCCCTGGACAACCCATTCCAGTGCCTCACCACCCTTACAATAGAGAAGTTCTTCCTCATATCCAGTCTAAACTTCCCCTGTTTAAGTTTGAACCCATTACCCCTTGTCCTCTCACTACAGTTCCTCATGAAGACTCCCTCCCCAGCATCCCTAGAGGCCCCCTTCAGATACCGGAAGGCTGCTATGAGGTCTCCACACAGCCTTCTCTTCTCCAGGCTGAACAGCCCCAACTTTCTCACCCTATCTTCATACGGGAGGTGCTCCAGTCCCCTGATCATCCTCGTGGCCCTCCTTTGGACTTGTTCCAACAGTTCCATGTCCTTTTGATGTTGAGGACACCAGAATTGCACACAGTACTCCAAGTGAGGTCTCACAAGAGCAGAGTAGAGGGGCAGGATCACCTCCCTCGACCTGCTGGTCATGCTCCTTTTGATGCAGCCCAGGATACGGTTGGCTTTCTGGGCTGCAAGCGCACACTGCCGGCTCATATTCGTTTTTTCATCAACCAAAACCCCCAAGTCCTTCTCCACAGAGCTGCTCTGAATCTCTTCTCTGCCCAACCTGTAGCTGTGCCTGGGATTGCTCCGAACCAGGCGGAGGACCTTGCACTTATCATGGTTAAACTTCATCAGGTTGGCATCAGCCCACCTCACAAGCATGTCAAGGTCCCTCTGGATGGCATTCCTTCCCTCCAACATATCAACCAAACCACACAGCTTGGTGTCATTGGGAAACTTGCTGAGGGCGCACTCAATCCCACTGTCCATGTCACTGACAAAGATGTTGAACAAGACCAAGTCTTGGAAGGCAGACGCAGGGACAGTGAGAATGAAGACCCTGGGCCCACTGTAGGAGAGGATCTGGTTCGAGACCATCTCAAGAACCCGAACGTATACAAGTCCATGGGAGCTGATGAAATCCATACGCGGGTCCTGAAGGAGCTGGCAAATGAAGTTGCTAAGCCACTGTCCATCATATTTGAAAAATCATGGCAGTTCAGGTGAAGTTCCCGATGAGTGGAAAAAGGGAAATATAACCCCCATTTTCAAGAAGGGGAAAATGGATGAGCCGGGGAACTACAGACCAGTCAGTCTCATCTCTGTGCCTGGCAAAATCTTGGAGCGCATTCTCCTGGAAGGCATGCTGAGGCACATGAAAAACAACAAGGTGGTTGGTGACAGCCAGCATGGCTTCACGAAGGGGAAATCCTGCCTGACCAATCTGGTGGCCTTCTATGATAGGGCTATGGAACTGATGGACAGGGGTAGAGTAGTTGATGTCATCTACCTGGACTTGTGCAAAGCGTTTGACACTGCTTCACATGACATCCTTGTCTCTAAGTTGGAGAGACATCAATTTTATAGGTGGACCACTCGGTGAATAAAGAGCTGGCTGGATGGCTGCACGCAAAGAGTTGTGCTGAATGGCTCAATGTCCAGCTGGAGACCAGTAATGGGTGGTGTCCCTCAGGGATCAGTGTTGGGACCAGTCTTGTTCAACATCTTTGTCAGTGACATAGAATAGTTTGGGTTGGAAGGGACCTCCAAAGGTCATCTAGTCCAACTCCCCTGCAATGAGCAGGGATATCTCCAACTAAATCAGGTTGCCCAGAACCACATCCAATCTGGCCTTGAGCCTAGAATGTCTCCATTTGTCTTTTGTATAAAAGCATATGTTTTCCTTCTACAGAGACACATGAGATAATTCCTCTTCTGAGTAGTTCGGCTATTAAAATGATTCATCCAACTCAGAAAAGTCTACAAGGCAATGCAAATGTGCTGTACTGGGAAAATGTTAGGGAATGATATTCAACCCTACCCATTAGGAACAGCACACTCCAACAAAGTATCCAAGTCTCAACTAAATCCCTCTCCTTCGTATTACCAGTATCTGTTTCATACCAGAAATTTGTAGTATTTCTGTGAGCTTCCCAAAATGTGCATAATAGGTAAAGCCAGTACCATTACTGGTGCTTAGAATCCTAGGATACTTAGGGTTGGAAAAGACCTTAAGATCAAGATCATCTAGTTCCAACCCCTGACTTGGTGTATTTCTTTTTTTTTTTTTTTTCTTTGAAAAGAAATGAGTAAACCTTGAAAATTACTGCAGGGAGGGCAAAGAACTTCATAGAACTACTTTACTTTAATCATCTAGAAAGTATCTTTTCCTCAAATCAGTAGTTTCAAGGTCAAATAGGTGTCTTCTTTTTCAGCTGAGTTTGGGAAGGTGATGAAAGAAAAGATACAACCAGAGTCCTGTCTCCACATCCTGAAGTAAAGAAGCAACCTTACATCATGGATAAACTTATTCTTCTACAGATGTCAGGTTGTTTTATTCATAAGCTATTGTTGGTCATATTTCCAGAGGTATTGCATTATCACTGCAAATGAGGGCAGTACTTCAGTGCTCAGGAAGCAGCCTTTCTAACAATTTGGCAGGGCTGTTGAACTAAACACAAAGCTTTATCACTCAGAGTCTCTTGGGGTATATTAATCCTTCACTTGTGGGTTTGTCAGATGAAAAGCAGCTTGGATAGTTTGATACTTCTTTTAATTGTGTCTGAAATAATGTCAGTGCTGTATACAAAGGAAATAAAGCCAGTGTCAAGACACCCAAATGCTTACATGATTCCTCTTTCACCTGCAGGATACCCAGCTGACCTGCTGCTGCTCAGAAGAGCAATGGCTGAGGCTGAGGCTGAGGAACAGCCCACCACTTGCAGTTTCCAGTAACAAGCCCATTAGTAATGGCTGGCAAGACGACTGTGAAATAAGAAATGAGTTTGTCTAGGAGGGTAAGCAGGTCATTTTTATGCATATATGTGATGTCTATATGTGTGTTTTACTACTTGCTTCCTTCCCATCTCCTCTTGGCTACTTATATATGCAATATGTAATATGTATTGTGGCAAAAGTCAGCTGTGCATGTAGTTTGGGGATGGCACTGGCCCAGGCTCTTGCTCTGACGCCTGGCAGCATTTCATTCTGCTGCTGTGAGAGACAAAATACGGGACAAGATGGTTTAACCCAGTAGGGCATTTTGTATGCTCTTATGCTAGTTTGATCCTACAAATCCTTACTTATAAAGCAATCTTCTCTAATATAAGTAGCTTTGAGCACTCAGGCAATATATGATTCTTTATCTGAGCATCAGGTTCACATTTTTTATAAAACAAAATGGATCACAGTCATTTTCCGGTAAGTCTTTCACTCAACAGCTCTACACCAAAGGTGAATCTGCTTCACTGGGTTTAAGAAGGAAGCCTGCTTTTCTGCTCCAAATACATTGTAGCTATTTTTAAAGCTTATCATATCCAGGTATTCTACACAAAAATGGTGCTAATTTTTTCAGCAAAATGGGAGAATAGCATCCTTATTTAATGCAATCCCTGCAACACCTCTTCTGAAACTCAGATACGATCCAGAGTTGTTCACTGTTCCAGTTCTGAATGGTTTGCTGAGTTTTGAAAATCTGTTATTCAAATCTTTCTTTGCTTTTTATTTAGCTTTCTCCCCCTTTTTACACGGAATTTGTCAAAATCAAGACAATAGCTTTTAAAGTATTTTCAGAGAGAAAACTTGACATTTTTTTCTATCTAGTCCTGAAGTCAGGCAAAACAGAAATACAAAGTGAGCAAGAAGTCAGGCACTGGAGCAACCTATAGTTCCATTCTGTAAACAGGCAGAGAAGTAATTTTGTGCCATGAGGAAACTTCATCTTCATTAGATACCAAAGGATACCATTCCATGAACAGCAGTATCAAATTTTCAGCTTGCCATTTGTACATTTGTTCATTTTCACACACTGGAGTAGTTGTACCTTCAATGTAAAAGTACAAGAAGTGCTGGAATCTTATCTTAAGCCTAATCGTTTTTCCTCCACTTTCCCACCAGCAATCCAAAGGAGCCATGACTTGCTTCATGCAGAGTTAGCCATAAATGTGAAAGGTGAAGAGACCACATGTTCACCATCATTGAATGTAAGGTGTTTGGGACTCTTGTGTATTCTGCAGGTTTATAAAAGTATAAGAAAGGGCAAAATGTATCATGAACCTCATTGAAATTGATGATTAATATGTGAAAACAAAATTGATACATTGTCCTGATAGCAAGAAGACAAGAACAGGATCTATGATTACACTTGTGCAGAACACTAGAGACTATGTAGGGACACAAATAGAGAGCTCACATTTCACATGTTCATATTTCATTTTTACATTTTTACATTGATTTTCAACTTTAAATAGTTTACAGTAAGAGAGGGAAAAGCAGTAACATGGGTAGGAGGGAGAAACAAAATGACAGACCAAAGAAAAAATGAGATTTATGCTATGTGGTTCAATATGCCCATGAAAGAATGTGCATGTTCTTTTTGTGTTTTAACTAATTCATGTTGGTGACTCTGAAAATCTCTTTTTTTCTTTTCCCCGGGGGGGGGGGAAATACAAGATATCTGTGTAAAATATATCTGTAGGCCAAGTAAGGAGGGTCTGAAGAACATCAACAAGGAAGCAACACAGAAATAGCGACCTGAATCAATGTTCAGTCAAGCCCATTAATTAGGTAACTTGTTTTGTGCTGATGTAAGTAGATCCTTAATTCTGAAGCAGCTTATGCCTAGGGCAAAGGAGTGGATGCGACTGTTATGTTCCCATAAACAGCAGGTGATGGGGAGCTTGATCCAGTGAAGAGAAGGAGAGTATGAGATGCAAAACCTCAAGCAGTCTGAAATTCAGGAGCAGTGAAAATACCCAAGGAAAGAGTATGGTCTTCAGAAGAATAACTTGTTTTATAAGCATGTGTATACCTGTATTTGACCCATCTTTATATCAGAGGAGAGATCTGATATAAAAAGAAATTTTTGTGATGAAGAGTAGAAGAAGCCTGTCATCAGGCTATGGAAAAATGTCTTCACAAATCTATTATTTCTGTGTTGGAATTCAGAAACAGAGGAATGTAAAATCAAACTAGCTCACATGCTGCAACTCTTAAAGTAGCTTTTTTAAAAAACAGAAGTCATGTTTGATTTCTGCCTTGGAAAAAAAAATGTCTAGTGCAGAAAGTTGCAGAAAGTTACAGAAAGTCCTGGATCAGATTCTGTGGTCAGCAGCTCAAGTAGCTTAATATGATCAAAACTCCAGTTGAGTTTTTTCAGAAGAGAGTTCAGATTCCTCTGTGTATATGTCTGTGCTTGAGTGCTTGCAGCATTACAACCATCCAACCAGCAATAACTGACATTATGGAATAGCTGAAATGGAGGACAAGGACAGCCAGCATTGGGGTGGAACTCCAGCTGAACCACTGTAAATCATGACCATCACTGGAGAATTAATTCCATTATGTCAGTCAATATAAATGTGAAATATAACACCAAATTAGAGATACTATTCCAAAGACAAATACTTCAAAAAGTTCCTGGCTTCAGACTACCCATGGTCTGAACTGTCTCTGGTAGCCTGCTGTATGCAGTGCAAATTGGATAAATACGTACATAGAAGGCTTGCAATGACAGCCCACTGGATCTGAACAACTCCTCTAAGTCTGGAAAGGCAGACAGCATGTGAGCAGGCAGCAGCCTGGCAACTAACAAACAGCACATTACTCTGCATCTCATAAATCTCCATGAAGTTTATTTATTCTCTTCTGAGAATCAATAACTAATGTGAAGCCTCTTCTTGCCAGTTATTGTAGCCCTACACAAAGGGATTCAGGCGTGGAAGCTGCTATTAATAGCAGTGAACAAGCTACTAATTGGATAGTTATGTAATGATATTGTTATGAAACCTAGTTTGGGTTTGACACCTTTTGTTTTCTAGAAACAACATTAAAACCCCCAAACAATTTCATGGTTAGTAGTATGCAGCATGAAATAAAGACAAAACAATTATCAATTTTTCAAAACTCAGAGAACTAAAAAGGATAAAGAAAAAAATAATTTCTCTGAATTCTGGCAGAAATGAGCTGGAAGCGAATCGTTCAACAGATCTGCCATTCAAAGGGATAAAGTAACTTTCTTTAACACCTGCCCTGCAAATGCTGACACAAAGTTCAAAGTGGCCTGTTTCTGCAACTTGTGTAATCTCAGAAAGCTGGGTTTTTTCTATTTATAAAAATGGCTTTTCAATGAGTATGAAGGGAACATAGTTTAAGATGAAAGAACAACCAGAATCTCTGCGACACACACTGATACTAATCATGTACTAGGATTAGGCATGGATCTCTGCTTCTGTAAATGACAATACAGATACACCTATACTGCCTGACTTTTTAAGTAAGTTAAAAAAAAAAAATGGTGATGAGAAAAATAACTGGGGATGGCATTTTATTCCCTGCCATATAGAAGAAGAGAAAATTGCCCTCCATTAGGAGAGCAGCTTTTATCTGGAGTACCTGTTGCAGTGCCTCTATTCTTGGTTATTCTGAAGGCTGGGTATCACTAATGCAGTGTACAGCACCAGGAACTTCTCCTCCTGATGAAACCCAGCTACTGTCCTCCTCTAGTTCTGAGGTAATTTTCATTTTGGTACATCAAATGCAACAACATACAGAGTATGTAAGAAAGACCCTTCCAGAGGTTTGTAGTTACATGTATATTCTAAGAGGTTGCACAGCTCTAGCACCTCTTGTTTTAATATTTGACCATGAAATTAGCTCTCAACATGCATGGTGCCAGAAACTGTTATTTGATCAGTGTTACAGGTGACTTACATCCTGACTTACTCAGCACAGAATGTTAGAAAGGGTTTATATCAGTAAAGTAAAACTCTAGTTCAGTTCTAAATTGTTAAATCACCAGTGGAAGTCACCAAAGGGCTTACAGAGATTTGATGCACAATGTCCCAGTAATTAGAGCAAGCATGCCTGAAAAGCTGTGCTAACATAAGATTCAGCAACATTTTAAAGGAAAAAGACATTATAGAAACCAAGGAGGAATTTGGGTGGTCCAGATGTCTTCCACATGTATACAGCTAATTATCAAGAACTAGAATCTGTTACCCATTATATATGTGTGTACATGTATAACAGTATGCATAAACATATATATTTCTATCTCCAGACTATTAACATCATCAGAATACTTCAGAACACAATGTGGCAAGTAATACTAGAATCTTCTCCTAAAATAATCAGCATGCTTTTCTGCTCCTACCCATCAGATGAAATGTGTTTTCTCTTAAATGGATCTCTTCACTAGTAGTATAGTTTGCCTGTATTGTTACTGCTCTTCCATACTCTCACTTGTGTGAGAAGTAAGAGGGATATAGCAGCTCGTTTGAGTAGTAGCACTACTCACTTGGAATACTGTGTGCAGTTCTGGTGTCCTCAACATAAAAAGGACATGGAACTGTTGGAACAAGTCCAAAGGAGGGCCACGAGGATGATCAGGGGACTGGAGCACCTCCCGTATGAAGATAGGCTGAGAAAGTTGGGGCTGTTCAGCCTGGAGAAGAGAAGGCTGCGTGGAGCCCACATAGCATCCTTTCAGTATCTGAAGGGGGCCTGTAGGGATGCTGGGGAGGGACTCTTCATGAGGAACTGTAGTGAGAGGAGAAGGGGTAACGGGTTCAAACTTAAACAGGGGAAGTTTAGATTGGATATGAGGAAGAACTTCTTTACTGTAAGGGTGGTGAGGCACTGGAATGGGTTACCCAGGGAAGTTGTGAATGCTCCATCGCTGGCAGTGTTCAAGGCTGGATTGGACATAGCGTTGGGTGGCATGGTTTAGTGTGAGATGTCCCTGCCCCTGGCAGGGGGGTTGGAACTAGACAATCTTCAGGTCCTTTCCAACCCTAACTATTCTATGATTCTACTTCCTATTTCTGTTTTGGCAGTACTGAAGAGTTCCAGTAGGATACAAACTTGCTTTATCACCCATTTCACTGTAGGACCGAGTTCACCAAACTTAGAAAGTTCACTCACAGTCCTACAATTTCTTAATTCTCAATTGTTCTGACTTTATAATGCTGTAATTTTATATTTTTACAATACTTCAGTATTGTATTAGACAGTATTTAAAAAAATACTGTCTAATTTTTAAATGTTGTTTACATTTTAAAAACCTTAAAAATATTTGAAAGTTGCCTTTAAGTTACATTTAGGTTTTATATGGGAAATTTTATCATATGTCTGATGTCTCTTTTTTTCCCTCAGTAATAGTGTTTTTTCCACCCTTTTTCCACTGCCTATCTGCAGTGATAGTACATTGAGCTACAACCTGCTCTGTATATTCCTGCTGGAGAGTGCATGTAATTATTGCCGATTGATATCTGCTACCAGTTCCTGCTGGGTTTATATAGACTTCATTTCATGTGTTGGTCATATTTTAATAGAGTTCTGGCATGTCATGCCAATGGCCAAAATTCAGGGGAGAAATGAATGGACCATTAATTTCCAACAATAATTTTGCAGTCAGACTACTTGTTTGCATGGAAAAGTAGTTTATTTGCAACACTGCTTTGATGGTATTTTGGGAACTCAGCTTACAAAGTGTTAAAAGTCCAAACTGTCCCTGGGCCTTCTGGTGTTGCAATTGGAAGGAAGAAACACATAGGTATGTCAAGACTACAGCTGACTAAGGCTGGAACTAAAAGCCTCCCGAGGTGATTAAGCTATTGAGGTGCTCTTTTTCTCTGTGTACCTAGCCATGGAAGACGGAATCACAGAGGAAAAGCAAGCTGAAGGAAAGATGATTTTCCAATGGAGAAACCAAGAACCTATTTCTTGTCAGGATAACATCCAGGAAATATCTTTTTGTTTGTTGTCCCCTGGATTTTACTAGATCTTTTAAAACAAACCCAAAACTAAATAAATTGAAAGACCTCCTTGCAATTCTGAATCAGAAATGTTCTCTAGATAGAATTCAGGGTGGGAGAGGAGTTTACCTACAGCTTGCATCAACTGGAGGAGACGATGTTGAATATTCACGTATCTTCTAGTGAATATTCACGTTATCTGGGTAAAACCTAGACTGTACATGAGTAGTTCCTGTTGATCTTGAGCTACCAAGCTCCTGCAGTACAAACTGTGGCTATCACTGCATTTCTGGTACTGTTCTATGCCAATTACCAGCACTATGAGTTGTGGTAAAGTGTATTCAGGAAAAAAAAAAAAAAACAACAAAAAAAGACAAAAAAATAAGACAGTTGATAAATTCTGGTAATTTGTGTTAAATCTGAATTTACAAACAAAATTAATACTAAAGGTATATACATAAAGCATATACAAAAACATTGCATATGTCTAATCATTACTTGGGGTATAACTCAAACGATATTTCATACTAATTGCTACAAAAATATTTACTTGAGCCAAAGCTTAGATACAATTAAGGAGATGAATTTTATTCAGCAAGTTTCTATGTCCTGTATTGGCCATCAATTTTGCTTGAAATAAAAATGATACTAGCACATCCATCATACCTCACAGTTCCCAGAGAAAAACTAGCGCTCCAAGTGTGAAAAAATCCTTCTGATTATTTATACAAGTTATTTAGTGCTAATATATCTAAGGCAAAATACTGCTGTAGAACTAATAAAGACCCAGGTTGAGTTAAAGTTGCTTCCTGTAACACAGTATTTCTGATATCTACTGGCAATAGATTTGCTTCAATCTCTGAGAGAAGGGGTGTCCATCCCACCTGAACCTGGCAAGCTACAGCCTCTGAGGTTCTTGGATGGTGCTCTGCAGGTACCCTGACATAGTAGCTATCAAAGACAGTTATTCATCGTTTTCTCTTTTCAAAAAGGTGTCTAGTAAAGCTGCCCATTAATTCCATTTGCAGTGGAGGCTCATGTATGGCACTGTCTGTTTTAATCCATTCAGCGAAGGGCTCAGTAAACAGAGAATGGTAAAGATCACAACAGAAGCCTTTTGTACCATAAAAGCAGGAAGAACAAGCAATAGGACAAGGGAAAATTGCCTCAGGTTGCACCAGGCAAGGTTTAGATTGGATATTAGGAAAAATTCCTTCACTGAAAGGGTTGTCAAGCATTGGAACAGGCTGCCCATACCAGTGATGGAGTTACCATCCCCTGAGGATTTAAAAGACGTGTAGATGTGGTGCTTAGGGACATGGTTCAGTGGTGGACTTGGCAATGCTGGGTTAATGCTTGGACTCAATGATCTCAGTCTTTTCCAATCTAAACAATTCAATGATTCCATGCTGTAGGTAACTGAAACACAGCAGTCACATTCACAGCTGTGCCTTTTTCAAGATCTTTCGCACTACAATAGATGTTCTGTGGAGCTACAAAGATGTTGGGAAATGCTTGCAACTTTTGCAAATGATAAAATAAAAACAAAAAGCAGGAAAAAGGAGTTTCTTGTTTTACTGTTTTACATTTTGCAACATAAATCCACTTGAAAAGGAAACCAAAACTTCCCTTACTCAAGCATTTTTTTTCCAGTGAACTGATTTAGACATTTACACTTAATTCAAGTAATTACTTTTACTTGAAATGTTTTGGCTAGTAAATAAAAATATATTTTTTGCTCTGAGTATTCTGAAGTGTGCAGAGTGCAGTATGTGAAGATGTAAGAAATGGCATTCTGACGAAGTAAAATTAATCTACAGGTTAGCTGTTTGAAAGTTGTATATATCTTTATCCTTATTTCCTTTCACTTTTCTCATACTATTAGCACTCCCTGCTGTCTAGGTCATGAAACCAGTTACTGCATGTCTCCTCTAGGTCATGAAACCAGTTACTGCATGTCTCCTCTACTTATATTTATAGCCTCCACAAGCCTTAAAACTGTGTCTCTGAAGTTAGCCTTCTTCTCAGTCAGTGGTGTCTCAACATTAGCCTATCCACCAGCTCATTCAAGATCTTCCTCTTTCCCAATGAAATCTTTCCTCCCATTTTTGTTCAATCTGTCCAAACTATTGCTATCAAAATATTTCCCTTTTCTCACCATGTTGATGATGTTCCCTTCTAAAATCTCAACAGAGACTTCCCCCATAATTCAAACCTGCCTCTTGTCTCAGCTGCATTACTACTTCTTAAGCCCTTTCTTCTCCAGTGCTGGGAACACCTGTGTATGGGAAGCAGTGGACATTGTTATTAATTTCCTTCTTTAAATTTCTCCATCAAAAGGATGCTCTGAATCTAAAAGCTATGGTAGATGAAATTAATTTGAAATGAGTCACCTCCCTCATTTGTTTCAGGAAATGCCTGAAAGTATTTACAAAACCTTCACCAAAAAGCATTCATAATGAAGATTCAGCATGACTGAAATAATTGCATGAGATTTCTACTAAATAAATAGAGATGTCTTGAACTTTTATTATATCCCCTTAATTTTAGGTCCCTGGTTGGACCAGCTCAGGGCCTACTCCTCATTGTGATAACTGGCAATAATAGCCATCAGGCTTTTAGGTGACTTAGCAATAACTGAAACACATTATATTGTTCCCATTCCTTTTCACTGCCTCTTTCTGTTCCAGTTCTTATGGGAGCTGTGGTACTGGATTCGGAAGGACAGCATGTAGTCACAGTCGGTTTGCAGTTATCTGCATCCTCTGATGCCTTTATATGGCTTGCTTAATGCAAGTGGAGCACAGCAGATGAGCAAATGCAGTCTCCTGTTTTCTACTTCCTTTCTAGACCTGTGAGCTTCTGGGCAATATGCCAGCCAAGATCATAGTTAACTCATAAGCTTGAAGATATTGAGATTGTCATTGCCAGCTTTGCCAGATGCACATATTTCTCTTGAATTTATATGACAAGGTTACACTAAAATCAGACTTCTTATCATGCCAGAGAAATGCATCTATTTCTGAGTCTTCCACCACTGAACCAAGAGTAACAAACACCTGGGAACTCTGGAAGGAGATATATTTATCCTTTCTGAGTCATCTAATCATACAGGGCTCAAGGCTGGTGCTAAAACTTCCAGAAACATTTAGAAAGCAACCACAGAAATCAACACAAATTCAGGCTCTGTCACATGAAATGAGCATGGTCAGGAACAGATCTATATGCTTGTACAGACAAGATTTCATGAGCAGTTTTCAAAAAATAACTTGAGTATCTGCGGTCTGATCAGGTGAGTTTTATTCTTTCTCCTCCTTCACCTTTTTTTGGAAAGAGCTTTGACAATGTGATGATTCTCCCTGGCATTTAACCTAAGGCTCATTGTTCCATGTGGCAGATCTCTTTTCCATTCTTCCTCAACAGAAAGCAGGGAGGAATTTAATGAGGTCTGGACCTATATGAGTTTCAGAGAAATTTGTAAGAGTTATATCTGTATTTGTCACATCTATGTTTCAGACCAGAGCAGTTTTTTGTTAATGTTGGCAACTCTGAACAAAGAAAGTCTTGAAGTTATTAAACGTAAACTGTGTTAGGCAGCTGCTGGGGAGGGAAATCCACACCACTTTAGCGGCATCTTGGAATCATTCAATTTTAATAATTGAAATTAACATCAAAGATATTTTTGCTGTACAGAAAACTGTCATAATTTAATTTCTTTTTCTGTGCTTATCTGTTCCACACTGTGCTAGCTGCAACCTAACTGTGAAATATGCATGTGTGCACCCCAATATATAGTTATTGACAGCATTTGGGATATCAGCTCCTGGATGTTGTATGTAGCAAATACAGATAAGCAGTTTATAGCCTTGTGAGGTCTTACAGAATTCAGTCGGGGGGCTCTTGTGGCTCTAGTGCCCAGTGGAACAATGTAGTCTGGAAAAATCTTTCCTGTCTTACTCTACAAAATGACCTTTGAGGGTCAGCAGCAATCTTGGCAGACTGTACACTAGCTTGTCTGCTTAAGAATATCTAAAGCTCACTTGTCCAAGCTGTTATCTCTCCTGTGCACACCAGGTGAACTACTGAAAACAAAGAAAAATATCCCATTGGCTTCAGAAACTACTAAGTCCTTATTCAACTCAGATGGGAAGGGTGATTTACCTACAGATAACTGATGCAAAACCCAGTAACAATCCAGCTGATCAAAGTCAATTTTGAGAAGGAGAAATATCCCCTTCCCCTTTTTAAAGATAGGCTGTGACTATGAAGCAAAGCTCCTAGATGTTACAGTTTATAATGCCTTTACTGAAGCATTTTGAACCCTTTCAATCACTAGTCTTTCCTTCAGTTAGACCTGAGGATTCAAGATGTTCTTCCTTAGAGCAGTGGTGTTTGCTGACTTTGTCACTGAATTCCTGAATCAGGCATCGCACTGACATGGCTTCAGCCATTAAGTGCCTTAAGACAGCAACCTTCTGCATGCTTTTCTGTGTTCTGCTATTCTCTCTCATTCCAGTACTTGCTCCATTGACAAATTCATTCATAGCTTGAAGTATATACTTTTTTTTTAATCATATCTGTCATTCAAATTCATGCCATGCAAGTCAGTGGCAAAAGATATAATTCTCAGAGTGCTGCTGACTCTGTTACTTGCATGTAAGAAAAGCTGTGTAAATAATGTAGTATTTCAGTTGCTACGAATTCATAAAAAATTACTCAGCTCAAAATTAAAATGAAACCAGGGCAAGTGTATTAAAAAGAAATCACTCCTTTCAAAAGCATTAAAGGAACATTCTTAATTAAAAATACCTTCAAATAAAAAAAAAAATTGCATTGTTTAAAATTCTGAACTTGTATCTTAGAGCATTTCTATTTTGTTTCTGGTGCAAACTGAAACATCTCAGTTTTGCTAAGCCTGTATTTTTGTCATTGTTACACACACACACAAAGCTAAAACATCAAACCTGCATTAATTTTTCGCCTAGTTCTCCCTGTATTGCTTCTAGAGGTAGGAGTTAAACGGATAGCAGTGCCTCCTAATCTGTCAGGAGTAATGCTTTTTTAGGCCAGAGAGAAGTTTTGGTCTCCTGCATACCAAGAGTGTGACATAATCACTGAACTATCCAATCAATTATTCTGCCAACACCTTTCTGGTTCACTTAAGAGTAAATTAATCCTACATAAGAATGCTTCAGCAGGAGAACAAGAGTGAGCACATACGCATTACCATAGTGAGGTAGTAAGGTGCTCGCCAGGGGTGTAAATAATGGATAAGTAATTAATTTGCTTTTGGAAGCCTTCACGGATCTGCTTCTCTGGGCACTTATGCACACATGGTGGAGCAACGGCAGCAAGGGATTGAGCAAGAGAGCTTCTCCACAGAAAAAAAGCAAGTCCTAGGCAAGGTGCTCAGCAGCTCCGCTGCAGCTCATTATGACCTCCAGAGACCTGGAATATCTCAGACTAGTACCAGTTTCCGAAGTCAGCATCAATCAGAAAGTCTTTTGATGGGAGCTGCTGCAGCAGAAGATGTTAGGACACACCGTGGGCCACTTGCAAATAAAAGGCTATGACGAGTGAGTCTCTGGCACACCGGCCAGATGATGTTACCAGGGCTCTCTCCTCCCCCTGCCCTCCCCTTTCCCCCCAACTTTATTTAGGAAAGTCCAACAGCTCCAGTGAGAAAACAAAAGAAGTACAACATACGGTGCAACAGATAATTCACTACTCACCTGAAATATCTTGCCTCCAGTTCAAACTATTACAGCAAACTGCAAACCCACATATTGTCGTCTTTGTGATTTCTCACAGTCAATCCTTTCTTTACCCTGTTTTTACATCTTTCCTTACTTCCACATATTGGTTTGTTCTTTTCATTGACTATCTCTCTCCATTTTTTCTGCTGTCTTTGGATATTCATTTTTCTATCCACTTTCACATCGATTATTTTGTTTCTGACCCAAACATTCTACTTTCTTTCAATTTCTCTTTACTTGCTCCCTTTTTAAAAAAAAAAAAAAAAATCTCCCTTTTTCCTTGTCCTCTTCGTTTGTTATGTTTCTGTGATTCTCTGTTCCTATTATAAAATTAATTTACCTTCTGCCCCTCTTCTCTCTCACTACAAGGCATGTAACTCCATCAGCCACACATCTGATGGTCTAATTTCCCTTTCCATCTGCTGAAACCTCTCCCTTCCTCTCGCTCTCACGCATCACTCCCTCTTCTTCTTTTTGTTCCTAGTTCCATGTTTCTCCTCTAGCTTTTCCATTGTATTCCTGCCTTTTGCCCTCCCTGTTAGCAGAAACATTTACATTCGGTGCTTTATCCCACAGATCTTGGCTTCCTTCACCTCCTTGATGCTCTTTAGGTCAAGGCCACAGACACCTTCTTGGCCAGTTCTGGGATGTTTGTCATGCATTATCAATGCGAGCCTCTGCAGTAATGTACCTGAAACTGCTCCTGTGTTTTTCATCAGTTGCCCCAGTGGAATATGTGCAAGCTTGGGAAGCACCAAGGATTCCTGTTCATAAAGCAACTATCTAGCTACGCCCAAGGGTACTCAAGTTTTCAGGCCATTTTCTGCCTGGACCTCTGCTGTAAATGGATTTTGCATTTGTTCAGTAACTAAAGATACTATATTCCCAGCAGTCCTTGTAATAAGAAGTCTATAGGAATAGACTCTCCAACTCCTTCCAAGTGTAAGCAAACTGAAAAGCTCTATTTGCAAGATCAGAAATAAAATGAAAATCTCACTTTGGCTGTCTAAAAATAAAGATGTACAAAGCAAAGACCTTGCTGAACAGCAAACTCTTAAATTTAATATAATTTCCTTTGCCATAATAAATGTTTCAGATTCTGAAGATGAATATATAATTAATTCCACTGGTTAAGCTGCAGGAACTTTGGAGGAACAGCTGTTCTTAGAGACCTGAACTGTTTACTGCTCTCTCAGAAAAATAAAACCAAAACCAAACCAATCTCCTGAAGAAACACAGTCTGAGATGTTTTTTAATCCTTTGTTTGTTCATTACCAAGATCTGACTTTTTGCCTTCACTAGATCAATGACAGATTGTTTCTTTGGCCTTAATAGAAACCTGAAGCTCCAACGAGCTTTTAGAAGTTAACCTAGTGGGCCAGATCATTGGCTGCCATTCTAGCTCCTTCTGGCTACCTGGGAGTAATTTGGAGAATGTATGTAGTACTTAAATGGCAGCTCCAAATTACAGGTTTGTTTCAGCTAAAGAGTGAACTACATTTAAGAAATGACTGTTGTAACATGGAAGAAACCCTCTGAACTGCAGTGTTTCCAAGCTATTCATCATTTCCCTAGCATCTCTCCTTATGGAAAGTCTCCAAGTCCTATGATACTGACCTTGTAAACAATTATTGTCTTTCCTTAGCTCCTATAATAAAATTCATGCTTGATATTTGATTTTTTTTAATCTCAGTGTGAATCTTGCATCCTTACGTCATTAAAATACCAGAAACCCAACATTTTTTTCTCTAAATAATAATTTTATGGCACAGAACAAACAGATACTTTGGCCAAATGCTTATTTTCAAAATATACTACTAGGAAAAAATTACATAGGACACGAACAGTATGTTTAATTTTTTTAATGTCTACATATATGTAGATAAGGAACCTGGTAGAGATGCCCCTGTAAATACTCAAAATCATCATACTTCTCTGTGGTTTCAGTACTGCTGATAGTGTTATTTATGCAGATATATACAAAATTATGCAGAACTTGCAAGTTACATTTTTGTTAAAGGGAATTAAAAAATCTGCCACCCTTCTGAATATTTTTTAAGGTACCTTTCCTTCACTGATCTGAGAAGAGATTCATTCTTGCTTCCGTGTAAATTGGCTGGTCTAAATTGAAACATCCTCCAGTCTTTTTGTACTGCTGCACATAATGTTTCCCCAGAGAGGAGCATATGGAGTAAATGCTTTGTATTTGCTCACGTTCTCAAATACTTCCTTTGCTGCTGCCTCTGTGCCATGAATTTAGTGTCTTTGTATGAGGTACAGCTGCCTCACCCAGAAGAAAATTACCCTAGTAGATGGACTTACATGTCCGCATTGCACACACACACAGGGAGTCATGTTCTTTTAGGCAAGAGTTGGCAGGTTTTAACTCTTCCTAACACCGCAGCTCTGGATCCTTGTTCTAAAAACTCTGGAGCTTTAAAGAAACATCTATGGAGGTATTTCGTATGTGTATCTTCTCACATATCAAAATAGGATTTAGATGCTTTAGACCTCAGCTACACACTGCCTTTTATAGTGAAGCTCTACTTGCACTACAAACTGACATATTCAATGCTTTAAATGCTTAAAGCACTGGGCAGATGTTAATTTAACTCATTACTTCTCTCACCACCACTTAGCTTAGCAAAAAGAAATAACAGCAAAATGATACAGGTTGCCTAAAGTACATAGTCACTGGCAAAGCCTAGACCAGAAGCAAGAGCGAAGTTACAAAGGCTTTGGTGATGCATATACATTTGAAAAGGTTTTTAAAGGAAAAATATCAAAGTTTGCAAATGGCAAGTTTTGGTTCTAGTTCCAATAACTAGCATTTCCTCGTTGCCCACTATTACTTCAGCTTTAAATATTTTAGAAAAGGAAATATTAGGTATAAACCAAATCTAAACACACGTGCTTTCCACTTGCCCCCCAAATTCCAGTACACAAATGCTGTACTTATTTTAAAGTATTTTTAGTGTCGCTTTCAGAATTAAAACAATTCCAAACACTCGGAAATCAAACACATTTGCAGTGTGCCACAGAATTCTCTCCTGACTTCCAGTACAGCTCAAGTGATCTGGTGACCCCTCATTTTGTGTCCATTTGTGGTCTCTGGCAGTGTGGTTGCATGCTGTCTGAGCTGAAATGCTTGCCCTTATTTGGGACAGGAATTACACCAAGGTAAAAGAATCCAGGCAGCTATTTACTATTACATTTTATCTTCATCACAAAGCTTTTTGCTTTGTGTTCTCAACCCTCCCCCTCTATCTATGCAGCAACTATAGTGTTATTCTCACTTCCTGGTGGTGCTGGGCTTGGTGCTCCCTTCGCAGTACATGTCAACATCTCCTTAGTGTCTCAACATCTCAACACCTTGGCCAACATCTACCCGCGTCCTGACGTCCCTACAAGCTGCTGCTGTCTCCAGTGGCCTCCACTATCAACGATTCTTCTCTCGCTGCTTCTGGCTCTCCGATCTCTCAGAATGGACCCCTGCTGATTCAGGGTGATGCACAGTGATGGCTAGTTTAAGGAAGTCAACCACGGGTGCACGGATAACGCCTTCATTTAGTTCTACCCCAACTTACCCGTTTAACACTGTGTTATGCTTAATCTGTGCCTAAGGAAGTAGTTGACTGCTATGAAGCCATTTACGCCATGGCAGACGGCTGCTAAAGAGCGTGCAGGCTCCTGCCCGCTTTGTGCTAAGCACGGCTGTTGATCCGTCCCGGCGAAGCCCGCCGCCGTGGAGCGCCTGCGGAAACCGCCGCCTCAGGCTACCGTCCCCCCAGGGAGCGCCGTGCCCCCGCTGAACTCTTGCCGCCTAAGCGCGGCGGCGCGGCCCCGCCGGCAGTCGCTCTCCTCCCCAGCCCTGGCGAGGGCAACCGATGCAGCGGGAGCGCTAGATGGGCCTGCAGCGACGGGCGGTGGAAGCCGGGCCGGCTACCGGTCCGCGACCATCACCGTACACCGACCCCGCGCGCGCGCACGCGCGCTGCTCCCCCCCCCACCCGCCCGCGGCCAGGGGCGCTGTGACGCCACGGGACGGGGATGGGGGGGAAGGGTTGGCGCGTGGCGCGAACAGCTCCTCGCGGCGGCCCTCCACACCCCGCCTTCCCGGCCGCTCGATTGCCGCGGGCCGCACGAGCGCGCTCACGGGAGTCGGCTGTCCCCTCAGCCTATTCCCCTCCCCAGCTTTCCCCGGGCGGTGTGTGACGTCAGGGGCCGCCGAGGCTCGGGGTGTAGATGCATCTGTTTCCTTGGCCAGGGGCGCTTCGCGCCGCCGCTGTCACCGGGGCGCAGCGCCCAGTCCCGCTCCAGTCCCCTCCTGCAGTGTGGGAGTCGCCCACCTCAGCGTCCCCGACGGGTTCGGGAAAAAGCCGCGACGGGGCGGCCGCGGCCTGCATCGCTAGGGGGAGGCACGGCACCAGGAGACCGGAATGAGGCGCGGCGGCCCAGCTGGCGGGCAGTCGCCGCAGGGGTGGTGCTGGAAGGAGCGGAAGGCGGAGGCCCCCTTCGGCCTGCGGCTCCGAGTCCCCCGCCCCGGTTTTACTTTCCGTTTGGGGGCCACCTTCCCCGGCGGGCTTGAGGGAGAGGCTTATTGGTGTGCCTGTGTCTGTCCCCAGAGGGCGCGGGGAGGACGCCCCAGCTGGCGGACAGAAGGGCGCGGAGGCAGCCCCGTCGCGGGAGGAGGAGAAGGAGGAGGAGGCGGTGACGAGGAGGAGGAGTAGGAGAAGAAGAAGCCGGCACGGAGCCTCGCCTCTCCTCACCTCGCAGACTCTTCGCTGTTACCATCTCGTCGTCCCTGGCCGCCGGAGATACCGGCGGCCGTCCGTCCTCATGATGGCTTCAACCGCCACTTGCACCCGGTTCAGCGACGAATACCAGCTCTTCGAGGAGCTCGGGAAGTAAGGACGGAACCCGCCGGACGAGTCCCGCCGCTGTCGGGACGGCATGGGGCAGCCGGCTCGGGGCGGGACAGGGGGGAAGGCGCCTTTGGCTGTGCGGGCCCGGTGCGTGAGCCCCGCTGGGGGGATGTCGCTGCTGGGAGACACCTTACTGGTGCTGAAAGCCGGTCGGGGTGCCCGCTGCTGGGCCACACCGCAGGGAGCGCCTCGGCTCCAGCCTTTACACACACGCTCTTCCTTCCCCCTCCCCCAACAGCGCCCGGGTATTATGTGCACAAGATGGGAGACCCGGGCGGTGAGGGGCGCCCCCTGGCTTCGGGGCTAGAGGAGCCAGGGCCGGCTGCTTCTTAGCCGCAATCGCCATGTTGGATGCCCGGCGGGAGCGGGTGGGAGGGCGGCGGTGTCACCGGGGATAAAGTGGGGGGAGGGGGGAAGGGTGCCGGGGCTACCGCTGCTGAGTCCCCTTGGTGTGTACCAGTCTGGAGGTAGCGAAAAGGTGCCTTGCTCCCTGCCCTGCAAGCAGCCGGGGGCGGGTTCGGTCTTACGGCTTGCACCCGCCTTTCTGCCGGGAGTAATCTGAAAACATGTATTTTTTTTTTATATTGTTTTTTAATTTTGCCGACATCACACCTCACGCTGAAACCCTTTAAAACCCTCGCGCCGGTAATGACAGTGAACCATTTCAGTTGGAGTGACACTTTGTCCACTTCTTGGTTTCCAGAGGGGCGTTCTCCGTCGTGAGGAGGTGTATGAAAATCACCACAGGACAAGAGTACGCTGCCAAAATTATAAACACCAAAAAGCTTTCAGCTAGGGGTGGGTATATTTTAACCTAGTGTTTACAATGTCTTCTCCCCGGTTTTTTTCATTTTTGTGGTAGGCCTTAAAAACAGTAATAAAAATGGCTACAAGATTTTAAAAATTTCATAATACATTTTTATTTTCTTGGCTTTGGTTGGGTTTTGTGTGTTGGATTTTTCCCTTGGGGTATTTTTTTTCTATGTTAAATTTTTTGTGGATTGAGTGTGTGGAGGTCTGAGGCGGCTGTAAAGCATTTCAAGAAAAGATGTACAGGTACTAAAAGAATTTAACATTCTTCATTTTTTTCCCCTCTAAATAACATTGAATATCAGCTTGCAAGCATTTTGCAAGGTGATTTTTTTTTTATTTTTTTTTAAGGTTGGGAAATAGTGTTTCCACTGTAGCTTTTATTTAAAATATTATGCAGTTACTGAATTCTGTGTTGCCATTGCATTTAAACATGAAGGAGGCCTATCTAACTAAGAGTACATGAGATAAAGTGTACTTTTACCTCATGCTAAACTTCATTATGAGAAGAAAATTTATGTTAAGGAAAGAAATTACAATTTTATGAACCAGCCACTTGTGAAGCAAGTCATTCTGATGAAGTGATAAACTGTTTTGCTGTTACAAGCCAGCAGTAACACCTGCTGTACAGCTTGTTTATATTGTGTATGTGATGTGTGTATTTCCTGGATAATTCAGTCTCAGGGGGATATGATACATTTGAGGTGAACATACACATAGTGTGACGGCAAGCTTTCATGGTGATCTGTCAAGTGCTTGTTAAGGCCAAGTCAGGAAGCATCTGTGAGGATATTGGGGATTATGGTTTGTTCTCTGTTACCATTATCTGTGTTTTGATGTGAATTTGTGATGTGGTGAAGAATGTGGGGGTGAATAAGCAAATAGTGTCAGAGTGTAAACCTGCTTTGCTTCTGATGCAGAGGAATTGCTGCAGGTAAATGGCAGTTTGAATTAATACGTTACATTTAAACATAAAATATTACATGTGATATAATAGCATGTTCTGGTAATATCCTGCTCATAAAGGAAGTTCTTTACTGTAAGAGTGGTGAGGCACTGGAATGGGCTGCCCAGGGAAGTTGTGAATGCTCCATCCCTGGTGGTGTTCAAGGCCAGGTTGGACAGAGCCTTGGGTGGCATGGTTTAGTGGGAGGTGTCCCTGCCCCTGGCAAGGGGGTTGGAACTTGATGATCTTAAGGTCCTTTCCAACCCTAACTGTTGTATGATTCTATGATTCTGTGTTATATCATTGTGTCGTACTCTTATTTTCAGCTGATGAAAGTTGTGTGAAAATGTAATTTTTACCTTTTGTTGAATTTTAATCTTTGTACTCTCACTGCAAGATTTGTTTTCCTTTATTTTCCAAAAGGTTTTTAAATTTAAAATACTTCTTTGCAGAATTACGGATTTAAAGGCAGAGGGGCTAAGAAAATGGTAATACACAGATAAAATATTTCCACAAGTTTGCTAAAAACAGATCTTCCTTTTTTCTTTTGTTAGCACAAAGATGTAGTCTGTTGAATCTTGATGTTTAAAATAAACCACCACATTTTGTGTGATTTCATAGTTCTATGCACCTTTTGATGTGAGAAGCTGTAGGGAGGTCAGTGCCAGGTCCCTTCTGTGCTGTGGGTTTTGTGTCTGATGGGATAAGTCTTGGAATGTTAGGCTAAAGTAATAATTTAATAAGTATAGTATATGTTTCAGGCTTTAATTTTTGTACTACTTTGACTGTGCAGACAGGGCCAGGTTGGTTCTTGGTATAGTCCATCAGTGAGTGGAAGTGTATTTAGGAAAGGTTGGCTTTTACGATGACATGAGGCAAAATTCACACAGATTTTTCTACACGTTTAGCACATAATTGCGTAAAGGAAGGGATTACACTTTAAAGCTGGACCATGAAATACTCCTTCTTATCAGAACATGTATGATGGCACATCCATGAAGGGAGTGTGTTTCCATCTCTGTTTTCAGAGATCCCATAAATCTCTGAGGTTTTTTATTTGTTTGAGGTCTTTTTGTGGTGGTTGTTTCATTTTTTTGCTTTTTGAAATCTACTGGACAGCTGTTGAAGAGCAAGCTTCGTGGAGAAATCATCAGAGTTTTATTAGGCAATTCTTTAATAGCAGAAATTGCATTTGTTGTGCAAAAACTAAGCATTAAAAAGCTTCAGACTGTGATGCTTTTTCCTGACTGGTAAAAGGTATACAGCCTTTAACTATGATACTGGTCTCCAAATCTTAATTATAAGTTTCATTGTACTTGCATCTGATTATGATGAGGTACCAGTTCACTTTTGTGTTTTGTACTTACTTGAGATACCAATTATAATGTCAATCTAAATGAGTGGTTCGCCTCAACTGTGAACAGGTAGGAGGTTCTTGGCTTCAAAATGCGTGTCCCTTGTACAGTGCCTCACTTTCTGGGAGTCTTTTAATCAGAGTGTTGAATTTGGGCCTTGCTTGCAAGATTGAAGAGCAGGAGGTTGAATGTATAACATGGAGGAGTCAAGACTTAAAGATCAAATAAAACTTCCTTAGTGTAGCTTTGAAAGTAAGCGTTATTTAGATGGTTTCAGCACAGTCATGACAGTCCTTCTCTCTCCATCCCTCCTTCACCTCACTTCTTGGAGATTTATCCAGATGCTTACTTTAGTAGGCCTTCTGAACTGAGGAACTCATCTGGTCACAGACTTAAGCCAGTGAAGGTGCGTTTTCGTCTGTTCCCTTGAATAGTTACAGGGAAATTTCAGACTAATTGTGTGCAGTCACGCAGGCTTTGGTTTTAAGTTTGAGGGTAAAAGAAGATATGCCGCTGCTCTAGCAGAAGTAACATTTGTGCTTCAAAGTTGATGATCAGTTATTTATATCTGCTGTGCTCTTTATTTACAAATTGTAGTCAAGAATGTTATAAATTGTTTGTTATAGATGTTTAAATTAAAGTTTTAAATACTTCAGGTGGCAATTCCTACTCCATGTTTTTCTGATTATAATAATAGAAATAATAAATGTTTGTCATTGAAATCTTTTCATGTCATTATATGACCTTTTATGGCAGGGAGGGGTGGGGAAGGAACATACCCCTCTAGAGATGAGTGAACAGTGAACAAGCATGCAGAAAACTAGGCATAAAATGAAGAATGTATATTTACTAGTTCTTGGTTCTGTATCATTTCATCTGATGAAGTTGTTGGGATTTTCTTATTACTCAGTTTATCAAGTATGCTGTTTTGGGCTCCTCTGTCTTGTTTTTCTTGCAATTGAAAGCAGTGTAGATAAAAAAGTGAACTTCTGTGAGGTGACTTTTCCCTTGTCTGTTCTAAATCCCCAAAAATTAACAAATCATCTTTTTATCTTTATCTGTACATCTTTTATCTTCTCTTTTGAGATGCTTCTGGCTTTGATCCAGATGGATTTCATACAAACAGATCTTATTTTCTTAAGAGGTTTGGTCCTCATTTTCTGACTAAAAAAAAGAAATAAAATAGGTGAGGGTTAGCTTCTCTGATAATTCTTGGAAAGATCAATAAGCTAATACTAATAAGCTTTTACTGGGTTTAACTTTTGCCAGTAACTCATACTGACATTTTCTCTGTAGTGGCCAAAACTACTGTGCCTTTGATAGTAATTTGATGGCATCTGTAAGAGGAGGATGATGTTCCAGTCCATTTTGTTTTCAAGGGCTATTGTAAACACTGCCTAGACACACTCTCTTGGCCCATAGATTACTGCAGCAGAAATATGAACCGCTTTGTTCATGGGCGTAAGTAGTGTTAAGAGTAATGTAAGAATCAGCTGGAGGTCTCCACTTCTTTGTGAAAAAGCTCTTGTGAGCTTTCAGGGATGAGCTGTTCCATTAGCTTCAGTGAGCTTCTGAGCTTTAAGCCTTGAAGGCTTCACTGGTTATTTATCTTCTTTCTTAGAAGGAAATTTCCCTAACCATTTTTCAGCATCTTCCTGTTCTTCAAAGAAGAGAGGGTTTCCTCTGAGCTTGTGACTGCTGGTGCAGTGCATAGCCAGAGGTGACTACAGTGATTGTGCTTCTCTTAAAAAAGATCTGATGGGTGAGGAGGCTGGAAACCCCACCCTTTCAGAGCTGTGTTTTAGTGGCATTATTGAGTAATCTTGCTGTCGGAAGACTATTTCAGTATCTAAAACTGTTCAAGTGGAGCATTTCGTGATCCCTAAAGTGATTTAAAATACGTTAGGGAAATGGATGACATGTGAAACGTATAGGGTAGTATTTTTCAGTGCTGTTTTTCATGACACAGAGGTAAGTGTTTCTGTTGTGTCGCTAGACCAGCGTTTAGTCAAGTAACCTGTGTCAGCCCATGCCAGATGTGTTACCGGAAGACAAGCTCTAATAAGGCTTTCAGTACTCCACAGGAGGAGAAAATAGTTCTTCCTAATCTAGCTAAAGATCTTAATCTCTGAAGCACATATTTACCTGTGCCAAGTACACTTTTAATGCTAATTTCTGTTCTTACGTACACGTAAAGTTATTCCCACAAGTGAGTACTATCCTTAAGGGCATTTAGATGCCAGCAAAGCAGATTTTGACTATGGGAAAACTAGAATTAAGCTTGGGTTTTTAGCAGTTTTCAGTATTTAGTTCTGGTCTGTTTCTCAGGTTAATCACCTCTCAGAAGCAGTATGTTTACCTTCCTCCATGTGGTAAGAATGTTTATTTACCTTCCTCCATGTGGTAAGAATGTTTATAAAAGTGTTTTTGTGTAGTAAGGAGGCTTACCTTCTAAGGGTGTGGTTGTCCTTTTTTAATGCTTATGCTCCTTCTGTCTTCAGCATAGTCATGGCATTCTTTTTGGTTAGACATAAATGTTGTGATTTAATGTGGATGATTTATCTCCATATTTATCTGCAAGTATTTGTTTCAGTTGCAAATTAACCATAGTTTTTGAGTCTACCAGTTCTATCTGTTCAAACTGAGTCCATTCAGAAAGCTCAGAGCAGTAGAGAGCACTCATACAAGTGTTATTAAAAAAGCCCAGATATTTGGTTAGATGTTTTTGTTTTGAAGGTGTTTAGCTTTTGGTTTGATTTGACATTTTTTACCAGTGAGAATGAAGACTTTGAAACTTACTGTGATAAACGTTGATTGGTAGGAATTTCTTCTCAATTTAAATGAGATTTTAAATAAATTTTCCTGGTAGTTCATAATTAAATTATCATTGCAAATACATAATTTTGAGAATCATAGAATAGTTTTGAGTTGGAAAAGACCTTAAGATCATCTTATTCCAGTCCCCTGGGCAGGGACCCTTCATACTAGATCATGTTGTCCAAGGCTCTGTCCAAACTGGGCTTGGACAGTGCCAGGGATGGGGCATTTACCGCTGCTTTGGGCAACCTGTTTCAGTGCCTCACCACCCTCTCAGTAAAGAACTTCTTCCTTGTATCTAACCTGAACTTCCCCTGGTTAAGTTTGAGCCCGTTACCCCTTGTGCTATCACTAGAGTCCCTGATGAAGAGTCCCTCTCTGGCATCCTTGTAGGTCCCTTTCAGATACTGGAAAGCTGCTCTGAAGTCTCCACACAGCTTCTCTTCTCCAGGCTGAAGAGCTCCAACTTTCTAAGCCTGTCTTCATATGGGAGGTGCTCCAGCCCCTGATCGTCCCTGTGGCCTCCAGACTTGCTCCAACAGCTCCATGTCCTTTTTAGGGTGGGGATGGCAGAACTGCACACACTTCTCCAAGTGGGGTCTCACAAGAGCAGAGTGGAGGGGCAGGATCACCTCCTTCAAGCTGCTGGTCAGTCCTTTTGATGCAGTGCAGTTATTAATCATTCATCAGGTTAGAAATTATTTGAATGTATCTGTCCCTCTTAGGAGCTTCCAATTTTCTCTCGTCGTATTTCACCACTACTTTGGCCTGGACCCCTTCTTCACTTTCAGAGCTCTTCCACTTCAGTGTTAACAACAAAGGGGTTCTTGGGGACTCACTTAACTACTGCTTTCCTGCTGTTTTCTGTCAGAAGTTGTGAATTCTGGCACCAGTGTGTGCTTCTGTGTGTTCACTTACTTCAAGCTAAAGGCTTAACTGCACATCTAAACAGCTCCACTTCGAGAATTGCTTCTGTTGGGAGAGAAGAAAGGGCTAAACAGAGAGGAAAATACAAGCTGGTTACCTTATGCACTGTTCACATCTGCATTCTGATACTGAAATATGGATGTGTTCTCTTCCTCCTTGTCTGAGGGAAGGTGTGTTCCCTCGTAATGTTTTAGTACTTAGGTCCAAATTATATTTCCAAATGAAATTTTTTAATCAAATGCGAAAAGAAGGAAACAAACGCAATGGCAAATACTTAACCTTTATTGTAGATTGGTTCTGTCTGCACATAATGCTGTACACAGAAAACACTGCTTTATGTCTATGGCAATCTGAAACTACAGGTCAGCTGAGATATTTCAGTAACTTCTGTCCTGTTTGACAGCAAGGTAGAAATACACTTGTTCCTGGAAGAACTGAGACTGAATTTCTGACTGCTCAGCGTCTAATTTCAAAACCTCTCTCAGTCTTAAAACCTAAGTGAAATAAAAATAGTGTTATTATGTGAAAGTCCTGCCATGTGTAGTTTTCTAACCTCTTGAAACCAAATACTAACAATTATTTATTCAGTTTGTCTGGTTATGATTAGTGGTATGTGAAGTCATCTCTGGGTTTGTTTTCTGTTAATTTTTTTAAATTATATTTTTATTATTTTTATGGTGTCTATTTTGACTGTTGCTTAGAAGACAGGAGAAGGCTGTCATGGTTTTTTTATTATTTTATTATTTTTTATTTAATTGCAAAGTGTCTGATCTGAGAGATTTAAATAAAAATTAGCTAAATATTTTGCTTTACAAATGTAACTGCTGCCAAAATAGTGCTTTTAATTCATCTGTCCTTCATTTGGCCTGCTGAGAAATGTAGGCTAGGGTATTTCAATATGTTGGGATCCAGCTTCCACCTTTGTAAACGTTTATTGCACATTTGTCAAATACTTTGTAAGGATATTGTATTTTTTTAAAGATTATGTGAAAAACGTAACTTCCTCTGTTCATTGAAAAAGGTTAATAGAGAACAAAACCCTAACTTAAAGATGTTAGTTCCTTTTCTTTAATTCCTCATTAAAAATAATTATGCCTTGAATTTGGAGAAGCATCTGCTGTGCTTTGTAGAGACAGAGAAATCCAATCTGTTTCTTCCTTGTATGTGTTGAGCTCCGTATATATCTTTGTCTGCAAGTTTGTGCAAACAACTCCTCTGTTTAATCCTAGTATTATGAAAAATGTCTTGTGTATGGTATCAGAGTGGAGAATTTGAATGATATGGTTTAGCATTTTCTTCCAGGGCAGACAGCTGTGCAGTGTCAATTTCTAGATTGTAGTTGCCTTGTTCTGAAATGCAGTTTCAGTTGTTTGAATTAGGAAACTCTCTTTAAAGCTTTGCAGCCCTGTTAATTCCTGTTGCATCCGATTGGATGTATTCTTTTGAACTGAGAGTTTACTTTCTCTTGAATCTGTTGCTTCTGTAGGTGCCACTGGATAGAAGCATTACCTGTAGCTGAGAGTCAAAAAAGCTGGGAAGGGAGAGTTTATGCAAATTTGCAAATACATCTTATTCCTCATTTAGCTTCTGTTCTAGTCCAGGGCATGTTTAGTTGAAATCGAGAAGCATAAATTGTGCTGCAGCATATATTTGTTTTTTGTAATTGGGTTTTTAAGTCCAGAGAATGATAATTAATACGCTGGGCAAGCAATTACAAATAAGCCTGTGCAACTTTTGGTTTAAGTTGGTTGTGTTTGATGGAAAGGAACTTTGCCTACCTGGGGATTTGAGGTAACTTCTATTACATTAATTCCTGGCCTTCTGTAAGTAATAGGTATTTCACAGGAAACTTGGGAGAGTAAAACATGCAGGCTTAATTTAAAAAGCAACCCCAAAAACCTCTCAAAAGTAGAAAAGTAGATTTTATTAAATGATGGAAATGTGATACTGTAGATATTTGCTGGTCAGGATGAAACATGTTGTCTTGCAATAGGGGGCTTTTATTATTCTTCTCACTAACCAAGAATTTATACACTGCTACAACAAGTTAACGTCCTGGTGATGCTTTCCAAGAGAACTGTATGGCATACATAAAGCAAGAATAAACTTATGTTTTGGCAGTCACTTTCACCTTGAATGTGCAGTGTGCTTTGTGAGGAAGCTCAGATTGGTCATGCGGTTTCTTTTCGTCACTTACAGCTCAGTCAGTCAATAGGGTTGTTGGTTGGACAGCCTCTCCCCCGATCCTGAACGTGCTGGGGAGGGAGTTGACTCTTCTAATTTTATCAGTTTTTGCTCTGCCAACACACAGCTGGCAGTTCTGTGGAAAGGAAAAGCATGGGTATGGTTACATTCCACTGCATGTAGAACTTGACTTAAACCAATCTTTAGTCAGAGGTTATTATTTGCAGAATTAAAAACTTCAGAATCTGATCTGTAAGTAAAAAAAAATAATAAAAAATTGTACGAACTGCATGTTTGCTGAGTGAGCGTGTGCATGAATGTTGACAGATGTAAGGCATATAAAAGAATAGAATACACCAAACCCCTGATGGTGAAGTTAGTTAACCTTACCTGTGAACAGTGTAGCTTGCCCAACAAGGGAGATGAGTAAACCTTAGTCTAAGTGGGGAGGATAACACACCTCTGCTGTAAAGTTTCATCATCTCGGCACCTGAGAAGGAAATAGAAACGTACAGCATCAAAGCTCGTGTTTGTGGCAAGCAGTCTACTGCATGTGTTTTCCGAACTTTGTTCCTGATTTAATTGTAGTCAGGAAGTGCTTGCTTGTAAATTTTCTGCAGTATGAATGGAAGTGTTGCAGCACCAGTCACGTTGCATATCCATGTTGCTGCATGAACAGATGGGGTTCCTACATAATATCCATATTTGACAGTCTGATGGCATTTGCCAAGCCTAAGCTTTCATTTATATTTTAACCTCTTGGAGAGATAGGTTTGTGATTTAATCAGTCAAGGGAGGCCTTGAAGTTTTTTGTACTGTGTAGCAGATTTTGAGCAGTGCTTAGGTATGATTTTGGTTTGGGAGACTTCTTGTAGGAATGGTTTTAATAGGCTATTGCTCAGTAGAATAAATGGTCACCTAATTCAAAGATTTCCCTTGAAACCTTCCTCATTTGGCTGATTTTATTCATATCCTTCAGTAAGTGAGGATGTGTTGTATATTGAGTTGAAACATCATGTAATGTGGACAGAGTTCTGTTGCTGCGGTGCTGCCTTGGAGGGAGTATTTTGTACTGTAGAGCAGATGACCTTTGGTTTCCCTTGGGGCAGCTCCAGGTGCTGCTGAGCTTTGGTTACTAAAACTCCCTTAAGGACATGTTTTCCACCTTTTTCTGTAGAAAGATATCACAAATATTCAGTGCCCACAATATGCAGTTACATTTCAGTATAGAATGCAACCTTCAAACCCTAATTTTTATGTTACTTATGAAGCACTAGAGCTATGAAAATCTAAAGCTCACCTTGGTGCTTTCTATACTATGTATACTGCTTTTAAAATTACAAAAAAATGAAGCTCAGGTGTAAGGTAAATTGCTTAGTATTACCCTTCTTTGTACAACATAAACTGCTATGAAACTGTGGTTAGGGTTGCACTGGTATATGCTCACGGGACTAAATACCCTGTTGATCATGGCATAAAAGCCCCCTTTTTGCAGAGCTTTTTAGTATCATCACCCCAAAAGGGGGGGGGAAGAAGGGTTTTTCCGTCAAATTTCTGCATCTTTCCGTAGTGTGTTTGCTAATATTCATTGTTTATGCTTACTAAGTCTAGCATGTTAAAAGCATTTCTGGTTGCTTAACCTTTCAGTTAAGTCCTCTCAGTAGTCTTTTAATGCCAGAAAAGTTTAAGATTTATAAGATGATGTGTACTGGTGCTGGATGGAAGAGCTTCCAAAACCCAGTGACATTGCTTTGTACCAATAGCACTTTATGGTATTTTTTAGCTATCGCATTTGCATTTTTGGGGGACAGGAAGGAAGGAAAAAAAGGTCACTGGTATAGCACTCTGTGTATGGTGTGTGTGTTACATGCAGAAAAAGATGCATCAGAGCTTGGCAAAGCTTGTGTGTACCCAGCGAGCTTCTTTGCTGTAGGAAAATGTTTCATGGTAAAAGACTTATTAACTAAAGTAATTTTACTTGTAATGAGGGCATGAATTAGTGTCTTTAAATTTTTGTTAATTTGTGGTTAACATGATTTATCTATCTAAATTAAGTAATAAATTGCTTTCAATGCCATGTTAATCAAAACATGCAATGAGATTAGTTTTCCCAGAGTAGAAGAAGGTGCTAATGTGTGATCCATCCACCCTCCTAGGAGATGTGTGTTAATATTACACAAGTTGTGAGGACCAGATCAATGGTACAGCTCACCTTGCATACTTAATGGTGGTAAGTTTAGCATATCTCAGGGATTGTTTTAGGAAACCTGAAGTAAGAGGACTCATGAGTTAGGTGTATTTCAAATCTCTAATAGATGGTGGGGGTTTTTAATTCTCAAAATGGTGAGGTTTAATGTTCTAATTTTTTTACATTATTTTGGTCACAGGTCATTCTTTACCCATGTAAATTTCACAGGGGTATTACATGTCAACAAAGCTTGTACTCATTACAGCACAAAATGATTTAAAATACTGTATTGTCCTTTAAGTAGGATCAGTTTCACTCCATCCCCTTTAAATAGGATTGATGCCTTTTTTCTCCCCAACTATCTTGCTTAGATAGTTCTGAGTGGTTGCAATTGGTCATCTACCAATGCTTGAAAGTCAAATTTAGTCAGGTTTTTCTACTGTTGTTGTTTAGTGGTCTGTTCTTCGTTTTCCTGTTTTATGTGACAGATTCAGTCTAGCTAAAACTGATACATTCTGCTTCCAAATCACATTTATCCACTGTCAGACTTGTACAGAATAAGAACATTTGAGCACCTTATCATCTGGGGTTGGCCTTCAGTGGAAAATAGGAGATAAAATGTATCCAGGGTGAAGTTGAGTCTGTCTACAAAGGCAACAATTTTACGGTAATCAAGCTCTATTTTAAAATTAACTGGGAAGGTGAGGGTCTTGCTTTACTGGAGAGAGAATTTGGTACTGGACTCTTTTACTTCAACGACTTTTCTAATCTACATCCTGGATTTATTCATGGACAGTGTTTGCAGCCTGTTATTCAGACAGAAATTCCTTCAGAGGATTCTTCATCTTTCATCAGTGTATTTATCAGGAGCAATCTTGTCTCTGTTATTATTTTTTTTAACAGCCATCTTCGTTTAGCCTCCCTCTGTATGATGCTTGCCATTATTACAGCCATTCTTTCTTATGTATGCTCTAACCTAATTTACATATTATATATGTTTGAAATGGGGGATTGGAATTGGCCAGGAAAAACAAAATAAGGTGAGACCTCATGAGTGGCTTTAGTAACCACTTGTATCTGCATGAGAGGATCTTGTCTGGTAAATTCCTGTGTTTATTTACAGACTGATTCTGCTGATTCTGAGACAAATACTGAAGGAACGTCTTTAATAATTTCACTTCAGCTTTCCCTTTCATCACTATATTTCCTGTCACCCCTTTTACCAGTTTCCTACTAATTTCAAAGCTAGTTTGGTAATCTCTATTTTTACTAATCCCCAGATGTCTCATTTTCTTTGCTTTTGCACTTTGAACAATGGATCCTTGCAGAAGGCATTAATTCCTGCCTAGAAAAATCTGACAGAGTAATGTTTTAGAAGACATACTGTACCCAACCTGATATGCATAGATGTAGATAAGTGTTTTGTGGTTGTTTTTTTTTTTTTGGCATAGTTTCTCAAGATCGCACATATTCGAGACCAAAGAGAAGAATACAGTTCTTTCCATCACAGAGGTGGTGTTCAGTTCATGACATAGTAGCTTTCTACAGCCTGCCATTACTCTCACCTCTGTGCAAGGTCGAGTAGAAAGTGCTGTGAAAATAGCCGCATGAAATGAAGATAAATTAGGAATAGTGTTTGTCGAGTGTTGACCTCTGTTTCTGTAACAACAGATGCTCATCTATTCAACAAAATGCCTAAGAAAGCCCAACCCAACTGTGCAAATGTACTTACAGCAGCTTAGTTCTTGTTTGTTTGAAGAAAAGTTGCATTGCTTCACACACTAAAAAAACTGAAACACTTTAAAAATATTGCTAATTGTTGTTGACTGGTTCAGTCAATAAAATGTGTGAAATGTCCTAACTAGCTCAATATGGATTTTGAGTTTTCCTCTGAATGCATTGCCTGGCATTTTAAGTTTATTCCCCCAGTACAGGCCACTTCCCGTCATGGTTCTCGAACCCTAGTTTGTAGGAAATTGATGTTTCATAAAGCTGTGAGAGTGGACAATAGAAACTTCCTGAACAGGGAAAATGTATGAGCTTCTGGTTACATGAATTGTGCTGCATGCAGTTCTCTTGATCAGTGTTTATTTTTAGCATTTTGTGAGGAAATTCTTTCAGTTGCCAGTGATTATGTGGGTCTGAGGGGTTGTGTAAGAGGTCTCAGATGCTGCTTTGCTCAGGTATGCATGCTGGGGCTCCATAGAGTATACTGTTAGAGCTTTCCCTCTGAGAGGGCCTAGCAACCGTGGTGACTGAGTCACCTCACTGCTCTCACCTTTCTGTGGGAGCTGGGCACTTGATGTCAGTTCCAGTTCCGTGGTAAAGTGCACCCAGAGCTTCTGGAAATAAGGGCTAAGTAGGTGGGTTTAAGATCTTGAACTTGGTGAATGTGTTTTGGAACAGAAAAGTTAATTATATCAAATCTCCACAATCTGATCTTGGAAAGGAGGCGATTTTACATCAGTCATCAGTGGCTTTATATTTAGCAATACAGGTGAGACTGACAACTAACACAGTGAATATTGCTAACCGGCGTAAGCATTCATGAGATCAGTACCTGGGTTTGCATCTGTCTTGTTTACTGTCCTAAACAGAATATAGTAATTTTCATTAAAAACCATATGAAACAGGTTTTTAAGCAAAAGTATTTATTAGTAGTGAGCCAGACAGCTTCACGTAAAGCACGTGCTGTTTGGTGTAACCTTGTTTTGTTAAAACATTTAAGTAGTATTTCATAAAAATGGGAGGTCTGATTTCAAATGAAGGGAGTATTAAGCTTCCTCAGCCTTGTAAATATTCAGGTTGCTTGTCAGATTTAACTTTCTAAAGTAGATGTGTGTACCTTGATATTGGGTTTGTTGCTTAATAAATTTTAATGATCAATCAAAAACTGATGCTAGACAGATTAAAAATCAAAACAACGAATGAAACTCCTATTATTTTTAGTACAGTGTTTCAATAATTTGTAGAGATTCTCCCTGCCCCCTCCCTGTCATGGATCACTTAGAAGGAGGGAAAGAGGTCCCTACAAAGAGAGTAATGCTCCCTTGGAGGGTGATGGACAAGCTGCAAGATGTACTTCTACAGAAAGGGAAAAAAGATAATTGCTTGTTTCCAGTACTGAAATATGAGCTAGGAGTACTGAATACATGAGGTATGAAACAAACTTGTGGTAATTGAGAATTAACGGTGGCTTCTTCAGTAAATAATAGGATTCTGTAATCATAGCAGGTTAATGCTAATATTATCAGACTTCTACAGCAAAAGTCAGTTGAATCAGGTGCATTTTCTTTACATCTCTTAAATATTCAGCAGACCATGCAAATTCTATACAGAAAATAGGATTATGGGACTGCGAACTATATACCAAATATAATGATCTATGTACCTAATGTTACAATCACATTCCTCGCAAAAACCTTAGCAACAGTTCAAAGATCAGGTATCTGAAGTTTACACACCTGAATCTATATTTCATAGCACAGTTACTGGACAATCTCAGCTGTGATTAGGAAAAAAAAAAACCTCTTTAATTATATTACATGAATGCATTTTCAGAGTGTGAATGACATATACAACAGCTATCTCCAAGTGGCTTCAAAATAAGAGGTAAAAGCCCCAACAGTTGTCTTACTAAGCTGAGATTGTCAACTGGGAGTTTTACTAGTCCCCAGAAAACCCAGACGGATTTTATGACACCACAAGATATAGCTGTATAAAATTATCCATGTGAATTTCGGGTATTTGCAGACTAAATCTGCTTCTGTGCTTGCATGCTGGGATGAACAGAATGCAAGCGTATGCATTTTGATGTTTTGTATCTTTGAAGGACTCCCCCACCCCTCCATGTTAGAATCATGGAATCATAGGATAGTTAGGGTTGGAAAGGACCTTTAGATCATCTAGTTCCAACCCCCTTGCCAGGGGCAGGGACACCTCCCACTAAACCATGCCACCCAAGGCTCTCTCCAGCCTGGCCTTGAACACCGCCAGCAATGAAGCATTCACAACTTCCCTGGGTAACCCATTCCAGTGCCTCACCACCCTTACAGTGAAGAATTTCTTCCTCATATCCAATCTAAACTTCCCCTGTTTAAGTTTGAACCCATTACCCCTTGTCCTCTCACTACAGTCCCTCATGAAGAGTCCCTCCCCAGCATCCCTGTAGGCCCCTTCAGACACTGGAAGGCTGCTATGAGGTCCCCAAGCAGCCTTCTCTTCTCCAGGCTGAACAGCCCCAACTTTCTCATCCTGTCTTCATATGGGAGGTGGCACCCAAGGCTCTATCCAGCCTGGCCTTGAATACTGCCAGGGATGGAGCATTCACAACTTCCTTGGGCAACCCATTCCAGTGCCTCACCACCCTCACTGTAAAGAACTTCCTCCTTATATCCAGTCCAAACTTCCCCTGTTTAAGTTTTAACTTGTTACCCCTTGTCTTCTCACTACAGTCCCTCATGAAGAGTTCCTCCCCAGCATCCCTAGAGGCCCCCTTCACATATTGGAAGGATGCTATGAGGTCTCCACGCAGCCTTCTCTTCTCCAGGCTGAACAGCCCCAACTTTCTCAGCCTGTCTTCATACGGGAGGTGCTCCAGTCCCCTGATCATCCTCGTGGCCCTCCTTTGGACTTGTTCCAACAGTTCCATGTCCTTTTGATGTTGAGGACACCAGAACTGCACACAATACTCCAAGTGAGGTCTCACAAGAGCAGAGTAGAGGGGCAGGATCACCTCCCTCGACCTGCTGGTCATTCTCCTTTTGATGCAGCCCAGGATACAGTTGGCTTTCTGGGCTGCAAGTGCACATTGCTGGCTCACGTTAAGTTTCTTATTGACCAACACCCCCAAGTCCTTCTTTGCAGGGCTGCTCTGAATCTCTTCTCTTCCCAACCTGTAGCTGTGCCTGGGATTGCCCTGACCCAGGCGGAGGACCTTGCACTTGTCATGATTAAACTTCATCAGGTTGGCATCAGCCCACCTCACAAGCATGTCAAGGTCCCTCTGGATGGCATCCCTTCCCTCCAGCGTATCAACCGAACCACACAGCTTGGTGTCATCGGCAAACTTGCTGAGGGCGCACTCAATCCCACTGTCCACATCACCGACAAAGATGTTGAACGAGACCCGTCCCAGCACCGCTCCCTGAGGGACACCACTCGTTACTGGTCTCCAGCTGGACACTGAGCCACTGAGCACAACTGTTTGTTTGCGGCCATCCAGCCAGTTCTTTATCCACAGAGGTCCACTGATGTCTCTCCAATTTAGATTCAAGGATGTCATGTGGGACAGTGTCGAACTCAAATTATTAAGGGAAAAGAGTCACACCAGCCCTATCTTATCTTTTTTTCTCAACAAATAATATAAATAATACATTTCTATCCAAAGATATCTCCGTACATATCCCTGTGATTCTTATTCTTTTCCTTCACATGCATGCACATCAGCTTTGAGAACCACATGACCTTACGGACAGCAGCAGACAGTTAACCTCAGGCAGAGGTTACACTGCAGACTACAAGGGAGCTGCATTGCAGACTACAAGGGAAGTTCCAAAATTTGGAAGATATTTGTCTTCTGTTATGAATAAGTAAGTCATTCTAGTGACTTTTCAACTGAAGGCTCTAAATGTGATTCTTCACATGAGCCCTTACACCTTTGTGGAAAAAATACCAGAAGTGCACTGGAAATACCTGGAGCAACATTTTCTCTCCTGCCCTGTCACAGCAAAAGGATTTGGGAAACCTCATCCTGGGGGTTAAATTCACTTTTCTGTTTAACTAATGCAGCAGGGCATGTAAGAGAAGAAATGAATCAGGCTAGGAATTCAGCTGGCTGTGGATAAGTGAAAAGGATTGCTCCAAACTGGAGAACCTGTCAGTCACTTCTGAAAAATTATAAGCCAGGGGAATGTGATTTGGGCACTTTTGGGAAGCACCTGAACATTGCATGGGAAGAGAACAATGTTCTTAACATACTGTTTATTTCTTTGCCAAGAGAAGAGTGTATGAAGAAACCATTGAAGAAACTGTGCATATAGATTTCGTCTGAGAACCTCAGTAGATGATGTTTAAGCTCACATACTTTATTTTACAGCTGTAGCAGATTTAATTGCATATAATCAGGAAATTCCACTGGTGGGCAATAATTTTCTTCAACCACTGTAACCTGGTCATGTTTAGTGTAGTACCTGTATCCTTAGTAACTTCTGGTAAGAGAATAGAAGGATATGGATAGTTTCAGAGTGTGCTGTTTATATATCCTTCTCATGCACACTTACTCCACCGGGTTTGTTAGGTATTAAACAGCTCCTGGTTTGAGGACCATTGTTCTCAAGTCGGATCCTTGAGGCTGTTTATGAAATAGGGCTCTGAGTTTGGCATGTGTAGGTCTGGTGTGCTTTTTGTTTGTTTGCTTTGGTGGGGTTTGTGGTGTTTTTTGGATTGAAGTTGTTACATTGTGTCCCTGAGATGGGGCCCTTATAACCTCATTGCAAGGTAATTAGATTATTTTAAGCAGTCTCTCATACTGTTCCATTTGCTTGAAATGTGCTTGTTTTCCTTTTCTGTATTGTGTAAATAGTCGGTGGAATGAAAGTTCTTGTAGTTAAAATGTTAGAAAAATCCTTTTTTGAAATTCACGCCTATTTGAATTGAATGTGCTTTGGGTATATCTCAATTCTGGCATATGTTTTGACCAAAATAATTTCATGTACAGTATTTAAGCACCTTAAATGGGCAGTTAGTACCACTGCAACCTCTACACTTAACCAGAACTCTCTGTGAAACTGCATGTTTGGGCTTAGATTTGCTATGGTTTTATATTACGTGCTTAATCTTTGAACTCAAGCCTGCTCTGATGCCCCAAACATATCCTTCACTTGCAGTAGTGTTTTCTGAAGGTTGCTCTTCTCTCGCAGTAATATTTACCCATTGCTACCAGAAAACCATGCTGCATTAACTTTAGTTCAGCTTTCTGAATTTCAGTTTGAACCTATCTATAAAAATGTAAAAATAATACATGGAGTGCCAGCTGGGATCTCTTGGTGTATTAGGGGCTTTTCCATTTTGTGAGTGTGGACTACCTGCCATATAAGAGAAGAGGTTGTAGAGGAAAAGGAGCATTGGCATGGATAATATTAACCAAGAGAGAAAACCTCATGGTTGTTTTTAAAGCATTAAGCATTTGGAGGGCGAAGATCTGGTTATCTTATCTGGAAGGTGTGATGTTCATTTAACCTGTTTATTGGTATTTTTGCCTTTTCAAGAAATGAAAATACTATGCTGGCATCCCATAATCCTGTCATTCATGTCTGCAGCTAATGAACTGTTTTGTAGTCAACTATTAAAGGTTTGTCTTGAATGATTTTTTATCCAAATATAAAGCAGAGTAAGACTTTGCAATGCAGTTAACATTGTGTGCTTACAGCGATACTGTTACCTCAGTGTGGAAAGATTCTTCATATTTTCATGAGACTTTCTATGAAACAACTGAACAAAACGGCCCCCCACTACTTCAGCCTGATTCTCATTAAATAAATGGATGCTCTGTGGTGGATTGTTGAGTGACAAGTACTGCAGATGCGCTTGAAGTTTTCCTTAATGACTAAGCTTTCTTGCCTAATATAAAAATGAAGGGCTGCGCAGGAGGGAGCAATGTTGTCAAACCTGTCATAGAGTTCTCAGAGTTGGTTTGAGTACTTGTAGTGTTCTTCCTTTTATTGACTTGGAAATTTGCAAAGGTTGATTATAAAAGGGGAAAATAAATGTTTAAAAATGGTGGAAAAAAACTAGCTTTAGAGTTATCTGTGCAAAGGCCTAAATAGGTACGTTTTTATTGCCTGCTTATAGCATTTGATTGAAACACATTTTTGTCAATTTGGACTTTTATCTTTTTGGGGGGTGAGGTAAATAAATTATTGGTGAATCTACAGTCCTTTGAGAGTGTTTGGATGGTGAACTAAAAAAAGTAATTCAGAAAATCTTCTATTTGTTTGTTTGGTGTGAGGCTGTCATCATTACCTGAATGTCACTTTTTTTTGTTATTGTAAAGAAAAAGAAAAAAACCTGCCCCACTAATGAAGGAGTCTAAAATATGATCTTTTAGTGTTTTAACAAATGACAAACAGCAATCATAGTAACATTTTGGTAACAACAGTTTGACAAATAAAAAAATAAAAAGCAAAGCAAAACCAAACCAACCAACCAGAAAAAAAAAAAAAACAAACCTAGAAAGCACAATTTTCTTGAGGTTTTATGTCTTCCTCTGCTGCAGAGGTGGTAGTTAGAAAGTTAAGTGTGCAACAACTCAGCAAGTTCTTTTAATGTCCTAATAATTGTCTATGGAAATCCCTGGAAAGCTTTGGGCGTACAGCAAGGTGGAGATCTGGGAAGAATATGCGATGGACTCTTCTCTCTCTGATCTTTGTCTTACAAGCTTTGGCGTAATCCCCCATATCTGTTGGAGCTAAAGGGTAGGGCAGCATTGTTGGACAGCCTTTTGCTGCATTCGTCTCAGCGTTGCTACCAACACTTAGAATGGCACTTCTATTGTAATCTTGTGGTGTGCTGTGTTTGATGGGATCATGATGATACATAATTCCTCCTCTGAACTCTGTTTTTCTGATTTGTTGTCTCAGCAGGATTAACTTTGACTTGTGAAATTGTTGTATTTTTATACAATTGGACAGTGTCATGGACAGATGGGGAGGCAATGCTACTAAAATGGCAGATGGCTCTCTTGTGCCCTCTGCCAAAGATATTGGAATAAACAACCAAGTATTTTCTTTAACTTTTCGTTTCTGATGTTTCTTTTAGGAAATAGCATGTTGTATTTTCACTCTTGTGTACTTCTCCAATGATTCCCCTTGAACATCAAGAGCTAAATCAGGAACCAGTGAATTGCCCTGGGAAGACTATAAAAAAATCACAGTACAGAGGGCTGATTTCAGAATTGTCTTTTGTCTTTTAAAAATTAGCAAATGATTGAAATGACATCAGTAATTCTGTTTGTAACACTGCATCCAGTGTGAAACCAAGGATAGGATTCTGAGAGTGATCCCTTTGCCAGCCTTGGCTGAATCCAAGGAAAGTTGAAATTGGTCAGAGCATGTGGGTGAAAACTACCATAATATTGACAGGTGACAGTGAGTAAAATTGCAATTTCCATTCCTTTCTATAAACATGCTGGTAACTTTAACATTTACTTGTACATTTTTAGGACATGGAATGGCATTACACAGCAAGTGACCCCTAGAAGTAGTCTATCAGTGCTTTTTATCCCCATTGAGCTGATAGGAAAATTGCAGAATATGTCACAAACATTTCATGTATGTATGACATTACTGCCATTCATCCAGGCAATGGCAAGCCAAATACGGATCACTTGAACTTGTCCTGTTAGTAGAGCATATTCGCTGATTGTAGTAAATGGGCTATGTATGGAAAGAGTTTTTAGACAGTGTTCAAAACTCCTTTCCATTCTCTTTTCATTCTCCTTTACACCCAGTGCTAAGTACTGTTTGCCTTGCTGTTCCTCCTGTGAATACCGGGGGGTTGTATATGACTTCATGTAAAATTCTGGATCTCTTTCTTGCCTCTCCTTTTTGGGTATAGAGAGGGGGAAATGCTTTGCAGGTATCACTGGGAACAGGCTGACAAATTTTAGGCACTTGTGTAGGGTGTAACAGAATAACAAGCAAGATAAGCCTGTTTGGCACCTTGCTTGTACTCTGCCTGACTACTGCAGCTTCTGCAGCTTTAGGCGTGATTGTGTTAAGGGGCTTCTTTAGTGATATGATATTTTTCTCTTGCTGCTGATATGGCATAAACATAGGCTTCAGTTAGAAAAACCACTACAATATAATGCATAAAAGATGTGAAAGGGCTGAGACGTAGTACAGAACGTTTTGAATTAGCATATCTGAGTTTTAACAACATGCAGAAGGGGAGTGTAGGCTTATGTTTTAAGATGTTTCAAACCCATGTGATCAAAATGTCTTTCCCTTCAGAAATGAACTACTGGTGTCGATGTAATACGGTGATAACCTGTGTTACTTCTTGGTCTTCATTTTCATGTACCATAGTGAAACATTCTTTAACTGGAATAATTTTATGCCATTAGTTGACTAAAAATAGCCTAAAGTGATACACAACATCTTAAGACTCAAAGGATGAAATGCTTTGATTAATGTTAAAAACTCAGTGGAAAAAAACTAGGAGTAACTGTCGTTAAAAGCACTAATGGTTTGGTTTTTTTTACTGGGAGGAAAGGGACATGATGGTAAAAGGTGAACGGCTGTTTTTCTTTTAGTCCTAATTTTGTTCATATTTGGCACGCTATTTAAAATTGCTAGTTGATCATGTGACCATAAAATATCTATAACATTCTTGAAATGATATTATTTCTGGCAGAAATTGTTGCGAGTTAGGGAATAACATGCAGCTTAAGTGCTGCAAAATACCTGTTAGAGAAATGAGCTATGCTTCTGCCTGCGATGATGTATTCTTGTTTGCAGTGAGATTTGTAAGCAATGCAATTACTGTTAGTGAAGAAGGTGTCATGCAGAGGAGATTGCCAAATCGAGCTCCTCTTAATGAAAGTCTGGCACAGAATGCTTGCCATGGTTCCTAGTTTTCAGATCTGCTACTACAGAGATGCCGCACGTTCTCCATGAAATACAGATCTCATAATGCTTGTTCACCTTTCTCAATGTCTTTGCGTGTTCCTGAAAGGGATTAGCTCTGTCTGCTAAGCTCCTTAGTCACTCTGCACAGGCCTTTTCCTTCCCAGCTGTTCCCTCAAGACATTTATAGGTACAGCATTAACAGCATATGCCTCCTTAGAGGGCTGAGATGGATATTTATATAGGCTTTTACAGGCTCATTTGGCTGCTAAGGAAATTCACCTATAGGGTGAAGATGCTCATAGAGAGTTCCGTTCATATGGAATATTTGTTTCTTGTAAGCAATGGCCCTGCTATGTTTTTTCACTCCTCTTCCTACATTTCTGTGTTCTACATGAGACAGTGGTGACTTGTGAACATGAAGAAAATGCAGTAGGAGAAAAGAGCAGATAGAGGGGGCGAGGATGGAGTCAAGAGCATTTTTGGTTTTTTTGTGATGTTGGAAGGCTGTGAAAGCATATTAGCTTTATTTCAACTTTCCTTACGATGCTTTGCCATGACACCATGGAATCAACCTTCAAGGGATAGAAAATGTCCTTTTGCAGTGCAGAGTTACTCAAAGAACACATTTAGACTATGAAACAGGCCGTAATTGGAAAGGATCTTTGTTGTAATTACCTAGTATATGTTTATGTATGCAATCTCTTCCCAAGAAACTCTTTTTAAAGATGACTCTGAATCAAATGTTGCTTTTTGAATGGGCAGTGAAAAGTTCATGTAAAAGATTAGAACAACAATCTCTTAAAGAACTACTTAACTGAGAAGGAGGAACTATCACGTTAGTTTTCATTGAGAAGTCTGTCATGTAGCTTAAGGTCATTTTCACATGAAATATTCAGACTAGTGTTCCTTCCATACTTAAGTATACTTACCCGGTAAGCTATCAGTAGTTACTGTATAGATGTATAAAACTTCTGAGGAAGTTCTTCAACTGTTATTTCTGTGCATAAACTGTTTGTAAAGAAATGCTAAACTGTTAATACTAAGTTATTTTAGAGTAGTCTATCCTAGCTGCTCTTCCCTTTCTGGCAAAATTAGGAACTATATCTTGTCTTTTTGCTGAAAGCAAACATGTTATTGCTGTTTAACTTGTTTTAAAGCAGTAATGTAAAAAAGGCTTCAATGATGCTACCTACCCAGTAAATCCTTTTGTGTGCTTTTAGGCTTTCTAGTATGCAGTCTCTTCGTGAGTAATTTCACTGCTAAATAAGCAGCCTTGGTCTCACTTATTTCCCTTACAATGACAGAATATCCCTGGGTAATAGAATAATTTCAAGGAACAGCTACTGAGCTTGGTTAAAATAATTCTGTATATGTGATACTTGTAAATGCAGCTAGAGATCTCTGGATGAGTATCTTGTTAACCTCATAAATTTTAACATGGATAACACAGAAAAGGTTATTTTGGGATAATTAGGTAAAGTAGAATCTTTTTCCAAGCAAGTTGACTAAAGGCTATGATAAAGTTTTGATAATTTCAGAAGGGCAGTGAAACATGCTGAGTGAGCTCTTATGAGGAAGAAATTCTTTACTGTAAGGGTGGTGAGGCACTGGAATGGGTTACCCAGGGAAGCTGTGAATGCTCCATTGCTGGTGGTGGTCAAGGCTGGGTTGGACAGAGCCTTGGGTGGCATGGTTTAGTGGGAGGTGTCCCTGCCCCTGGCAGGGGGGTTGGAACTAGATAATCTAAAGGTCCTTTCCAACCCTAGCTATTCTATGATTCTATGATTTGGAAGAGGAAGAGGAGAGTTCCCCTTAGTTGGACATGGGGGAGACTAGATGGACCAAAACCAAAACTGCAACAAAAAAAACATAACTGATTCCCTAGAGCAAAACAGACGATTGAGAAACTTCCCCCAGAAGTTTTGTTACCTTTTGCCCGAATTGTTAACCAAAATCTGGCTGAACTGCTGATGGAGGAAAGGGAATGGGAAACACTGCAGTTCTCATGTACGGTGGAGGAACTAAATATACTTCTGAAGAATATTCTTCTTTTCTGTCCTGCCAGAATAAATTCTTAACTTCTTTTAAACTAAGAGGAGAAGTTCCTATGTATTCTTCCAGGTATTAAAGAAGAACTGAATAATATTTCTGCCTAGTCTGCCCTTTACTCAAAGCTAAGTGATTACTTACCCCCACCCCCCGGGTGTGTTTATAGGTCATAAAGAAGCACCAGCCAAATATAAAACAAACTTAAAGAAGCAGGGCAGAGGAGTAACACATTCTTCAATTCTTATGTTGAAAGGAATGTAAATACTTTTAAATTTTCTGTAGAAGTATTGAACTGTGTGATTCTGAAATCCAGTAATTAAAATTTGCCAAGATCTTTGCTATAGTTGAATGACTGATTTAGCTTTGTAGGCTTGTTTTTTTAACAGGTTGTCTACTGTAGGCCTTTTTTATTTGGAATAAATCAAATTTACACCTTTACTTTTTTAGGCATGTTTATCCTCCTACTATTGCTCACACATTCAGTACTAGCAATTGTTCAGGTTGAATGGCAAGATGGTATGATTATTAAAAAAAAAAAAAATTAAAAGTCCCTCCAGCTCCCCAAAAACTTGGTAAAACTTTTTACTTGGTAAAACTTGGTAAACTTGGCAAAATTATCCAGATATTCATCATAGTTCATAATTTAAAAAATAATAATTATTGCTTAGAGGTGGGTTGTTTTTTTTCTTTTGGGGTTTTTTTTTTTTCCCCTTCTGGGTATGATCATAATACTGTTTTCAGCAAAGCACCTTAAGTCCTCTAGCCTTAATGAAAATGCTTCTCAACATGTTTGCTTTACTGGCTGTTTACTGATGTGCTAATATCTAGAGTCATCTGAAGAGCCAAAGGATTTTACCACCAAGTGAACGTGAGATAGAGAATCTTTTCTGATCAAAGGATAACTCGCTTTTCAAGAGATGTTTTCTGGACAGCTCCTGAAATGGTTTTTGGGCACAAAATTCCTCAATGTTTCAAACTGGTCTGACTCCTTGGATACCATCCCAGTCCTTTTGGATACTTGAGTTGTCTTCATTGAGTCCAGATTTGAAATACTTGCTTTTGACAGTATTTTTTCTCCTGGTATTTTTCCTTTGAATCTTCACTGTATTTTCTTTCTTTTTTTTTTTTTTTTTCTGTTGGGTCTACCTACTATGTAGTAAGAAGCATGGCCAGTCATTTCAGGTTCTTCTGTTGTGTGATGATTGTTTTTTTTCTCCAGCTCTTGACTTCAAATTCCTTTTAATGTTTTGCAGTGAAGACTTTTCTGTGCATCACTCAGTAAAAGATGACAGTAAGACACGCTTCATTTCTGTAGTTTAGATTCTACCCCCCATCTCCCAGACTGAGAGAGGAAGATACTTGTCAACTTTAATTGGTTATCAGAAGGGTTTTTGAAAGCCTGTGGAGTATAATTTCCAAAAGTTAGTGTAGGTGATAGAGTGTCTGTACCAGGGAATTATCAAAAAAGGTGTGGGGCTGCTGAGGCCAAAGTTAGACCAGCTCTGTGCATTGAAAGCCAAATGTAGCCATTTTGTGAACATCCTTTTGAGCGCACTTGGATGTGCTGAAGCATTAGTTCACAAATAATCAAGTAGTAGATCAAAGCTTTGAAACACATGGATGTGCAGTGTTTAATTGCCATCAGAATGCACTTTTTGATCTGTTAAGACCCAAATTTTATTTCATATTTTTAGAACCATTAGAAAAAGAATAAAGAATTAAAAACTTACTGTTAATTATGATTGGAATGGTTTGTTCAGTCTGGAATCCCTTCTGCATCCCATTAAACCCTTTGAACTGTCTGATTTGATCTATAAGCTGAAATACTGACACATGGTCCCTAACTGTGTGTATGTTCAGTTGAGATATGAGTGGACAATTAGAAATGTATCTTTAAATAGAAGTGCTATCGGTACAGTTTCTAGCCCATTAAACAAACTGTCAGACTGTAGGCTGGAATTCTTTTTGCTGAGGGAAATTGGAAATTAAAGTTTTTCAAGTAATCAACTAGTGAAGAAAATAAAAAAAAGGATAAGAAAATAAAAGTGAAGGTAAGGGAGATGGAAGATGTGATATGAAAAAGGACATGCTTAAATTTCACATGTTTATTGAAGTAATTATGAAGTGGAAGATTTAGAATCTTCTGTGAGAGATGGTTGATACTTCACATAATTACACTGAACAAATGCATAAGAGTGGGGGAGCGCTTCAATTAATTTTACAGTAATTTGACCATGGAACGGTGACTTTACATGACTCTCTCTGTGCTGTACCTGCTCTGTAGCTTCAGTGTCCTTCTGTATATCCTTTCAGGATGTTTCATGATGTTGATTAACTTAGCTATGTGATAAAGGTGTAGTTGTATCTCACATAGTGCTGTGGTGGTTCAGAAATACAGCTAGGAAATAGGAAGCAGTTGCAGGATATTAGTTTACCCGAAGGGCTATGCAGGATCTGGAGAAAGCAGAAGTATTCAGTGTGAGACTGTATTTATTTCCTGTGTAACTGCAAGGTGTATTTTCTTGTTAGGCACAAAAGCTCTGTTTACTTAATTCTGTGGAGCTTTTTTTTTTTTTTTTTTGGTAATTGTAGGATACCTGATTTTAAAAAAGAAAAAAAAGTAGAAAAGTAGTCATAATGTGGTTTCTTTTTTTTTTTTAATACAAATGAGGCTCTAATTCATTGTAATCTTTAATGAAAATTGTGAGAAAATGTGATAATGGCTCTGTGGTCTGGTGTGTGTTTACTGATAAGTTGGTACAGTGTGTTCCTTTTGAAACAAACCTTAGTTCCTGCTTTGCTTTCCTGGGCTGTACTAATATGTTATATATAGTGATGGCTCTTCTCCCTCTGGAGTTGAACAAAGTAAAAATAAAGCTAATAAAGCCGTCACTTGTTGCTTACGCTTAGGCACACACCAACAGAGAGCAGTCCCAGCTGTGGTGGTGTTGGGCAAAGTGATTTCTTTCGTGTGTACTCTGCTCCAGCTTTTGTACATGACAGAGTGAATTCAGATAGGCTGTTGCTATTTCTGTTTGGAGCTGTTGATGGATTCCTACATCAGAAGAGCTTAGATTGTCCTGATGGTCCATGTTTCTTCTGCACTGAAAAAGCTGGAGCGCAAATGCAGAGGAAATCTCAGTAAAAGTGTGGCTGGATTTCTCTTTTTTTCTTTTCTTTTCCTTTTTTTTTTTTTTTTTTTTTAGTTGGTTGGTTTTGTTTTTCACTGTGAGTTACCAGAGCTGTCTCTGGTAGTAGCAAGAAAAGCCTTATGTGAAGGGCTTAAAGCTATTTGAGGATTTGACCCATTGATCTCACTTTCTGCTAAGTTAGGATGGACAGTTAATTGGCTGTAGAAACCTGATAAACTTCCAGTTGCTCAACAGCATCAAAGCAAAAAATAACTACCATGAGTTTTGTCTAAGCTTGCTTTATATTTAAAATAGCCATAAACATGTCAAGTTGGGGACATTAATAAAATGTCCAAATAAACTACTTACATAATTACATTAAATTGAGTTTTAAATACTCATTTGTTTCATTTGATGATGTTGCATTGTGTAAACCCCACATTAATTTGTTTTTTGTGTAGCTGTATCATTTGCTCTTGGACCTAAAGGTCAGCTTGTGTTTCCGGTGTTAAAACACTGGTTGAGTGCCACAGGTGCCCAAACTTCATAGCTTTTGGATGTCTTCTGGTAGGTTGAGAATGATGAAGAAAATGAATTGTGCAGTGATGTCTAGTTACATACGTACTTGAGAGTAAATCAGTTGTATAGTCAAACCACAGATCATAGAATCATAGAATAGTTAGGGTTGGAAAGGACCTTAAGATCATCTAGTTCCAGCCCCCCTGCCATGGGCAGGGACACCTCACACTAAACTATGCCACCCAAGGCTCTGTCCAGCCCAGCCTTGAACACCGCCAGCAATGGAGCATTCACAACTTCCCTGGACAACCCATTCCAGTGACTCACCACCCTCACAGTATTTCTTCCTCATATCCAATCTGAACTTTCCCGTTTAAGTTTGAACCCGTTACCCCTCGTTGTATCACTACAGTCCCTCATGAAGAGTCCCTCCCCAGCATCCCTATAGGCCCCCTTTAGATATTGGGAGGCTGCTATGAGGTCTCCACGCAGCCTTCTCTTCTCCAGGCTGAACAGCCCCAACTTTCTCAGCCTATCTTCATACGGGAGGTGCTCCAGTCCCCTGATCATCCTCGTGGCCCTCCTTTGGACTTGTTCCAACAGTTCCATGTCCTTTTGATGTTGAGGACACCAGAACTGCACACAGTACTCCCAGTGAGGTCTCACGAGAGCAGAGCAGAGGGGCAGGATCATCTCCCTTGACCTGCTGGTCACGCTCCTTTTGATGCAGATCATTTGGCTTAATGAATTAGAATTATTAATTTTGTTATTAAGGCAAATAGCGATCGATGCAAATGGGATTAGTGGGTTATGGAAAACATTTTTACGTGAGGGTTGCTAGATGAAGTGGAAAACCTTGGACATGTTTTTACAATTAGAGTTTTTCCTTTATTTAAATAAAATTAAGTCTAGAATTCATGTGGTTGATTCCCATCATTATATCTGAATTGCTGCATACAATAGGAATACTGTTTTTATAATTCAACTGGATGGTCTTCAGGCAGTACCCAGCAACATGTGCCCAGTTGTGCATAGGAATGAGTTTCAGATATGTTTTGGCATGCAGACAGCTCTTTAGTGTCCACTTGCTGCTTTCACTTCCAGAAATGTTGGTTGGCTCAGTGGAGCAAAACTATGAACCTCCAAAATGATAGCTGAAATGATAATTGAAAAGTTCTGAAGCTTACTACATTGCAAAATAGTTGTTGAAAAATAATTTTGTGGCCTTGGAAGGGGAAAGTGTTTTAATGCTGCTGTTTAGATGGGGTAAATGATCTCAGAGTCAATCAGTTGTTTACAAAGAATAATTTGTAAAAAATAACTTAAGACCGTTTTTATAGCAGTATGTGTATACAAGAGCCTCTAATTGGAATGTGAGCAAAGGTTGGTTAGTTACATGTTCCTTCTGGAAGTTGTATGAGTAAGTGAAAGTTCAGAACTACATAGGTTTCAGGTGGGCTGGTATTTTGTACAGTGGGAGAACTTCAGCTTGGGACCAATTTATTTTTGGATTCATTATTCTGGGGGGAAGAATAAAATAAGTAATTACTCACTTAACCAAGTTATGTAGTGTTTCTTTCCTTTTGGATCCAGGGTTTCTTAACTGAAAGCAGAGCAGAATATTATTCATTCTGCTAGTAGCCAAAATACATTTAAAAAATTATTAGAAATGAACCAAAAAAAGGAGGTTAGATGAGATTCAAAACCAGAGCAGTTCACCTGCAGTTGAGTTGTATCATTTGTTCACAGTTGTGAATTGGTTTGCATTTCATCAGAGGTTCTTGGTAGCAGCCTTGCTCCTTTAAACATATGCAAACTGCTGCATTTTTATCCAAACAACAAATAAATATTTTAAAAATTAACTGATACTTCATAAGTATTAGAACTGATTATGTCAGTATAAAAAATTGTTAAAAGGAGGGATGGGGAGAGCCTCTGGTATAAAGGTAAATTCTAATATTTCAGTTATCGAAGAAATGGTTCTCTCACTTGACAGCAAAATGCATGTGATTTCTGAACTATGTGAGATGATCAATGGTGGTAGGACATAATGCTGCATACCTCAAGTGCCATTCTGACTGCACATTATAGTTGGCTAGGCCTAATGGGGTTTTTTATTATTGTTGGATTATCTTATTTTACCATAAGCAAATGACTAATAAGTATGTTTTATTGCAGATTGTTAGTCTTACTACTTTATACATTGAAATGGACATCACTGTTTGAGTTCTTGTATTATTTTGCAAGGAGAATTTCATAGGTGAGAAATTTTGGATTAAAGGACTTACTGCAAGTCAACTGTACTTGATTATTTTTCACTGTAATGGTTTAAAATTAATTTGAAGCAGTTAAGATTTGTTTTCTAGTAATAACAGTATGTTGTATGGCCTCAAATAAAACTGTTTCATCTTCTATACTAATGCTTCTAGGTATAAAGAGAAGAGTTACTGTTCATAATTTATAGCTGACGATTAGCCACTTAGCCGTTTAATCTCTGTCTCGACCCTCTGAAATCTAGGAAGTCCTTTTATTGTGGGACATGCTGTAAAGTGAAAGCCGATGTTCAACCAGAGTTGGTAAGATCAGGTTTGTGGATTTGGGGTTATCCCTACAGAGATGTACCAGACTACAATACTTCCTAGGAAATGTGTCATTTTTCTGCAGTGGCTTTGTGAATTAGTAGAGTGCTAATCAAAAATGTGAAGGGGCAATCCCTGCCAGTATGGCTGGAGAAACAATATATACATGCATGTATATACAGCCACACATACTCTTCAGTTGTTTCATTCTTGAAACTGTCTGTATAGTGTTGTTTTTTTGTAGCTCTCTTGAAATAATACACAATTTAGTTAACAAAATCATCAGAATAGATAACTCATGTCAGACTGCCTCCTGTAATAGGACTTTTTAACAGAAGCTATGAACTTCTAATATTTAGTAGCTGAATTACTTGAGTTTCAAAGTGAGTTTCCCTGAGGCAATCCAAGAAGAGTTTTTCCCCCTCTTTTTGTTAGCTGAAGTCAAGTCTAAAAAATGACTCAAAGAAATGATACCACTTTAGTGTAATGACAGCATGTAATGTCTGCTCAGCAATTTACCTGCTCACTAAGCATGTTTCATACCTTAACTTGGGACCTTCAGGGCACACCTGGTCATACATTTGCTGGTGCTGTTACCTTTTTGAGAAAATAGTGGTTAGTGAAAAGTGCAACACAGGAAGCTTCTGGTTTAAAAGAATCTTTTATTTTGCACAGCAGCTTCCAGCAGAGGTATTCCAGAGATCTGGAAGACAGAAAGTTGCTGTCACTGATCTCTCTCAGATGAAATGTTCTGACACCTGGTGCTGTTGGATTAGGGGTCAGTCAGAAGACAATTCAAAGGTTGTTGAGAGGAGGTGGACTGAGGAGATTGGATCCTTTCCTCTTGGTAGTAAAAATTAAACCAGTTGTAATTGCAGCAAACTACCTTCTCTTTCTTAGGGTGAGAAATGGGAATGGAAACAAAGACAGGAGCAGCTGTGCAAAGGTGCTGGTGCCTAGAAGCTTGCCAACGACATCTTGGCGTGTATCAGCACTGGTGAGGCCGCAGGGCCAGGGCACTGATCATCCCCCTGTACAGGGCACTGGTGAGGCCACACCTTGAGTACTGTGTTCAGTTTTGGGCCCCTCACTAAAGATAGACGTTGAGGTGTTGGAACGTATTCAGAGAAGGGCAATGGAGCTGGGGAAGGGCCTGGAGCACAAGTTTAATGGGAAACAGCTGAGGGGCCTGGGGGTTTTAGTCTGGAGAAGAGAAGGCTCAGGGGGGACCTTATCGCTTTCTTCAGCTACCTGACAGGAGGTTGTAGTGAGGTGGGGTCAGTCTCTTCTCCCAGGTAATGAGTGACAGGACAAGAGGAAAGAGCCTCAAGCTGCACGCCAGGGGAGATTTAGATTGGATATTGGAAACAATTTTTTCACCGAGAGGGTGATGAGTCATTGAAACAGGCTGCCCAGGGCAGTGGTGGAGTCACCATCTCTGGCTAGTTCACAAATCATAGAGATGAGGCCCTCAGTGACATGATTTAGTGGTGGCCTTGTCAGTGCTTGGGGAATGATTGGACTTGATTGTCTTAAAGATCTTTTCCAAGATTCTATGATTCTGACTCTGTGACATGAATTAAAAGCTTTGGGGAATGCTGGTTTACATGCTACATAATTCAAGAGGAGGGACATACCTTCGCAGCATCCTTGGAGAGGGCTGTATTCTAGGAGGGAATGTGCTTGAGAAGGTGTTCTGGGTTCAGCACTAGCAGTCATTTTCCTTCTTCTTAGTAGCTGGTGCAGTGCTGTGGTTTTGACTTTCGGCCTGGGAACAGCGCTGATAACACTGATGTTTTTAGTTGCTGCTCAGTAATGTTTACTCTGACCAAGGACTTTCTGAGCCTCATGCTCTGCCAGGGAGGAGGGGAAGCCGGGAGGAAGCAGAGACAGGACACCTGACCCAAACTAACCAAGGAGCTATTCCATACCACAGCGCTAGATAAACTGGGGGCAGTTACCCGGAAGGGCTAGCTCATTGCTCGGGTCGGGCTGGGTATCAGTCGGCAGGTGGTGAGTGGTTGTATCCTCTTCCCTTGTTATTTCCCTTATCATTATTATTATTGGTAGTAGCAGTAGTGGTTTGTGTTATACCTTAGTTACTGACCTGTTCTTATCTCAACCCGTGGGAGTTACAGTCTTTCGATTTTCCTCCCCATCTTTCTGTGAGCGGGGGAAGGAAGGGGAGGGGAGTGAGCGAACAGCTGCACGGTTTCTGAGTGTCAGGCTGGGCTTAAACCATGACAGAAGGTAGCTGTTTTCAATACCATAGCATTAAGCATTTTGTTTATTGTACATTTGTTGAAAGGAATCAGTCATGTAACATTTAAGTAATTCAACATCCTGGTGGAGAAATGCTGTCATGCATTTGTATTAGTCTGTAAGTAATTGTTGGTTGGATTTGATTGTTTAGAGCTGATCATTAATCTCCAAGAGGCCCTGCAATAGAAAAAATGTTTTCTGATCAAATAGTGTCTGAAACATAGTATGTTTTCATTTTAGGCCTGATTTCTAAAAGTCTTCCCGGTTGACTCTCCCCCAGTGACAAAACACATCTCTGAATATCCATATGAATGCTTTTTCCCTGTAATTAAACTCACTTTTTCAAATGCTCCGTAGTGGAAGTAAAGATCCGTAGGGATTTCAGCACCTTTGGTTAATACCCGTGGACAACACTGTTTGTGTGATGGAGTCCTGACATCATGTTTCTTTCTCTGTACTTCAATATAGATTCAGAAGTCTCTGAAATCTGTCTGGTTTTACCAGTGTTATATAGCCATGTGTAATAACAATAAAAGGAAGATGCTCAGGAGAGCAGGAGAGCCTTCGCTCTTTTGATCCAGCCATGAACAACAGTGGAGCTACTTTGAAACTGTTGCCCTGCTTCAAAATGACAGCTCTTCCTTGAAGCTGGGGGCAGGAGCTGTCACTCTACAGGCCCTCAGTCAGCCAGCCTTTCTTCTGTAGGTCTTTGCACAGGTTTTCTCCATTCTCTGCTATTTTTCCTCACATCTGCTTGTCCATGTTTGTGGGAACACGTATATTTATTTAAAATATATTCTTAACTGCCAGAAGACTTACCTGAAGCTCAGTGAAGTTAGGCAGACCTGCCATGTGCCAGTATAACAGCTGACAGTTGAAGCTTTTATGTGAAGAATGGCTGGGTCGAGCAGCTGCAAGATGTAGTTTTGTGGTAATATTTGATAAGCACTCATGACCAAGCTTGGTATATTGGGTCAACTAGGCATGCAGTGCTTTTGTCCTGGAAGTGCTGTGGAGCACTCTGGTGTCCTGATGTGGCCAGCAGGATGAGAAGCATTTCATTGTTTCAGACAGATATGATTAGTTATTTCTTCAAATGGAGTACACTAAATAGGAATTTGAAAGAGGTTGCATTTAAAATCGTGTCTGTTGTGGAGCTTATTTCACCTTTCAGTACTTAAAAGAACTGTTCTTAGTGATTCACCAATTAGATTGTTCAAAGGGAGATTTGGGATTCATAACTTGCTGAGCATGTTTGAAGTTGGTGAAAGTAATTTGATTAATATTAGTCAGTTTTGAATAAGGCATGTTAAAGAATGCTGTTTCAGGGGGAGTAATAACTCTCTTCTGCTTTTCAGTTACATTCAGAACTTTCTGTCTGTGATTTTCTTATGTGCATTAGCAGTAAAAATGTTGACCTGATTCCTTATGTTATAAGGAGTCAGTTGCACAGAGAATGTTGTTTGCAGGCAAAAATATAAATAAAAAACCAATTTTATTTATTGAGGTCTGTTGCTGGTGATAATAGAACTTGATTTTTGAATTCTGGGATGAGATTGCATTTCAGAAAAATGTTAATTCTGCTACTGACTGCATGGATATAGAAGTCAAGAGAGTGCCAAATTACTTTGATCCATTACTTTTATAAAGCTGTTCTTGAAATATGATCACAGCAATAAAATAGAATGTGCCGTAAGATCTGCGTTGTTATGCTACCGAGTGGAATTGTATATTGGTTATACTTAATACAGGTAATTACTAGCTTGAATGCCTTTTTTCTGGCATTAAATCTTGACTTTAGTGATTGGCACTTTCCGTTTTGAGCTTCAAGTTAGAACCTATAATCCAAATACAGGTTTATAAATCTGCAGCTTCCTTCCTGTGTTGAGATTACACTTTTTGTTGCAATAGTCAGGTTTAAAAAAATCTGTAAGTTGTTGTTGCAGTATTTGTAAGGGACACACCCAGGAATGTTTAAGTAGGCACTTGACCAATATGAGCTTTACGTAGAGATACAGTGCTTTTCTGAGTGCTTGCTATCCTTTTGTAGGTCTCTACTTTGAGAAGAACTGCCTCTAAATGCTGGTGTTTGTGATGGAAAGTTAATCTGTTGCAAGTTTTGATGTGATCTGTTCTATTTACTCTTAACATTTATAAATGAAACTTAAATTGTGTGAGTCCCTGTGTACATGAGCAGAGGGTTACATGAGCACTGAAATATATTGCCAGGTGTTACTGTCAAGGTACAGTGTATCGGTGTGCCTGTATGCCTATATGAAGCCACGAGCTTCCACTTCGTCAGTGAACATCCGCTGACTGTAATGTGTACGTCATATGCTTTTCATAATGTTCTTTTAACTACTTCATGGACTGAACTCTGTGGTGTTCAGTGACAGAGAAAATGCTGAGGGAGACAAGGTGTGACTGAATGGTTCTTTTCTGGAACCATTAAGTGGGTATGGTAAAGAACATGGGGAGCCCCCACCCCAGAAACAGTAAGGAAAAGAGAAGCCTCCATTTTTCTTCACTTTTTCATGCTGAATTTTGGATGGGTAGAACTCAAGTAATAAAACACTTGATTGGAAAACCCCTTTGCTCTTGTGAATGAAGATTTGGAGGCTTACTTGGTGATATATTTGGCAAAAGCAGAGTTGAAACCATAAGAACAGTTTGTGGTACAAAAAGGTGGAAGGAGCAGGAGAAATAGAGCAAGAGGGGTTGTGCAACCAAAGATAATGGAAAACAGTGCTTACACAAGGATGTTGAAAGTGTGATAAGACTTTTTATCTTATTATTTAGTTGGTGATATTTCTTTCTTCAATCTCTCTTGTGATTTTGAGAGTAGTATGTGTTTTTTGCAAGTGATCTGTGGAGCCAAATTTGCCTAAAATACTGTGATCTAGAGGAAAAGCTCAACTCAAGAGTGCATGAAGGTTCAGTTATTTTTGCAGTGAGTTTCAAGCATCACAGATATTCTGGTACCTCCCTTGCCATAAACGATACTGTGTCTGTGCCCAGACAACTCCAAAGCGTATGTGTTTTCTTTATCAGAATGCTTAACAAGGTCTGTGACCATTGATTTCCCTCTTAGTTTCATTTTCTTGACATCTCAAGCTGTGCGTGCTTACAAGGGCTGCTAAAGTATTTCAGTGCTTCTGCTTCAGCCTTTTAGTGTATTAAAATATTCCTATGCATACACAGCTACTGAAAACACAGGCCTCGTTAACACATTCTTATTTTGCTTTTTGGCAAAGCAATTACACATTTAAGCAAGCCACTACTTGCAGCCAAGATGCTGATTTTCATAATCTTATCAAAGATACTAAGTGGACAAAAATAAACATGTCTCTTAATCTTAAAAAATGAGTTGCTAAAACTGCACATGGTGGGTGGCAGCTTCTTAAAACACATTTTGCTTACACCTGAAGCTGTAAAATAGCTCTTCTCTGGAGCTCTGTTTCTGAATTCAGTCTTGTAAATAAATCACTGGAGTTGTGGAATCTTATATTTTGTTGCAGCATCAACACATTTATGAATACTGCAATCAGATGCTTTTAGGATGGAAACTCCAATGTTAGGAGTGGTGCTGTCTTATTTTAAATATATACCAGAAGTTGCTGACTAGGGAAGAGCATTTATTTTATTGTAAATCAATGGGAAAAGTAGGAAAGCAGTATCTTAGTATTACCAAAACTACATTTACACCAGGGATGCTGCAAATGCCCTAAATAAATGTATTTTTTGAAGAATCACTTAATGCCGTAGGCAGTCTTAGAAGTTTGTGGCACTGAAATCATTTGCTCCTTCTGTTTTAAGTTTTTGCTTGAGTTTTATAGATTCATTTCCCTGAGATCAAGGTCTTGCGTGTTTAAATTCTTACTGGCCAGCCCTTTCTTCATGTAAGATTGGATGTTACTGTGTACGGCTGCTATGCTGTGAAAACAGTGGTGTGAGGGAGAAAAAATGTGTGTTTGTCTCCTCTTTATTGTATGCATGCATGTATAATCCCAGGGATTTCCCTTCAAATTCATGATGATTTAGATATTCTCTTCACATTTGCCCATGACCTGAGTGAAAAGCTGGTGCAGGTTTCTTAAAAATTAGAAGAGGTAGAGATGTGAGGGTGGTGAGGCACTGGCACAGGTTGCCAAGAAGTGGTAAATGCTCCATCCCTGGCAGTGTTCAAGGCCAGGTTTGACAGACCCTTGGGTGACATGATCTGGTGTGAAGCATCCCTGCCCATGGCACAGGATTAGAACTAGATGATCTTAAGGTCCTTTCCAATCCAAACCATTCTATGGTTCTACATTTCAATGCATACTGCACATCTAAGGAAGAGTTACAGTTGTCTGTGTTCGTACCTTTCTGCAGTTCCTTCTTAATGCTTGTCAAAAGCTGTTTGTCTAAAATGATTTTAAAGAAGCAGTCTGGACTTTGTCATCCGTAAATAATTTTGATCAAGTGTCTGCAGTATCTGAGGAGGAAGCACATTCTCTGGTTATACTTGCAGGTATATCATGTTAGCAGTAAAGCCTTACTCCAGAAGGGTTGATCAGCACTATCAGCTGGAACTGCAAGACAACTAATTTTGCTAAAGCTGAAAAACTTACTGTACCAGATGGTTGAAACAGACTTATGTTGTTCTTTAAGTCCAACTAAGTGGATTTGTGGGATTTGCTATCGGTGAACTCTTCAGTTGTGGGTTTGCTTTAGTAACAAGTTGTCAGGCTGGTACTATATGACTGGAGGGTATCTCTTTTCACCGCAGGCAGTTCAGTGTTTAAACTTACAGAATGAAAAGGCGTGGATGACGACTCTGTAATGCCTGAAAATGCTCTCTTTTTAAGACTATTCTAGCTTAGGTGCATAGGTGAAGTGGAAGCCATTCAGTTGTTAGTACTTTAGCACTGCGGTCAAGCACTTTTTAGATATGTTTTTTTTCCCTCTACTCTTAACAAGTCTGTAGTTTGCTTTTGCCTTTTTTGCCTGCCTCTGACATTTGTGTTAGCACTTCACCCTTGCTCAGTCATTTTGTCTTTGCAAATTCTATGTCTCCAGCTACTTTATACCTGTTATCACTGTGGCGTTTTGAAACACATTTAAACAGGAGAATATTATCAAGATCGACTTTTATTTCTTTCTTTCTGCTGTAGTCAATAGTTGCATAGTATAAATTACTAGATGTCAGTATCCATTCCTTTGAGAGCATGGCATTCCATACTAAGTATAATTGAGAATATAGACTGAAAGTTTTTTTCCCAGGGAAATTCCACTCTGGTGAGAAAGGATGTTAGAGGCAAATAGCTTATTCTGCCTCAGTTGAGAGTAATTGCCTCAGTGTACCAAAAAAATTTTTTTTCTTTTTTTTTTTCTTTTTTTTTTTTTCCCTTGCTTCAGAGTTGCAAATGGCTTCTGCTGTTTGTTTCTGGGTTTTTGTTTTGTATCTAGTACTGAAGCTCTGAAACCTGTTACAGGATTTACTTTCTGTTCTGGATTACACTAAACTCTGGAGAGTTGAGGAGTGGAAAAGTTCAGGTTAGTGCTTAATTTTACCTGCAGTGAGCAAGGCAGCTCACTCAGCTTGCCTTTGTTGATCTGAATGTTCTTTTGCTGTTTGTGAACTGAAGAGAAGTTGTTGCAGAAATAGTGACACAGAAACAGGTTTAAATCTCAGTGCAATATTATAGTTCTGGCTTCAAGTAAAAGTTGGTTAAGTGTTCCATGGCACTATTAGGTTGTTGAAATTAGTTGAAATTGAAAAGTTGAAATTAGGTTAGTTCTCTGTGTTACTGTCTTCTGCTTTGCGGAAGGCTCTAGAAAAAATATTCAATCTGTCCTGTTTTTCCCCATTATTGAAATGCAGATGATTGCTGTTATCTGTAGAAATAATAAAGGAAATAGTGTTTCACTATTTGTAGAGGAGGAATAAAGAACTAGTATATTTTGCAAAATGGAGTACACTTTATAAAGCAGTTTTCTAAAAAGTAGGTATAAGATCTTATCTGATTAATCATAGAATCATAGAATAGTTAGGGTTGGAAAGGACCTGAAGATCATCTAGTTCCAACCCCCCTGCCATGAGCAGGGACACCTCCCACTAAACCATGCCACCCAAGGCTCTGTCCAACCTGGCCTTGAACACCACCAGTGATGGAGCATTCACAACTTCCCTGGGTAACCCATTCCAGTGCCTCACCACCCTTACAGTAAAGAATTTCTTCCTCATATCCAATCTAAACTTCCCCTGTTCAAATTTGAACCTGTTACCCCTTGTCCTTTCACTAGAGTTCCTCATGAAGAGTCCCTCCCCAGCATCCCTATAGGCCCTCTTCAGGTACTGCAAGGCTGCTATGAGGTCTCCAAGCAGCCTTCTCTTCTCCAGGCTGAACAGCCCCAACTTTCTCAGCCTGTCTTCATATGGGAGGTGCTCCAGTCCCCTGATCATCCTCGTGGCCCTCCTCTGGACTTGTTCCAACAGTTCCATGTCCTTTTTATGTTGAGGACACCAGAACTGCACACGATACTCCAAGTGAGGTCTCACAAGAGCAGAGTAGAGGGGCAGGATCACCTCCCTCAACCTGCTGGTCACGCTCCTTTTGATGCAGCCCAGGATACGGTTGGCTTTCTGGGCTGCAAGCGCACACTGCCAGCTCATGTTCATTTTCTCATTGACCAAAACCCCCAGGTCCTTCTCCGCAGGACTACTCTGTATCTCTTCTCTGACCAACCTGTAGCTGTGCCTGGGATTGCTCCGACCCAGGTGGAGGACCTTGCACTTGGCATGGTTAAACTTCAACAGGTTGGCATCAGCCCACCTCACAAGCATGTCAAGGTCCCTCTGGATGGCATCCCTTCCCTTCAATGTATCGACCGAACCACACAGCTTGGTGTCATTGGGAAACTTGCTGAGGGCGCACTCAATCCCACTGTCCACATCACCGGCAATGATGTTGAACAAGACCGGTCCCAGCACCGCTCCCTGAGGGACACCACTCGTTTCTGGTCTCCATCTGGACATTGAGCCATTGAGCACAACTCTTTGCATGCAGCCATCCAGCCAGTTCTTTATCCATCGAGTGGTCCACCTATCAAATTGATGTCTCTCCAATTTAGAGACAAGGATGTCATGCAGGACAGCGTCAAGCATGTTGCACAAGTCCAGGTAGATGACATCACCTGCTCTACCCCTGTCCATCAGTTCTGTAGCCCCATCATGGAAGGCCACCAGATTGGTCAGGCAGGATTTCCCCTTAGTGAAGCCATGCTGGCTGTCACCAACCACCTTGTTGTTCTTCATGTGCCTCAGCATGCCTTCCAGAAGAATCCGCTCCAAGATTTTCCCAGGCAAATTTCATATTTGTGATTTTCCTTCCTTTCACCAATATTTTCAGTGACTCTGTAGAACCTGGATAAAAAAAAAATGCCCAACAAGCATCTCAAAAAGTACTTTACTAAAATCCACTTCTTTAGTACTGTAATCTAGAGCAGCTCTTTACTATTAGCAGGAGGTCTTGAGGTAGTTTTTCTATTGAACCTTAAAGCCTTAAAGGTTTTTCTAATGAACCAGGTCTTTCTTCGGACAGACACAGATTTGTTCTTTCTTTGTAGCCACAGCTGATTATATTGTACTTTTCATGAAGTGGTAGTTCATTATTTTTAAAACTCATGTGTAGAATTATTTATGAATGTAGAAGAGATTTCTTTAATGTACAAAAGTGGATGCAGGCCCGAAGCCTGTAGCTGGGAAAGGGAAGCCCTAGAAATAGGATGCACAATAGAACTGTGCTTTGCTTTTTATAAACCTGTTCCAGTTTTAGAATTAAGAGGAAAATGCAAATCTTGCATCCAAAACCTTTCACTTCACCTGAGAGCTTTGCTATCTGTCTAGCTCACTGATTGCTGATGATAATATTTTCACATTTTATCTTGAGAAGCTGCGATCCAGATAAGAAATACCTTTCTCCTTTTGAGAGAGAAGTTTTCCTAAAATTTATTTTACAGAGAATTTATGAATTAAGCTGATTGTGACTCCTTCCTGGTATAGGGCATGAGGTTATTCACAGAGGTACAGAAAGCAGGTCTAGAAATGCTTTGTGGTAGATAAAGGGGGAAGCAGACTGGTTTTGCACTGAAACCCAGCATACTGAAGTTTAACTTCTGTGTACTTATACCTGATCTACTGTGAAACTGCACAGTAAATTTTCGTAATCTTTTCACTAGACTTTGTGCTCTTACTCTATATGGACTGTGATTTTCCTGGCCTATAATGATTAATGAACAGTGAGGGAAAATGGACCACTGTCTCTGAAAGCCTGGCAGAAGTATTTGTGCTGTTCTTACATGGCCCTTGCAAAGGTGAAGTCTTAATGTTCCCAGTAGTAAAGTGACAATACCTGTATATTTTGCATGCTGATATAGTTTCTCTTAAAGCTCTGTGTAAGTGGTCACAGTGTGAGCATTTCAAGCCTGGCAAAATCTTGGAGCGGATTCTCCTGGAAGGCATGCTGAGGCACATGAAAAACAACAAGGTGGTTGGTGACAGCCAGCATGGCTTCACTAAGGGGAAATCCTGACTGACGAATTTGATGGCCTTCTATGATGGAGCTACAGAACTGATGGACCGGGGTAGAGCAGTTGGTGTCATCTACCTGGACTTGTGCAAAGCGTTTGACACTGTCTCACATGACATCCTTGTCTCTAAGTTGGAGAGACATCGATTTGATAGGTGGACCACTCTGTGGATAAAGAGCTGGCTGGATGGCTGCATGCAAAGAGTTGTGCTCAGTGGCTCAATGTCCAGCTGGAGACCAGAAACGAGTGGTGTCCCTCAGGGAGCGGTGCTGGGACCGGTCTTGTTCAACATCTTTGTGGGTGACATGGACAGTGGGATTGAGTGCGCCCTCAGCAAGTTTGCCAATGACACCAAGCTGTGTGGTTTGGTTGATACGTTGGAGGGAAGGAATGCCATCCAGAGGGACCTTGACACGCTTGTGAGGTGGACTGATGCCAACCTGTTGAAGTTCAACCATGCCGAGTGCAAGGTCCTCCACCTGGGTCGGAGCAATCCCAGGCACAGCTACAGGTTGGTCAGAGAAGAGGTTCAGAGCAGCCCTGCGGAGAAGGACTTGGGGTTGTTCGCCGATGAAAAAATGAACATGAGCCGGCAGTGTGCGCTCGCAGCCCAGAAAGCCAACCGTATCCTGGGCTGCATCAAAAGGAGCATGACCAGCAGGTCGAGGGAGGCGATCCTGCCCCTCTACTCTGCTCTTGTGAGACCTCACTTGGAGTATTGTGTGCAGTTCTGGTGTCCTCAACATCAAAAGGACATGGAACTATTGGAACAAGTCCAGAAGAGGGCCACGAGGATGATTAGGGGACTGGAGCACCTCCCGTATGAAGACAGGCTGAGAAAGTTGGGGCTGTTCAGCCTGGAGAAGAGAAGGCTGCTTGGAGACCTCATAGCAGCTTTCCAGTATCTGAAGGGGCCTCTAGGGATGCTGGGGAGGGACTCTTCATGAGGAACTGTAGTGAGAGGTCAAGGGGTAATGGGTTCAAACTTAAACAGGGGAAGTTTATATTGGATATAAGGAGGAAGTTCTTTACTGTGAGGGTGGTAAGGCACTGGAATGGGTTGCCCAGGGAAGTTGCGAATGCTCCATCACTGGTGGTGTTCAAGGCCAGGTTGGACAGAGCCTTGGGTGGCATGGCTTAGTGTGAGGTGTCCCTGCCCCTGGCAGGGGGGTTGGAACTAGATGATCTTCAGGTCCTTTCCAACCCTAACTATTCTATGATTCTGTTCTATGGTTCTGTCTTGTCTGGGAATAGTCAGGGGTCCAAAGTGAGGACATCTGCCCCCAAAACTGTGAACGAAATATAGCAGTGGCTGACCCTTAGAATTAAATTAGTAGCTTAATTTGGAAATCACATGTGATGAGAAATGATTATGCTACAGAAGGAGATACTTGCTAGTAATAGAAGAGTCAATTGCCTCTGTTTTTTTAAACGTCTGAAGAACAACATTTATAGTCTAGCAGAAAAGTCACTACTTTTCCTCTCCAGATTGTATCTTCTTGCTAGCTATCAGTGCTGGCAGTACATACACCAATATCAGCCAGTATCTCAGACATGAGAGTCACTAACGATGTTCATGTGTCTGCAATTCACAGAACTTAAGATATGTCAGTGTTAGAAGCAGCTTTCCCCCATCCGTAAATGATTCAGTTTGCTCTCTTAAGCCTTACATTTCAGTAAAGAAGCCATAGCAGTAGTAGTAGTTTTCCCCTCTCCTCAGCCAGGTGTGTTTCTAAGCTACTCTAAACAAAGCGTAACGAGTGTCAGTGGCTTCAGCCAGCTTGAAGAACCTTCAGCTACTGCTTGCACATGGAAGGACTGGAAGCATAATTGTGGGCACGGAACAGAAGGTGTAACTACCAGCTTTTGTTCTCTAGGTTGCTGTCTGTGTTTAGGTATGCACAATGTCCCCATGGCTTTGGTTTTGGTGGGGGGGGGGTTATGTTTTGTTTTGTAGTTTTTATTTTGTTCTGTTCTTAACATTAAGCAGGGAGTGTTCATGGATTGGGATTTTAATTACTTCAGTAGTCAAGTTCTCTGACAATACAGAATATCAAATTAGCAGAATCCTAGTCTGTTTTTAAAGGCAAGGCTGACTCAGTGAGCACATAGGCTTGTAAAGGAAACCTGTTAATTTGGGACTTAAATGTATTTTTTTGTTCTTTTAAGTCTTTTGTACTTCGATTATAGATAAAAAGATGGGTTAGGTTTTTATTCTCAACAGGAATGTTGTTTTTACTTTTTCTGTATTGCTGCTGCTGATGACTGCATTTTGTTTTTCTCCAAAGGCCAAGACAATAACACTAGGTATTTAATCTCTTTACTTAGTCTATGCTGAAGAAACTTTTAAGTCTAACTTCATTTTAGCAGCCATCTGACAATCTTACGGGACAGTGACACTGGCTTTGCTTGAGGTTTGATCCACAAGATTGCATAAAGAGACAAACCTGGGGTATCTTTTTTTGCAAGAGAAAAATCTTACTGTATTATGTTGTCCCATTCCTGTATGCTGGATAGTTGCACAGGTCACCAGATCTTCACTGGTATTTTTGGACTACATTTGAAAAAGAGAAGTAGCAATTGAGGAATTTCTCAACAGAGTTTGAGCAGAAATAAAGCCAATTAAAATAAATGAACTTAACATTGCTTCAAAACAGCCAATAAAAAATAAAAGGCAATGTAAGGGATTTTCTCCTCCTGTGGGAGGAAAAAGTGAAGGCAAACTATGGTCAAAAATCTTTTAGGCTAGCCTAAAATACATGGACACAGTTTACTTTTTGCATATGAGTTTCTTTTACACTGTAGTACTGCTGCTTCCATCAATTCTTTAAAAAAAAAAATAAAAAAAAATGATAGGAGCTTCATTTCTGGCTGCCTGTAACTGGGTCCTGTGAGGAGAGTGGCAACAAAATAGACCATTTTGCATGTCACTTTCAGTACCATGTGTATGTGCTACCTCAAGAGCCAGTTTGTGGTGCTGAACAGTCTTTTGGCAGCAGACACAGGTACTGATATTGTTATGGTAAAAACCAGATTGTGGGATGTTTGAGTAAATTTTAATTAGATGGGAAACGACTACAGGAGCCAATTTTTTGTAGCATGACTCATAAGTTGCACTGCGGACCAGTTTCATCAGTGAGAGCTTTCTCAGAGTAATGACTATAGCGACTGGCCCTCTGCCAAGGAAGGGTGCGAGTGTCTGGCTTTGTGTGCTTACCAAGGGGCCTAGTAGTCCTCTTCTGAGTAAGAGCTCCTCAAAATCTTTAATTTTAAAAAGTCTGTCTTTTGAAGGCTGTTTGTCCTTGCTCCGAACTAAATTCAGGAACATGCAGATATCAGTGGGCATTGCTGTGGAGGGGACAGTTGCACTGCTATTATTTCCAGTGGTAATCAAGATTCTGGTGCTCTGTCATACCTCCAGGTCACGGTTGGATTCTTGGTATTTACCTTGTATTGCACAGGTTTTAGTTCAGTACTGTGCATGTAGGAGCTGGGTGGATGAAGACTCAAGACAATTGTGTTCGTACATGATGCCTAAGAACCTTGCACACAGTTCGGCAGCAGTACAGTTTCTGAATCAGACTTGAGGAATGTGGAAGTTAAGCAATTCAGAGTAATGTTTTCCATGACACTATCGCTCAGTTCTGCATAGTGTGTTGTACACATGTAGAAGTGAGAGGGTGGTGCAAGGAAGCTGTGTAGGACTTGCTAATTGTGAAAGCTGCTTTAGCCGTTGTGTGCATGTATCTGGGATAGGCTGATGCTGCACAGCATACTAATGCTTCCTCTCTGTAATATTCTCTCATCATTGATACATTGGTTTAAGGGAAAATTTGGAGCAAAGGTGGAAACGGATCTCCCTTTTGAAAAGGAAATTTTCTGCTTCTTTGCAGACACTCTCCCTTCTATGTTGCCTGAGGAACAAACCAGGCAGATTCCAAAGGAAAATCTAGTCATCTGTATTTGTGTTAGATGTTGTTGCATGTTGTATTCAGTAGGTGCAACAGTAAGTGCCAGAAATCAACATTTGTCCACGCCTAGTCTGGGGAATTTAAGTCTTTTCGGCTGTCAGCCTAATCCTGCTCTCTGTGATAGCAAGATTCTGGTCATGATGAGCATCCCATTTAGCTAACAGATATTCTTTCACCTGTAGTTACCTAAGCAATCTCATACTATCCCTTGCTACTTGGGAGAAGAGACCAATGCCCATCTCACTACTAGCTCCTTTCAGGTAGTTGCAAGGTGTAATAATTTTTCCCTGCAGCCTCCTTTTCTCCAGACTGTGCAACCCCAGTTCCCTCTGCTTCTCATAGGACTTTGTTCTCCAGACCCGTCACCAGCTCCACTGCCCTTCTCTGGACTTGCTCCAGCAACTCAGTATCTCTCTTGTAGTGGGGGGCCCAAAACTGAACACAGGATTTGAAGTGCAGCCTCAGCAGTGTGAGTACAGGGGGATGATCACTGCCTACTGGCTACACTGGTGCTAATATAAGCCAGGATGCTATTGGCCTTCTTGGCTGCCTGGGCACAAGCTGGCTTATGTTCAGCTGGCAGCTGACCAACACCCCCAGGTCCCTTTCCTCCAGGCATCCTTCCAGCCACTCTTCCCCAGGCCTGTAGCATTGCATAGGGTTGTTGTGGCCCACGTGCAGGACCTGGCACTTTGCCTTGTTGAGCCTCATAATATTGGCCTTCGCCCATTGATGCAGCCTGTCCAGATCCCTCTGTAGAACCTTCCTGCCCTTAAGCATATAAACACTCCTGCCCAACTTGGTGTCATCTGCAAACTGATGGTGGGTGCGCTCGATCCCCTCATCCAAATGATTGATAAAGGTATTAAACAGTCCTGAGCCCTAGAGAACACCACTTGTGACCGGCAGCCAGCTGGATTTAACTGTGTTCAGCACCACGCCTTGGGATCCAGCCAGCCAGCCATGAAGAGTACACCTGTCCAAGCCATTAGCACCCAGTTTCTCCAGGAGAATGCTGTGAGAAATGGTGTCAAGAGCTGTAGGTAGACAACATCCACAGCCTTTCTGTCTCACTAAGTGGCTCACCTTCTCATAGAAGGAGATCAGGTTAGACAAGCAGGACCACCTTTTACAAACCCATGCTAACTGAGCCTGATCAGCTGGTTGTCCTGTACATGTTGTGTGATGGCACTCAAGATGATCTGCTCCATAACCTCCCCTGGCACTGTGGTCACACTGGCAGGCATGTAGTTTGCTGTGTCCTCCTTCTGGCCCTTCAGATGGGCATCATTTTCCTTGTAGAAGGGATGATTTAGTCCCTTTGTTATCTGTGTGGCCCTTCACTGGGCTATAGTTAGTAGCTTCTGAGCTGTCTTGTACTGAGGAGCCCACAGCTGGACATAGCACACAGGGGGTGCCCTCACCAGTGCAGTGTAGAGAAGAAGTCATCTGTTAATGAATTATTCTGAAGTGTTTATTTTATTAGCTACATTTCTGTCACAGTCTTGTTCTTTCAAAAGCCATAGGCAGCAGAGAAATTACTGCTGCAGGTGTGTGAGGTGGTGGAAGGAATTAAAGTGCAGATTTGGTTTTGAAACTGATGAGCTATATTGGGAAGAAGCAGAAATTGCTGAGATTTGCTTTTGTGCATCGTCAGTGCTTTCTGTGTCAGTTCTCATGGATATTTTGGAAGAAGTGCTGTGGTCTTTTTTCTCTCCTGTGCTACAAAGCCTTGCCATCTCCTGGAGCTGTTCTGTGCGCACAGCGGCTGTGAGCTCTTGGAATTAGCCGAAAGGGCTGTGGGCAAATACAGTCAATGAGTAATGAATTTCTGTTTTATAAATCTGGTATAACAGCGGTACTATTTCCCTAGTGCTTTGCCAGCAATTTAATTTGAAGTGGCAGTTTTAATTAAGTAACACAATTGGAGGCTGGGTTATTTCCCTCCTCCAATTTCAGAAGAGAGAGGGGTTTTTTTCTATGGTTAGATTCAGTTGGTGGAAGAGTGTATATGGCGAGTAGAATATTCAGCTGTACCATGGAAAACACGTGAAGTCTGGTCATTAGTAGTGGTACTTAACAGTCATACTTTAAAGTATTTCTGCTAAATAACTTTGTCAGATATGCTGCAGATCCTAGAAAAAACAAAGCCAATCCTAGAGGCTGATACTGGAGGGAAGGGGAGTTGAACAGAACGCCAGTTTTTCTTGTTGGAAATAACCTCTATCTAGTCAAGAGTTTTTCTGCTGAGTGAATTGCAATTTCTGACCTTAAGTGGCAACATGGATATTTTGACCAAGTCATGTTGGTGTAAATATATTATTATATACTTAGTCTCACTAAATCATCAGGCTAATCAAATTCAGTAGTTTCCCAGTTAAACTGATGGCTTTCTTGTTGTCTTTTGCAATATCAGTAAAATACTGTGCAATGATTACCATTTAAAATATTCCAGTTTGACACTTTCAGACAGCTATTAATAGTCACTGTATCAGCATTTGAGCTCTCTGAAATATTAGAATATCTTCCCTGGAGGTTTTTTTTTCCCAAAAACAAGGGATGAACATTCATTAACTAGGATGGCCTATTGTCTGGGTTTGGTTCACTCCTGAAAGCTGCATGTGGTTTTAAAAGATTGATTGTATCATTAATGCTGAAGTCGTTGCAGGGATGAACCTGACACTGTGAGAAACTGCAGTGCATCAAGTGTATTTTTACATAGTAGAATGATGAGGTTTTTTTCTCCTTTTGACAGCTTTTCCTCACAGTTGTGTTCTGCTCTCATGCTCCATGTACTCTAGAATCTTTTTATTTTCCTGAAGCACAGAACAATTTACTTACCCTATTCATTTTGCCAACAGAGAGATAACCCAGTTCTGCAGTGTTTTCCAAGAAGCTCAGTAGCTAGGAAAAAGGCTAGCAGCTTGGGAATTAACACTACACGTGCAAATACCCAAGTGTCTGGTGCTTTAAGAGTGGGACAAAGCTTAAATCCCTTTAGGCAGGTTTTGTGCAACCACTGACCATTAAAGAGGAGAGCTTGATTTATGGGACTTCCTGATGCAGCACTAGATGGCTCAATCTGGTAGAGGATTTCTGTAGACTACAGTTCCTTTGCTTGTCCTCTGAATATAATGTATGGCACAGAGTGCAGAAACACACTTAAGGCAGACAGCTTGTTTCCACAGTAAATGCCAGAAATTTGCCAAAAGCAGAAGTTTAAATACCTCACAGTGCTGGCTTTTACTTTGGTTTGTGGCTTGTTTTAATAATAGTGTTTATTCTATTCTCACCTTAATTGGGAAAAATAAAAAAGGAGCCTCAAGCTTACTTGCCTGGGAGCATCTTGATTCACTGTCTGTAGAAAGAGTGAAATGGAGGCAAGTGTTGAATCAGGCAAGGTATTTTGGTGTAAATGGCTTTCTGAAATAAGACAAATTAGGAGGCTAAACACTTGGAGGATTTTGGCATTTATCCTTTGCTTCTGGATTGGGTGCTTTTGTCTTTTCATGGTTCAGTCAGTTACGTTGGGGTTAGGAAATGAAGCTGAAAGAATAAGAGATCTATTCAAACTCTGTGACAGAACTCTAGATTAATGTGAGTTAGACCAGTAACCTTCAATAAAGGATTCACCAGTTAACACTAACTGAAATTACTGTGGTGGTACTTCAACAGTACAACCTCTGAGACTTACTTTCTTTGAGAAGAGACTCTGTTTAGGTACTATATCTCTTAGTAGTATGTCTCTGCAAGACTAATAGTTTTTAAAAACATACTGAGTTTTACAAACTCAGTGAATTGAGTTACAAGTCGGTGATTCTAAAAACAATATCAAGAGGATCCACTTTGAAAATCAGACCATACTCATTTAGCTTGGAGGTGATGGCATCAGAATCATGTTATTAAAGATGGCTGTAACATAAATCTTCAAATAGTTAAACCTATTTGTACACATGGTATTTGAGGAGGAGATTTGTTATTCTTATGAGCAAAGACTTGGTAACTTAGCAGAACAGAAAAAAATTAATATGGTGGGTTAGTCATAAACTCATTATTTCATTTTGAATCAGTTATTGGAAGGAAGATAATCAAATTACTATTTAATGTTGAACTCCTTGGTGAGTTTAGTGTTATAACTGTGTTAGCTTTTTATAGGCCATGTAGAAATAAATATGGCTTTATTTATTACCTACTAGTTGGTAAATACTGAGGTTTAGTCATTAGGATATTTTTATTAATGCAGTAGTATCTTTAGACCTGTAGCACTAGTACAGCCTCCTGTTGGTTTTGAAGAAATACTCCTGTAGGCGTGTGCTTATGTATTCTTAGCATTTCTTTTTGTTATGAAAAGCTTTGGCTTTGATGTGCTCAATAAATTTCCTGTGAGTCATAATGATAGTTGCCAAACCATTGTTTTTGTTTTTCCTGGAGTTGATTCTACTTCTACAGTTGTTTCCTCCTAGGGGGTTAAAGTCCCTGAGCTTTTATTAAGATAAATGTCAGTGATTTCAAGTGGATTTGCATAAAAGAAGCCCTTAGTCTCTGGTAGAACAAGTAATGTGTAATGTTTACTTTTAAAGTAGCACTGACTACAGGAAGTATTAGAAATAAAAATTGTTGACCTTTTCTGCACAAGAGAATTTCTGCCTGGGACTACTCTCTTTACTTTTCTCTTCAATGTGGAATGCTCTAGCACCCATAAGCTATCAGAACCAAACATCTCATTGATCATCTTCTGTTCAAGGAATTAAAAAAGGTTCTCTCTCCCAAACAATTAATGCAATATCTTCTTCTAGTAATTACATCAAGGCAGAAGATGGTGAACATTGATATGATTTCTAAAAATAAACATTGGCAAAGTGAAGAACTTAACGTCAGAGTTCAGTTGTTGTTCTTTGCAGCAGCTTCAAAATCAGGAACTTCGTTGTGTCTGTCCAAGTGCATATCCTAGGCAGTGTCCATGACTTAGTGTCCTTATATGTAGGAATTACTCATTTTTATTGGCTGGTGTATGCCATGGTTTATTTCAAGTTAAAAAAAATCATTTGCTACTGTAGTTGACATACTGCTGTAGCAGACTGGTTTGGGTGTTTATAGTAAGCTGCATTTTTTGTCTTTTTACTGTTAGAAAATATTGGCTTATAACATTTGGAGAGAAAATGAGTATGTGTCATGTATGTTTCACAGCATGATTTTAGAAACATAGATACTTGAAAGTGCCTTCAAAATTTTAGTTGTCAAACAGAAGTCTGTTCAGAGTTTATAATGCTCATAGTGTATTTAATGGATTGAACTCCTCCTTGTTAGGATGGGCTCTAAGGGACTTCAGCTCGACAAGGCATTCAAGTATGTGCTGAAGCTCATCCCTCTCCAGTGAAGTATTTGAGGGCGAGCGGGTACTTGTTACAGTGCTTGTTAAACTCCTGAATCAATGACTGAAATTCCAGGAATCCGTCATATAGATAGAATCATAGAATCCTAGAATGGTTTGGGTTGGAAAGGACCGAAAGATCATCCAATTCCAACCCTCTGCCGTGGGCAGGGACACTTCACTCTAGACCAAGTTGCCCAAGGCTCTGTCCAGCCTGGCCTGGAATGCTGCCAGGGATGGAGCATTTACCACTTTGGGCAACCCTTGCCAGTGCCTCACCACCCTCACAGTAAAGAACTTCTTCCTTCTATCCAACCTGAACTTCCCCTGTTTAAGTTTAAACCTGGCACCGCTTGTCATATCACTGCAGTCCCTGATGAAGAGTCCCTCTCTGAACTTTCAATTCCTAAGAATTAGTTTTCCAAATACTGCTGTTTTCTGCAAACTCACTGCAACTTTCTGCAGGAAATGAGTTAAGGAATGGAAAACAAAATATTTCCCTAATTATGGTTTAGAACTGTTCCTTCAGGAGCAGTTGTATAACATTTCCAGTGTTATAAACGGGTTGTGAAAATGTATGGGAGCAAGTAATTGAGGATTTGGTGTTTTGCAGACCGACTTCTTTGTGTTGACTTGTTGGAATATAGTACTGGAAAATAAAACCTCTATACTTAACAGAAGATAGCCATCCGATGGCTGTTATACATATCTAATAAATTTGTCAGGTTCCATTTAGAAGCAATAAGTCATGAAGCTGCTCAAGTTTGAAGAGTCCCCTGTGTGGGATGAAGCTGTCACTTCCTTTAGCTGTGCATGCTGACTCACTTGTGCTGTGAATCTCCTTGTACTTCGGGGATTTCTGAACGAGTCAGAGGGCCAAATCTGGGATTTTTGGGAATACATCATATAGTTTTCACACTTACTGCACAAGGGGATATGTAGAAAGGCTTTCAGACAGATGCTTTATGGTACTAAACTGCTGGTTCAGCAGCATTTTGTATTTACAGATAATTTCAGTATTTCAGAAGGTGGATGTATGAGGCATTTAGAGTTTTCTTCAGATTGCATTCTCCATACCTGTCAAATAGCCTGATGCAAAAGGTGGTAAGCACCTGTCATTGGGTTCAGCAGCAGCAGTCATTTTTCTCCTTCGTAGTAGCTGGTGCAGTGCTGTGTTTTCAGCTTTCGGTCTGGGAACAGTGCTGGTAACACCAATGTTTATAGTTATGGCTTAGGATGTTTTGGCCTGACCAAGGACTTTCTGAGTCTCATGCTCTGCCAGGGAGGAGGGGAAGCCGGGAGGAAGCAGAAACAGGATACCTGACCCAAACTGACCAAAGAGCTATTCCATGCCACAGCACGTCATGCCCAGGATGTAAAACCAGGGGCAAGAACCCAGAAGAGTTCAGTTCACAGCTAGGTCGTCGAGTGGTGAGCAATTGTATCCTCTTTCCTTGTATTTCCCTGGTCATTGGTGGTGGTGGTGGTGGCAGCGGTGGTTTGTGTTATACCTTAGTTACTGGACTGTTCTTGTCTCAACCGGTGGGAGTTGCGTTGATTCTTCTCCCAATTCCCCCCCTCGGAGTGGGGGGGAAGAAGGAGGGGGAAGTGAGAGAACGGGCTGCGTGATTTACGGCTTAAACCACGACAGCACCCTGAAACTCCTATTGCTGAAGTGTTACATATTCCTGTGTAAAATCTGAAAAAATGGAAGCTGCCATTTGGCTGAAATTTGTTGTGCTAAAGGAGCCCCAGTGCTTTGGTTGGCTTACACATGTGCTCTGCTTCAGCTCCTACAGAGAGGAAGTGGCTGCAAGGACAAAATTAGAAGATCTTTCAAAGCCTAGTGTATAAACATTGTGCAAAAGGGGACAAGCTAATTGAGGAATTCCAGGAGGGTTACCTAGTAAAAGTGGTGGGGAGCAGATGGTTTGATGTGCCAGATGAGGGGAGGTAAGAGTTATGGGAGGCTGTACTGCGCGAAGTCACAGTGTTCAAGCCAGAAATGGGAAACTGAGACTGAGGCAATAGGAAACAGAAGTGGTCAGTCTGAAAAGAAGCTGTATGATTCTACTTTTAAATGTGCTCAGGCTTTGCATATAGAGTTGTTACCAAAACCAAATTTTGGTCCAAAAAGAGTAAGGGTTGAAGATCTGTCTGACTAGCAGTTGTAAGAATTTGCAAGTTTGAATCACAAAGGAAAATAATACTGCTGTAGAGACAGAAGGAGGTAGTAAGAAGATTCAGGATTGAATGTACTTTCAGGTTTTCCTGCTAAGGCAAATGTAAGTCTTGCATGAAGATGATTAAGGAGATGGTACAAGATGCAGCACTGTGCAGTTAAATGTCACATGAAGAGGCGCAGGATCACCTCCCTCAACCTGCTGGTCATACTCCTTTTGATGCAGCCCAGGATATGGTTGGCTTTCTGGGCTGCGAAAGCACACTGCCAGCTCATGTTCAGTTTCTCATCAACCAACACCCCTTAGTCCTTCTCCACAGGGCTGCTCTGAATCTCTTGTCTTCTCAACCTGTAGCTGTGCCTGGGATTGCTCCGACCCAGGTGTAGGACCTTGCACTTGGCGTGGTTCAAGTGTACCCTGACCAAGTTTGCCGATGACACCAAACTGGGTGGAGAAATGAATGTATTGGAAGGAAGAGCCACCCCACAGGAAGACCTGGATAGGCTGGAAGAGTGAACTAACAAGAACCTCACGGAGTTCATTAAGGATGAATGTAATACCCCCTGCAGTGCAGGCTGGGATCTTCTTGGCTGGGTAATAGCTCTATGGAAAGGGACCTGGGCATCCTGATGGACGCAAGCTCAATAGGAGTGAACAGTGTGCAGCTGTGGCAAAGAAAGCCAACAAGGACATCACTGGCAGAGATAATGAAGTCTTCATCCCTCTGCTTCTAGAGAAGCACTCTACTCTGTGCTTCTGAGACCACACCTGGAATATTTGTTTGGCTTTGGTCCCTGCAGTACAAAAAAGGTGTGGACAGGCTGGGGAGGGTCCAGAGAAGTGTCGTGAGGATGATTAGAAGACTGAGAAGCCACGTGAGGAAAGGCTGAGAGGGCTGGGTTTGTTTAGCCTTGAGAAAAGAAGACTCAGGGGAGACCTTATCACCATGTTCCAGTATTTAAAGGGTAGCTATAAAGGTTATTTCCCTTTTTATAAGGATTCACATGGAAAAGGTGATGGGTCATGGGCAGAAGGTACTCCTGTAGACATTCCGACTGAACACAAGAGGAGAATTTTTCCCAATGAGAACAGTTTGCCATCAGAATATTCTCCCCAGGGAAGTGGTTAATTCCCAGTGTTGTACACTGTTAAGATTTGTCTGGACAGGGCGTTGGGCCATCTTGTCTAGACCATGGTTTTGCCAAGAAAGGTTGGACCAGATAATCCTTGAGGTTCCTTCCAACCTGGAATTCTATGATAAAACATAAATAAGTGGAGATATATCTCCCCTAACCTGGTGATGGTATTTAACCCAGAAATATGGCAAAATGCATTTAAGCAATAAGTAGTTTTTGTTTTCTAGGGACTGTTGATTAAAGTTATTTTCACTTGTGCCAGTGTGGCTTGCTGGGACAATGCAGCATTTTCAGACTCTTACTGATGCTTCTCTTGCTTTTCTGAGTCACTTCTCTCAAAAGAGTCACTTGCCAGCTGGCTGTTTAAATTCCAACAAACCAGAGTTTAAAGGAGGAAAAAGATAGGATTTATTAGTTTGAACTTAGCATTGTTGGGTGGCATGGTTTAGTGGGAGGTGTCCCTGCCCATGGCGGGGGGGTGGAACTAGATGATCTTAAGGACCTTTCCAACCCTAACTATTCTATGATTGTGTGAATGTGTGCTGTGAAGAACTGTTTAAAAGTTCCCAGTGTTTGAGAAAATCCATTCTGCATTCTTAGAATCATCCTGTTCGTCTCTTCTGTTCATTTTGGATACTATTAAACACAAATCATGTCAAAAAGGTAAAATCTTCTTAGCTCAGTGCTTTGCTATTAATGTCAAATGTTCTTTGTACTCCTTTTGTCACCTCACTTTAAAGTATATCACTGGCTCCCCCATTTCAGCATTGGTGCTAGAAAAAGAAGAAACACAGGAATATCCTGCACCTTTTTTTTGGTTGTAGTTGTCATAGAAATCAGAGCTAAAGTGTCTTGATAAAGTAGCATGAAGATACTTTACCATCTCTGACTGTCGTCTATGCTCTTTAGGTAGGAGTGAAGTCTCTGTGTCTGTTTATCAAATTTGCACACACCATGAAAGCTAAAATATTAACACAGAAAGTGGGTGGGAAGTGGAAGAAAGCCCTGCAGGAGCATTAGTCAACTGCAAACTGCTATTGTTGATAGCCTTCGCAGCTGAGCACAAATGTGTTTTTGTTTTCTTAGTGCCTTGGGGCAGAATTTGAAAATCAACAGGTGTGGCTTTTATTGATTATTTCACAAAGCATCTTGGATTAATATCTTTTGCTTTTTTTTGGTATTCAGAAACTTGATTGAATAGAAGTGTGTATGCAGACAGAGCCACAGAAATAATGGGAGGCGGCTTTCCATGTCCTGATTTCTGATCTGTTGATGTTTTGACCAATGGCCTAATAAAAGAGTTGGCTCTGCTATTGGTTGGTGCATGTTCTTGCCCATTATGGACCGAGGTATCCATGGAAGAGATGACTTTATAGCAATGAACACCTGGTGTGAACTTCTGCTCAGGAAACATGAGGAGGGATAGGTCAGAGGATTAGTCAGTGTCTGTAACTTGTTCTTATAAGAATGTCCCACTTTCTTGGCTATAAATACTAGGAAGAGAGGCATAAGTAAAGCCTGACTTGACAGATACTTCCCCAGGAGCAGGGAGTAAATGATAGGGCATTAATTTTGAAAAAGTGGTTTTGGGAACTGAAGGACCGTATTCCTTAGCATTTACCTTCTTTAAGCATAGTGGAGAGGGTAAGGAAGGTTTATCTGTGAGTATTTCTATAGCGTGAACTCACTAATGGACAATACAGAGGGCTGTGTGATGAACTGTTACATGAACAAATGTGGTTCTTGTGTCTTAGAGGCTGAAAATGACTGCAAATTGCTAAAGTTTTTTAAATTTATCTTTCATCAGATTCAGCTCAGTCAGGGGCTTAGCAATATTATTGGTCCCCACTGTTACAATTTAACTCAGCCGGCAGCTAAACACCCACACGGCAGCTTGCTGACTCCTGCCTGCAGTGAGATGGGGGAGAAGAAGAAAGGAAAAAAGTAAAATTCATGGGTTTAACAAGACAGAAAAGGAAGGAAAAATAATGATAATGATAATAAAAGAATTAAAATGTACGAAACCAGCGATGCACAATACAGTTGCTCACCAACCACTGAGTGATGCCCAGCCAGTTCCCATGCAGCAGCCCTGGCCAGCTTTCCCTGCATTTATATACTGAGCATGACGCAGGATGGAATGGGATAGTCCTTGGGTCAGTTGGAGTCAGTTCTTCTGGCTATGTTTCCCCCATGTTCTTGTGCTCCTCACCTACTTGCTGTGAGGTGAGAAGCTGAAAAGTCCTTGACTCTGTGTAAACCCTGCTTAGCAACAGCTAGAACTTTGGTGTGTGATCAACATTATTCTCAAATCTAAAACACAGCACTGTACCAGCTACTAGGAAGAAAATTAATTCTATCCCAGCCGAAACCAGGACACCCACTAATGACTTCAACTTATGGAAATGGTCAGTTCTAAGAAATAGAACTGGACTGTTTCCAGGGCCTTATTACTATCTCAGAGTTTAAAAAAGGTAGCTGATGCAGATAGGAAGCATACTTTCCCTGCTGTTCCCAGGTATGGCCAGGCTCTGCCATGGCTGTGGGAAGTGGGCAGGATTGCTGCAAGTCTGATTTTTCCTGTGTGTCAGCATGGCCTTGACACTTCATGGTGTCAGTGCAACTTGTGAACTGGCCCCAGAACTTCTACTTCAGGAATTCTTCTGAATGAATTAATAAAACATAAGGATACAGGGTACCTGTGCAAAGTAGGAGAGGTCCTGGCCTGGAAGTCTGTAGCAGCACTAGATGTGGTGGTGGTCTGGGATGGAAGAGCTTCATAGCTGCATCCTTGTTGCATAGCTTGGAATATCTATGCATAGGAGAGCATCAGCTTGGTTATGTACCTCCCTTCCTTGCTTAGGTTAGAAAAAAAACCTGGTGCTCCTATGATAGAGGAGCACAGAGAAAAGGGTTTTTTCCCCAGTGAAACCTTCACAGACTCACTAGGCTGTTTTCAGTTCATATAATCACAGAATCAGCTAGGTCGGGGAAGACCTTTAAGTTCTAAATCCTTCATCTTACAAATGGGCTGGATATGGTGAATAAGGGTCAGACCTGACACAGGGTGTTAGCTGACCTCTGGTGCCTTGCACCAATGTTGTACCCATGAAAACTGCCTAAATGCTACCAGGAGTTAGGTATGTCTTTGCAGAGCCCAGAAACTGCTGAAAGATTGGGTGGTTGGGTTCTACCTGGCAACTGGATTGCATAGAGATGATGTGGAGCAGGGCTTAAAGTTTCTAGCCAAGGGCTTCATCTCCTGAGCAGGCTCAAAGCTCTCTGGTGCTTGAAATGCTTTGGTTCAAAAGCTTTAAGCACCTTTTGTCTCAGGCAATAGTCTCTTCATCTCTGTTGTTAGAATAGAAGATCTTATTCTGGTGAGATTTTAGGTGCCCAGAGGTTATGTTCTGCAACTATAAAGTTTTAAGTTCTAATAGAAACAAAAACAACATGGAGAAAGATTTTAATATGTCACAAGGTTTCATTTTAATAGAAGCTTTGTTTTTCTGTGAAGGAGAGGGAGCAAAATAAATCTCTTTGTTGTTGTTGTTGTTTTTTGTTTTGTTAAAATAATACACTAGAAATAAAGTACAGCTGTGTTCTAGTGCATTCCCTTGCCAGAATTTCTGCCATTGTCTTCTCATCTCCATGGGAGAATGAAGAAGGCCGAGGTGGTCTAGGTGTTAAGGCATGCCACAATGCCATCTGGAGAGCCTCTTGGGGCTTAGAGCTCCTTGTTTTCTCTTCATTTAGCTCTCTAAATTAAAACATGGGAAAACCTGAAGAGTGTTGAGCTATATTTCACAGAGTAGGAAGCAGCTTGTAGAGAGCATTCTCGGAAAGATGAATTAAGCCATGTGAGAAAACATACATCATCTCACACTGAATAGTAATGGAGGAATAGTAATATATGAGAGGAAAAAAGACATTGTCTGGGGGTACAGACAGTGTAAGTAGCTTAAAGATGTGAAAGTTAGCACTGGGGAGATCAGCCTACATTGTTCACTGTGCAAGCTCTAATAACAGGAAATGCAAAAGTTTTTACAGATTATTCTAAGAAAGAGGCTTTGCTTTGAGGAAGTTTGGATTTTCAATACCTTTGTTGGTAGATGGTGAAGTGGTAGACATTTCTGCCACAGTGATAAGCTCAATTTGGGTGATCATGCAGGATCAGCATTTTGGATTAAAATCGCTACACCATAGTAGAAGACATTTATGCTGAAGACATTAATTCCACCCTTATTTGATTATAAAATATGTTATGACTTAATCCAAGAAATAGGCATAGTAAGTTTTTGTACGAAAGTACATTTTGATGCTTCTTAAACAGTTTGTTATTTTATTTGCCTACGCAATATAAACTCTATCCAGACAGTCTAATTTTCTTATGCAGACATCATAAATTGTAGTATGAGATTTTGGCCTATTAGAATATTGTCATATGAATTAGGATCAAGGCATTACATTCATATAGTCTGTCAGTACCCCAAATTTTATACATCCATATTCTGTTTAAGGTTTCACAGAAACCTTCCTTTTTTTTGACTATGTATCGCATAAAAGCTGTTTGTAGCTGGCTGCAAGGTTTTTTCCATTAATAAACCAGTATTATCCTCACTACTACGTTCTTTCTGATTCTATCAGTGTTTCACAGGCAATGATCTTTTCCCAGCCTTGATAATGAGGTGGTGCTGTGATAGTTGCCACAGTTCACAAATGGAGACCTGCTTTCAAAAATGAATGTAGAATTTCTAAATTCTGCTTCTGTATTTGCTTTGCTGCTTTTTGAGCTTCTTATTTGTATTGTTCATTTAATTTTCTTGCAGTTTATTATGTAGACAACGTAGGAGGCCTTTTTGTAATTATAGATAATTAGATGAGAGCAAAGGAAGCAAGTATATAAATGTACTTAAGCATTCCCTTTTTATTGTATGTTTAGCTTTAAAGCTTGGCTTCCTCTTACTGAGAAAGATTTTCTCTTTCATACTGGCAGGTGAACACAGTTTTAGCTGATGAATTATATACTGTCAAAAATGAGAGGAAATAACTTTTTAGTAGGTGACCTACTATTGAATTTCTGTTTTCTAGAGCTTTTCATCTGCTGCTGTTGTAGCATAAATATTTTAAGCTAGGGGCTATCACGAACTTTCTCGGGGTTCATGGGATGCCTGCTAGGTAATTTCTCTGGCTGTACTGGTCATGGCAGGGCACTTTCCTCTTCAACTCCTGGTGCAGTAGCAACACCTTCTTAACGCTTCAGAAGTTTGGGAGCCCAGTGCTGTAAGTTTCAGTTTGACCTGGCCTTTGACATTCACCTTCTGATCACCAGTAACTGAAACCTGGCTTAAAACAGGGTAACAGAAATAGATGTTTATGTGCAGCACTTGCAAATAAGCTGAGTGGAGGAAGGAAGGAACACAGTGTTTCCTGAAACTTGTAGAAGAAACATGCAGACTTTAAAGACAAGTAGTTTTCTTGGATACCACACGAGGTTAAATGTGCGTTTGGTCCCCCCACCCCAAAAGTCACCCACTGCAGACTCACTCAGAAGGTTTCTGACACTCCTCCAACAATGCTAAGAACTACCTTATTTTTTTGGTAGTGCAGTTGTCATCTTCTGGACCTTAATGTCCACTTACATCCCTGACCCAGGGAATATTGAATGTTTTTTCTGCTTTTTCGTGGTACAACGTACATGGAGTGAGGTACCACTGTTCTCTTAGCATTTCTTAGGTATAATAACGACTACTGTGACACAAGCAACTGAAGAAGGTAAATGCAGACAGCTCATTATTATAATTTATGTGACACCAGATACCACCTAATTGGAGTCAGTCAATATAGTGTTTCAGTTTAGGGTGAAAATATGGGAATAGTTTTTGCAGTGCAATCAGTAATAACCATAAGGATGACTCAGTGATGTAGTCTTCTTATATTACAGTGCATCCAGCAACATATCATAGAATCAAAGAATCATAGAATAGTTAGAGTTGGAAAGGACCTGAAGATCATCTAGTTCCAACCCCCCTGCCATGGACAGGGACACCTCACACTAAACCATGCCACCCAAGGCTCTGTCCAGCCCAGCCTTGAACACCGCCAGTGATGGAGCATTCACAACTTCCCTGGGCAGCCCATTCCAGTGCCTCACCACCCTTACAGTGAAGAATTTCTTCCTCATATCCAGTCTAAACTTCCCCTGTTTAAGTTTGAACCCGTTACCCCTTGTCCTCTCACTACAGTTCCTCATGAAGAGTCCCTCCCCAGCATCCCTAGAGGCCCCCTTCAGATACTGGAAGGATGCTCTGAGGTCTCCAAGCAGCCTTCTCTTCTCCAGGCTGAACAGCCCCAAGTTTCTCAGCCTGTCTTCATACGGGAGGTGCTCCAGTCCCCTGATCATCCTCGTGACCCTCCTTTGGACTTGTTCCAACAGTTCCATGTCCTTTTTATGTTGAGGACACCAGAACTGCACACAATACTCCAAGTGAGGTCTCACAAGAGCAGAGGGGCAGGATCACCTCCCTTGACCTGCTGGTCAACACTCCTTTTGATGCAGCCCAGGATACGGTTGGCTTTCTGGGCTGCAAGCGCACACTGCCGGCTAATGTTCATTTTCTCATCAACCAAAACCCTCAGGTCCTTCTCTGCAGGACTGCTCTGAATCTCTTCTCTGACCAACCTGTAGCTGTGCCTGGGATTGCTCTGAACCAGGTGGAGGACCTTGCACTTGGCATGGTTGAACTTCAACAGGTTAGCATCAGCCCACCTCACAAGCATGTCAAGGTCCCTCTGGATGGCATTCCTTCCCTCTAACGCATCAACTGAACCACACAGCTTGGTGTCATTGGGAAACTTGCTGAGGGCACACTCAATCCCACTGTCCACATCACTGACAATGATGTTGAACAAGACCGGTCCCAACACCGATCCGTGGGGGACACCACTTGTTCCCATCTGGACATTGAGCCATTGAGCACAACTCTTTGCGTGTGGCCATCCAGCCAGTTCTTTATCCACCAAGTGGTCCACCTATCAAATTGATGTCTCTCCAACTTAGAGACAAGGATGTCATGTGAGACAGTGTCAGACACTTTGCACAAGTCCAGGTAGATGGCATCAACTGCTCTACCCCTGTCCATCAGTTCTGTAGCCCCATCATGGAAGGCCACCAGATTGGTCAGGCAGGATTTCCCCTTCGTGAAGCCATGCTGGCTGTTACCAAGCACCTTGTTGTTTTTCATGTGCCTCAGCGTGCCTTCCAGGAGAATATGCTCTGCGGCAGATGTATGGACACCACGACAGACCAATGTGATCAAGATGCTGACAACTTTATTAGCTCTCACAAGCAGCTTTTATAGAGCGTTCAGATAATAGAGCATTTAAGACACGTTTTGCAAGATATAATTGAACAGTGTTTTGTTAGTAACAACTTAACGATTGATTAACTGTAATAGCATACATTCCAATGTTACAGTTATCAGTTCCTCCCTGCATATCCTGACTTTGCAGTCTCTTCTGCCAACTCCCTCAAACACTCTCATGTACGCGTTCTCTAGTAACCTTCTGCAAAGGCCTCAAAGCCTTTGGTTCACTACTTCACTAATGTCAAGTAACTGGATTGCTCACGTGGCCATTCTCAGCCAAATAACTCTCCACAAATCCCCCTTTTTGAGCAATCCAGACCTGATTAACAGCACAAGATAATATGCTGATAATACACTTCCATAAACATCAAAGAACCAAAACAATAACAACCAACGTTATTACAATTGTTAAACCTTGTTTGATCGATGTTCCTGGCCATACTACTAATCCCCCAAATTTGTAATAATCCCTGAAAGCAGTCCCATTCTGAAAGTATTTGCAACCTTTGCACTCCATCTTTCAAGATTTGAGTGCTCTTATGTATAGACTCAGAGTGATCAGAGAGATTCATACAACATTCCCTCAAAATCTTCACAACCATGACCTTGGGCTAACAATAAGAGCCAACTGCTGCTCTATTCTGTAGGGTAGCATGTCTTATGCTGTCTACATCTAATAAAAGATTACTTAACGCTTTAGAAGTAGCATTAGTTTGCTTTGCTAGCCAGCATCCTAGCTTATCCAAAGTGGTTAATGCTTGAGCAGTCCCGACTGAAGGGACAATACTCGCAAAGAATCGCTCTGCTGTATTCCAAAATTCAGCATGTTCATCACAGGAACTGGAAAAGGCATGTGCACTTCTTTTTTCACGATGACTATATTTATGTCTGATTTGTAAAATTTATGATTGAGTGGGCATTAGTTTTGGGGTTTTTTTTCTGTTAGCAGTTTGTGTTTCAAATCTTGGATTCACCTCCAGGTTACCTTAAACACACTAAGTAGGACTGCTGCCATATGTTCTCTGCGTTATAGACCTGTTTAGGCTTTGTTTGTGGTGTCTTTACAAACTGTTTCAATACTTTAGTAGATCCAGAGGTGTTTTTACTGTAGCAAATAACTTTTTTTTAAGTCGCTCGGTCTGCTTTGTGCTGCTACAAACCCCCGCCTGCTTGGCAGCAGCTATAAACACTGGCCTGCTCAGCAGCAGCTACAGCTGGCAGTCTGCCAAGCAGCAACCATAAATACCTGTCAGCAACAGCACTTCTGTGTTAACCCTTTCTTGTCTGAAATGTTAATCTGTTACACATTTAAAACTTTTACATGAATCCAATAACAAAACAAAAATACACGGAACAGTGTCTGCCCTCAACACACATACGCACACATACATACACATGGGATCCCATAAACAGACTTCACACAAATACAAAATTTAAAACACAAAATGTAGACAAAATGTGGTGCAATGACCCTGTGAAGACAATCAAGAAACCAGCTCCAAACAGCGTCAGCGCAATGTAAGGTGGCAGGCTCAATCTCAGCGGGCATCCCCGCAGAGGCTCTGCCCCCCTCACATCGTATGAGGCTTGGGCTTGTAAACTGACCAAAATGCACACTCGTTCTGATGCAGGTGGCCAGCAATATCTATAAAGGTCTGCAAGGGTCGATAGAAATATGAACATACTTACATTTGTTAACTTTTCGGTGCATGAATATCACAGAGAGACTATAAGCACACAATACATCTGCATCCCCCACCCATCTTACTTTTCCCTTTACAGTTGCCCATTTATCATGAGGATCTGGGGGATATAAATCAGGCCTCTTTTCCAGATCAGCAGGTACTGGGTTAAAAGGACTATCCAGGTCAGCATCAGAATTATCAGGAATCAGAAACTCAGGAGCAGCAGCAGTGGTCTGATGAATGTGCACAGGCTTCTCATAAATGTCGTCTGGAGGGCAATTAGGACCGAGCCTGTTTAACCGGGTTATGGCTTCTTGTAACAATTCTCCTGTCTTAGAGTCTATAGCTTGGGCTTCCTGGGGAGTCACCGTCCCTGAACTTGATCTGGATGGTGGTCTTGTGGAAGGCGGAGAAAGAGGCGCAGACCGATACATCTGCATTCGTGACTGACAACAAGGTTCACTGTAGGTTTGATCTCGAGCTTGTACTTTTTGCTCCTTAGCTTTACCTCCCTCTATATTGCAAGGAGCGTGTTTCGGAGCTGCAGTTTTGGAAGAAGACAGTCGGGGACCCAGTATCGCTAGGCGCTGTTCAAAAAGGTTGCCAAACGGGCCAGCCGTTTTTTGTGGGAGCGGGGGTGGAGGTTGAGGAGGCAGTGGTGGTGCAGAGGGGTTTACAGGCTCAGCAGGCATCGCCATCGGAGTTTTTTCCTCACTCGAGAGAGAAAGGGCGGCAGTTGCTGAAGCAACAGCCTCACACCCACTTTTCATAGACTGTAACGTCTCTCGAATTAACTTCCAAAGCGTGGCATAGTTGTGAGCCACTTTTCCTGCCTTCCCTCCGTCACTGACAATGTCCCGTAATCGCACTCCTATGACTTCCCACGTGGATAACTCAAAGGCAGTATCCACCCCGCCTATCAAACCCTTCTCTTTGCTCCACTGCAATAGCCCTTTAAGGGTGTCTTCCTCATAATTAATTCCTCTCTTAGAGAGAATATGGAGGAGATTTAACACAGCTGCCTCTTCTTTGGACAGTGTGGAACCCATTCCTCCCCGACCGCCACTTGCCTGTATCAAGTGGATCTCTTCGGAAGACCTCTTGTCCCCGGGACACGTCCTATTTTCTACATCAGCAAAGCCTCTCGCTTGCTGGCTCGTGTTTTCAGTTGGCTTTCCCGCTCTCTCTTTCTGCGAAGGCTTCTATGCTGCAGGCAGCATCTTCGCACAGCTTTGGGTCCCTGCTCCGGATTTATGTCCCTGTTCGGGCGCCACTTGCGGGAGATGTATGGACACCACGACAGACCAATGTGATCAAACTGCTGACAACTTTATTAGCTCTCACAAGCAGCTTTTATAGAGCGTTCAGATAATAGAGCATTTAAGACACGGTTGGCAAGATATGAGTGGTCAGCATTCCTTAGCTGAGTGTTAGTAACAACTTAATGATTGATTAACTGTAATAGCATATATTCCAAGGTTACAGTTATCAGTTCCTCCCTGCATATCCTGACTTTGCAGTCTCTTCTGCCAGCTCCCTCAAACTCTCTCACGTATACGTTCTCTAGTAACCTTCTGCAAAGGCCTCAAAGCCTTTGGTTCACTACTTCACTAATGTCAAGTAACTGTCTGGATTGCTCACGTGGCCGTTCTCAGCCAAATAACTCTCCACAATGCTCCAAGATTTTGCCAGGCACAGAGGTGAGACTGACTGGTCTGTAATTCCCCGGCTCATCCATTTTCCCCTTCTTGAAAATGGGGGTTACATTTCCCTTTTTCCAGTCATCGGGAACTTCACCTGACTGCCATGATTTTTCAAACATGATGGACAGTGGCTTAGCAACTTCATTTGCCAGCTCCTTCAGGACCCGCGTATGGATTTCATCAGGTCCCATGGACTTGTGTACGTTCGGGTTCCTAAGATGGTCTCGAACCAGATCCTCTCCTACAGTGGGCCCAGGGTCTTCATTCTCACTGTCCCTGCGTCTGCCTTCCAAGACTTGGGTGGTATGGTCAGAGCATTTGCCAGTGAAGACTGAGGCAAAGAAGTCATTAAGAACCTCAGGCTTCTCCAAATCCAGGGTAGCCAGTTCTCCCGATAGCTTCTGGAGGGGGCCCACATGGTCCCTAGTCTGTCTTTCATTTGCAATGTACCTATAGAATCCCTTGCTGTTATCTTTAACATCCCTAGCCAAGTTTAATTCTAAGTGGGCCATTACTTTCCTAACCTGATCCCTAGCTTCCTGGACAACATCCCTGTATTCTTCCCATGGCTCTTCTCCTTACTTCCACCTTTTATAAGCCTCTTTTTTCCTTCAAATTTTCCTCAGGAGCTCCTTCTCCATCCAAGGAGGTCTCCTGGCCCTCCTGCTGCACTTCCTTCTAGTAGGGATGCATTGCTCCTGAGCTTGCAGCAGGTGATCCTTGAATATCAACCAGGAGTCTTGGGCCCCCCTGCCCTCTAGGGCTATATCCCATGGAACCTTACTGAGCAGGTTCCTGAAGAGGCCAAAGTCTGTTCTCTTGAAGTCCAGGGCAGTGAGCTTGCTGCACGCTCTTCTCACTGTCCTGAGGGTCTCGAATTCGGCCATCTCATGATCGCTGCAATCAAGGCTGCCCTGGAGTGTCACATTTCCAACCAGCCCTTCCCTGTTGGTGAGGACGAGGTCAACCATGGCACCTCTCCTTGTTGGCTCCTCTATTACTTGCAGAAGGAAGCTGTCTTCCACACAATCGAGGAACTTCCTGGATTTCTTGTGCTGGGCCGTACCATCTCTCCAACAGATCTCAGGGTGGTTGAATTCCCCCATGAGAACAAGGGCCCGCAAGCATGAGGCTATTCTTATCTGTCTGGAAAGCACTTCATCCACAGAGTCTTCTTGGTCAGGCGGTCTGTAACAGATCCCCACAATAATGTCTCCCATCGCTGTTCTCCCTTTAACCCTGACCCCCAAACTCTCTGTCAACTGCTCACCTGTCCCCAGGGAGTTCCATACTCTTCAGATGATCCCTAACATAAACAGCAACTCAGCCTCCCCGCCTACCGGGCCTGTGTTTCCTAACGAGCCTGTAACCTTCCATTCCAACCCACCAGTCATAGGAGCCATCCCACCATGTTTCTGTGATGCCTATTATATCATACCCCCATAGACGTGCACACATCTCTAATTCCTCTTGTTTGTTCCCCATGCTATGGGTGTTTGTATAGAGGCATCTGAGCCGAGCTCCAGTTGAAGCCGGCTTATTGGCTGGAGCAGCTGGAATATATCTACATTGCTCTGAATGTTTATTATATCCTGAGTAAAATGGTTTTATTGTGATTTACAAAAATGAGGTGTGCTTTTAAAATCAATAGAGTTATTCTTACATCATGCAACAACAGTTTAGACTAACTTCATACCTGAAAATGTTCGGCTTTAGTATTTATTTGAGCACACTATCATGGCTCTAAATGAGAGCTGAATATTAGCCCAGTCCCATCATGGTGTGTTGCTTACCCTTTTACTAGAATGTGATCATTTTGTGAATTATATTCTTGTTTTATGGCACAGTCTGAAACAGTATCCATAGGCTCAGCTACCTCTGACTGAGTACTGTGGGCATATGGTACAACGTACATGTTCTTGCCTTGACACGTAAGCTGAAAGTGTGAGTAGCAGTTGTTTCACTGGGTGCTCTTAATTGGCAGGCCTTGTGGTGTGAAGCTTTGTTTCTAAAAAATGGTAGGAATTTATTAATTCAAGGGAAATATATCTCCTTCAGATAAATGTACTAGCTGAAGCATCAGTTAGCAATATGCAGTTCAGTATGCAAGAAGAATTTATGTGGTTGAATAAATTAAGTACATTTATTACTTAATATGGGTTTTGTTTCAAAGTACTTCAGCACATGAATTGTGCAGGTAACCTTCATTTTTTGTGCAGTTTATGCTAAAATCTGTGACATCAGTGGGAACCAAGGGCTGACAGAATCTTGCAGGTTTGGACTTGGTAAGTTGTTTTCAGTTAAATGAGAGCACTACATCTAGTCATCTAGTTTATGCTCTGTCACTAAAGAGTTTATTTCTCCTAGTAAATTGTGAAGTCATGTTTGCTTATCTGTTTTTTTCACCTTGTTTAGTTTGCTGTCTGTTTGCTGGTGCAGGAGGAACATTTATATTGCATTCACTGTGCATTGTAGGGGTTAGTACTCCAGACTGCCTTACTCAAGTGGTACCTGCCAGCACTGGGGTTTAAGAGTGCCCTTAGATGTCCTATGGTAACAGTTAAATGAGAATGTCTAGTGTGTAAGAAAATAATTGTATATAGTGTCACTTCAGTAGCTGTGGCATAGCAATTAATAGCAAAGCAATTTCAATGTCTGTGTTCAAAATCTGAGATGAAGTGCTTCGTGATATCTGTGTTATTCCTGAGTAGTCCATGTAGGATATATTTGGCACTTCATAGAAGACTCTGTGACACCTTCCAGGTTTCTAGCTATGTTGGGTAATCCCATAACTATAGTTTGAGGTATTACAGAAGACCCTTTTAAAGTAGTGCTGGTGGTAGAGCAGAGGCAGACATGACATGACCAGTAGTCCCTTGATATTACCTCCCTCCCCAAGACACTGACTGTTTTTCCATCTTTCTTCTAAACCAAGCTTAGTTTAGTTTGTGTTTCAGACCGTCTTCCCGTGTGCTGTGGGTAATACGGTAATCGGTCAAGCCATGATTAAGTTTCAGCCAAGCTGATGGGCATTAAGATGCTGTAACTATAGATGTCTGTGCTTGTGCTTCAGACTTGCTGCAACTGAAGTTAAAAATATTGACTTAAAACCTCTGTAAGAGTTTGAGTTTATAGAAGAACTGTGAGCTCATCTTGCAGATTTGGAAAACATTTTTTTTTATGTTCTGAACTAATGAAACTTAGAATTACTTAAAAAAAAATTATTAACACAATAAACACAGAAGGAGGGTTAAGCTGACAAATTTTCTCATGCAAGTGGTATAGGCTTTGAGGCCTCAAAGAGAATTCTCATGGGAATATTGGGAAGTACAAATTATAGAAAAATTAATGAATTTTACTTTCTTGATTTTCCCCCCCCTCCATATTTAAAAAGTGTTATGCGAACTTGAAGTGCTAGCTATTTTAAAGAAGGAGTTTGCTTTTTATATTTTATTTTGAAACTGTTGTTATAGTTGTTTTAAACGTATATATCTGACTGTCTGCTTTGCAGTGAGGATTGAGTTTAATTTCCTTATCAACTGATGCGTAATAGCTTGTTAAATTTCTTAACATCTGAAGTTCAGGTTGGATATAAGGCAGAACTTCTTTACTGTGAGGGTGATGAGGCGCTGGCACAGGTCTCCCAGAGAAGTGGTAAGTGCTCCATCCCTGTCAGTGTTCAAGGCCAGCTTGGATAGAACCTTGGCCAATGGTCTGGTGTGAGGCGTCCCTGCCCATAACAGGGGGTTGGAATTAGAAGATCTTAAGGTCCTTTCCAACCCAAACCATTCTAGGATTCTATAATGCTATATTGTTGATTCTGAGAGTTGTAATCCAAAACAACTTTTTCTAAACGTGTTCATTCCTTAGTGTTTTCAGTACTAACCTTACTATGTAGATATTGTGACACATGATAATTTTATTTAAGGGTTAAAGCACTATATTTAAACTGCAGCATATTTTTTACGACCCAAACAGCTGTATTTTCCAAAGTTGATTTTGGGCAATGTGTGATGTTTATTGAGGTGTTGTTATAGTATACCTTTTTTGTTCACCAACTTTATTTAAAAGAGCACAGTTATTGTACAGAAAACAAAGTGAGTTGTGCTGTACATCTCTATGGGCTTCAAAAAGCCTTAGAAACTTTTAGCAAATAATACTACATTAAAAAATTAAGTCATCATTGGCATGTTTTGAATGAAAACTGCTAGCTTTTTATGAGTTCTATTTATATGAAAAATAGGTGAGAATAACATTCCTAACAGAGGGGAAAATGTACTGAAGAGCTCCCTTCTAATGAACTGATATGTAAGTATGCTTCAGCTGCATGTTACTTGCCTTCAGAAGTTGTTACTTTGGCTCAGTTATTTCAAATAGTTTGCAGGATAGTACTTATTTTCCTAGCAAGTTGGTATATTTTTCTTGTCAATGTATTACTTTTTTTGTAATGATTTGCATATAATTTTGTAAGATTTGCAATGTGGAAACCAAGTACTTGGATATTTCTGAGAAAGTACATTTGTTATATGTTTCTATATTTATTTTTCTTATAATTCTGCCTGTAGAAGCTGACATTTTGCATTGTGACTGGTTTTCCCCCTTATTTTAGAGGGAATTGCTAAAGCAGCAGAACTCCATGTTTGCCTTAATCTCTGCTATTTAATCGGTGCCTCCTTTATCATTATTCAACTTTGGAAATCTTTTAATTTCAGAGAATGTAAAAGTAAATAAGGTGCCTTTATATACAGTTCTACCTCATATATTTCTCTATGTCCTCATATTTCCTTTTTTTGTTATTATAGTATTTAAGTGTTGCTGACAGCTGTGTCCAGGTTATTTTGATATTTCCTTAACATTCAGATCGAATACAATTTTTGCTGCCTTTTTATTCTTGCAGTCAGTGGATCTTTCATTTAGATCCCCTCTTGATTCATGAGCAGGCCCTACACAAATGCTGCTTATGTTTTACGCAAAACAATATGCCTGTAAGCAGCCCAGTTATGGTTTCTGCTTGTTTTCATGCTTTTTTTGGTTTTTCTTTACACTTCAGGTCTGTGCTGATGAGTCATCAGCCAGTTTATGTGTGAAACCTGGTACTCTGTTCTTCTTGGAACAGGGCTTTGGCACCCCTCCGCTAGTATCCTGTCTGCTGGAGCTGCATGATAGTGCTTATGTCACAAATACAGATTTGCTTGATTTTAACACACAAAATTTAGTGGATAAAGACAATGTGTCATTCCCCTATTTCTTGACATTGTCCTGATTTAAAATGCATTGCAGTAGTTGAACAGCTATAATTTTTACAGCGGTTCTTGCATTCAGATTCATTGATGTCTGTTGGTGACTTCTGTTGACTTCATTAATTTTGCTTAAGTCTGTACTTACTATGCCCAAAACAGTTGGATGTGTGAACTACCAATAACATAGTGCTCATTAATTGAGGACAGTTACGGTCAAGATCTGTCAGGAGAGCTGGAGACTTAATATATCTCTTCTGTTACTATTTGCCGTGATTTAAGAGTCTGCTTTCCAAATATATGTAAAATAGGTCAGTCTGTCTCTCTTCCTCCTGACTGGTATGAGGTTGGCTTTAGGGAGGTGGGTCTGAATGTGTCAGACCCAGAGCTGTCTGCAAAGTATCTCTCTGCTGTAAGGCTGCATGCTACACCGGAGACATGAGAAGGTTAAGATTTTCCTGCCCTGCTAGTCCCTTTATTTCCATGCACTTTTAAACACAGGAGGCAAGTGTCATCTTACTGAGTATGTTAATCTTTGATATATTTCTCTAGCCATCATTGCTTTTATAAGCACTCAGGTATCCCAAAAGATTGGAATTGTTGCCATTTGTTGTTTTATTTCGGTCATTCTCACACTTGGGAGGTTGTGCCTGCAGTTGGATTGTTCAGTACACTGTGTAGACAGGCAGCGGAAGCTGGCTAGCTGCTTATGGGCACAGCCAGTGGCAGGAGAGCAGCCCTCAAGATCCCAGTTCAATCTTTGGTAATCAGTGTTAGTAATCAATCCCATGTTAATCAATAGTAGTCACTATGAGAGCAACTAGGATATAGAAGTAATTTTGGTGGCAAGATGCCTTGGTTGCGATCATGGATCCCAGCACAGCTCACGTGTTTTTTGCAGGGGCTGTTGATGCCACCCTTGTCATGCTGTGCGGCTCTGTTTCCCTTGTGTTGACACAGCCATCTGCCTAGAATTTAATTTTCCCACTTTTGAGGTGACTCTGCTGATCTATGTTTAGATTAAATTCTCTAAAAGGAGTAGCACCCAGTGTTGGACTGGGAAGAGCAGAGCTGGAAGTGCACTTTCCACAGAGCCTGGTAACTGCCTGTGCTTAAATGTGACTGCAAATCTGCTTGTCCCTTCTTGGCTGTTTTGGGAAGAAGTTTCTGGATTGTGGTTGGCTTGAAAGGGAACGTGAGGGCTCCCCACAGAAGAGAAGGGTGAAAGGAGGAGTGCTGAGGCAATTTGTGGAGTCAAGTATTAGCTAAAAGGAGGATGTCAGGACCACATTACTGTATTCAGGCACTCAGGAGGGGGTGTCTACAGTATGTTTTCTCTTGAGGCCCATTCTGACTTTTTTCCAAGCTACTGATGTTAAATTGGTTTTCAGAGGTTTTATCTATGATTTACTGTCTTGGAAAGATAGCCTAATTACACTGATGTTATTATGAGAGAGAACAGTTACCGTAATATATCTGTAGGAGTTATATTACAAAACCAGGTAATTTCTTCATTCTTGCTGTCATATTTTGATGTCTAATATTCTTTTGTAGATTAAAATTCTTGTATTCTCTAAATTCTGGTTATTCCACTCAAAGCTTACTGTGCAGACTACTGTTTTTATGAGGTGGAAGGGCAGTTAAGAATTTCCCCTTTTAGTTGTTAGGTTAATTAGGATTGCAGAGGTAGATACCAGAACCCAAATTACCTGTGTGACATTTTAAGTATGAGTCCTTATGAAGCATTGTTTATTACAATATCCTTGAATATCAAATTGTAGCTACTTAAAAGCAAAAGAGCGTCATCTCCAAGAACATTTTACAGTTTATTTATCTTCTAATTTTGAAAAGTTATTTTAGCTAATATCATAAGGTTGAATCTGTGGTGCTTTTCTGCCTCTGGACAGAAGCTTTATTCTTAGGAGCCATTGAAATTATGCTGCAGAAACTGAGGATATATGCAGTGGAAGTCTGTTGAAGTTACAGGATTACATGAGGCAGTAGCTGGCTATTTTTATCATCTCCAAATGGCATATTTTGTTGCCAGCTTACCTGTGTGTGTTTTATACTGCCTGACACTAGACATTTTAACATACCTGAAGACTTTCAGGTATTTCCAGGATAAATAATTTATGAATCCCTTGAAAATTCATGTGTATTATATAAAACAAGTACTACATAGCTACAGATTGGTCAGAGAAGAGATACAGAGCAGTCCTGCAGGGAAGGACTTGGGGATTTTGGTTGATGAGAAAATGAACATTAGCCGGCAGTGTGCACTCACAGCCCAGAAAGCCAACTGTATCCTGGGCTGCACCAAAAAGAGCGTGACCAGCAGGTTGAGGGAGGTGATCCTGCCCCTCTACTCTGCTCTTGTGAGACCTCACTTGGAGTGTCGTGTGCAGTTCTGGTGTCCTCAACATCAAAAGGACATGGAACTGTTGGAACAAGTCCAAAGGAGGGCCACGAGGATGATCAGGGGACTGGAGCAGCTCCCATATGGAGATAGGCTGAGAAAGTTGGGGCTGTTCAGCCTGGAGAAGAGAAGGCTGCTTGGAGACCTCATTGCATCCTTCCAGTATCTGAAGGGGGCCTCTAGGGATGCTGGGGAGGAACTCTTCATGAGGAACTGTAGTGAGAGGACAAGGGGTAGCGGGTTCAAATTTAAACAGGGGAAGTTTAGACTGGATATGAGGAAGAAATTCTTTGCTGTTCGGGTGTTGAGGCACTGGAATGGGTTACCCAGGGAAGTTGTGAATGCTCCATCACTGGCGATGTTCAAGGCTGGATTGCACCTAGCCTTGGGTGGCATGGTTTAGTGAGAGGTGTCCCTGCCCCTGGCAGGGGGGTTGGAAATGGATGATCTTAAGGTCCTTTCCAACCCTAACTACTCTATGATTCTACATTACTTAATGTTAACCAAAATGCAGTAGTGTTATAAATAATAGTGTTTGGAGCAAATATGCAAGTGTGTAACATGGGAAAAAAAACACCACAAATAGCTTAAGTAAACTGGAGCTTGATGTAGGTGGTATTCTGTCTCCGGAAGCGTCATTAGGGCTCTGTGGTGTACAGGTTCAGGCCTAAAGCCTGCTCTCTACCCAAAGGTTAAAAAAATTTCAAATGGCCAGGAGAGGAGGCACCAACAGATGGCACATCAGGACCTACATGTGCAGGGTATCTTCAGGTTAATGAGATTGAGAGGATGCTGGGAAAATAATAACTGCTGGTCATTAGTTATTGGCAGTTGCTGTAGCATTCTGTGGCAGTGGGAGGAGGGCTGGCACTTGTCAGGTCAGCTGCCTCATGTTGAACTGTATACCTGGTGCACTAGGTATCATTAAAGCAGTTACCAGGTAGGATTTCAGGCAATGCAAGAGGTGCAGGTTGTCCTTATTTTGATTCATGTTGTAATGTGATTTATTGCCTGATAATTACAGATTGTGGCATGCCTCTTTCCTGTTCTCTCCGGTAAATTGGCGGCTTTCTAATGGAACTGCCTGTGGTAGTCCATCAAAGTGGTTGGATGCCATAGCCTAATTCAATATTACAAATGGTTTGAATGTTAAATCTTAATGGATCTAAATAAGTTGTACTTGTTAAAAGTTCACATCAAACAGTGTTGTTTCATTAAGGTTTTTTTGTGCTTCTGAAAAGCAAATACATTGAACTATGTTAATCTTCATACTAAAAGCAACTCTTTTGCTTTCCTTTGTTGCAGATCACCAGAAACTGGAAAGAGAAGCTAGAATCTGTCGCCTCTTGAAGCATCCCAATATTGGTAGGAACATTTAATTGCTTTATACAATAGATACCAGTATTAGAAAATTGAGGGAAAATGCAAAATAACAAATACAAATAATAGCTCAGAGAAGTCAAGTGGAAATATCTCTGGGTAAGACTAGGTAATATTCCTTTATATGGTGGTGCTCCTATCTAATTCTGCTGTGGGATGTAATATCCCAGAAGATCATCTAAAGCAGCATGTACTGTTCTCATTTTCTTTGATCTATTGCTCTGCCATCAATGAGCTGTCTATGCCAGGTGTTTGGGACTTTTTTGAGCAGTGTGTAGGAGGAGTTATTTGCAGAACTGCTCATGACTTTTTGAGACCTGCAGAAGAATTTCATCTAACAACATATGTTGCAAATTGAGACAGACCAGTGTGGACAGAGTTAATGTTGGTTTACTGAGATGCTTATTTTATCCTTGTTTATTTTGTGTTTGAGATTCTGTTCTTTTATAGAAAAGAGAGGTAGACGCAAAAAAGCCTCCTCCTTTTATTTCCACAACTATATGTTTTCTGCTCAAGCTTTCATGGAAAGCATTCCTTGCTTTAGAGACAGTAGAAACAGGGAAGTACCTGGATCTTTAGGGAGTTGTATCTGGGTTTTTCAGACACTGAATTATAATGCCAAGGGTATCTCTCACAAGAATATTCCCTGTACCTGAGGCTCTTTGGAAGGGTAAGATTTTTCTGCTCTTCTTCTTCCCCTATCCCCATGCATGTTCTTAAAAGTTGTTGTCAGAAAAAGTAGTAATCTCATTGAGTGTTTTAAATAAACACATATGCTAGGTAAACCAAAAGCACTTGGCAACTTTCTTGCTCTTCCTTCTAGTTAGTTTTTTTCATTTTCATTTTCAACTAACAAATATTGGTCTTCATGACATTTTTAGGCTAATATAATTGTTTCATGCCTGGGAAAGAAGCAGCTCCTTCCTGTTAATAATAATCATAAATTGAAAACAAATGTACCACAATTCAAAATGTCCACTCTCTGAAAAAGCTCTCTGATGCAATCTCAAAAGCTTAGAGGTTTCACATGCAAATTTGGCTAAAGAGGAAAAGTACTGGTATCTGTGTTATTTTATCCCAACCAGAATTTTTGCATTGTAAAGTAATGCAAGACAAGGGAATGTACAGCTTGTTGAGGGGAGGAGGTGCAGCTTTTCTGCAGGTATAGAAAGCAGTGTTTACACATGGTGCCAGCCTGACTCTAGAATCATTTACCTGTACCTTGCTGTAACTAGAGTATATTTGTGAGTTTGAGCAAGCCAGGGAGGACACATAAAAAAAATCATAAATTGTTGAAGTGGAAGAGCTGAAGTGCACAAAAGAATTCAGTTGAAACAAATGCCTAACTTAATTTCATGAGATCACATGTTTGTTGATTTGCTTGGACCAATATTAGGATGTAGTCCAGGTCCTCTGTGACAGACCAGCTATTCTACGTAGAGTGTTAGTGTTTGTGAATGTATGATTTGAAATGCAAGCAGGCAGTGACAGTTTTGGTGACAGCCAGGTAGGGATCTGTAAATCAGCACAAATTCTATGCATCACTACCTGCACCAAAGTACACAGTTTAGTCAAAAGACTGCATACAAATTACTTTTATCTTGTTTCAGAAAAGATGCTATGTTCTAGATCTGTCTGAGAGATTTTCATGGCTTGGAAGTAATATGACAAGAGTTTGGCAGCAGGCATTATATTCTGTCATTGTTCTGTTTCTCCTTTCAGCTGTTCTGCCAGCCCTGTCTGTGTGTCTGACCAAAACCAACCTCATCCAATTATAGTGGTTACAATAGTTCCTTGTCTGCATAATTGCTTGAGTGATGGCCACTTTATATCTGCTTTCTCTCTTGGGGAAAGGTCATAAATGTGCTCTGAAGAAGAGGGACATGTAATTGCTATATACAGTAATTATTTCAGGCCTCTGAAGTCCTCTATCACGTAAGCTGCTGGGCTGAAGGGGTTCATGTTTGCATGCTGAGCTGGGTGTTCATCCTCCAACGCAGTGGGCACCTACCCTCTCCCTTGCCCTAGGGCTGCAGCCCAGCCCTGGCAGTGGTTTGCTTTCCCCCCTTCTCCTGGAGCCATGCCCTCAGCTAGCTAAATGTTAACCCTAAAATCATTCTAAATGCACATTGTCTGTACCCCACTGAGTTCTTATTCTTGGGTCTATATCACATCTCTTTTAAAATTGTCATCTCTAGTGAGTAATAATGCTGTATCACAGTGCAAAGCACTAAGAGTGAAAAAGGAAGTTACCAGAGTATGGTAAATTGACAGTAACAGCAGAGGTTATACTGTATTTTGTCTCAAAATGGTAAAGATTAACCCCTGTAAACAAGTTTTACTTGCACTGCATGTATGACAAAAAGTGTGCCTGTTTAAACATATTACCAAGTCCATGGATATAAAACGCATGGTGTTTTCTTCATCTGTATTTTTCCTGAATTTACTGCCTTCAGTTCATTTCTGATAGCCCAGAAAATAAAGGATTTTCTGAAAAGGAAATTGTCATGTTAGACACAGAGTGAACTAACAAATGATAAAAAGTATTTATTTCAAATGTGATCTCTATAGAAGAGCAGAGGTCTAGTTTAGTTGGGTGGGCAGTTTCTCAGAGATGATGTCAGTAGTTTTTGTTTTCCTTTTTTTCCTTCAGTGTAGTTCTTCTTGATTACTTGTCTTTTGAATTACATCCTTATGGCAGGGTGGGAGATTTCTGAAGTTAGAATTCAGTAATCCTTTCCCTTTCAAGCTTCTTTATTCCTCCTAGGTAGCTGGAGTAAATCTCCCTTCTAAAAGTGCAGAGGAGTAACTTTATTTCTAAATAAATTTCTAAAGGGTAACTATTTCTAAAGTAATACAGAAATAATAGTACTCCCTTTCAGAGTGTCATGTAGTCTCTTTGGTTAATTATCTCTCAAGTCTTAAGACTGTACCATATACTTCAGGGTGGAAAACCCCCTCTTTAGTTACCTTTGTTATACTTTCCCTCCAGTCAGAGTAATGCAGCACAGCTGAGGTGAATCACTTTTTTACGTTTCAGCCTGTGAGCAAACAAACACATTGTAGTTTTCATATGAGCAAGTTTTTTTTTCTTTAAAGAAATGGAGTTTTAAAGAAAACAATGTAAACCACTGCTAGAACCAAAACTTATTTTCCAGTTATCTTTCCAGAGAAGAACTTCTATAGATCATGTTTTTGTATTTCTAATGTAGGTGCCCTATTAGTACCTAACTAGGAAAATACTTAGTATTTAGTTACTTCATCAGGATGAGAAAGAACATGGGACTAAACTTCTTAACAATCAACATACCTATTTTGGCATCCCAACAGTACAATTTTTATATCCATTTCATATCTGACTTGATGGTGGTTTTATTTAATGAGTGCCATTATGCAGCTAGGAAATCTTAGGATGACATTTACAAAAGGCTTTAGATTTTAGTCTGTTTTCATATGCACTAAACTTCAGAAGTTACTCTGGTGTTGGCAGTCTTAAAATTAGATGTGTTTTAATGTGGGTTTTTTTTTAATGTAGAATTTTAACAAAAGATCTGGAAAAGCATGGCTGATGGGGAGAAATAGAAGACTAAATTAGAATGCTTTCTTTCTGAAGGAAAAAAACTGTGAAATTTGGAAATTAAGAAGACACATCTGAAAAAAATTTCATTGAAGTTCTAAATTTGAGTCTCCCCAGTTAGTCACTGTGAAATGTTAAACACAAAAAACAGATGAAAAAAGCATATTTTCTGCTGCCTTTTTGCAGGCATTTATGATACCAGATTATTATTTCAGGAATTGACATACCTACCAAATGTTCACAAGCAAAATGTTCAGGTACGTGTCGAGGAAGCATAAATTTCATTTGGCATTTCTACTTAAAGAATGTTTTTTGAACTAGAGTAAGATACCAAGTTCTGAATTCATGTATGAAAACTTAAATCCCTGATGATGATTCTCACTAGACAAGTGTCGGGAAGGGAAGCTTGTGCTGTACATTTGCACATTTGTACAGGAGAGAACTGGCTACCCTGGATTTGGAGAAGCCTGAGGTTCTTAATGACTTCTTCGCCTCAGTCTTCACTGGCAAATGCTCTGACCACACCACCCAAGTCTTGGAAGGCAGACACAAGGACAGTGAGAATGAAGACCCTGGGCCCCACTGTAGGAGAGGATCTGGTTCGAGACCGTCTTAGGAACCTGAACATATACAAGTCCATGGGACCTGATGAAATCCATCCGTGGGTCCTGAAGGAGCTGGCAAAGGAATTTGCTAAGCCACTGTCCATCATATTTGAAAAATCATGGCAGTCAGGTGAAGTTCCGATGACTGGAAAAAGGGAAATATAACCCCCATTTTCAAGAAGGGGAAAATGGGTGAGGTGGGGAACTACAGACCAGTCAGTCTCACCTCTGTGCCTGGCAAAATCTTGGAGCAAGTTCTCCTGGAAGGCATGCTGATGCACATGAAAAACAACAAGGTGGTTGGTGACAGCCAGCATGGCTTCACGAAGGGGAAATCCTGCCTGACCAATCTGGTGGCCTTCTATGATGGGGCTATGGAACTGATGGACAGGGGTAGAGCAGTTGATGTCATCTACCTGGACTTGTGCAACATGCTTGACGCTGTCTCACATGACATCCTTGTCTCTAAGTTGGAGAGACATCAATTTGATAGATGGACCGCTCGGTGGATAAAGAACTGGCTGGATGGCTGCATGCAGAGAATTGTGGTCAATGGCTCAATGTCCAGCTGGAGACCAGTAACGAGTGGTGTCCCTCACGGGTCTATGTTGGGACTGGTCTTGTTCAACATCTTTGTGGGTGACATGGACAGTGGGATTGAGTGCGCCCTCAGCAAGTTTCCCAATGACACCAAGCTGTGTGGTTCGGTTGATATGTTGGAGGGAAGGGATGCCATCCAGAGGGACCTTGACACGCTTGTGAGGTGGGCTGATGCCAACCTGATGAAGTTTAACCATGACAAGTGCAAGGTCCTCCACCTGGGTCAGAGCAATCCCAGGCACAGCTACAGGTTGGGCAGAGAAGAGATTCAGAGCAGCCCTGCAAAGAAGGACTTTGGGTTGTTAGTCAATGTGAAAATGAACATGAGCTGGCAGTGTGCGCTTGCAGCCCAGAAAGCCAACCATATCCTGGGCTGCATCAAAAGGAGTGTGATCAGCAGGTCGAGGGAGGTGATCCTGCCCCTCTGCTCTGCTCTTGTGAGACCTCACTTGGAGTATTGTGTGCAGTTCTGGTGTCTTCAACATCAAAAGGACATGGAACTGTTGGAACAAGTCCAAAGGAGGGTCACGAGGATGATCAGGGGACTGGAGCACCTCCCGTATGAAGATAGGCTGAGAAAGTTGGGGCTGTTCAGCCTGGAGAAGAGAAGGCTGCTTGGAGACCTCATAGCAGCCTTCCAGTATCTGAAGGGGGCCTCTAGGGATGCTGGGGAGGGACTCTTCATGAGGGACTGTAGTGAGAGGACAAGGGGTAATGGGTTCAAACTTAAACAGGGGAAGTTTAGATTGGATATGAGGAAGAACTTCTTTACTGTAAGGGTGGTGAGGCACTGGAATGGGTTGCCCAAGGAAGTTGTGAATGCTCCATGGCTGGCAGTGTTCAAGGCTGGATTGGACATAGCGTTGGGTGGCATGGTTTAGTGTGAGGTGTCCCTGCCCCTGGCAGGGGGGTTGGAACTAGATGATCTTAAGGTCCTTTCCAACCCTAACTATTCTATGATTCTATCTTAGATGACTATAACAGCATTAGTGTGTATAGGTTTTCTTTTTTACTTCTTACAATTTGCTAACATAATAGAGTTTAAAGTGAAAGATGTAAATGAAGGTTAAGCCTTAGTGTTTGGAGAGCCTTGTGCTTTTCCTTTGTGAGATTACACATCCAGCTGAACAAATACCCACAAAGGATCTGTCATCTTGTGTAACTATTACTTTTATAGCTGTTACGTATACTAATGCTTAGAATTTTTTAATTTAGAAATTTTGAAGGAAAATTTGTAGGGGTAATAATCATCTCTTCACCAAGAAGTCTACTGTCATTCTCCCATTTCTGGACTTTATTGTCTTTTGGTAAACTTGGACTTCTTAGTCCTCTTTTAACATTAGGTAAGCTGTCTTTTAGCATTCTGATTTCTAGTCTGACAATCTACATTTTTGATGGTGTAATGCTGTTGCACCATCTTATTACATTTGATGGTGATTTAGAGTCTGCTTTGGTAATTTTGGTTTATGTGGTCCCAAGAAATGATAAAAACTGCATTAGCCTGATGGTGCAGTTGTGACCCAATCTGAAAAACTGCTGATTCAAACCTGGTAAAAATGTGGGGGTTTGCCAGATTGAGTTTGTTCTTGCAGGGTTTTTGCTAAGTTTGGGTAGTGTTTTTCTTAATCAGAGTTGCACTGTCTCTCTGTAGCTACTGGAAGGGCGTCTGCTGTTTTTACATTGATACTTGTCAAAAGCTGTACGCAGGAAAATGGTATGTGCAGTGTAGTAAAATCAGGTAAACCAGAATGTCCTGGTTTTCACATGGCAGTGCTAACATGTCTGGCTTCATTACAGCACATAGTTCCCTGCCTGCTGCTACCTCCTCCCTTTGCTTTAAAATGGTTTATAAGATATGGCAAGCAGACAGCATCCATTACCCAACTACATCAGATTCAGGTCTGACTGTGATCAATCTTCATCCCTTCCCAAAAGACCACAGTAGATTTTACTGACATGTGGCAACCCTTCAGGTGATAAATGAAGTCCTTTTGGCAACAGGACAGGTTGTCCCTGATCGGCTTTCTGAGTCAGGATATTTAGAGGTAAAGTAGGACTCCCAAGCAGAAATGGTGTCATGTCAGCTATAACAGGCTTGAGCCAGTTGCGTGTGGATCTGCTTGTGTGGCCTCAGTGAGCTGGTGCTGTGGCATTGCCAGCTAGCATGAGTTGCCATGCTTTGGAAGGCAGAGAAGTCTTTCTTCCATGAAGAACTATAGCTGGACCAGCATATGGGAGTACGAAGCAGCATCTTACCATGGAAAGGTGGCTTTGCACCAGATCAGGAGGCAGGCTAGATTGTCTGGGACACCAGAAAACAAGACAGATCACTAAACTGATTTCATAAATGTATTGGTTTGTATTTGCAGTCTGCTCTGGTTTCTGTACTTTGAGCTGGGAATTTCTCCTAAATTGCTGAGGAAATTGATGGCACCCAAACTTGGCACTGCTCCTCATCAAACTCTTCATGCTTGTGTTCAGCTTGCTTATTCAGGAGCATAGCCCTTTGCCTGAAGGAGAGGAGGACAAGGCTGCATTTTGGGGTTTTCTCATCTGTCCCCACAAAACATGAGCATAGAAGTTGTTAAATCCTTCATATGGGGGGAAAAATGATAAATTCCATACTGTCTTGTCCTTTTTGGACAGAAGGTAATTAAAGATATGTGGGTTTTCTTTGTCCTTCATGTTTTATATTCACCAAGATAGTGCATGGGATATCACATAAATTTACAAAAATCTAAAGAGAAATGCTATTAATATACAGCAAATGTGGATTTACTAAATTCTGAATTGCATTTTACTTACTGTGGCAAAGTTGGGAGTGGTTCGACTGGCATTAGTTAAGTTGCTGTATAAACCAGACATAGAATAAAAATTGGGCCTGTTCAGGTTTAGTGGATGAAGTTCTTTAACATAATTTTTTTTCTGAGCTTAATGTCAGGTTTCACACTTTACATCTCTCGTGGTTTAAGCCTCTCTAACTCACGCAGCTCGTTCTGTCACTCACTTCCCCCTCTTTCTTCCCCCCACTCCTGGAGGAATGGGAAGGAGAATCGAAAAAATGCAACTCCCACAGGTTGAGATAAGAACAGTTTAGTAACTAAAGTATAACACAAATCACTACTGCTACCACCAAAAATAATAATGACAAGAGAAATACAAGGAAAGAATACAATTCTCACCACCTAATACCAAGCCTGACCACGTATTGCACCCCCCACCCTCTGAGTCTCTCCTCTCCGTCTTTCCATCCTGGGCATGACGTGCTGTGGTATGGAATGACCTCTTGGGTCAGTTTGGGTCAGGTGTCCTGTCTCTGCTTCCTCCCGGCTTCCCCTCCTCCCTGGCAGAGCATGAAACTCAGAAAGTCCTTGGCCAGACCAAAACATCACTAAGCAGTAACTGAAAACACTGGTGTTATCACCGCTGTTCGCAGACCTAAAATCAAAAACGTAGCGCTGCACCAGCTACCAAGCAGCAGAAAAATGACTGCTGCTGCTGCTGAACCCATGACAACATCAAAAAGATATTAATAGAGACTTAAAAGGTAATAGTGCCATTCTTTCCTGATGCAGTGGAAATCAAGCAAATCCTTAACTATATGAGTTTATGGTCAATAAACATGGTCCTCAGGAATATATTGTCTATGCACATAAATATATAGAGAGAGCTTATGTATATATATATTTAAAATATTAATGCACTTTACCCCAGAGGAACAGGAAATCTGTGGGACTGATCCATGTAGAGGATCTCACTTCCTTTAATTCGTTTTATTGCTTAGATGATCTGATGGTTTCAATAATTTTGAATCTCATCCATTCTGTTGAATTAATTAGATATGTAATTTTTATGATGAATAAGGTGAACCACAGTCCTTGAGGGAATTAAAACATCAAGAAACCAAATAAACCAGTGATATAACATGATTTCATACTTAATGTAAAAGCCAGTTTAGTGAGTATTATGAAATAATTGATTCATTGTTTAAACTCAGCTGTGGGTACAGCATGTAGCTGAACAGTGAAGTGCAACAACAGAATACAGAAGCTATTTTTGTAGTAGCTATTTGTGAAATTAAATGTACTGTAACAAGACTGAACCAGGTAAGAATACACACAGAAGGCATCATGGGTTTTGCTGCAGTTGGCTTTTGTGCAGTCTTTCTCATTCTCAGCAGTTGTTGTTACTATATGCATTTGATTTCTTTTAACTGATGAAGTTGTGAGTAGCTGGTTGATGTTTAGATGAAAAGACTGAAATCTTTCACTTCCAATGTTGTAAAGATTTGGTGGGGAAGAACTTTATGTAGAGCTGTTGGTGGCCCTAAAAGTGAATTATCAATAAAACCACGGTAGTTAAAAGACTGTAAATTGTTTAGTGAGAAACAGTGTGTCAGTAATTTTCAATGTGTGACACAGGAAACATCAGATAATGGGGTCTTTTGGAATGTGAAAGCACAGAAGTGAGAAGGCAGCTTTATTAGGTGTTAAGGCTTTTTTGTTTCAGTTACAGTATAATCCCTTTATTCTGGTAAGAGTGGCATTGAATCTTTAGGCTTTCCTCTTCTGGCTTACTGTGTTACTGCCTTTTGGTAGAGACCATACTGCTCTTTGCCACACTTGGTTAATTCTCTTTCAATAGAGGACAGGATTATTCTAGCTCAAGTGAAACACTGCTGGTTGTAATATCCCAAATAACTGTAGCAGCATCCATAATATACCAAGAAAATGAGGTTTCACTGAGGTTTGATGCAAATTTTGTCATTTTTGCCTCAGAAACTATATGCATAATTTGCACCAAAATAGGAAATGAAAAAGCACGAATCAAGTATGAACCAGACTTTTTTTGAAGGTTTCTCCTTGAGTGCTTATGGCTAGGTTTATATACGTTTTCCTTTTCTTAAATGCGTGAATATTCTTTTCATAGTGTATGCAGATTCTTCTAAACATTTTATCTTTCCATAAAGTCACTGATGCTTGTGTAGCCAGATATTTTAAATATAAAACAGAGTAATCCACAGAAATGGGAAGTGGAATTTAAACATCTCTCTTGAGGAACATGCTGTTGGGGGTCAGTACTAGGGTGGCTGCCACACTTCCCATTTGTATTTTGATCTCCTGTTTTCCTTTCTTATGCTTTCTGGAAAGAGGAGTTTCATAATTGCATTGCTGACTTAGGGAACCATATAAATAAGCTAGATGAAAATGAATTGCTGCCTTTTTATGCACACAGGATGAATCTTTGAGAACTTTTTTTTTTTGTTTGACAGCTTTGCTTATTATGAATCTACAACCACATGTTATGCATAGGGATAGACATCATGACTCCCAGCTAAACCACGAATATGTAATTTTCCTCTGGACCCTTTCCTCCAAAAACATAGATCTCTACTACTTCAGCTAAAGTAAGCTTGCTTTTGCAGTAAAGCTAGCACAGACACTTTTAGGGGATTTTGTAGGTTTTATTCCCTTTGCTGTATACAATGTTGTTGGCAGTTTAATAGGTGAATTCTGCACTGGTTCTTGGATCAGTACCCAAATGCTGGAAAAAAATATTGTGAACCTCTTGCTTGAGCTGGGGGAAGGGGAGATGGGACAGGGCACCAAACCCAAACTGAAAAAAGGTTGCAGTAAGATACGGGTGTCCCTGTTTGGATGGCATTAGTGCTGCTCCTGAATGGGTGGCAAAATTGTTGTCGGGTGGTTTCCATTATAAACTCAGTTCCAGCCTTTATATTTGTGGCTGTGGACTAAACCCGCTCTCTGGGATACTTTTATCTTGGCCTGTTCTCATTCCCAAGAGAAAACAGAGCGTTGTCATTCAGGCAGCAAGTTTACCAAGCAGCCTAAATCTGCCCGTTTGAATGATTTGGCATCCTGCCTGCTAAGCAAGGAGGGAGGCTGGGGGCAGGAATCAGCACACACCTGCCTCTGTAAGAGGTCTCTCCAAGGAGAAGGTGCTTGGCTTCATGCATCACCTCATAGCTGACTCTCATCCTTACCCCTCTTCTCTGCCGTCTTGACTTCAGCTCCCTCTGACATGCAGAAAAGGATAAATTCGGTGATGGGAACAGAGAGAAGGAAAGGAGAATGGGTGGCATGACTGGTGGGCAGAAAGAAACGCTTAAGTGAGGGTTTGGGGGAAAGGTGGGGATCTTTGCAGGCACCAGTAAGAGGTGAAATGAAGGTCTCCTGACTTTGGACCATGGATCATGTTTTGACGTAAGTGATCATAAATCAGGAGTGGCACTTTGAGAGCATGCTGGGGAGCTTAGAAATGTCTTTGCTTCTCTTCCAAAGATGATACAAACCCAGAAAGCTGATGAGGAGATCATCAAGGATACTCCCATCTGCACAAATATCTTTACTTACATACCCTGCCTCCTGAAAAAAAAAGCATTATAAATAATGGAATCATGTGGGTTGGAAGGGGTCTGTGAAGGTTATCCAGTCCCAACTGGGTCCCTGCTCAAGCCATATCCAGTAAAATTAGGTTACTCAGACCTGTTGTGCTAAGTTTGGAGAATCTCCAAAGGGAAGGAGGTTGCACAGCTCCCTGGGGCCCTGCTCCAGTGTGTCCACCTTCCTGTCAACATAAATGAATTAAAAAATAAATAGATGTGTATTTTTGCCTAGCTGGGATTTTCCATACTCCAGCAAGTGTCTGTTGCCTCTTACCTTGCTGTCTGCACCCTACAGAAGACTGTGCCTGTCATCTCAACAGCCTCCCTGCTGTCAGCTCATGGCAGGAGGGAAACGTGTTCCAGCCTTCCCTTATTACAGCTGCCTGTAGCCTCTTGGGTATTGTGGTGGCTGTCTACTGGGGAGAACCTGAGAGAAAGGATAGCTGGAAACAAATTAAGCTGTCCTAGTAAGTACTTAGACTGAGCTATAATAAATAGTTAATATCACTGGTCACTTCAAGTGCACAAAATAGGATGTAATTCAGGGTATGGCCTGGTTTCGTGCTCATAATTTTAAATCTGAGCATTGCAGTAGTCTGCTCTTAGGATGCTTCCCTGGTCAATATTCTGCAGAATAAAATAGTTAAGGGCAAAGAGCCAGGTGTTTGCAGTGTTTTGTTCTCTAAAATCTTTTCTGCTGATCAGCAAACTGGATACTGGAAGGAAAAGTGGGTGTTCATGAATACAACCACGTCCCTGTTAGAGTGGTTTTGTTCGTTTCTTCAAAATACATCCACTTGCATGTTCAAATATTGTGACATAAATTCTTAGTGAAAGTGTAATTTAACTGAAAGCTGTGAGCAGGGCCTGGTGCTTTGGAATGCAGTGTTTAATTGGTTGCAAGGTGTGCATTTGCAAGTATATTTTATAGACTGAGCTTGTCATCATCTCGTGCAGAAATCCCTTTTTCTCTTGCTTTTTGCATTTCATATGCATCTTCTGCATTTCTACCAACGTAATCCTGTTCAGGAAGAGATTTTATAAAATCTCTGATGTTATATATTGAGAACATGGAAAATCTGATTAATTACTAAAAATGTAAAATTTCACATGGTAGATAATGAACAAAACACAGTGAAACTGTACCAGTGTGACACCAGGAAGCTGGCTGAACATCAGTCCATGGCTCATCTCTCTTTAGCAACATAGACCTAGGGTGTGTTCTATGTTTATGCAAATGCACCTTATGAGAAGTGGTGGTACAAATTATCCCCAGCTCATGTTCTGGAGATGTTAGGAAAGAGGAAAAAATGTAATACAGCTTCTTTCCGTCCTCAGATTCTGGTAACTGTGGTGATCTAATGATGACTGCAGCTGCCTGCTAGAGACTGCTGGACAGTACACATCACAGACATCACTACACGCTTCTAGATTTTGAAGAACTTCTCGTCTACATCTGTGTTTCCCTAAGAGGAGTTCTCTTCTAAACTACTTAGCACAACAAAATGATTTTTCAATAGCCACAGTCTCCCCTCATCAGGACTCAGGGTTGCTGGCTTAGCCTGGCATGTCCATAGTTCTGCTGGGGTGTTGCCCTTCACTGCATGGCTTGTGCCAGTCTGACCAATCTTCCCCTTGTGCTTGAGGGTGAGGGAACAGAATCACAGGTTGACAGACACCCCTCTAACTGTCCAGTCTTGTAGCATTTCAGGTGTCCTTTAGGGTTTTCCTTGCTCCTTCAAATGTTTGCCTTTAAAAAATCACATTTTTTTTATCACAATGTGAAGCTGTTCTGTTGGTCCACTTGTGAAAGCATCTGTTAAAGCCATGGCAATACCAAAGGGTGCTAGCTGGGCTGGTCTAGTGGCTTTTCATGTGCTGCAGTCTAGCACAGAGGGAATGTTGTTACCCTGCAAATACCACTAACCTCCATCACTGGTAATGGATTACACCTTGTAATTGCTCAGTTTAGTCTGGGTTTTACAGATTTCTGCACTGAAGACTCTTTGACTCCTGCAGAATTGCGGATGCAGGATTCTTTCTGGTTGATAGGGGTCTAATGATACCTCTCTCCTCCCAGTCTCCTTCCAAATTTGGAAGTTCTTTTTTTAGTGGCTTCACCAGAGTGTTAGTATTCTCATGGACTGCTCGTGGAAATGTGCTTCTAATTTTAGTTTGTCCTCTGGATGTCTGTCTCCTTTAAATACATCCAACTTCTCATTATGGCCACACTGGGCCAAGCATGGCACTCTGCTCCTGGTAGTTGTATATTGAAGATGTTCTGGTATTGTAATAAAATCCACAGCTTCTGTTCTTGTGCTACAAACCAGCAAATAGCAGTTGTGTATCAGCAATTGTACCATCCAAATAATGCTTTTTAATTAATATACTTGTGCATTTATGTACCAGGTGTCCTTGAGAGTTACTTAATTGTATTCCATGCATGTAAACTTAATCTAATATTGATGGTGTTAACACTAGCATGATGTTAAATTTGGCTATGCAGTCTTGCTGCATTGATGATCTAAAGCCATAATTGCAGCTGAATGGTGTGGAGCTCTCTTCTGTAGGATACATATTTTGGGAGTTGGGGGATATGCTAAATAAGAGAAATATTCCAAGAGATGTTGCAACTGCAGCTAATAGTCTGGTTTTGTGACTACAGACTGGCTTCCAGCTCTCTGTTGCAGTTTCTCTTACATCCAAGTTTATGTGGGTTTTCATTGAGCTAATTACCATCTTACAAATGGTCCCATGGGACAGGACAAACTCTCTAATTTGCATTTATTATGAGAGTGTGATTAAAAGACAGTGACAGTTTCTCATCATAAGCATCAAGTTTGTCATCTATTAAGTTAATATGCATTCTCTGCTTTTTGTAAAACAAACCCTTTCAATTATGTGGGATCATCATTCACTTGTAAACTTGCATCTTATGAAAATGATAGTAATTTATATTTGTCTTCAGTTAAAGGTAACATGACTTATTATAGTATCTGGTTGATAGAGGGGGAAGCCATATTCACTCAGAAAATAATATGGATGGTTTTGAGCCCAGCCCAGTGGCTAGAGATGGAGTGGATTACTGTGGAAAAAACCTGTCTTGGTATAGTACTTGGAATCTGTCAGTTTTGTGCTCTTTTAAGTCACTGATAGACTGCTTATGTTGTCTTGATTAATTATAGAAGCATATGGTTATCTAGGTTACGGCAAATTTTAGTTCCCTACATTCGATGGCGTGTGCATGTCGGCAGCATCATATACACAGGTAGAAATGAGACCAATTACATAAACTTAATGGCTTTTTTCTTTTTTTTCAGACTTGTAGTGGCTATTAGAAACAGACTTTGTATCTTCACTGTAACCTGTAGCTTAGTGCAAAGATGCCTAGGCTTGCTTTTTGGTTTGCTATTGTCAAAGAGCAGCTTAAATGTTGATACAATTAAACTAATAGGGATGTACACACCAGCTTGCTTAAAGTCAGTTTGGATATCTCTATACCTTGTTCCCATCTGCACTAAAGGCAGGAAACATGCTCTAAGTACAAATGGAAGTATTTATCTGCAGTTGTTGCATGCTAACTCATGTCCTCCTAGAAGGGGAAGTAGCAGCAGAAGTCCTTCTGCAAAGTCAGTAATATTTGGCAACATCTTGAACTCTTCGGTGTAAGGCTAGAAAGCCTCCCTTTCTGTGCTGCTGGCTCTGTGGGAAGCTCTACCTTGGCTCCTTGGTCAGAGGAGGCAAGCTTTTCCACCTACAGTAGCCTCTTGCTGTTCTGTGCACTAACACAGCACAATGCTCAGTTAAAACAAGATAAATGAATGGTATAGTTTTAGTTTGATATTTAGCAAGGATGCATGAGCCTGTTTGCTTCCTGACTACATATGCTCAGGGAGTTTTCACTGCATAGTGACCAGTATGTTGTCATGATAAACTAATCGGGTCCTAATAAGCCCCATGGAATTGCTCTTTTCACAATAGTTACGGCTTCTTCAGGAAACAAATAGAAAAACTTAGAAGGAAATAAGATTAATTTCCCAAAATATCAAATGTGAAACGATAATAGGGCAGAAAGATGTTTCCTTTTACCTTGATTCACTTGTAAGACATTATTTTAATTCACATTTTGTGAATCAAAAGGTCATCTTATATAAATGTTCAGACAGGCTTCATCATCTATAAAGAAAAAGGATAGCCACGTATAACAATGTGGTGAAGCAATCCACAGAACTGAAAGATTAGCTGAGTAGGTGTAAACCGCAAGAAAATACATGTAGCAAGATATTATACTAACAGTTGCAAAACATGGAAAGGTTGAGGTGGTCCATGTTGTGTTAGGTCCTTTGCTCGCGTGAGATGTGCCGGAGTGGCTGCACTGGGTCAGATCTAAAGCTGGTCTATCTGGTGTCTAATAGTAGCTATGGAGGCATGGGAAAGACTGTGGAGATGCACATAGTGATATTTTCCCTGACTACTTCTATGGTTTCCAGTGTTGGCAGTTCAGGAGCTTCCAAAGGAAATGAAAGTGTGTATGTATTTTAGTAGCAGTGTGGGTTTCTTCCATGAAGTTGACTTTATTGTTCTAGAACACTTTTGCTGGAGCAAGTCCACGGCCTTCAAATGCTGCCATAGCTTCAGAATGCCGCATTTTCATGGAATCAGAGAATGGTTAGGGTTGGAAAGGACCGTAAGATCATCTAGTTCCAGCGCCCCTGCCATGGGCAAGGATGCCTCATGCTAGACTGTGTTGCCAAGCCTCTGTCCAACCTGGCCTTGAACAACTTTGCAAGATGGCAAATTACAGCACATGTAATATATTCATCAGACTATAGATCTGGTTCTTCAACCCTGCTGCATTTCCACAGTGTTAAAAAGTAGAGGTAATATAATGACTGGAAAGATTATCATGGGTAGAATAGCTTCATGCTCTAGTTATCTCCGGCTGCCAGAATGACCTGTTTGAAAACATTGAAAGACCAAAAAACAATGGCTGTGTATGTAAATACTACATTTACACCTGCTCTAGGTGGCAGGGGTGTTGGACTAGGTGATTTACAAAGGTCCCTTTCAACCGTATTGATTCTGTGGTTTTCAGTATTGCCCTTGGTTAAATCATTAGTTCAGATTAATTACAAATATTCTTTGTTAGGATAGTTATATAGGAGTGGTCACTCAGTTCAGATTGCATACAAGAATTGGATTATTGATCAGTTACTAAAAAAATCACCATCTGACATTAATATCAGTAAAAATCATCTTTTTTCTCTTCTTACTCCTATGAGCTATCACAGTTTTAATCAACTTTCAAATTAAGATTGTTTATTAACTTACCTTGAATACACAGTCATCCGCTTCGTTTTTACTTGATGGTCTTTACTTTGATAAAGTAATAAATAAGCTTCTAAACTTGAAAAAATAAAAAAAAAGGTAAAAGTTTTAGGAAAATTAGCTATAGTAATTGCTGCTACTGTGTGAAAGAATTTGGCCTGGGTTTTCTGAAAGTGATTGTGACTGAAGGTCCCTTAGGTACAGTGCTAATTGCTTTGAAAACATTACCGACCATGCTTGGTACGTGCCTTGCTCCTTTAGGAGAGGTTCTGGTAGAATATGTGACGTTTCAGTTATTTTCTGTGGTACTTCTTGAGTCATGCCGTAGGATTATGTCCCTGCCCATGGCAGGGGGTTGGAACTAGATGATCCTAAGGTCCTTTCCAACCTTAACTATTCTATGATTCTGTGATTCTATTCTATGATTACAGTTTTCTGCTTTCCTTTTTGTTGAAAACAGTTGAAGTAGAATGTTTTTGTAAGCTGATGCCTTTAAATACCTTGGGGCCTCCTCCTGGTAAAAAGGGAGCATTTAAAAATAAACATACTGATCTGAGTGGGCATTATAGAAATTATTTAGTTTTCTGTGTTTAATGTGTTTTGAAAGAGGAAAGATGAGAAGGGAGGTGGTGTCCTGCCCAATGATTACAACGTCCAAATATCCAATTTTGTGGACATGCAGGTCCTACGTATTATTTCTATAGATTTGTTTCAATGTTGGCCAGCACTGTAGGTATTAAAAGAGACATAGCCTAATTTTGACAATTGGGCAATTCTGTCTGCGGTTTTATTTTCTTGTGATGCATCCAGAGTCTAAATGAAAGCTTCCTTCCACCACATTTACAGTTGGTAAAAGTATCTGTCAAAACCATACAGAAGTTTATCTTTCAAAAAGGGACTGAGAGACTCTTGCTTCTCCAAGTAGGATGGTAGACTATGTGCACTGAGGAGACTTCATTCAGTTTTCATTTGATCTGATTTATTACTTCAGTTTCTTGAATTGCTAAAATTCTGTATGTCACTTCATAATGAATCTTGGCAGTCAATGAGTTGCCCAACCATTGTGGCAATCACTGGTCTATAAAAAAGACTGTGAGGGTTATGTGGCACTGGTACAGGTTGCCCAGAGAAGCTGTGGCTGCTCCATCCCTGGCAGTGTTTAAGGTCAAGTTTGAACCAAGCCTTGAGTGACATGGTCTAGTGTGAGGTGTCCCTGCCCATGGCAGGGGGATTGGAACTAGATGATCTTAAGGTCCTTTCCAACCCAAACCATTCTAGAATTCTGAGACTTGCTTTAACAGGAGAACTAGGCCCTTCTTTTAGAAAAATTAAGTAACTTACTTTTCTTCCATGCATGTATGCTGCACGGTTTTCTGAACCTGATAAGTTTAATTAATGTAATATCTCTTGTTATACCTTGTCCTTTTATTAGTTAACAGTCCATGAAATTCTTTTGTAGACTATCATTATTCCTCTCCTTACATGTTCTGATGAATGCTAAAATGGTTAAAAACCATGAGTGCTTAAAGCATCAGGCAGCTGAGATGTTTATTTGCTTTTAGCAAAAATTTGTCAGACTTTTATTTTTAATCCATGAAGCTATCCTCATAAGGCTTAATCAGATGCTATTTGTAAGGCTTTTTGTTGTGTTCCAAAAAAATCTTGTTAAACTTACTAATTCAGGGCTTTAACTGCAAAGAGGAACTAGCTTAACCTCAAATGCAGGATTTCTAGCAAATGACACAATCGTATATTCATAGAATCATAGACTAGTTAGGGTTGGAAAGGACCTTAAGATCATCTAGTTCCAACCCCCTGCCACGGGCAGGGACACCTCCCGACAAACCATGCCATCCAAGGCTATGTCCAATCCAGCCTTGAACACCACCAGCGATGGAGCATTCACAACTTCCCTGGGTAACCCATTCCAGTGCCTCACCACCCTTACAGTAAAGAATTTCTTCCTCATATCCAATCTAAACTTCTCCTGGTTAAGTTTGAACCCGTTACCCCTTGTCCTCTCACTACAGTCCCTCATGAAGAGTCCCTCCGCAGCATCCCTAGAGGCCCCCTTCAGATATTGGAAGGATGCAATGAGGTCTCCATGCAGCCTTCTCTTCTCCAGGCTGAACAGCCCCAACTTTCTCAGCCTATCTTCATATGGGAGGTGCTCCAGTCCCTGATCATCCTCATGGCCCTCCTTTGGACTTGCATGAAGATACAGCTGTACGTTTTAGTACTCGGGTTTTCAAATAACAGTATAAAACTTTGCTACATTCATACATGAATAATTAAAGGTGTGCAACTCTAGCTGTTTGTTTTAACTGCAAGGATATAGGTTATGATTGCACAGTACTCCTCTGCGCCTTTTTGCACACCTAAACGCACACATGCCTGTGTTGTGGTGCACTGAAAAGCAACAAAAATTTCTTTGCCGATGATAGGAAACTGGGGGCAGTGGGTGATACACCTAAGCTGTGCTGTCATTCAGCAAGGACCTCAGTAGGCTGGAGAACTGGGCAGAGAGAAACCTAATGAGGTTCAACAAGGGCAAGTGTAGGGTACTGTACCTGAGGAGGAAGAACCCCAAGTACCAGCGCAGGTTGGGGCTGACTCTACTGTAGAACAGCTCAGCTGAGAAGAAACTGGGAGTATTGGTAGATGGTAAGTTGACTATGAGCCGTCCCTTGGCATTGGCTCCCCTAGAGGGACAAGTGTATCCTGGGAGTGTGGCAGCAGGTTGAGGGAGGTGATCCTCCCCCTCTACTGACCCTGGTGAGGCCACACCTGGGTCCAGTTCTGCGCTTCATCGCACAAGACAGACAAGGAGCTGCTGGAGAGGGTCCAGTGGAGGGCCACAGGGACTATCAGGGCTTTGGAACATCTTTCTTTTGAGGAGAAATTGAAGGATCTGGGCCTGTTTAGTCTAGAGAAGACTGAGGGGGATCTCATAATGCGTATAAATATCTCAAGACATCTCTTTTGAGATATTTATATGTGTTAATGGCGCCAGACAATTTTCAGTGGTGCCCATCAACAGAACAAGGAGCAATGGTCATAAACTAAACACAAGAAGTTTCACCTCAGTATGAGAAAGAACTTCGTACATTGATGTTGGCAGAGCTCTGGAACAGGCTGCCCAGGGGGGTAGTGGAGTCTCCCTCTCTGGAGACATTCCAAAACTGCCTGGACACGTTTGTGTGTAACCTGCTCTGGGTGGCCCGGCCTTGGCAGGGGGTTAGACTGGATTATCTCCAGATGTCCCTTCAAGCCCTAATGATTCTGTGATAAAAACCTGTTGGTTAAAGAAAAAAGTTATTACAGCTACTCTCCCTGGAGACTAGTGGTACAGAATTATAAGATTTGGAATACCTGTTTACTTTTTTCTTTATTTTCAATTAGTTAATTTTATTTGGGATGTTCTGTTTTTAGCAGCTAGATTTCTGATGTTAGGCTAAATCGACTTCCGTCTTTTAAGTTTCATTTGTTTTCACGTAGTGCCTGAAGCCTGCACAGAACCTAGACCTGGAGATCTGTCTGTGCTTACACATCACTGTAAAGCCTCTTAGGTTTATTTAGGGTGCTTAGTAACTCAGTGAGTCTCCTCTTATCACAAAATGTACTTTTCCTAAAGCATTCTTCCTTTTTCCTCTCTCCCTGTCACTTCTCATAACAAGAATTGGTGACCTGTTTAAACTGCCCGGCTTGATTCAGCAGGAATGTAGCTCAAGTGTCATCATGTCGAAAGAGTTGGTAATCTTGAGGCCATCTGCTTTGACATCAGTATCTGGATTTACTTAGTCTCACTTCAAAAGCTGGTCTTTCATCTACTTTGGGAAATACTTTTTTTCTTATTTTCCATGTAGCAAGAACATTTATAACCAAAGGTAGCAGTTTTACAGACCAACTTCTGAGCACACATTAGGCTTGAGGGGTTTAGTGAAGGCAGTGAATGTCAATGTTACTAGCATTTAATCAGAATACAGAAGTTTATTGTGTGAGAGCCCTGATGGGGGACAGTTTTGGTCACTAAAGAGTATTTTTAGAATATATGGCATTTTCTTCATGCTAGTTAAGATTTACTGTTACAGTGCCTTGGGGACCCATGCAGTCTTTCCAGATAGTAAGCTGCCTAATTATTTTTCCTGTCATTTTTCATTATGCCAATACAGATGCAGATTAATAGGATTTTTTTCTCAAGCTGTTGACCCTAAGTAACCATGAATTTGTACTGTAATAAAAGTTGTTTCTTTTGAATGCATTTGGAAGCTGTATAGGTTTGATTCACTGTTGGTGAACATAGACCTTTTAATAGCATACACAGCACTGCTGACTTGCATGAAGTCATTGAATAATAGTATTACAATATGCCCCTTGTGTTTTTAACATTGTGTGTAGGGGATTATTTTCTTAGATAGGCAAAGTCATAGAATCACAGAATCATAGAATGGTTTAGGTTGGAAGGGACCTTAAGGATCATCTAGAACCAACCCCCTGCCGTAGGCAGGGACACCTTCTCCTAGACCAGGTTCGTTACAGCCCTGTCCAGCCTGGCCTTGAACACTGCCAGGGATGGGGAGCCCACAACTTCTGTAGGCAACCTGTGCCAGTGTCTCACCACCCTCATAGTACAGAGGAACATGCGGCACACCAGACAGATTGCACAATGGCATCTGCTGCCCTTAACTCACTCTACCAAAATATTACTATGTTTAATGTCTTTCAGAAATCAGCTGCCTGTGAGCATTGCTACTGTACTCACCAGATTAGTGTCTAAATATTAAAATTGTTAGGTGATGGCTTTTATTAACATTTCCAAAGTTCTTTCTACTGTAAGAAGGAGCTTGAAGAAGTAGTTTGCATGTTTCAGCAAATACAACATACACTTTTGAGACTTTCAAACCCCTTTCAAACCTTTACTACTGACGAATGATCGCTGTAACTTCCAAACAGCGCAGGAACTCGAGACATTGAACTTCATAGTTATAGGATTAATGCTTCTGGCAGTCCATAGATCTTAATCTTTAGCACTTCAGAGGGAAAATTAGTATCTTTCACTACATTACCATTAAGTACAGTTATCCCTTTCCGTGCTTTATTAATAAGCACAATAAATGGGATTGCATGGAAAGAGTCTTCCCTAAAGAACAGTGCTCTGGCAGTTTGACACCTCCATGCACATTTGTGCAGCTGCTGTACTAATCATGGGCTATACCTGCTGTCTGAAGATCAGTCTTCTCAAATGTGTTGTCTTTGTAACCTGAACTAATTCAGATACCAAATGGGCAAAATTATCACTTCCACAGTTTCACAAAACCAAATATTTTAGGCAATAATTTTAGATATGGGTACGTATCTTTATCCAGAGGATTTTTTAGCTGCCTTTATCAGCTGTTTGACTTGTCTTCTTACCTGGAACAATTTGTTTTTCATTGGAATTGATTTTTAAATTTCTCTTTAAGGCAGAAATTCAGAAAGAAGATAATAAGGTTGCTTGATCATTATATCAATGTTTTTTCTGTAGATCAAGCACAAAAAGCTAGGTGAAGGAGATGACTGGAGCTTGCCCACACTAATACCTAAATAAAAGCCTAATAAAGCTAATAGGAGTTCTCCCTTAAATTATTATGACTGTCACAGTGTGGTGATTGGGAAATATTTCAGATTAAAATCAGTGCGGAAGCCAAAGGGATATTCCTGATCTTTTCTGGCCTTACAGTATTGTTCCAAAAGCAAGAGGTGTGTGCTCCCTAGATTCTGGTTGGGTATTTCAAGTGGTTTGTTGAAGGGCAACAACTTTGTTGTCAAAGATTGTTAAATACCTTCTCTGTAAGCCACTGGAGGAGAACAACCATAGTGCTACAGCAGGCAGGGGGAAGAAATTACTACTCTTGGGTCCTTTCCACCATATAATGTGTTTGTTCATGACAGCACTCATAAAATAACTCCAATTAATAATGATTAGGTCTAACTGTAATCTTTTTGAAACAGATAAATGGCACTGTTTCTACTGGTGAATACTTTTTATGTCTCTGGAGGAATAGGAATTGCAGTGTGGGTTACTGATGGGAGTTCCTATGTGGGATGAATAATCTTTGTAATTGCTGCCTTTGGGTTTGTCATGCCTGAATCCTCTCTGATGCATGTGTGTGAAAATCTAGATAGGGTTGCAGTGAATGTACGAAAACTTTAGTGAATTGCCTCTTAAACTTTGTGAATAGCTTCTCAAATTGTCATCAAGACATCCATTCCCTTTCCTAGTGAAAAGCTGAACTGCAGGCAGAATGCAGTAGTTAAGACTGGTCCATGCTGGACTTGCCCCTGTGCTGTTGTGCACCCTGTATTCTGGATTGTCTGTCTGTCTTGTCTTCATCACAGATTATTCTTCTTTCCCCATGCTTATCTGGGATTTTCACCCAGCAGGCTTATTGGCATGACACTGTATCTAAACTGACTGAAGAAGCCAACATAAGCACTTGCCAAAAGGCAGTTTTGATCTTCCCTGGCTGCCTCAGTCTGTTTTCCTTTTCAGATGCCATCAGGGGCCTGTGATCCTGATTCAGAGGGTTCATCCCATCTCATGTCTATGATTCAGACCTTTGGGAGGAAAGAAAAAAAAGAATGCAATCCTTGAAGAAGATAACTCCATGTCAGACTAGAGTTTGGCTAGTAAGGAATTTGCCTCACCAGGCTGAGAAAAAAAAATAATAATTAATAAAACAAAGGTTATGCGCAGAAACAAAGGAGAACAAAAGACTTTATTCTCTAATTCCCATCAGCAGGCAATGGCTGGCCACTTCCTGGGAAGCAGGGCCTCAGTATGCATAGTGGTTGCTCTGGAAGACAAACACAATGAGTAACAAATGCCCCCCCTTTCTTCTCCTTTCTCTTAGCTTTTATTGCTGAACAGACATCATATGGTCTGGAATATCCCTTCAGTCATTTTGGGGCATCTGTCCTGGCTGTGTCCCCATCACAGATCTTGCTCACGCTCAGCCTCCTGACGAGGGGGAATGTTGGAGAGACAGCTTCGATGCTGTGGAGCACTGCTCAGCAGCAGCCAAAAGCACTGGTGTGTTACCCACACCTTTCTAGCTACCAATACATAGCACAGCACTGTGAGGGCTGCTCTGAGGAAAACTAGCTCCATCTCAGCCAGACCCAATACACAGGGATATGACAAATGCCTCCATCCAAGGTGAAACTTATACTCTTGGCTCTAGTTTTGATATGCTGTGTGTGTGGTGCTGGACAGTAGACATGATTATTTTTTCGGTTTTAGAAAAAGAAAGAGGGTTTGTACTGCCTTGAACCAAAGGTAATGCAGTGCAGCTTATTCTTCTCCCATTACTTTGTGGCTTCAGGGACACAGTTCTAAAACTCTGCCTTAATGACTGTAGGTTCATGTTGACTTCATTCTTACCTAGGAGAATACTTTCTCATGAATGTGTGGTACAAAGTCATTCTGTGTTTACGAACACAGTGGTAATTAACACAGTCCTTTGCTTCAGCGGGCTGAGAGCAAATCCATGCTGGAGCAGGAGGAAGAGTGAACCAGGAAAACTGAGTATGTGTATGAATATAGGCTGCTGACTGTTTTGTAGCCAAGCTCAAGCCAAAACTGTCTGCTTTTAATACCAAAGTAATACTTTAAAGATGGATTTATTTTCTGAATTTTAGGGTTTGATACTTTGTTTCAAGTCACTAAAGACATTTAAAAAATCAGGGTGGTTTTACATGCTTCAGAGCTCCTTGAGAGCAGTTGGCAGCAAATATTCTGCCTCACCAGAAGTTATTTGGTAGTTCTCAATATCTGTACATGATACAGGAAATCGAATATGAAGGCCTCTGTCTGAATAGAATGCTGTTAGCAGGCAGTGAGGACAGAGGACTGCTGCTTTGAATTAAAAAAATGTTCACAGAAAAAACATCCTTTGAGTTCTTATTAATCTATTTCAGGAGCAGGCAGTTTCTATCAAAAGGTATAATTGGCTATGTATGAAAATCTTTAAAAGTTTTAAACTTTGTTGGAGAGGGACATGCAAAGCGGGCTAGGTGCACTCCAGAGTTTACTGGTTTATGTTGTGTTGCATCTCTGTGACACACCCAAGGCTTTGTACTAAATTCCATTCATGAGCAGAATCTTTGATGCTACTGTGCCAAGTGTTGTGCTCAAAAGCCCAGAGTTTTACAGGCTTGTTCTGAGCTAGAATTTTCAGGATACTGTTCTAGACTAGTACTTGGTGTCTCATGTCACATTTTGTTTAAGGAGCAGACATTTGGGGTATTGAAATCTCAACTCAAAGAACGCAAGCAAAAAGAAAGTTGATTCTGGGTTTTTGGGTTATTTTTTATTGGCAGCAGTGTTATTACCTTGATGTTTTATGCTCAAGGCTTGCACTTCATAAAAACTTAGACAAATCTAGGCTATAGAGCCAGCCAAAACCACAAATTCTGATGAGACCTACTTGGCTTTGCTGAATCATCACGAGCTCTGGGCAGTGAGTCAGCCAAGAGCTGCTTTTCTCTTCAGTATTGTATAAACACAAGATGTTTCCCTGGGCTAAATATTATAAAGTAAAAAAGTCATATTTATTTGATCTTTTTTTCTTTTTATGTCATGTGTTGTAGAAAAAATGATTAATACATAAAGCTACCATCTGGGGCCTCTGAAAATCTGAAAATCCTTTTCTTTTACTTTTTACATGCTCACTTCTGAACATGAAGCAGTTCAGGATATCCTGATTATTTTATTTGGTTCTATAAGTGATAATGATTTGGATCAAACTACTGACAAGGCTTCATTTATTGTAGGGAAATTAGTTTTGGAAATTGCTGTTTCATTAAAAGTAAGAAGGAAAAAATATAGGACTTAATTCATAGTTTTACCACAATGTGATTTGAACCCTTCAAATTCAAAGTTAAGGCTCTGCAGCTGACTTGTGCATTTTCAGGGAAAACTTGGGTATGGATATATTGGTGTATGTAAGCATTGCATGAGGTTTTAATCATTGAGATACTTTAAGTTTGTTGGCTGTGACAAGCACTGGAAAAGCTAATGACTATTTTCTCGACATCGCATCCTTTTGCTTCTAGCAAGTCCTTTCATGCATCTTACATCTTTCCAGAAATGGCTGTTCATGGGGATTTAATGGGAGGTAGTTACCTTGCTGAGCTGTCAGACCCACAAGCACTTGCTCCGTTGCTCTTTCTGCCCACCCCTGCTGCCTGCAGGTCTGGCTGAGCACCTGCAGGTGGGCAGGGAGTAGTCCCAGTCCCTTTGCTTTAGGCTTTCAGCTCTAGTGGTGGCTGCCACTGTGGAAATTGAGAATGGATTGGTGGGCATCAGTCTGCCCACAGATTTATCCCTTCAACAGCTCCTCACCATTCATGTGGTTGAAGTGGATGGCAGGTAGGAATATAAGAGAGAAATATGTATATGTAATAGAAATGCATGCTGGAATATAACTTATTCCCTTTTTGACCCCATTTACTTTAGTATAATCAAATGCTTTTAGTTTGCAACATTGCTTTCTCTTTTAAAATCTGTATCTATTGTCTGATTATGGAATTTGTTAACATAGCCCTTCAAGTTTGTTATTCTGCTGAAATCTGTGATTAATTGTGGCTTTTTTTTTCCCCCATCTTATATTGTTTACAACTTTCAAGATGTAATACTGCTGAAAAAACAGTTGTCTGTCATTAAGAATACTGTTTCAGGATAATAAAAGTCCAGTGACTGGTACTGCTGCATATGCTATTTAAAAGACTGGTTAATGGCTCTTACTAGGAAAAAGGTTATTGAATTATATTAATACAATATAGTAAGATCAAGTCTGACTGTGCTTTTAGTACTTGTTTAGTCATGATTCAGCATGAAGGACAAAGGCAGGGTGCAGTGTGTGCATATGTGCCTGTACATGCAGAGGTGGTAGGAAATGGCTGCAGCATTCTTCTGTTACACAGCAAAAGCAGAGCTCCTTTAAAAAGAGCTGTACAAGTGAGCTGCACATGTAGTCTTTTGGCTTCTTTGTTTATCTCACCTTACAAAAAAGGTTATCCTGAGTGTAGAGAATTTAAAAAAAAAATCACAACAAAAAACAACAAAACCCTGATGAGAATGTGCACAGATGCAGTCAGTACCAGCTCCACAGTAGAATTATAATCCTCCCTCTGTCCCAAAATCAAACACAGATCTTGAAGACATGAAAACGGTGACTGGTATTTATCTTTTTTCCCCCTTTCGATAGTGCGGCTTCATGACAGCATATCAGAAGAAGGATTCCATTACTTAGTCTTTGATTTGTAAGTATGAGTTTTGCATATATTTAGCATGTTGGGGATGGGGTACTCAAACTTTTAGATATAAATACAAGTTCACAAGGTAAATGCATGGTTCTGGTGCACTGAGTTGGACACACAGATGTAAACAGAGCTGGAAGGACAGTAACATATTTGGTCATTTGCATGTGCAAGAACTGATTTGTGTCACATATTAAATTCCGTATTAAATTAATATTAATTCCATATTAAAAACTTTGAATAAGCAGGACCACTGTTGAAGTGGATTTTAGTATCAAATATAGGTATGTAAGTATATTCGCATGATGTCTGCCAAAGCTAAGCAAACACAGGACTCAGAAAAAATAATTTGCTGCAAGCCAGTTATCTGTAAAGGAACAAAAAAAAAAAAAAACCCAAACCAACATGTGGAACAATAGTTTCTCTACAGAAAATCTCCACTGTGGGATTGAAAGGTAAGCCTGAGTTTCCTAGAGGGAAAGATTCTTTCAGTATATTATTCCCAATTCATGTCTTACCAATAGAATGTTTCATTTTGACATCATTCAGAATATAAAATGTCCAGTATATAGAAAGGAAGTTTCCTATTTACTTTCTGTTTTGCTTCAGGACTTTGAGTCCTGGGAGTTGTTCACGTAGTGACTGTGCATATGTGGAGCTTGTTTCTCCCAGATCAGGCTGTTCAGTGGAAGAAGGAATGATGACAACATGAACTGTGTGTTTCATACTCTCAACTTAAAAAAAGACACTGACATTCTTCATTCTGCTTGGGACAAGCAAACTTTTCTAGTCACCAGAAAAGTTATGGCTTTTAGTTCTGAGTATGGACAAACATGAGTGATTAGGGATTAGCTTACAAAACTTGAGTTATTTGAGTAGAATTACCTATTTCAATTGCAAATTTTTTCCAGGCAGTTTATGATTTTGACAAACATGACCACCACTCCTCCCAAGAGCTTTGTTAGATCCAACATGCTGGTTAAAATGAATATATGTTATTTCCCCTAGGTATGCGAAACAGCTGATTTCTAAGCATGCAAACTGAAATACTTTTATTCAGTGTAGGTAGGTTAGAACCTGGGTTTTCCACAATCAATTTTGTACTCTCATGTTCAGGTTATGTTCTGGCTTATCTTCTCACTTAGTTTCTTTAAAGAAATTTGTGAAGAATTCTAGGCTAGATTTCAGATCAGTAATACAAAAATATTAAATAGTCTGTCTGCAGTGAAGGTGTTCAGGATTCAGTGCTCAAATCCTAACTGGGCTCAGCAGGAACTTATATCTGACTTGTGTATATCCCAGGTAAGTGCTCTGACTGTTGGCTTGGAAATGCCTATAGGGCACAACTTGCATTCTTGTTCTCTGATATGCACTGGGGTTTTCTTCTGCTTTTTTTGTTGTTTTGTTGGGTTTTTTTTTTAAGGGGAAATCTTTCTATGTGGAATTGGAAAAATCTTAATCCTGAACCTTTCCAAGAAGTGCATGCAGAATTCCTTCTTCTAAGGACAATATCACTAGTGTGGCATTTTTATTTTTTCGTTTTGCTGTTGTACTTTTAGAAACTGTGGCCTACTGTAATTGCAGTGAGTCCACCTCTGTGTTAAATTTCATATATCATGACAGACATATCTCAGGAGATTATGGTTGCAATCTGAGCTAGAAGGCATGTGAGCAACTACAGAGTTGTAGTTACCAGTATCTATATCTCAGTAGTAACAGAACAAATACAAGCCTGTATTCTGCAATAAAAATCAACACCTAACCAGAAGATACAGCCTTGGCAGAAAACTAGATTCTGCAAGAAGCATTCTGCACTGGCTGGAACTTTCCCTGTCAGTCCTGTTCAGGACAAACATAGAAACAGACTCAAACATGTGCTGTTGATCTAGAACAGCATGAGTTTGTGTTTCATCCTCTTCAAAGAAAGAGGGCTTCAACACACACAGGCACACACACACACATATATATATATGCAGCTTATTATGTTTAGATCATTTGGTTTGGGTTTTTTTTGTCAAAATGAATTACTTTGCAAAAAAATAAACCATCTAAATAGCACAGGCAATGGCTGTACCTACTGATCATTGTCTTTGGAAAAGCAACATCTTACATTCTTAAAGAACATTTGCCTCATTAGTAAGGATGGCTGCTCAGTTATTGCTTCATTCAGACTAAGAAATTGCAGCTTTAATGCTTACTAATTCCATTTTTTTTTTAGTGAAACTTCATCTTCACTGCAGTTACAAGTATGTAGGTTAGTGGTTTGTTGAAATGTACATAAATGAGCTGCCACAAAAAAAGGTACCATATGTACTTTAATTTGAAGGCCAAGTACATGCTTTCATTTATTTATTTATTTGATTTCTATTCAACAAGAGCCTGACTGTGGTGTAACACTGTCACTCCACCCACACATACCATCATGTCGTTTTCTTAATGAATTCTTGAGACTGTGTGAGATTCAGTGCAACTGCTTCTTTAGAAATTTCTTTCAGACTGCATCCCACATAAGAAAGTGAAGAGGAAGACTGCTTTTTTTGTTAATAGAAAAAAAAAGCCTAATCATTGGCACTTTCTACTTTGAATTTCTAATAATCTGTGTTGAATTAATGTCATAGGGATGCCTCCAATCTGAAGGAGAAGCCTGTTGCTTCACTTGTGTAGCTGTGCTTTTACCTGAAGGGAAAAAAAGAGACTAATATACTCTGTTGCAGGCATGCATTTGACTGAAGAGTTCTTGTGCCAAAATGTGAAGGTGGAAGTCTTCTAAAATCCATGTCGAAACTGGACATTGAACAATGAAAGATGTGCTTCCTGATAAGATGTGGTGTTGGGGTATTCATATAAGAAGCCCTGCATAGGAAAGAAATAGATGCACTGATGTATTCACACATACACACACACACACACACACACACATATATATATTTGTTGGTAACTCCCCATCTCTGAAATACATACATGGTGATGCCATCCTGGAGTATGGTAGTTCAGCACTTGACTAGACAAAATTTTTTTCAAGGTCCTGTTGACATCTCTGCCAAGGAGTGGAGGCGTCTTACGGGTCTACAAACATGGCCCCTACTTATTTTATAAGATTATCTGAGATAGCCTTCTGTGGTCCTTCTCCCAAGCAAAGAACTTCCTCCTGTTATGTTTCTCTCACTAGATATAGTGAAGTGATTAGCAGAATAGTAAAATGTGCAAAGACTAGTAATGGACTTCATGAAGTTTGTTACTCCCTTACTGCTTGAGGCAAGTGTGATTAGGATTTCCATCTCTTAGCCCATTTCAGTTGCTAAGCACAAATGAGATTGTCTTCAGCGTTAATGATGTTAAATGAGTTCAAATCCAATCAGTTCTGTTGTTATTAATTGCTGTGTCTGAATGGAAACAGCTGTAGCACTTGAAGACTCTCTTATGCAAGTCAGTAAGATTCAGTGTTGCCCATTTTAATGCACATGAGATGCAACAATTGGTGCACTAAGACTCCTGGTGTTGCTGTTGAATCCAAGTGGAGGGATTGTACGTGTAGAAGAAACGAAAATACCAAAAAAAAAAAAAACCAAACAAACCTAATTGCAAAACAATGTTTGCTTTAGTTTACATGTTCTGGACTGGTGTTTGCACAGGGTACATGCCTGAACCGCTCTTTTTGGGAAGTAGAAGGGTCACAGATAAATGTACCAAGTATATGGCCATTGTAATTTTGTAAGACTGCTTCCTTGCATCTTCATTATGAAAACAATTTAAAAAATAAGAAATTAAGTCCAGGAGGAAACAATGCCAGTGTGATCAGCAGCAGCAGAGGCTTTTCTAGCTAGCTTTCCTAATTTGGCAGTTCCTTTTAAATGTCCTCTTAAAAATATAAATTTTCCTAATCAATCATATGGTATATGAAGTTGAGTATTTTTGTATGTGTTGTTACAAATGTTTGCAACAAAAGGAAGTGGCATTTAACACTGTAAATGCAGTAATTTGTTTAGTGAGTGTTAAAAGTCAGTTGAATGAAGTAGTTAAAAATTGCATTGTGATGTACCTCTTCTGTGAGGTTAACAGAAATAACATCCTTTGGACATGGAATCCTTCTGCCTCCCTCTTTACAGGTTTCCTGGAAGACATACCTGGTGCAGAGGGCCTTGGTGTTTCTACGTGCTGCTTGTACTTCTGTTTGAACAAACCCACTTGCTTTATTTGTTGCCATTTTAGTGTACTCTTCAGAAAATTATGGAAGAAGAGTAATAACTTGTGAGAGGCAGTGGCTTTTAATTTGTATCCTGAGAGTTACCAGTGCTCATATCATGAATGTCCTGTTGTGAAACAGGATCTCACTGAAGTTGACAATTTATCTGTATCAGAAAGGCTCTGAGATAGATTTATTTCCCATTCTAATCTTGAGAACAGAATAGCTCGGCAGCTGGTTTTTTTTTTTTTTTTTTACTTTTTGCACTCTGCTTTACATTCTTCACTTATATTTTATATAAGATACAAGGGAAAAAAATCCTAACAAAATGACATCTAATAAGGAGTAGTATGCTTTATCACAACTTTGGTATTAAACTGTATGGACTACAGTTTTATAGCAGCTGATTGTAACTGCTCTGTTCTTTATTTATAAAATCAGTGAGTAACATAGGTTGGTAAGGGTCCCTAGAAGTTTTCTGGTCTAACCCCCTTCTACACGACAGACCAATTGGATCAGTTTGCTCAGGGGTTTTTCAAGGTTGGAACATCTTCAAGGTTGGAACATCTTCAAGGATTGAAATTCCACAACCTCTTTGAGCAGCAAGTGCGTAGTAAATAATTATAATAACAATAAAAGAAGAAAAATCCGTATATCTATTTGATATTTCCAGTGTTTCAGCTTGTCTGTTGCCTTTCGTGCTGCCTCTGTGTATCTACCCATTAGACGGTTGTAAACAGCAATGAGATTTCTCCTGAGCCTTTCTGTCTTAATGGTGAAAAGACCTAACTATCTCAGCCTCTCCATGGGCCTCCAACTCTAATGAATTTGGTTGCCCTTCCTTAAACACCATTGTGTCAATGTTGTTCATGTTCTGGGAAGCCCAAAAGGCGACATGATCCAAGTGTGTTCTCACGTGTGCCAAATGCCAGGAAACAATTGCTTCCTTCAGCCTCCTGGCTCTCCTATATATATCATGATACAGCAGACCTTTGCTGCTGCAAGGGCTCATTGCTCATGCACTCTCAGTGTGGAAAGGCCACTAACACAGCTATAATGATTTTCTGAGTCAGAGGCTCAGGAGATGCAGGTGAGTTCTGGCCTCTTTTAATCCCCTGTGCTACCTTCCTTCATTATGGCCATGTAGCTATCTTCTGAGAATGACTCCTGATGTATCCTTCAGAGTGACAGGGCATGGGAGTTGCTGACTTATTGTTTGTCAGTGAAATTCACCTTCCCTTTCCTGCTTTCATTTTTTTCATCATGTAACAATGGGTATGAATGCCAAGGAAGTGTTTAGTGTCAGCAAATAAGAATGCATGCCCCCTTTTTTCTCCGTGCTCAAGAAGAACAAGTATCCGCTCGGTATTCTCTCCCACTGAAACCACTTTGATAACAAAAAAATTTTCTTTCTTGGCTTGGATCAAAATAAATGTTTTAGGGTAGAGTAAGATCAGATGATGAGAGAATTATTCCTCTTTACCAGAACTGTGGTAGACAAATATACATGCAAAATGGAGGTATAAAACACTGTCAAAATATGCATCAGTCGAACTTTTTGTGTTACAGGAGCCAAAACCAGTTTCTGGAAGGTAAAAGACAAAGAGAATACAAATTAGGCAACCACCTATTTTACCTCCTCCTGCTTTTATTGCAGACTTTTGTACAGAATAGCATTGTTACCTGAAAGTGATTACTTTCCAAGTCAGCAAGGTGTAAACTCAGAAAAAGGATGATGTATCCCAAATGTAAATGGAAACATGAAAATAAAGTTCTTTAACTGTCCTTCTTGAGGAAAGGAACTGTGCTGCTGATGGAACAGGTCATTTCTGTCATCATCTAATGTGACTAAATAAACTGAGATTCACAATGAACAGTTAGTACAGCAATTTGCAAACGAGTGTTAATGGCTCTGGAGGTTACAAGTATCCCCACTTTTAATTTTTTTATCCTTTTAAACTTAGCTGTATTCATTGTAATATAGATTTTCAAGCATCTTAATCTTTAAGCATCTTGTAACCCACTCTAGTTTTTATGTTAGGGAATTCATTGATTTTATAATGTGCTATATGAAAAATAACTCTATCCATAAACAGTAAAGAAATATGAGCACTGATCTCCCATCTAGGAATTATTTATGTTGGCACGTCAGTAGGATGAAGGTTTTTGAAAGCAGGAATCAGACTAACTCATGCATCCTGCCTGCTGAGGCCGTGTTAAGGTGCTCTGGTTAGTCTGTGCTCCTGATTTTAACCTTACATTTATTCACAGGTATTGTATGCTTATTCATTAGTCTACCAATATTGTCCCTTACAGCTCTCCTCCATGGAGAGCATGGTTCCTGTTCTTTGCCTTCAGTAGTTATTTTCATCCCTCTTAAACTTTGTTTTGCCAAGCTAAACTGAGTTGGCTTCTATGAGAAGATATGAGTAAGTGAATGGACAGCCTAGTAGTAATTTTCTGGTCATACTGCTGATTCAGTTCCCTTTTCTGAATGACCAGAACTGTGTACCATATGAGGAAGGATTTTACTGTGGTGTGTCAAAACATTGCTGTCACCATTTTTCAAATGCATTCCAAGCATCCTGCTGGTGACTCATTCTGGACTGTCGTCTTTGGGTTATAACAACACAGTTTTATTTCTTTTTAACCACTTCCTACTATTAAACCATTGGCTGTACAATGAAACTCTGAATATGCAGCCGTACATGGCTGTTTCTGTTACTGATCCTCTGGATCATAGAGTTCCTCCTTCATACCATTAATGCCTCTTAAATTATTTGAAGTGACACTTTTTCCAAACTATTTCTACTTTCTTGACAAAGACAACTGAAAATTTTCTAGAAAAAAAAATATCTTACCATATAACTGATTAAGTATTCTGCTTCTAGTGATACTCTCCTTTCAACTCAGTAATCCTCTTTCTAGCAAAAGCACAAGAAATACCCTCAGGCACATGGGTATCCCTCTGTTGTGTTTGGCCTATGCTTAAAGGCCCTTTTTCCTTTTTAGCCTTTCTAGAATTATCTTATTCTCCTTCCTTACATCTGTCTTGACATTGCAGTTTTCTATCCTTAAGTGTTCTGAACTTCATTCACAATTTCCCATGCTGGTCTGCTCCCTTTACTCTGTAGTTTTACTGCTTATTCTTGACATCCTTAACTGGTGTATGGTATCTTGCCCAATAAACTGCTGCTCTTTGCTTTTATTTTCTATCAGTGATTGCTCTCCTACCACATTCTTTTTTTTCATGAATAATTTGGATGGACAAACTTTCCGCTTGAGTCCCTTCACCTTGCTGGTCAAGACCTCTTGCATTTCTGTACAGATATTTCAGTTACTCCTCTCTGACTTCTCCCTGTCAAGTTAATTTACAATATATGTTTTCACTTCTGAAATCTCCATTCCCACCTTGTTTTATCTAACAGAGTCACTGGAGGTGAACTATTTGAGGATATAGTTGCAAGAGAATATTATAGTGAAGCAGATGCTAGGTAAGTAATTTGTTTTTCTAACGTTGCCTTTAATAACTATAGGATAGTTACATCTCTCATGGTGTTTGGCATCACTTTCACTGGCACAGCCTGTGAAACTCTAGGATTTGTCCTAGAGTCCCTTAGACTTGGAAGGGCACAGATTGGTGTTTTGAGCTTATGACTGTGTGGTGGAGAACTTGTATGAAGTCTTGACATCTGCTGATCTGAAAAGGATTAAATCAGTTCTCACTTTGTTAAAATCTTTGTGAATTTGTGAACTAGTTAAAATCCTACCCAGTTTTCTCCTCTGCAAACTGGACATAACATTTCTGCTGTCTCAACTAGGAATTCTTAAATGTGCTGATCAAAGTTTATGTTGGTCTTGAAAAAATTTTACATTAAATACCATTCTTGTTCTCAGACCACAAGTACTAATTTTCTTTTCATATTTAAACATTTTTGTTGTGTGTCATCAATAAGCAATTGCACTGTGCATCTCATAGTCTGAGCTCAAATATGAAATCTCTAGCAATTTTCTGCAAGTGCTTGTTGAAAAGCTTGAAGAGTAAGTTGGCAATTATAATTTGCATGCTGACATAAAGCATCAGGGCCATTTTTTCATCTCAGAATCTGTTTGCCCTCATATAACAATAAATCTTGAATACTCTTACGTAATTACAAATCTTAAACTTTGGTCAGTTACTGTAAAGAAAATAGGCTCTACACTCTTCACAGAAAATTTCTCTCAAAGAATCCTCATGGTTTTGTGTGTTCGTAATCACACACCACCATTGATATATATTTAAATTTCAGTTATTTCTCAGAATTAATTGGCAGATGACTGAGAAGCATTAAGTGTCATTAACAACAGTGGTAGGGTAATAACGAACAAACAAGAAGTTTCTCTGAATATTGGGAAGCTTCTACTGTTTATTGCTCCCACTAATTTCTGTAGGAGTACTAGAAACGTCATTACTTGAAGCATTTAAATGCAGAACAATACATAGCAAAACACACTGTAGAAGAGAAGACAAAATTATTAATTTAGGTGAGATGGAAGAAAAGGAGTTATGTTTAAAAACTTTTGAATTACTTTCTGCCTGCTGTGATTCAAGCAAAATTTTAAATATTGATGCCAAAGGCCAGCATATGGTGTCATTGTATGTTTTTAAGGTACCCGTGATTTAAAAGGAAAAATTGCAATGATTTTTTTTCCATTTTAGAATTGTGACACATTGGAAGGGGCTGTGCATATATATATATGATATATGATATATATATCATATGTGCATTTTATATATGCAGTAAAACTTGACCAAATAAGTAAAATATCTAGTTATAATGCATCTCTGTATTTTTATATATTTATATATATACATTCATGTGTGTGTGTTTGTATATATCTGTGCGTATATCCCTACAGAAACAGTTAATGAAATATACCGTTGCATATCCTAGGACTGTGATACTGGTCTGCTCCTGCAAGTCCTTACTCATGCAAGTAGTATTGACTCATACAAGCAGTCCAGTTCAGTGAGTTGTGAACTGCTTGCAGAGGAAAGGGTTTTCAGGCTTGGGCTCCAGTTACTGATTTATGACCATTCCTTCTGAATTCCATGGTCAAAATGTTTAAAAATGTAAATGATTAAAAATTTAGATCAGTATCAAATCTGTGGCCCTTTACTACTTACCGTCACTTACTTCCGCCACAAGATGATATTTAAAACCAAAAAAGTTGTGATACCAAAAAACACCTGAAAAAGTTCCAGTGATCTAGAGGATGAAAACTTCAGTTGTGCTTTTTGGCGTCATAGGCTGGCCAAAACTTGCAAACTTGGGCATGGAAAAATCAGGTGCTAAGTAAATGATTTGAAGCACCAAAATAAAACAGTTTTCTACATTCTTAATGTGGGTTTCCATTTCATGAGTGACTAGTGCTTGATGATATTTTAAATGAAAGTGCATGCCACCTTTTTGAATGACTTGGCTTTATTCTACTAATAGATTTTAAGAAACCTTTAGATTCAAAATGAGAAATATTTTGCTTTTCCTAAGTTTTTTCCTTTTTTTTTTTTTTGTTTCGTTTTCTGTATATCATTTAATTTTTGAGCATTTCCTTGTGTCAGCACCTGTTGTAAAGTTAATTTCACCCTAAAAATTCTAAAAATCCAAAACATGCCAGTGATTGTTTTATTGCCTCCACATTATTTTTCCTATAGCAGTTTTTTGGAAACTGGACAAAACTTCCATACTGCTGAATGAAAAAACAAAATAATGATTCTGTCTCATAGGTGTCATGTGTTCCATGGTCAGTGTCTTTTTTCGGTTTGTTTTTGGTTTTGTGGTGTTTTGTTTTGTTTGGGTTTTTGTTTTGTTTGGGGTTTTTTTGGGGTTTTTTGTTTCTGTTTTTGATGCGTTACAGCTGGAGACCTCTCTATATCCGACATTGCTTTGGTCAATGTACAATCGAGACATGTCAGGAGGTGTAAAATTGTTTTTGTTCTTTATCTTTTTTTCTTCAAGTTTTATTTTATTTTGTATTTGATGTGATTATGTGCCTTTAAAATGTTCTCCCTTCCATTCTGCCCTTGTATCTTTGCAGTCATTGTATACAGCAGATTCTAGAAAGTGTTAATCATTGTCATCTAAATGGCATAGTTCACAGAGACCTGAAGGTCAGTATCTGGTGCCCATCAATTGGCTATAAGAGTTTGGGGATTTATTTTCTGCTGGGTAAGGGCAGAGGGTGGGTTGTCTGCGATGTTTCCTTGCCTATCCTACTCACCCTGAAAACAACTAGTCAAAACAAATAATGCATGATACCTCTTTCCAGTTTGCAAGTCTACAGGCCTAATATACATCATGGCAAAAGGGGGAATGGTTGCCAAAAACGTGTCTCCTTCCAAGGCGCTGGAGTTACCCTGTGCTGTCGAACGTGTTCTGGTATCTACCTATCTGTTAAGGCTGTCCCTGTATTGCTGTGTCGGCACATGAAGGTGAACTTTGGCAGTGATGTATGTCAGCTTGCAGATTTAAGCACCACTTGTGTTCTGAGGCCCGGGGTTGCAGTTGCAGAACCGCCGGTCGCAGACGGCTGTGTTAAGAGTATGACGAACCCTCAGGCAAGTGATGCTAACTGCCGGCAAAATGGGACCTCGAGAAGTTAATCACTGACCTCACCTGCCTCGCTTGGAGTGGGGGGGTTATTACCTCAATGGCCGCTACAATTTGTGAGCTAATGTGTGAGGAAAGGCCGAAAAAGTGCAGAGGATGCTAAATGTTTAATACGACCTCGCCAATGAATTATTGGCAAAATTGGTGCGCGTTCCCGACAATTTGCCTTTTACAAATTGCCATTAAAAATAATAATAAATTAAACTAAGACCAAAGCAAAGCAGCCGACCCGCAGCACGTCTCCGAGGCTGCCCCTTATGGATCCCACAGCGGCGGTGCCTGAGGCCGTCGTGCTCTGGGCGGCGCGGAGCAGAGAGGGGCGGAACGGGGAGCGCGGACCCCGCACGGGCCCTTCCCCGCTCCCGCCGCTGCCCCGGCCCCGCCTGACTGCGGGCGTGCGGGCGGCGAGTTCACGCTTGGGACTAACACGCCCCCCTGGTGTTTGCATGCAGTCATTGCATTCAGCAGATCCTGGAGGCCGTGCTACACTGCCATCAGATGGGCGTAGTCCATCGCGACCTCAAGGTGAGTGCTGCTGCCCGACGAGCCGTTCCCACGCCGTGCGAAAGCGGGGAGCAGGAAACCCTACCAAAAACACGACCTTGAGCAGTTTTCTTTTTGGTTTTAGCGTTTTCCTTTTTGTTTTCCCCTTCGCTTCACCTATGCACAAGAATGAACCGTAGAATGGTTTGGATTAGAAAGGACCTTAAGATCATCCAGTTCCAACCCCCCTGCCATGGGCAGGAACACCTCACACTAAACCATGTCGGCCAAGGCTCTGTCCAGCCTGGTCTTGAACGCTGCCAGGGATGGGGCATTTAACACTTCCTTGGGCGACCTGTGCCAGTGCCTCACCACCCACACAGTAAAGAACTTCTTCCTTAGATCTTACTTGAACTTCTCCTGGTTAAGTTTGAGCCCATCACCCCTTATCCTATTGCTAAAGTCCCTCATGAAGAGTCCCTCCCCAGCATCCCTGTAGGCCCCTTTCAGATACTGGAAGACTGCTATGAGGTCTCCACCCATCTTATCCAGGCTGAACAGGCCAAATTTTCTCAGCCTGTCTTCATACGGGAGGTGCTTCAGTCCCCTGATTGTCCTTATGGCCTCCTCTGGACTTGTTCCAACAGCTCCATGTCCTTTTTTTGTTGAGGATGCCAGAACTGCGCACAGTACTCCAAGTGAGGTCTCATGAGAGCTGAGTAGAGGGGCAGGATCGCCTCCTTTGACCTGCTGGTCATGCTCCTTTTGATGCAGCCCAGGAAACGGTTGGCTTTCTGGGCTGTGAGCGCACACTGAAGTCAGCTCATGTTCAGTTTCTCATTGTCCAACGCCCCCAAGTATTTCTCCTGCTCTGGATCACTTCTCTGCCAAACTGCTGGAGAAAGTCTTCTCAAGGCTTCCCAATACCTCGCTATCCAGATCCAGAGTCCACTGGCCCCTGGTGTCAGTACCAGGGAGAACAGGAGCTGCTTTTCAAGCATTTGGTGTATTCATCAAATACATGATCTTCCTATCTGTCATGCAGAGCTTTTGGGGCAGGGTGTGTGGGAAACTTTCTACCTCTCATCAGTATAACTTGGAGTTCTTCTGGGAAGCGCACTTGCGCTCTCATGTCACGCATTTGAGTGATGAAAGCCCAGCTGCTCTGAGGCTCCTGGCACGAAGACCTCTTTCTCCTCCAGATGACGCCTTCAGAACACCTTTAAAAAGTGTGAATTTCTACAATGTTCTCTCTCCATGATCACCTAAGGAATCAAGCTCCTTCTGGATGAACAGTACTGTTGGGATAGAAGCCTTGGAAAGAAAACTCTTGTGTTGAGAAGAGCTTTACCTCTCCCTTACCCATCCGAATAGCTGGAGACATCTACTGCAAAAATGCTCTCTGCATTTCAAGGATGTTGGCACAGAAAGAAACAAATAAAGATCATTTTCTTCTACTGGGAAGCTCAGAGAGGCAAATCTGCCTTAAAGCTGATTGTAAACTAGCTAGTAGTGTGTATAAGGAGAGGACTTAATTTGGACTCTTAGGCTTCAAGATCCTCAAGTAAAAGAAGCTTGTTTATTTTGAAATGAAGTGGAGGTGCGCTGTCTGAAATATCAGACCCTTTACAAAGGCAGCAAGAAATGTCCTGTGGGCTAAGGCAGTGAGACATGCCAGTTTCTTCTAGCACAGTGTCATGGTTTAAGCTGTAACTCACGCAGTTTGCTCAGTCACTACCTGCTCTTTCTTCCACCCCCCCCCGGAGTGGGGGGGGGGGGGGGGGGGGGTTGGGGGGGGGAGAAGAATCGAAAGAATGTAACTCCCACGGGTTGAGATTAGAACAGTCCAGTAACTAAGGTATAACACAAACCACTGCTGCTACCACCAATAATAATAATGACCAGGAAAATAACAAGGGAAGAGAATACAACTGCTCACCACCCAACGACCGAGCCATGAACTCACTCTTCTGGGTTCCTGCCCCCAGTTTTTACATCCTGGACATGATGTGCTGTGGTATGGAATACCTCTTTGGTCATTTTGGGTCAGGTGTCCTGTCTCTGCTTCCTCCCGGCTTCCCCTCCTCGCTGGCAGAGCATGAGACTCAGAAAGTCCTTGGTCAGACCAAAACATTACTAAGCAGTAACCGAAAACATCGGTGTTACCAGCGCTGTTCCCAGGCTGAAAGTCAAAAACGCAGCACTGCACCAGCTACCAAGAAGGAGAAAAATGACTGCTGCTGCTGAACCCAGGACACACAGCTTCTTTGCCTCTGAGTTTCCTTTCTGACTGAGTTATGGGGAGCAGGAATTTCCTCCCAGGATAAGAATTTTCCAGTGGTTGTCATTAGTAATAACACTGGAATCAGGATGCCGTCATCTTTTTTTTTTTTCTTTTGCCTTCATTCCCAAGTAAACAAGTGTTCCTGTCTGATTTATAAAGTCCCAATTCTTTTCCTCTAGGAACAGAAAAGGTTACATTCTGAAAGTTCAGAAAGCATGATGGAACTCAAGGACACATACACTAAATTCTCTACCCATTTTGTGCTTCTGGATTTTCCTGTGTCATGGTTGTATAACAGGAGGCTGACAAGTCTCTGTCAAATCCATAAATCTTGCATGCCAGCCTGGTCACGTGGAGTACGTTTAAATTCATTTCAGGGATGTCACATTTCTCTAGCTGCTCCAGCCATTCCTGTCCTTAGCGTACATGCACAAGAAGGAATTGAAATAAAAGATTGTAGCCGTGCAAGCTGGCAAAATGAGGAATGCTTGCTAGAACTTTTCACACATTCAGGCAAAATAACTTTTTCTTTAAAAATGCATTAAATCCAGGTGTTCCCTGCTCCAGTCTAATATGTGGAATGCTTATTTTGGCAAATCCAGGATAAATTGGAAAAACTGTAAGAGAAAAAATGCTTTTGCCAAGCTGTAGTGTACCCAGTTTCATTTCTGACAGTGAAAACTTCAGGAAGCAGAAAACCATTCTTCAGTTACTACTTTGTGGCAAAAGAAAAAAGCCAGAATGATACGAAAGAGTCTGGTGAAGTCCCAGCAGAAGATGCCAAGGCCTAAGACCAGACTGACAAGACACGCAGAAGATGGTTATGGCCTGGCATGAATCCTTACTCTGCAAAACTTGATGGATTTCTGTCAATAACTCAGGCCACAATTTGATGGCATGTTTGGGGCTGGGGAGGGCAATGTGAGGGGGAAATTTTGAACAATTTCATTTTATTCACCTTTCTTTTAGCATAATTTAGTAGCAGAGAGGAGCTTCTGCAGGCTTTTACAACCTGCAGAAGTTCTTGTTGCTGCTCTGTTTGTAATCCATGGTGTAAGTCAAAATGGTGGTAGAACTAGAACCAGAAAGAATTAACCTGTTAGTGGCAGCCTTTCTTTAACAGATGGTGAAAGTGGACTTCCATGTAGAAATTCAGCTCTTGGCAGTTAGAAGCATTGCTGCTTTTGTGAAGTTCTATGATTATGACCCTCTTGCATTCCCCCCAAAAAGCAGATGCCCTGGTTGTATTCAAGCAAAAATACACAGAGGCATAAGTACTTGATCTCCAAGATTTCAAGACCTTTGGAAAAGTGAGGCATAAATCATGTTCATTTACTTGTAAGTAATAGTAGTAGTTAACACTGCCATTCTACACACTTGATCACAGCCAGTCCTGTGCTGGTGGCACAAGGTGACACTGTTGACTCCAAAGTATGAATCCAGAGTGGTCCAAGCTGGCTGTTAATGTTTTCCAAGTAATTGCAGTCATTCTAAGTTAATACATGGTAAATATTTAATATGCCTCCTGTCATCCTGGAATGACAGCTGCGTGTTGCTTAAGCACATAGTCCCACACAATGTTGTCTTTGGCAGAGGAGCAAATCAGGAAATCTGCTTCAGTTTCTGTTGAAACATACCTATGACAGTGGTAATTCTTCAGAGTGCTTTGATTGGCCAAGGATAGACACCAAATGAAATTGGAAAAAAAAAAAAAAGCCTAAGCAGAAAAAAAAGAAGCAACCAAAAAAACCCAGCAGGAAAACCCACAAAACTCTTTTGTATGAAATCCCATGGTATGAGGTGGTATGTGCTTGGTAAATTAGTGCTTGTGTTCAAACAAGAGGGTGAGGCGTTTCCCTGCTTTTGGCTTGCAGAAGGTCACAACCAAGTATGATCATCTGTTGCTTTGAGGGGTTTTGAGAAGAAAGTGCATTCCAAGAAGTAATGACTAAACATCTCTCACTTTCATAGGAAGCCTTAAAGAATTATGTGACTACATGTGTGAATTAGTGTAGTTAAAAGACAAACAGTGTGACATTGCTTAAATCAGTGCTGATGAACCTTGAGAAGAGTCCTCAGCTATTCAGTGTTTGAGATCATGTAGTTGAAGGTGCTACTGATAATTCAAGTTTCTTTAAAATAAAGATTATATTTTATTATGAATGATATTAATTTTTAAAAGTGTGGAAATAGAAGATTCATCAAGTTGATGAATTGGTGAAAGGGTTTTAATACTCTCTTTTCTATGACATAACAACAAGGGGATGATTGTAAATAACTGAAAAAATGTTCCTTTACAGTTTGGTGAGTAGGGGAAAAAAACCTTTAGACTAAGGAGTTTGTCAGGGCCAGTTGTGTTGTTAATTAGTTATCACAGTGGTTGAGGTCTTAATTAGGCTCAAACATATTTTGCTGGATACTTGATAGGTGTGTTAAGGATAGCCTTTGCTGAAAGAAGCTTATGATGGCAATTGTTTCCTGACTTAGTATCTGCATGGGATTAACTGTAATCACATAAATAGTTCCTTGGAAACCTATAGGATTGCTGCTGGATTTAAAAGGAAATCAGAGTTTAAGAGTTTGCAGAAGTGGGTCCCCAGTGCCAGACTGGATATAGTGAATTCCCTTGTGACCTATTGCTACAAAAATTGCTTCTGCAATACCCTTGAAAGTGAAGTTTTGTAACTATGTAAATGCAGAACAAAACCTTTTTAAAAAATAATGGAGATAGAAAAGAAAGAAATGGCAAGACAATACCATAGATCTCACAGTTCTCTAAAATTATCTGTTGAATTCTTGGACAATTTGCATTTGATATATTTGCTAAATAAAGTTAAAAGGATGCATTATGAATAGTAGAATGAACACCACTGTTCTGTTCAGATCCTTTCTTTTAATTCTCTGAGTGTACTATAGCATTTGATTTCAGATGTGACCAACATTCCCTAAAAGAAAAAAAGCAGAGAGGGACTTGCAGGCCTGCTTTATTATTTGCAATAGGTACTTTGGTGGCACAGACGTGGGCATGCTGGTTTGGCTGAAGGATTTGCAATGTAAATACACCTACCCTCTAAATACAAATGTAATAATAAGTCCGTTATTGTTAAGCTGTCATGCAAAACAAATTTATGTATGACAGTACAGATGCCTAATCCTGGAAACTGCATAGGATAGACTAGCAATCAAAGAAAAGGCATCTTTCTTGAGATTTTTCAGTATTTTTCTGGTAGTGGGCTCTGAGGAGTCTTTGAGTTGTCCTGTCACGCAGACGGGTGTTGCAATTCCATATGATATTCTGGCTGACCTCCTTTACTGGTAGATCTGCACGCTCTCCATAGTCATGCTGTCATGGGGTCCTCAAGGCTCTTTACAGGCCTGGCTTTTCTTTCCAAGTAGGAATAGGAAGTGCAATTTTTGCAATTTCATGGGGAAAATGCATGGGTTTCTTCTCTCTTTCACTCCTTTCAGTATTTCTTCTTTCGCAGACTACTGTAGCTAAGAAAAAGTGAAAACTTGTCTAAAATGTATTTTCTTATCCTTACATCTCAATTTTTTTCTCTCTCTGAATAAAGCCTGAGAACTTACTTCTAGCTAGCAAATCCAAGGGAGCAGCAGTAAAACTGGCGGACTTTGGATTAGCTATAGAAGTCCAAGGAGAACAACAGGCTTGGTTTGGTAAGTAAATACTATTCTTTTTCCCTTGCAGGAAGAATGTTATCTGTATTTCTTACTGAATTAAACAAAGCTTGGCAACAGAGCTTATGTGTTTAAAAACAAACAAACAAAAAAAACCCCAAAAAACCCAACAAGAAAAAAAAATAAATTCCCCAACACTTCAGAAGTGACCTGTGGCTACATTTCCAAATCTCAGAGCTAACTTGACAAGAACTGTGTCTTCTTTTTCTCATAGCTTCCTTTTCAGTGGCAAAGGTAAATCACCTTCCAAACAACATAGAAGAAACTGGCAAAAGTCTCTTGTGTTGGCACAACTGTGTTCATACTGGGGATTTTGCCAGCACAGCAGTACTGGTACAGGGCAGGATGGAAGGAGAAGGTTTTATAATTCATTCTTCTAGTAAATACAGCATTACAAATGTTCCTTTTGACTGTAGTCTGTGTGCCATTGACATTTCTTGACCCTGAAACTTAGATTTCCTGATTCCTGCTTGTCCTAGCTTTTGTCAGCCTGTAGGTTTGACTTAGGTGCATACCACCCCCTTCTCCCCCACTTTCACCTGTGTATCTAGATGAAGGAAATACAGGTGGAGAGCCTAGGATGGAGATGGGCAGCTTCCAATCAGGTGCTTGGGTGACTGAGGAGTAAGGCTGTGGGTTAATAGTGGTGAGTGTACCCACCCAGTCATCAAAACATTTTGTCTGAATAATTTCTGTCAACTGGAAATACCTGAAAATTTGCACTTAGGAATGTGACTTGAATGAAAATAAAAGGGGTTTGGGTAGCTGTGGCTGTACACAGTCATCCGCATCAAGATCTTGCTGTGACACTGCAAGTTGTCTGTCACAACTCTTTATATTGCTGCCCTAGAGGTGACTGCCTCTTCACATCTGCAAATGAAAGTGTTTGTAAAACTGGTCTTTGACCCACTGAGGTCAAAATAAGCTGGCTTATTAAAAACGTACATTCATTACTATGTAAGCAGCTCATGTAGTAGTACATCATGGAGAGCATAAACCCAGGAAGGTAAGGTGTGGCTAAAAAGCATCTGGAACCTTGCACAGTAGTCAAGAAAGGGCTGTCTGTCCACAGCCTACAACATCTTCAGAAGTTGATACCGGAGTTTCTGTTTGAAAACAGTACCTTCATCTGGGAGTGATCAAGAGTATGCTTTCATGATGGTGAAGGTGACACAAAGATGCATGCAAATGTGTAAGCAAACCCAGTCTGTGCATGTGACCATGTGAAGATAGAACATCCTGGGCTTCAGATCTGCTCACAAAATGTGGCAAAGGGAGGGTGTCTGCCCTCCTGAAGGTGGCAATTGGCAGTGTAAACCAGTTCTCCAGAACTGATAGCTCAGATGTAGTTTAGGTGTCCTGCGCAATGCTTCTCCTCAGGTTCTAAGAGGATGGAAGATAGTAAATTAAATACAATGCACTTCTCTCCAATTTCACTAAACTTTTCTCTTTTTTTTTTTTTTTGTTAATTAAAAAAAACCAAAATGCTAATTATAGATTGTTACAGTTACCAAGTGCCCAAAGGGAAACAGTGGAAAAGATTAAATACTGCTCATTGTAAGTAATAGGACATGTACAAATGCAATGCATCTGTCTCATACACCACCCTCTGAACAGATGTGAAGCGCAGGACAAAATTTAACTGTAAATCCCAGGAGGGAAAAATATAGAATAAAATATATGGTAATAATATAAAGCTGTGTCTTCTCACTCACAGCAACTAGAAAGTGTCCTTTGAAATTGAACAAAGTAGTTGTGAGGTTGCTGTCAAAGCTTAGAATGAAAGCACAAAGGATTTTGTGCAAGCAGTGGGCTGAGAGACTGAGTGTTGGAAATCTAGGATATCGCTACACAAGGATTCACAGACAGTACTGCTGGACATATGTTGGTAGATCTGTAAACTAGCCTGTTGTTTTAAATCCCAGCCTTTACATAAATGGATTTCAGTAATCCACAGAATACAGAGGAGGCTGCTCTTGCACATTAACAAATAGTCTAGTGCAACAGGAGTGGGATAGAGGTAAGGCAAAACACAAGTGATTTATTTATTATAACGACAGAAGCATCAGGTAAACAGGAAGTATCTCAAGAAAAAATCAGCAGAATGAACTTGACTTCAGGGTTATTTTCTGTAGAGAATACATCTGTGTGGATGCAGATGACTCCCAGAAGGTTGCAATTCTCTGTGAAATCATGCACTTTATTTGGTCATTTGATTCTTGTGAAGTGCTTGGTTTAGACTTGTAGCTACTGCCATGCTGAACTTGGGAGAAAGGAGATGGAAAAGAATGTCTTCAAAATATACATGTAAGGAAGAGTAAGCTGGCAGCGAGGTGATAGAAAGTAGAGTAAGTAGTCAAATGTGGCTCTTTTATTATTGTTGGTATTTGAGAAGACTAGTGGGTTCTGTACCTCTTCTGGAACTTCCTCTGCAAAAACCTTTCTGTAATGATCTGAGTACCTTCTTTCAACTTTATGACTGCTTTAACAAGGCAAAAAACTCCGATGTGCTTCACATTTTGAACTTTTTATTGCTCCCTTCTGAAAGGTTTTTCAGCTTTCCGCTGGATTCTGCAGCACTTGGTAAATCACAGCATGCTCTGATTCCAATTACAGCTGTGCAGTAGTATGTTTTTCTTTTTTTCCTTTTTTCCTTGTTTTTCTGTTTTCCTCCTCCTTCCCCCCCCCCCCCCCCTTTTTTTTTTTTTTTGTTTTTCTTTTGGGTATAGTCCTCTGATGTGATGGTCGCTGTTCTGCTTAAGCCATAACTATGTCTCACCAGGAAAATGGCTAGAGCCCTGTGTGTTCTGATGCAAAGGAACACTTTCATGCTTTGCCTGTTGACAAAGCAAACCTGTTCCTTGGCTGTTTGTAGAAAGTGTCACAGGGTTAAGCTGAAACACCTTGCCCCATCAGCAGGTGTACTGGGAAGGTATCAGGCAGGCTCCACTGACTCACTGTCCCTCGCTGAAGTCAGTGGAAGAAGTGCAGTTAACTCACTGGTAGCTAGATTTAGCCCTAGCTGCATCCCAAATTAAGTCCAGCCCTGCATCTAGAACTAAAATATGCACCACTTAAGTAATTTGAGTAGCTCCACTGAATTAATTTGTTGATTGCATTAAGTTTAGGTTTTCTACAGTTAGTCTTTTGGATCCAGCTGTGCAGGAGAAGGCTACTACTGTATACTTGCTCTCACCTGCTTGCTCTTGCTCCTTGTTGCCACCTTCTCTGTATGTTCTCACCAGACGTCTCATTTGAATTTTTATTCCTGAGTCAAAGGGAGGACATACAACTCAGACTGTTTAAACTAACATGGTTTATTATGCCATTTTAGTTTAGAATCCTTGCATTAGAAGTGTTGAGAAGGCTGTAAGTCTAGCAAGGGGATGATGAAAGCATAGGGCAGATCTTAGAGCAGTAATCTCTTCTGCTGTGTGTTTAAGATGCATCAGTTGATGTTGTGGAATTATAGTTAACCTTCAGCCCAGGTTTGACTCCAGAGACATGCTCGCCATTTGTGATGTTATATGTAGTCTTTCCGTAAGAGGCTTTTGAGACTGTAAGCTGAGTACCATGCACTATGTACCAGTGTGCCACTGAACTCAGCAAAGCACAGCATATATCTTGGACCTTTGGGTAGTTACTTAAGTCATGTGATGATGGGAGTACAAGGTGATGCAGTCTTTTCTGATCACTGTACAGTCACAGTCTCCAGGTTCGTGAGTTGTTTCAGCTAAAGTAATTACTACTGTTACCAGTGGTTTTCTGGAAGATACACAGTTGTATTGGGATCCCTCTGACCACTTACAGAATTACCTGATAAAGAGCCGTTAACAATTTCAGTATGTTTTTCTTTTTCCCTGAAATCATTACTGTGAACTCTTCTGTGTCTGCTGCTTTCAACAAATTCAGAATATATACTGAAACCATAGCAATTACTTCTGTTTAAACCCATCCTGTATCTTCATCAGAAGATCAAGTTAGCTAGAGCACTGTATTTATTTTCAAGTGATGCATAGTAATGTTTATGGAGATACAATAAGCTTGAAAATTGAGAGAACTTTATATCCCTTTTAAAATAAGCAAAAATATTAATAAAATAAATAAAATAAATTAATAACAGATAAAAATATTAATGTAGAGCACTACAGCCAAGAAGAGATACAAAATGTTATCTTTAAAGCTATTTAGAACATGCAGTTTTCAGTTTCTTGAAAGAGCTTAAGATATGTTTTCTGTATGTTAGTACTATAAGAATTCACAGCTCTCATATCAGGACACTGCAAAAAAACAAGCTTATTTTTCATGAAAATATTTTAGCTATGTTCTCAGTAGAAGAGACAGAATGTGTTCCTTCATTGCCCCCTCCCACTCTAAACTGATTGCCAAGTGCAGGGCAAAGGCTTGCTTTATCTGTAGCTGTACAATTTATACATTATCGCCATGTCTCATAAGTTTTGTGGAATCCAGTGTGGTATTTCTGAAATGACATGTGTTCCTTCATGAAAGCCACCAAATACTTACCTTTCAAGAATTTTCAAGCATTTATTTTAAGCAAAGATGCTTGAAAGAACAGACGTGCTAACTGAAATGGCATAGAATGTTTTTGGTCATTTAGTTTTTATTATTTACAGGGGAGTCTATACCTAGTTTTTCCATTTCTCCTACGAGAATGCAGCAAAGCCAGAGTGAATAAAGAATGAAGAACATACAAATTTTAAAGGCTACATTACTTCAGAGATGCTTTTTCTCAGGTTTTGTAAGGAGGTTTCCAGAAGTGGAATGACTTCACGGGAGTGAGTTTTGCAGTGAAAAGATTAGAAATAGCTGTGCAAAATATGAATAGCAAAGGCTATAAAAAGGCTGAGCCCAAGTATATGGTCTTCATCCTAGGTAATAGCCAGCTGTGCTTTTGTGAAAGCTAATCCTCAACATCTCTGACCATGTATTTTGCCACCATCTGGAACTGGAATTGAGTTTCCACTTGTGTGTGAAGACATTTGAACAGTGGTTTTACTTTCTTTTTTTTTTATTCTGAACAAGAGGTCTCTCGATATGTGAGCATTTCTTAAATCTAGCCCTTCATATTGTTTACTCAGAAATTGCCTTCCTCTAAGGCTGAATAGGGCTCTTTAAATGCTCCTTACAGTCATAATACTGTAGCTTAGCTGCCCCTCCATTTTTTTAATTAGTCAGTGAGTGTTAAAAGTCAGTTGAATGAAGTAGTTAAAAATTGCATTGTGATGTACCTCTTCCGTGAGGTTAACAGAAATAACATCCTTTGGACATGGAATCCTTCTGCCTCCCTCTTTACAGGTTTCCTGGAAGACATACCTGGTGCAGAGGGCCTTGGTGTTTCTACGTGCTGCTTGTACTTCTGTTTGAACAAACCCACTTGCTTTATTTGTTGCCATTTTAGTGTACTCTTCAGAAAATTATGGAAGAAGAGTAATAACCTGTGAGAGGCAGTGGCTTTTAATTTGTATCCTGAGAGTTACCAGTGCTCATATCATGAATGTCCTGTTGTGAAACAGGATCTCACTGAAGTTGACAATTTATCTGTATCAGAAAGGCTCTGAGATAGATTTATTTCCCATTCTAATCTTGAGAACAGAATAGCTCGGCAGCTGGTTTTTTTTTTTTTTTTTTTTACTTTTTGCACTCTGCTTTACATTCTTCACTTATATTTTATATAAGATACAAGGGAAAAAAATCCTAACAAAATGACATCTAATAAGGAGTAGTATGCTTTATCACAACTTTGGTATTAAACTGTATGGACTACAGTTTTATAGCAGCTGATTGTAACTGCTCTGTTCTTTATTTATAAAATCAGTGAGTAACATAGGTTGGTAAGGATCCCTAGAAGTTTTCTGGTCTAACCCCCTTCTACACCACAGACCAATTGGATCAGTTTGCTCAGGGGTTTTTCAAGGTTGGAACATCTTCAAGGTTGGAACATCTTCAAGGATTGAAATTCCACAACCTCTTTGAGCAGCAAGTGCATAGTAAATAATTATAATAACAATAAAAGAAGAAAAATCCATATATCTATTTGATATTTCCAGTGTTTCAGCTTGTCTGTTGCCTTTCGTGCTGCCTCTGTGTATCTACCCATTAGACGGTTGTAAACAGCAATGAGATTTCCCCTGAGCCTTTCCGTCTTAATGGTGAAAAGACCTAACTATCTCAGCCTCTCCATGGGCCTCCAACTCTAATGAATTTGGTTGCCCTTCATTAAACACCACTGTGTCAAGTACACCATGTGTTTTAACAGTTCACAGCTGACAGCTGATGGACTCCCAGAAATCCCATGAAAGTCTTGTTTACAATCCTCATCTTTATAGTTTGGGGCTAATTTAAAATAGCCTAAGTTAGAGTAGTGATTGAAAAAACCCAAACCTGTAGCAGTCTTTGGCATGCATGATGTGAATTTTGTCTTTCAGTTAGTATCTCCAAGGGGATCACTCAGACGTATCACTCCTCCTACTTTGCTAATTTTTTACTTCGACCCTAAGCCAGATGTATTTGCATCCCACTACTGGATGCCTCACTACAGCTTACAGTAATGCAGAAATTTCTTCAGCTGCCTTGTGGTCTTTCTGGAAGCTTTCCTCTGTTGCACCATCACCCGATCCTTAACACCAGTGTAGAACCTGGAGTGTTGGTATAGATGTGTAACCAGCCATCTTTTAATCTTCCCTCAGTTATGCTAGACATGGTGGCAGAAAGCAATGTGCCAAGTCTGCATTTACATTCTCATTGTTGTTATTTCTAAGTGTTTCACCATAAAAAGTTCACAGTGAAGCGGTTAGTGGTCAATGGCTTGGGAAATTATGTCCTGTGTATGTGGGCTGAGCTGAGAATTGTTTGACTTTTGCAGAGCACATACAGCTTTTGAGTGTAGTTGCCTTGCCTTTTGACAGGCTTTGCTGGTACTCCAGGATACCTTTCCCCAGAGGTTTTACGGAAAGATCCTTATGGAAAACCTGTGGATATGTGGGCATGTGGTAAGAAATTATTCTGATAGACAATGTTCTGTCCACTTTAGGGTATCTTAAAGGAGAGAAATGATGTTCAGAATACATGATACTCTGCATCAGCAAATACGTATTCAGTAAAATTCAGTATTAATTTTTAGAAGAGGTCATCATACTTTTTTGTTATTCTACCAGCTGCATGTTTTTTAATTATTTGTGGAGGTGTGTTATCATGGCATTCTTGGCTGTGGCTACACAGCACACTTTCAGAAAGTAATAAAAAAATAGCTGCAGGTGCCTGATGCCCAACTAGTTCAAAATCATAACAATTCAGGCTTAGTTTTGGTTAACAAGCAGCCTGAAATCTGATCTGACCAGTATCCTACTATTGCAGTTTTAAACTGGGAAACTAAATGTTTTGTTAAGTACAGGGCAATTACTTTATCATCTGGTTCTTGAAACAGCATATTTTAAGGTTCTGGCAAGTGGCAGCTACCTAGCCAAGAACAGTTGGTGGTTTCTTTAATTTACCTCTACCCACGCTTACTTGGATGTGTTTATGAGAGCACTTTTCTTTAGTCACAGTGAATCATCTCTGAAAGACTAGCAAATGGACTTTTTCATTTCCTGTTGACCGTATATTGGTACAGATAAATTGAGATGCCCAAATTTTCTTTGCATGAGATTAGTTAAAACACAATATTGCAGACAGCAGTACAAGCCGTGGTAAAGCCAGAGGTGAAAATGCATTTTCCTAGAATGTCTGTGGCCACTGAAAATTATTTCTCCAGCTGTCTACATGTGTTCAGTGTTCCTGATCTGATGTAGAGTCAGAGACTTGTTATTCCCTTCACTCTGCAAGAAGGTTATCTTGTGAACCCTACATTTACTATTTTCTCCAGTATGAATAGGCACTATTTTTCAGTAGCTGGGTTAATACTATTCAGCCATTTGTTTTACATGATTGTCAGGTGCAAAATGAATTTCTAGGGTTTGTTTCTTGAAATCCCTTAATACTACTGTGAATTCTCTGCAGGTGTCATTCTGTATATCCTCCTGGTTGGATATCCTCCATTCTGGGATGAAGACCAGCACAGGCTTTACCAGCAAATCAAGGCTGGTGCTTACGATGTATGTACCCTATGCTGTCTATTGAGTTATTTATAACTGTACCCTTAAATAACTTTTCTAGAGTGAAAGTGAAATAAGAATTATTTCTGAAATTATTTTTGTATTGGTTATCTTTATGAGTATACGCAATATTTATGCAATGTAGTAAATATTGCTTTAGTAGCACAAATCTTACTGGGTTGGCATAGTATCAGTGAAAATCCTGAGGTAAAAATGTGTAAAGATTGTACAAGATGACATACGCATACATACTTTTTCTGTTCAGTTTCCCTCACCAGAATGGGATACAGTGACTCCTGAGGCAAAAGACCTTATCAATAAAATGCTTACTATCAACCCAGCAAAACGTATCACAGCATCAGAAGCACTGAAGCATCCATGGATCTGTGTAAGGAGTTTCCACAGATTTAACAGAATAATTTGGCAGACACATACTTCAGCATATAGTGAGATGTTTAGAGGATATTTGTTCTTACTCATGCAGCTATGTAACAAGGGGAGTGTAAAATTGTAATTATACTAATATAGTCAACAGTATCATGTATTGAAGTCTCAGCCTAGAATAAGAGTTTGCAGAAATGAACTTCTTTGCATTGACTTTGTGGTGCAATTCACTGCCAAAATTCAAACATTCTTTCTTTTAAATTCACAGAGAAAAAAAATGTATAAGAAAGTAAAATTGAGTTAGATAATGCTTTACATCTTCATTTCCCTGTAAATATTATGATAAGCATGAAATGTAAAGGCAGAAAATGAAGGGACTTTTAAAAGGTCAATTTTCAGGTAGCAGAGGCTGCCTATCTATTACTGAATCCAGGACTGCTTCCCAATTCTCAGTACATTCTACAGTTTGACTTTGCAGTTAGACTGGGCTGATACTTTGAGATTCACAGCAAGACAAATAGCTGATTCCAGCTCTTTCTCATTCCAGCAACCTGCATTATCTTGCCTTTAAAATTGTGATGCAGAGGAAGTTGAGGTTCAGGGAAAACTCAGATAATTCAGAATTTTCTCTGAAGTGTTTTGTCTTCTGTACCTTACCTAATATCACTAATGCTAAAGAGAAGGTACCTTCTTGTTTTAATTTTGTGGGGTTTTCAGTCCCTGTTTCTTTCAAGAGAACTTTACACATGGTTGAGTAAAATGAGACCTTGGTTTTGTTGATGTGGAAATTTCCCAAATGTGTGGAAACCTGAACAAAGGGGTAGTCAGACAGAGTAGAACTTAAAGGACCATATGGGTTGTTAATGTGTATCTTTTAGAGTAAATAAAATGCTAGAGATGTGGCTGGGTGCATTAAAATTATTTTCTTCTTAGCAACGCTCTACTGTTGCCTCTATGATGCACAGACAAGAGACTGTAGATTGCTTGAAGAAATTCAATGCAAGAAGAAAACTAAAGGTAAGAATTAAATCTGCAAGGATTAATAGCTGATTTTGGAGAGATAAAAGGATGTTGGCTTGTGTTCTATGCGTAAAGCAAATGGTCCCTAAGCAATTTTTTTCTTGAGGGTTATGTATTAAACGAACTGTTTGATACATGATCAGCCTTTGGCTCTTCATGAAAGTGAACAGAGCATAGCATAATTCTGTTAAATTCAAAAGAATGACAATCAATCATCTTTGTTTATACACCTTAAAAATATTTTGTTGAAGGAAAATCTTTAAGGTCATCCTTTTAGGTTGTCCCTTGTTTTCTCCTGACCAGACCAGACAGTCTTTGCAGATGCGAACTTTTCTAATTAGCACATTACAAATAAACTTCTGTTCCTACTCATAAAAGTATCTAAGCACGTTAGTGAAATTTTATTTCATATTCAGCTATGTCTTTTGCTGATAACGACTGTGCATGTGAGTACTCATGGCCTGTGCATTACATACTCACAACAGGTAAATATTTGAGATTGTGAGAATTGCTGATAGTTGTGTAGTTAAGATTAAATTACAGTTTATGTACTCATGGCATCATGCATGATAGGTAATGCACAGACAAGCTATTCTTCCAGGGTTAATGTAGTAATTGATGTAATTTACTCATGTGTTTTCCTTTTTGTTATGTCGTGTTCACATTCAGAACTGTACACAAGTGTGATGCTAATTTGAGCAAATGTATGTGTACACAGGGGGCCATTTTGACAACTATGCTGGCTACCAGAAATTTCTCAGGTATGTTCATTGAGCACCAGATTAATATGATCTTTATGTTTTGATGTCTGTGGTGATCAAGCTCTAATTAGAATTTATTAGCACAGAAAGATATTTGTTATTCAGGAGCATCTAAACATGGTGTATCTATAGTTGTTTCCTTTGCAGAAGCAAACAAGAGAATTTAAAATATTTGGGCCTAATAGAATCTCTTGTAGATGACAGTCTTAATTTTTCGGTAAAATGCGAGTTTCTTCTCTTTGCTTTTTTAGTGTCATCTGTCAAAAGACAGTGCTTTCCTGTTTGTTTTGGTGCAGAAAAATGGAAAATTATGCATACAGCTCCACATGCATAAGTATCACCAAACAACAGTTAAAAATTTACTTATTTTCATATACTTGAAATGTCATTCCAGGATTATGTTGTATTGTACATTAAAAAAATTAAATACACATCCATTCTGTATTGCTTTGCTAAGTAAGAAATGTAAAAAATGTAGTAAAATGAGTCCTTCATTTCTTTCTGAAGCATAGCTGGATATAACAAGAGACATTTCCTCCTTATGGAATAGTTTTGTAGTGATATCCCTGGAGAGTTAGATCTTTATACTAAACAAATTTTAATAGCAAAAGCTAAGATGAGTTTGCTGTTATTGTAGCTACAATTGTCCTCAATAGCAGTATTGCCAAAATTTCAGTGCTATGTTGAATTTTTTATTTTGCCTTCTGAGATTTCAAGTGAGTTGTGAAAAAAACGCCAAATTCAAAACCCAGTAATTTTACGTATCTCCCTACTCCGTGGTCACTGTTGGAGCGTAATATATGTTAATTTATGGACAAAAGCAGGATAGTGCTTTGGGAATATTTGGATAATAATAAACACTGAGTCATCAAAAATAATTTCCATAATCATGAATGCAAGAACAACTTGTTCAATTTGCATAGTACTTAAAATACAATTTCTTTCTTAGTTAAGTTCCTATGTTTAACACACACCTGTAACACAGAAGACTATGTTTACGTAAATCATGTTGAGTTAATGCCTAATGGATTGCCAGTGTCTACCAATTCATGTGAACAGTGGGAATGCTGTAGGCTGCATATCTTCTAAACATGAATTATTACTAAATTTCAAACAAATGCGTCATTTCTCATCACTTTTCATAACTTTCACTGTCTGTATATTTAAGGATTCCTTTCAACTTTCATGAACCAAAAAAAGCTGAAGTAACTTTAAAGTAGTATTTCAGCATGAGTAGCATACAGGGGTTTTGGCTTTGTTTTGGATTTTTTTCACCTGCCGCCTTTGTTTTACACCATAATGATCCATAGTTTTCCTTGAAGACATTTTATTTTTTGAAGTTGTTTGTTGTATTTCATTGCAAAGCATGCCTTTGAAGGTCATTTGTCCATAACAATGTGGCTACAAGTGATTTATTTTCCTTTTTATTTCTTCCTTTTATGTGGAATGTATATTTCTTGTGAGGTAAGACCCTCAGCATGTGAAAGGCACATCTTTTCTCTCTTCTAAATCAAAATTGCTGTTTGTCCTGAACCACTTTACTTTCTACATGTTGTCACAGCACCATTTCTTTTTAGTCTGCTTACTGGCCTATTAGTGCTGCCTTAGGTTTTATTCATAGCTATTGCTTGTAGTTGCAAGAAATCTGTCATTGAAGGCTTAATTTCGAATGTGTTAATTGCTTTACTACTGCAAATTCTTTAAATATTTTACTTGTATGCAGTATCTATGCTTAAGGAAAGATGCAGAAAGATGTTATTATAACTACATTCCAAGCCAAAATGTATGGAATTTGTCCTGTGACATAAAATACTGCATAATCACAGAATCATAGAATAGTTAGGGTTGGAAAGGACCTTAAGATCATCTAGTTCTAACCCCCCTGCCATGGGCAGGGACACCTCACACTAAACCATGCCACCCAAGGCTCTGTCCAACCCGGCCTTGACCACCACCAGCGATGGAGCATTCACAACTTCCTGGGCAACCCATTCCAGTGCCTCACCACCCTTACAGTAAAGAATTTCTTCCTCATATCCAATCTAAACTTCCCCTGTTTAAGTTTGAACCCATTACCCCTTTTCCTCTCACTACAGTCCCTCATGAAGAGTCCATCCCCAGCATCCCTATAGGCCCCCTTCAGATACTGGAAGGCTGCTATGAGGTCTCCAAGCAGCCTTCTCTTCTCCAGGCTGAACAGCCCCAACTTTCTCATCCTATCTTCATATGGGAGGTGCTTCAGTCCCCTGATCATCCCCGTGGCCCTCCTCTGGACTTGTTCCAACAGTTCCATGTCCTTTTTATGTTGTGGACACCAGAACTGTACGCAATACTCCCAGTGAGGTCTCATGAGAGCAGAGTAGAGGGGCAGGATCACCTCCCTCGACCTGCTGATCACACTCCTTTTGATGCAGCCCAGGATACGGTTGGCTTTCTGGGCTGCGAGCACACACTGCCGGCTCATATCCAGTTTCTCATTGACCAACACCCCCAAGTCCTTCTTTGCAGGGCTGCTCTGAATCTCTTCTCTGCCCAACCTGTAGCTGTGCCTGGGATTGTTCTGACCCAGGTGTAGGACCTTGCACTTGTCATGGTTAAACTTCATCAGGTTGGCATCAGTCCACCTCACAAGTGTGTCAAGGTCCCTCTGGATGGCATTCCTTCCCTCCAGCATATCAACCGAACCACACAGCTTGGTGTCATCGGCAAACTTGCTGAGGGCGCACTCAATCCCGTTGTCCATGTCACCGATAAAGATGTTGAACAAAAAATAATAAAACAATTCTAAAAATGTAAAAATAGTCCATGCAAGGCACATTTTGATGGATACACCGTAAACGCAATACTTGTAGTTCTTGCTTTTGGTGCCCTCATTTTACTGGCTTTAATTTAATTGTTTATATATAACACAATGTTTGTTAAGTATTAAAAGAACTCAAAACTTCTATGTACAGATTTAGCAGAAGGACCCGATCTGTTACAAACAGCAGCCTGTAAGAGTTAATTTATGTTTTCTCATCTTTTTCTAAGTGCTAGCAGCATAAAACAGCCTTCAAAAGCAATGAAATTCTGGGTGTTTTGCACATAGGTTTTAGAAATAGCTCCTTCCCTTCACTTTCCTGAAATGAGTTTCTGAAGTTCATGGAATGCTCCCAATATTTGTGGTAGTGTAAAATGTAAGGCCGTGTTGCATCAGGTCCTATAAGCACACTTTGCAACAGGATGTGTCCTATCTCATAAATTCATGTAAACCAGTTTATTTTCAATATTTATTTACATGTTTCTGTAAATAAAAATATGCAGTGGTCCTGTTGCATAATACAGGCATTTTTATTTTAGTTTTAAATCATGGGGCATGTGGAAATTGTAATGGCTGATGTGCATAATAATAAACTTAATTTGGAGGGCTGATATAATAATGAAATTAGAAACATTAATCTGGCTTCATTTTCCAGTTTTTTTAAATGTAAACAACACAATAATGGATGTTATTTATTTCTGTACAGTTTCTGAGGTGGTCTTACATTTTCTGTACTCTGAACCAGAGCTAAATGAGCACTTAATGCAGACGTAGACAGAGAATAAGCCAGAAATACTAAAACCAAATTTAAACCACATACTCAGTAACTCCAGTATCCTCAGCTAGTTTGAGAGACCTCTGGCTTGCAAGGTCCAATTCTTTTGGTCTGGTTTGGTTTTCGGTTTTGGTGGGGTTTTTTTTTTGCTTTAAAGAGCAGATGCTGATGGGAGCTTCATGTGAGGACTGTCTCCTTTTGATTATGCCAGATTGTTAGTTGCATTTCTCTTTTAAAAAGGGTTTCTTCTTCTGAGCAAAACAGCCTATATAGGACAGAACTTAACACCTTAAGCCATGATACACTTTCTGATAGGAAGATGGGGTTGTAAACAACATGAAAACCAAAAGTTGCCAGGCTTGTTTTGTAATTTATTCTTCTTCAAGACTTGGCAGTGAGTCATGAAGACTCTACACTTTGGTGAGTGGTTTATTTGAATTCGTTAGGTCACCCAGCTGTATTTCTGTGTAAACTTTTCAGGTTCAGAGCTGCAATGTGCTTGTCTGCACATTAGCCCTCCAAATTTAGTTATCTGGAGTGATTCAGCCCCGTTCTTGGTGCCAGCTTTAAGTGGTGGAATTTAAAGCCTAACAGATGTGTAACTTTAAGGCAGGTGAAATTTTGCCCACCAATCTGCACTGCTTTGGAGAAATTTGATCAGTGTCCAACATAATTTGGGAAATAATAGGTTTTCTTCAGTAGAAGTTGAAGCAAAGCCTGCCGTTTGTTCTTACTAACTCCTAGGAAGCACTCCTCCAGAACAGCACTTTGCTAGCAAATTGTTCTTCCTTTCTTATCTGCAACTTTCCTAGTCTTTCACGCATGGTGACTGTGCTGTCAAGGTGGGAAACCCCTGATGAACCGTTGCTCAGAGATGCTTATTAAAATGCAGCTTATTTTTCATTAGGTGGAATAGACAGTATTGTACTTCACTGTGCCCTTCAGGTTGATCTGATGGTTACTTTTATGTCACTGTCATATGAGTAATATCATTAAGACACCAGTGGGCTCTACAAACACTAGGTCTAAGTCCCTGCCATCAGAACAGTAATTTTCACAGTCTTATCAAACAGTCTCCATCAACAACTGTGAACACACTGCAGTGGAAAAAATTAACGTATCCAAAGCCACTTCTTTTTCACCCATGTTGCTTCCATTTCATTGATGCCATCCAAGAAGGTCTCTGCTTTTAACTTCTGTACAGTTAACCTACAGCTTTAATCAGTGGAAAAAGAGTTGTATGATAATCTGAAGTATTCATAGTTTCTAGAATATATTCCTTCATATACTCAGAGCAACAAAAGGAGGAAATAAAAGCTGAGAATATATCTGCAGCTGGGAGGCAGTGGGGGTTTGCTGCACAGCTGGTTGACCTCAGTGGTAACCACCTCACACTGAATTTACTTGTCTCATTTTACAGCAGCCAAGAGTTTACTGAAAAAGCCAGATGGAGTTAAGGTAGGTTAAACATGTGATATAAAATCTGTTTTGTTAGTCACCACTTATCTGTAATTTCTGACAGTTTTTAGAACTAATCATTGTTATTTCTTTTCCTTTATCAAATCTGTTAATAAGTGCTTCTTACCATATATTTAAAGTGATTAAAATTAGAAGGTAAAGCTAATAAATAAAATGAAGTAATTGAAAACCGAGCATTTTTATAAGTGGAAAATAGAAAACTGCTGGCAAAAATGCTCTTATTGCTGTTTTAATGGAGGATGATTTTGCACTTAATGACTTCTTGTGGTTTAAACCCAGCTGGCAACCCAGAACCACACAGCCGCTCGCTCACACAGCCATGGGGAGGAGAACCCAGGACATGACTCAATGTTACTAATTAGCTTATAACTAGAAATATGGGTTTGGTGGTGGGCATGTAAGCTTTTTAGGTATCAGTGTTTATCTGCAGACCTATTGCTTCTGTGTTTCTCTTTTGACTTTTCATTAGATTTCATGGAAGACCAAAAGTTTACTGGTAGGCTTGGCTCCACATAAGGTGTTTTCTGCCAGATGTACTTGCTGTATTTGGCAGAACTTGAGGGGGTTTAATATATCAATAAATCAGCTCATCCTGACTAACAGGCCTTGGTAAGAAGGGAACATTTTGGCAGCTTTCATACATGGTTTAGAGCTTCTATTCTCATATCACCAGATCCTGCAGGAGGAGAGATGCTTCACAAATGAACATTCTGGATAATTATGTTGAAAAACAGCCATTAAAAAAAATATCAGCAATGAAAAGTATTTCTTTTCTCAGAGGATCCTGAAGATTAAAATAAGTACCTCAAGCTTTCATTATATGATACAAAAGACATTCTTCTGTGCATTGTGTGCTTACTCAGAAGTGTGTCTTTGGCCTGAATTTTAATTTCCTATTTAATCTTAACTTTTTATTTTTACAAAATATTGTATAACTAAATACGAGATTCATAGTGTATTTTTTCCTGTTCTCCCACATATGCACACTTCTCCTAGTAAAAAATAATCATGAGACTGATTTAAAATGAAGTTAGCACACTACCATTTCAGTGCTTCTCACTGCCAAGTAGTGGATAACCTAGTTATATGGAGAAGCATACATTCAGTACTGTTCTCTCATTCATATGGAAAACCCTTAACATGTTTTGTTGTGGAATATAGAAGTTTTATGTACTCTATCTGACCAGCTTTTTCTTTTCAAATATCATTCCTCCTACAGGTCTACAATGGTATTTGTTATAGCTCATATATATACGGAAAAAACTGTTGCCAAAATTTTGCCTAAATTACTCTTGTTGGGATTTGATATTTTGGTTTTCAGCATATGTTATATGTCTGCTGTTTGTCTGCATGATCAGGTGGAGCAAAGGGAGTAAATTTACATCTGGGGAACTCTTATTTTTGTCATTTCTGTTACTGAGATACTATGTACTCCATAGCATTTTTCCACCCCCACAGCTTAAGATGCCTTTTTTGTAAAAGAAAAAAAAGCCAAAACAGAAATATACTATACTCCATGCATTGAAACTTCAAATCCAACCAGTCACATTTTTTTCTTTTCCTTTCTCTCTGACTGGTCAATTCAGAAAAGGAAGTCCAGTTCGAGTGTTCAGATGATGGTGAGGATCTTTATCGACAGATTTTTTTCCTCCTGTGAAACGTTCACACCTAGAAATCAAATAGTTTCATTTAGTTTTGTTAACATTCATTGAGAAGCTGCAGGACTTGAAAGTACAACCTTGTGAATTTTAGGCCTGCAGTTGCTATATGCCATCCACAGTGAATTGTTCTGCAGTTCTTTCAAGCAAGTTTTCAGGGTTTTTTTAACCTGGGGACATATGAAAACAAAAAACTAGATGTAATATTGGCCAATGCAGCTGTCCTTAGTCAGTTGAAATAGTAACAAAATAGTATCCTTGTAACAGCCTTCTATTAATTTTTAAAACCTCCTTATTTTAAAAGTTAATGATATTGATATCATAAAATATAACACAAACCACATTGCCCATTGAAATAGTACCACTTTAATTGAGCCATTCTAGAGCAAGATGCTAAATGCTCAGGAGTAAAAAGAAAAACAATTTCCCGGTCATTCCATACTACAGTTTCCCAGCTACCTTCCTTCACAGCTCAGGGTCTGTCACTGACAGTCAGTCTCAGTAACTTGTCTTTCTCAGCCTACTCTATGGAGCAGCAGCTTCCTCTATTTCTGTTTATTATGGGTTTGAATTCAACTTGTGAGATGTTCGTGATGATCAATGTTGATGTCCCAGCCAGTTTCTGTTCCTGCTGCCCATAGGGAGAAGGCAAATATCCCTCATCCACACCTGTCCCTGGGGATTACAAGTTGCCTTGAAAAGCAAAAATTGCTGGTCAGGTCTTCACAGACATGTAGTTAGAGAGGTCTGTTCGTCGAGTGAATACAGACTTTCAGTGGCAGAGAAACACTGGCAGCAGTGTCCAAGTGAGGGTCACCAGAAAGGCAGAGTAAGGATATTTCTGATATTCCTGATGTGAAGTGTGCTTTAACTTTTTGTTACAGAAGTACCATGCAAAAGATTAAGTCCCAAGATAATGGGGTTTGTTTCTTAAAATATTTTTATATTATATGATATTGCCAAAGACCAGTAATGATTACCGTTACTAATATCATATGATATTTATAAAGACAGTCATGCCCAGCTGTTTGGAGGGTTTGTGTGTGTCTGTCCTGGCCTACTGTCAGACCTAAGAGAGTGGCTTTTGACGAGCCATTCATGAGTATAAATGTTCTCCTTCCTAGCAACAAGTAGAATTAAGCACAATTCAGCCTTAAAATAACTGTTTCATGTGAAAATGTTACTTATTTTGAAATCATTTCCCTTTGCTGTTAAAAGTATATACAAAAATACAACCCCATGTGTTCATATAGTTATAGAAGCTCATGTATATATTCTGTGAGGAAGTGTACAGACTTATTACAGTTTTCTCAAGTTTTGAGGGGTTTTACCAAGTTCCATTTACTTAGAAGTAATAACTGTATTTTGAATCACATTATCTCTTTCTGCTTTTACTAATGAATACTGTATTCTCAATATCTAAGTAAGAAGTCTTGAATATATTTCCTGCAGTTTTCAGGAGTAGCTGTAATTGGTACTGTTTATTTTTATAGGACTTTCATCAAGGGAGTACGGACCTAAACCTGCTGTCCTTACTCAGGCAAAATTGGAATTGAAATTTGATTAACTTACTTCCATTATGTATTCAACAACAGGCATTTGTTTGTCGTATCACCCTCTTTTTTTGTATTAAGCTACTACTAAAGAGGACTGTATGAAATCTGGTGAAATCTTCATTTGCTGCCTCATGTTTTTGCTTTGTGTCTCTGCCTTTTGTTAGGGCCTTTTTAGTCATAGTCTCTTGGTGGCTACACGCTCATAAAAACAGGAACTTGTAGTTATGCAGCTTGATATGTGATTTTTCTGTCTGTTTTGGAAGATTTAGTATGCTGTTGAGCAGCATTGTATGTGTTTTCAACTACTCCACAATTCTCCTGTAGAACTTGTTCACTGAAGTGGTTGGAGCTTTTTTTGAAGTTTTTTCCTGAGTAAGGAGGTCAGGTTTTGCTATCTCAGAGTCCCGTAAATATCAAAGCAAGTTAGTTGATATATAAAATACTTGCTAATACCTGTCTCCCCACAAATAACTTTATGCACAAAGGTATTTATTCTGTCCCTGTCTTGAGTTCAGATACCCCTGAAATTTACAGCTGTAATTGTGAACAGATAAATCTATTTGCCAATAACTAGGCCAAGGTGGGGTTTAAACTAAACACTTGGAACTCAGTGGTGACTCATATTTTCACTTAATGACAGTTTCTGTAGAAAGACCATTGTTAAAAGTATAACTATTTCTCATCCTCCTGTTATAAAGCACCATGAAATTTGATTTTAAATCAAAGAAAAATGTTTTCATTCTGCATGGGCAAAATGGTTCCTATCACAAGTACTACTACAAAACATTTAGTTTCAAACTAGTGTTCCCTGATACTGAATAGCAAGACTGCTTTATATTCTTCAAAGCCAGCTAAATGCTGGTTAAGATAAGGATATTGGCAGTCTGTGATTAGTTAATGCAAATTCTGACATATCCTGATCTCAACATATCCTAAGTAAGATTCTGTTCAGCTGCAGACTTAATTCCTGTAATCGACAAGTCAGCTGCCACACCTGTACCAAAGTAGAATAATCCCCCAAATCTGCCGAGGACATGAAGTTCAGTGAGTTTGCCCCATGGTGCTAACTTCTGAACACTCTGATTCAGCAAAGCTGTCGGTGCAGAACAAACTTATATGATAAGAAGCTGTTTACTTCAGCTGAAACTACACAGTCACTGGAAGGATTAAATCAAAAGTCAGATATTTCATGCACAGCTGAGTTTGGTCCCTGTCTTAGGACTTCCTCTTTGTTTATTCTTTTTCATATAGGTGACTTAGCATATTGCCATTTTGTAATCAGTTTAGAAAGGCTTTTATTTTAGAAGAAAAAATACCCAATTTTAACCCTAAAATTTCTAAGGTTTGTTTCTTTAAATGAAGAGATTAATTACATTTTTTACAAAAACTCCATTAACGGAACAATTTTGGATATTTTTCCTTTGTTTGCCGCATTTGTCACTAAGTTCTGTGACTAGAACGTTCAGTAGAACTTTTTTTTTTTTTTTAATCAAAGTCTTTCCAGACAAGATGTACTTATACACCTAGTTCTGCATGCCGCTTTGGACTGCTATGGTTAGAATTAGACATGACCAGAATGTACCTAATAGCTTTTTTATAATTATTGTTAAAGGAAAAAAATGCATACTTCAAACTAGTTTTACTAGACTGTAACTTTGCTTCATAGCGCATGTAAAATTGGCTTGGTACATTATTTTTAGTATTTCTGTTCATACCATGCTGTTTATGAAAGCTGACTCTTAAAAATGGATTTAAAGAATCAGATACATTTAAACCTATTGCTGAATAGTTTAATTTGGATTAAAATTTTGTATAAGTAGAGCTGTAATACTATGCTAAGCTTAAGAATTAACATGATGACCTACATGTAAACTTAAGCAGATATGTACTGATTTGTGGAGTAAGAATGCAGATACTATAGTGTGACTATAGGTTATAGTACCAAAATTCAACGGCTGATACACCATTACTGCAGGATTCTTGAAACTGCAAATAATCAGAGCCGCCCATTACTTTTTTCTAAAATAATACCAAAAAAGCTACAGGGGCACCAGTCTCTTTCTAGCTTCAGTTGTATTGTGCGTATCTGGAATCAGCTATATTTATTCAGATCTGTTTTCAGAAGCCCACAGGACAAATCTGTAGGTATCTGAAGAGCTGTGGGTAATGAAGTATTGTTTATGGCAGTGATAGGTAATCAGAAATAAAGAACAACTGGGTGCAATTTATTTAATACTGTTGCATGTCAAGAAATCACAGTGGCTATTGAGGACTTCCTTCAAACCCCTATTAATTCTTTATTCTTCTTACATATGCTTAGCTGCTACTTAAAGGCTCTTTTAAGTGTCACAGCTGAAGTCATCTTCTATAGACCTTCATATAATGCACCTGAAAACCCGTAGCTAGCATGTTTGGAAGAGCTGCAGCTATCTATAGGATCTATTGATAGTGTTTGTTCAAATTCTTAAGTTCATCTTTCTGTGATTCTTTATTTCCATATCAATATCTGTATATAGGTATCTATATCTGTGTATAGGTGTTCTATACAGCGAGATATAGATACAGTGCCTACTGTGAGTTCTAAGGCCTGTCTGTTTCTATTTTCTGCATACCTACAGATAAACAACAAAACGAACGTGGTAACCAGCCCCAAGGAAAATATTCCTACTCCGGCGCTGGTATACCTGGAATCTTCCTTCTCATGCTATCTTGAAGTTTTTTACTGTCTTCTGTTTGCTCTTCTTTCTTTTTTGCTTTTCATGCATTTACTTTTGTTTGCTTTCTAAAAAACAGGTTTTGGAAAAACTTTCTGTTTGAATTATGCTTTCTTTTGTCTTGTGAGGAAGTCCATTTGAGCGTGTTTATTGACAGAAAACGTTACATGGAAGCTGGATGTGGTACAGTTGTAGCATTTGTAACTGTACTTGAATTTTTTGCATGCTGTGCCAGAAAGCGAGTAGAATGTGCTTTGTGTTGCTCTTAGTTCTTTGCCTAATGACTGTGTCCATCTTTTTAATGCTAACCTTTTGCACCAAAAAAAAAAAAAAAAGCTCCATTATTTTACTCTGCTTTGTATTAGTGTGAGTATCAAGGAGGGCTAGCAGGATTATTGTTAGGCTACCATAAAACAGACCTTATTCAGATTTTCATTCCACATTTCTGAAAACACAGCAGGACTTTGCAAGTCTTCACTGGGATCAAGAGGCATCTAATGCTGAACATTTTTTGCTTGTTTCTCTTACATTTAGATCTTTAGGAGACATAAATCAATAATAAGCTCCGTTAGGAATATATTACTAGTGGAGTGCTGTTCATTAATGTTTCTGTTGCAGTCTTGCTTTTATTAGTAGCTCCCATTTCTTAGGCATACACACTTCACAGGACTCACAAATATGAATGCCAGTAACACTTGTGAGGTGTTGTTTCCTGTGTGCCTGCATATATAGCTTTGAAAAGGTGGGTAATTCACACACTTCGGGAAAGATTTTTCCTCCTGATTTTTTTTTGCACAACTGGCATTGCTAAGCAAGTTCTAAGGACCAGTTAACAGGTTTCATGCCTGAGTATATGGCAGTCTGTTCCCAGACATAGCCACACACAATAATGCATGCCGAAAGTATGCTGCTTAGCTGCCATTTCAAAGATGATTTAATCTTTTTTTTTTTTTTTTTTTTTTTAAGAGAAAAGGATTGGGGAGCACTTTAAAATGATGCAAAGATCTCTCTTACGTATTTTCATGCTGCTCTGCCAGGGCAGCAACTGCTGCTAATCTACGTCTTCCAAAACATGGAGGTAGTCAACTCATCCTTAATCCTTATTGATTCATCTCTATTTTCATTTGATCACTTAATACTAATGCAAGGAAACATGCTTCAAGTAAAGGGGTTATTTCTGGCCTTGTCTGGCCTGGCTCAAAGAGGAAAATGTGTAAAGCATTTAGTATGCCCTTGTGCAAAGAGAGCCTCTGCAGATCTCCTGAGCTTCAAAGCCCTGTATGCATTGATCATGAATAAGGTCTCTCTGCATGCTGCTGCATTAGGCGAGATGGTCTTTTTTTGCTGGCTTGCTGTTGAGGAAATCTATTTGAGACATCCAGTTTCACCATCTGGAGGCAGTTAACATTTGTTTTAGCTCTTGTCAGTGTTCAGCATTTGTGAGCTGGCTCTTCTTGCACTCCCTCACACTAATGAGAATGTATTTACCAATGGGTACTCTTTTTTTCTTTATTTTGTTCTTGCTTAGGAGCCCCAAACTACAGTAATCCACAACCCTGATGGAAATAAGGTATTCAGAAAGAATCAACTCCATCTTGCTTTTCCACACCTCACATTTCACCCACTATTCCACAGGAAAATAGGGCTGTTCCAGGAGTTTATCAAGGAAAATCTCATTCCTTCATTTGTTACACCTGGTGGCTCTTGAGCCTGTTCTCATCTGTGTTCATCTACTTCATGCGTCCTGCTGATTGCTGAGCTTCTGAAGCTCTTGGAGAGTCAGTAGCAGTTGGCAAAGTGCAGTACCCTGTGCAGCTGGGCTTAGGGAGCACCTCATCTCTCCCATTTCAGCCAAAAATGCTGCAGCCTAAGTAAAACCTAAGAACGTTCTTCTCAGGGTGGTGAAATCATACTGATGAGTTCTGTATGTGCAGTTGTCACTTTAGCTAAAGATGTCATTTCAGTTTTTCCCATGTGCTGTTTCTCAGCATGCTTGTACACCCATGTTGTGATGTGCCTTTCACACAGGACTTTGGTCTTCTTCGATAACATCACCAAGTAGTTCCAAAAAATTTGAACATTTCAAGTGACAAAGGGGTCTTTTGATTTTTATACTTTTTCTTCATGCTCTTTTCTTTTCCTTGTGTATTGTGACATTTACGTTTGGCAGCTGATTCCTAAAACATGTTTTATTTTGTTTTTTACATGCATGGACTTGAAAAGGGCCAGGAAATACCATCATTTACATATAACACATGTTCCTAGGTTTCCTGGAAAGAATTTGCTTTTCAACAAAAATTTCACTGTTTACAGTGTTGACTTAAGAAATTGACATTTTATTAACTAGTCTTAACTACTTGTAATTATTTCATACGAGAAGGATTGAATCTGAGTGAAGCAATAACGCATGCAGACATTTCTCAAGCATGAAAGTGCTGATGGTGTGTATTGTGCTTGTGTATCCCCTTCCTCTATGTACCTCACATCTGTTGAACACACAAGCTTTTATTTTCATGTTACTACTTCTTCTGCTCCCCATGTTTAAACTCATGGGCCCTAAACAGCCTGTGTTTGAACACTAGTCTGATCTTTATCACTGAAGTCCACTTAAGACCAGAAAACCCAGATAAAGTATTAGCATGACTACATCTACTTGACTGAATTCTACAATCATCGCAATTAAGATACTCAGAGCCCCAAAAGGTCACAGAAAACAAGCAAACCACTTAATGCAAGGAGTTACTCCTAAATTTGAAAGACTTATCGTTTTAGTATGGCAACTGGAGTGGATGCTTCAGTATTAGAGGCTACATCTGCCGTGTGAGCTTGTGCATGGTGTTTACAACTTGTATCTGTGTGGGGTTTTTGTATACTTATAAGTACTTACCTATATTTTAAGTGATAGTGCATGATACACCTGTGCAGAGCGAAGCATCTAACACCAACCAGTTCAGGAAAAGCATGGCAACTTGTTCAGTTTTGTTTGTGTGTGAATTAATTCATGTAGTTTTATTTATGGATGCACATATGTTTTGTTTTTTAAAGGTCTGAGTCATTTTGAACATTCCTTCAGCTCAGCCTTGTGAGGACACAGTAAATAAAGGGCACTGTCAGATTTACCTTTTATTACTTAATTGTAAAATCCTTTCAAAAATTAAATACAATACTAGTTCTGTCTTCTATCTCTCAAATAAAAATGGACCAGGTAATGCTTTTTGCTGTTGAGCTGTGAACTGAAAAAATAAGCAAAAGAAATTTATTCTGCTTTTCAAGAAAATACAGATATAAAAGCCCCCAGTTTAGAAGCTCTCCAAATTTCTGAACCCACTTACCTGTTAGATTTGACAATGCCCTGCTGGATTTGCCTGTAGTATTCATGTTTCTGGTAATCCGTGAAAGATTGAGATACAGTATCCTTGCCTTTTTAACAGTCTGGTGGCTTAAGTACAAGCTGTCTGATAATGAGTCATTCCTCTGCATGACTGGTTGTCTGAAGAATACTACTGCAAAGATACCTTAGTTTGTCAAAGTTGTTATCATGTAGTTATCAATTCTCCATCTCCTTCAAAAATTTCTAATCATAAAACCAGCATGAAAATAACGGAATCTGGTCTGATATCCTTAAAATGACTGGGAGACTTTGTTTTAATATGTGTTGCTAAGTCATATGAGCAGAAAAACAGTTGTAAATCATAGCATGCAGAAGTCTGCATGTTTAAAAGTTGGAATGGAATGACTTACTTTGCACAGTCGGTTTAATTACTGAGCTTAAATGGCAAGTACTCCTTCTTGGCTGAGGTAATTCATATAACATTTCATTTGGACTTTGTGCAGTTGGGTGTTACAGAAAAAAGTTTTCTTTACATTCCTGTGAAGTAAAAGCATTAAACAGCATTAAATGTATTTATGTTCCCTGCTGTAGAGACTGGCAATGTTTGACATCAGTTTCAGCTGGAAATGTCTTTAATCGTTGTGTGACCGTTTGTTTGTGAATTACATCCTGCCCTGCTTCAAGGCTTTGCATGATACCTGTAACTAACTGTAATTTTCAAGGGCACGCAAGTGAGGCTTGGCTTGTTTTATACATTCCACTGATATTTACTTCTCAACAGGAGTCAACAGAGAGTTCCAATACAACCATTGAAGATGAGGATGTGAAAGGTATGATTTTAAGCTTTGAAACATTCGGGGAAGCCATAACATGAGTTCTGTGAATGTATTTTTTTAGGTCATTAAACACAGAAACTCCTAGTGAATTGTAGGAGAAAGTACTATTTTTCCTTGTTTAAAAGAAATTACTTTAATGCCCCTCTGTGTTACTTCTGACATGTGTCAGACTTAACTTTGACTTTTCATTTCCCAAAACACCATTTGCTATGATGTTTTGGAATGAAGAATATAAAGTTACCACTTATTAACTAAGATACTAGTTCCAGTAGTAATAGTAGTAGAATAAAAATGTGTAAGTCTGTGCTTTGTAACTCTTACTTAAAATACTTCTAGCATACATTTGTGTTCTGGGTTTGCCTTTTTTCATGTCACCATTTACATTTTTATTCTGTTCAGATGCCAGTGTTTTTTCACTTTTCCCTTTTGTTCTGTCTTAAACTTATTTGAATCTTCTTAAAAAACCTATTTTTTTAATAAAATTGTGTAACTTTACAGATACTGCTTTTGTTTCCATTTTCCCCCCTCTGTATATTGTACTGTGATGTTACACATACTTCAGTAACATTGTGTTTTAAAACAAAGGGCTTTTAAAAAAATGTGTTAGGTTTGTGTATCTCTGGTTCACAGAAAAGACTCAATTTCAGCATCAAAAGAATAACATTATAGATACACACAAGCCAGAGGTGATAGTAAATATGTAGAGAATGGAAAAGAGAGTTCTTGGGAAACCATTGAAATAATGGGGCTTGCTTTATGTTTGAAGTATAATGCCTAAGTCACCATTAAAAGTGTGTATGCAAAAAGTTGCACCCAAAAATACAGGCCTGAATTGGTTAAAGAGCTTCACTGGCTTCTGAAGAGCATGGGGGCATTGTCCATTTTAAAGAGATTCAAACATAAAATAGTTAGAATTGTATCAAAAGTACTTAGTTTCTGACTACAGGTGCTGTGCATGTTTGATAAAAATACCAACATTGCCAGGGTGATGAACTGATAGTGCAAACACAAAAGCACTGTGTGATGGTAGCAGCTGTCCAAGCAGCGCAGGGTTGAAAATGCAGCTTTTATGTTATGCTGCATACGAGATTCTAAGGGCATTTACATCAAGGCAGCTTAGCTCAGGCTTGCACAGGGCAGGACCTGCAGCAGGGCTCAGCCAATGGTTTGTGCTGCTGCTCTTGGAAAGCACAAGGAGCTCAGCTGGGCTAATACCCACTGCCTGCTGCACTGCAGTAATTCCCTCTGCTTTGGCATACTTGGTGTTCTCTCTATGGAGAGAAGATACTTCTATCCACTGATAGCAATGTAGTTGTAAATTGTGACTTAGAGTACTGTGGGAGCTGCAGTTAGCTCTAATTTGGTCTCCAATGTTTCAGTGACTCATTTCGCCTCCACTTGAACAAAGTCTTCTTACATTAACAGCCAGTTCCCGCTCACATTAAATAACAACCTAGTGATCGTGGTTTGGGGGAATGCAAAGTAATGCCTTAGAGGACAGTTGCAGGTATCTGGGGCTGATGCGGAGGAAAATACAGTGTTATTTACCCTTATTCATAACACCTTGTATTTCTTCCTTCAAACCATTATGTATATTTTAGAGACTGATCTCATTAAATGAATTTTTTAATTATAAGGCCTCTGTGAGACAATATAACATGATGTTATAATGGTAGGATTTTTATAGAATTCTGTCTGAAGCTTAGCACACAATTATATCTCAGGAACATAATTATAAGAAAAACTACAATGAAGATGTATTGCCTAATTCTTTAATATGATTCTGTAGCCATCACAGTTAAGAGCAGATTGGATGGCCACAATATACTTTTTTCCCAAAAGAGAATCTTGCAGTAATCACAGGTCTGACAAGATCCTCGTCATGTCCTTCTCTTTGCTGTAAAATGTTCAGCAGGTGAAGTTTTCTGTTATTTGTAGGTTCCTGACCCATTGCCACATAATAGTGCTACAGAAGGCATAAGGTGGGTTAAGGCAGTGTGAAGAGCTGAGGCTGTACTCCAGAGAGTGCTGCGTTGTGTGTTTTCTGTGGACTGCAGAAGGAGGAGCTGAAGGATGTTACTTGTGCTTGGAAGAGAGGAGGCAGAGTAGCATTGTATTGCTCTTCACCTGCTTTGGTGGGAAGGTAGGGTCACCAAGAATGACAGTTTGAACTGCTTATGTCTGGGATGATCACAACAGCTTCATACACTGATGCAGCTGTCTTAGCAGCAGGTCCATGGCCTAACACACAGCAGTGCCACTACCCTACTCACCAGACACCAGGTGCACATTTTATTCCGGTGCATAGGGATTTCCTTTTCTGTTTATTAAAAAAAAAAAAAAAAGCAAATATTATCTCCCAGTTGATTGCTTGCAAGCTTACTTGTTTTTCACTTTTTAGTAGTCCTCTCACACTTCCAGTCTTTCCACCAGAGGCTGCTTGCAGATTGTTTTATTATAATTAAAGCCAACAGTAACCCCTAGGGTCTAATTTCTAGAATGATTCAGGGAATAGGCAGTCCTGCAGCCCTGACAGCTATTACAAGATCAAGCTTCATGCTTTAGCAAGACACTTAATGAATTATATTTTGCCCCTATACCAAACTTGACTTCTGGATGTAGATTTTCTAGGGTAACAGTGGGAAAGCTGTTCTTTTATCAGGAACGGCTGCTGGCTGCACTGACTGCATCTGGCAATAAGATGCTGATAGGAATGAGTGGATTTCAGAGGTAGCGCAGAGAATTCTCTCAGATTGCTAACAGTCTGGATCCCTATGTGTATGCTCAAGATGATGCTTGTCATCAAATTTGAGACCTGGAAGGCATGTGTTATATCTTAGGTGATAAAGGGCCTTACAGACCTGTTTGTTTCCTTTGCAGTACGCAGTACAAGATGGGAAGAGGCTCTCCTGCAAAGGAGCAAGGAAATAGGAATGCCACTTTGTAACTGAAAAATGGTATTAGGATATAGTTTATAGTGTTGTAGTATGCCCCACACCTCACTGAGAACAACTCTTCTTTGTAAAGGCATGCAATCTATGCACTTTCCTGGTATTCCTCCTCCTGGTATTATAACACCATGCATAGATTGCACAGACAGGTACAGGTTCCTTCCTTTGTACAGACTACCACCCCATGCATATTTAAAACACTCAGTTCTGCATCAAGTGGTTTACTTATTTTGCTATTGATTTGACATGCTAAAGTTGTGTGGATAATGTGAGCCTGTGTGGGACCTAGTATCTCCAGCCCAGTTGTGTTTCTGTGGGAGTGACTGTGTGTATGCAAGTCTGTATGAAGTATTACAAATGTTACGATTTGTTAAGGAACGTAGCAGTTAAAAAAAGAAGTCTTAAGTCAGCTGTCACAAATGTGTCTATAGGAATAAATGCTTGATGTCTATCAGGGAATGCATACAGTATTATCCATTCATGTCAGGATATTACCCTATTTTTACTTTTGAAGGCAGGTATTTTAGCTTGAAGACAGCACAATCAAGCTTAGTTGTCACTTGTTATTTGTGGAAAATTTTAGCATCTGTAACTTTGTCTTGCTTCTGTATGCATTTACATCTTTTAGGTATGGAACCTATTTCTTTTACTAGAAACAGAGCTTAGCAAGTAGTGAGCTTTAATTAGTCAAGGAATAAGCTAATTCTAGACTGAGTCTGAAACTTCTTTAAGCTGTAAGTTCAGGTTCCTTGCTAACAGAAATCTCTGATGTTAACCATTGGTCATGGGGCAATCTGCATGACAGTGATCCCTCCCAAATTTAAGGACAGGAGCGGACAGAAGAACATACTGAAAACTGGACTGTAAGCAGTACTGCCTTCTAGGATTGCTTGTGGGATTTCTCCTTCCTGTGGTAATAAACTGGAATTCTTTGGCAACATCTCTTTGATAAGAGATTGATAAGGTTTTTTTCAGCTGGAGAATAACTACTGTTATTTTTGCCAGTAGTGCACACAGACTTTTATAAAGCTGAGTTGTTAAATTTAACATGATTAGGAAATCCAGATTTCTCATGGTATTTTGTTTCTCTGGAAATAAATTAATGAAAGCACTAGTAAGAATTATGATTCCCAATGGGAAAAATTGCTGAGTTATAGGACACATACAGATCAGGTATATTTTGGCTAATCTTTGATACTTAATACATCACTTCAAATCATTAACCATTCAGGAGGCATTTATTTTCATATATTTTGCTAATTTATTTCATTTTATACCTGTTGTTTTCATTTTATTTGGCGGTAGGAAGAAATCAGTTTAATCTATTTAGAACATGCTTTAGTAAACAAAAACCTTCAAAAAACTTCTAAGAACATTTTTTAACTGCTCTTTCAAAACCCTCAGTTCTGGATAGAGGGGTAGATCTGCACTGGCATCTGAACAGTCATTTATGGCTACGACCTTTTTACAACTGTGCCCAAAAGTACATTGTTAGCATTGTTTGTGTTCTCAAAGGTTTTGTAAGTTCTTGTTGCTTGTAATTTAATTATCATTATTTTTCTTTTGGCCTTCTCTTTTTCTTCCTTCATATCTACTTGACCCTCACACAGCTCTCACAAAGGAGGGTGACTTGGAGAGGTTATGTTCCACCCACCACTCTTCCTCTTCCATTGCTTCTTCATCTCACTGGTCACCACCCTTGCCGTGTCCCAGCGGCCGCTCCTGCTGCCAGTGCCTCCTGAGGATTCTGATCACACTCTACCTCTTCATCTTTGTTTGTTCATATGTTGTGTTTCTTTCCATCAGTTCAGCAGGCAAGTCTGTGAAAAATGCAAACTCAAAGAGTCTTTCACTTGAGTCTGAACTCTCCCACTCCACTTCTTCCTCTGTACTGTGTAAGTTGAGAGACTCATCTGTCCAGATGATCCCTTTTGTCTCCTCCTTTTCCCTCCTCATCATCTGACAGTGGCACAAAAAAGGTCAATCCTGTGACATAAATGCCCAGTGAACCTCATCTGCAGCATAATATAAAATCTGCATTAGCAACACTGTGCTCCTTGGACAGCTGCTCTTCATAAAACCAAAAGTAGTTGTTGTCTACCAAGGATAGGATTCATTCAAGTACAACTAAAAACAACTTAAGCGCTGAGAGAAGACATTAGGAACATGATAGGCTATTAGGGTAAAAATTGCTGATGTGGCTAACAGAAGGTGTGTTTATGCTAACACCAATTTGAAGTAGAGTTTTCTCTGGATGGCTCTAATGATGTTTCGGAATACTGGTACAGACTTTGGAGGTGTCTGCAATATTACTGTAAAGAGGCTATTGGAGTTGTCTACATTTGGCACACTTGCATTCACCAGAAAAAAGACAAGTGCTACAAACAGCTGTAGTAATGAATAATTTTCCCAAGCAGTGAGCAATATTGAGGAAAATCAGTGAAAGTTAATATTGCTTAGACTTTTTTGTGACACTACATGGGAGTTACTGGGCTTGCTGCTAACATACTACAGGCTCAAGTGATATGATTTTTAAATTGTATAACGGGAGAATTCATGTGTTTTTGAAGAGCAAATTTAGAAGAAAAAAATTAACAGTGAAGTCGGACTATGAAGTTGAGAATGGGAGCTGGTGGTCAGAGGCACATGCAGATTCTTTATGTCAGAAGTGTCTGGGAAATGAGAAGGGCTCTGGAGATTATCTAGATGGACACCCATGCTGACAGAACGGTGGTAAGAAGGTGGGAACCAAAAGTGTGTTAGCTCTGTGTAGGATGAAACTGAATTCAGTCTCTGTTTTGTTGTTAAGTAGCAATTATTGTAATTATCAGTATACGTTATAATTCTAAGAAAGAAAAATATTGATTTCTTAGCTGGTAAACTTGATAGGTTTTAATCTGCTGTCACAGACATGGGAAGAAGATGATGTAAATGTGGTGCGTTGAGAAAAGACAAGGTGCGGAAGGTTTATCATGTAGTTAAGTGAGTCCTGGAGAATGAAACATCCGCATTTCAGTCCAGGTGCTAGAGGTACTGAGGAATATGTTTTTAAATGTCAGACAGTTTTCCTATGAGTAAAATAGGCAAATGCCATGTTTCTTAGATCTGTTGTTTTGGGATGATATTGATTATTGTTGTCTCAACACAGCTTACTGCTTTTAAAGCTTATTTAAAAGTAAAGAGATATAGAATTGAGGGTTATTACTGATTTTCCATTGTAAAACACTGTTCAACAACAACTATTTCTCTGAATTGGCAGAGTGATTAAATAGGAACATAATCTAAATAGAAATGTGCACAGCGGCAAAGCTTGTTAATGTTTCAGTTATCAAGGCTTTAGACATCATTTCTTGAGACAGCAGCCTGATTCCATGATTAATATAACATGTTGAGAAACTTTAGTGCAGTGACCATGATACAGCTTTGTTCTGAGACTGTAGGGGATTTGCCGTTAAAAAATAAACATTTGCTAACATTTGCCATGCGGTATAAATGTTAATCTAATTGTTCAGTAGCTCCAAGAGGAGAGCATCTTTAGGAATAATTAATTTCATAGAAATCACAAGAAACTATGTAGTGCATGTGATGTTACATTATGATAAAGGTTTAAATAGGAGATGCATTCATTTTATTTTATTCTTTCTTGTCAGTATAGGGTGGAAAAGTGCTGGGCTAATTTTTTATCTATTCACCTACGTATTTAATGAGTAATTCTTTTAATTAGACATGTGGTAGGCTTACAGGTTTTCAGAAAGGTGAAAGACTGTCAATAGTCTAAAAATCGGTTCTGCAGACTGTCCACTCATAATTTGATGAATCGGGGTGAGTCTTTAGAATCAGCAGGCACTAGGAAAGAGATGTTCCATGTAGGATGACAACTCACATGCCATACTTCATATCAAAGTTTAAGTTTAAGTGGTGGGGTGAGAGATAAGCTCTACTCTTACATGTACTACATTTTGATGAAATTCCTGAGTGAGAAGTCACCTGGAACATGCCTTGTCATCTGAGGATCTAAATATTTTTATGTAGATCTGAGATTCAAGCAGTTATTTATCCATGCAGCACCTTTTATTTTCTTGACAGAAATTAATTTCTTGGAATATTTGTGGAGTAAATTGTAAGAGAAGTTATCAGCAGAGAACTTTCAAATATTGATATGAAGAGAATGGTTTTGAAAAACATTTTGTGACATGCTGTATTCGTCTTCTTCTGGGAGAGCAATGTGTTCTGTAAAGTTGAATGATGTCTGGTGCATCCACATAGCCAGAGTTCATTGTGCAGCACAGGATAAAATTTCTAGCCTCTTTTCAAAGTTTTGTTATTTTCAGAGTGTAGAAATAACATTAGTGGCTGTGTGCTTTCCATCTGATTCCTATTTGTTAGGACAATGTTCAGATTAGAAGTGAAGCTAGGTTCCCACGTACCATGCCATTAAATTTTAGCAGACCAGTGTCACCTTGATACGGACTGTGCAGTTTAAAATGATAGCACCATGGGTGGGATTTGTCTCCCCAAATTTAGACATCCTCCCCAATGTAGATGCCTATCTTTGAGCTAGTTGTCTAGACTCCCTTCAGTCAACGCAAATAGGTCAGATGAGTCATACTTGTCTTAAATATCTATTTTAGGATATGATGAATCGTGCCCCGAAAGTCCTTATTTCCTCTCCATTGACTATAAGGGAAGGGAACTGAGAGAACAAACTCACTTGTCTGTATTTAAACATGTCCAAAATGTGGTGAGATTAATCTAGTGTGAGGTGTACCAAGATGCATAAAGAGTATTGAGTTGAAATGTTTAAAGCTTTTTTCCTTGCGAAACAACCTGTGAGCAAGTAAGAAGCAGAGTCATTTTAATCACCTTTGAGTTCATGTGCTAATCTGTAAAGATGCTACCTTATTGTTCTGGAAGGGTGCTTTACTGCTTAGCAGGGATTTCATCACTGTCTGTTCCAAAGCAAACAGTAGGAAAGGATATGCAGTTCCCCAGTTTGGGTATTATTTGAAAGATAAAAGTGATTTGTCTGTGCTATGGATTCCACAGGCTCTGTTGCAACTGATGTCTGTACAGTACTTGCTTGATAAGCTATTTTCTGAAAGACAAGACTAAAAATACAGATTTTATACCTTGCAGTATGATGACTGTTCCTAGGGTTATTTTGTGTTAAATAAGTCAAAGCACAATACAAAAGCATATTCCTACTTCTATAAGATCAGTGGGGGTAACCACTTCAGTATAGTAGTTACATAGTCAATCCTCTAGAGTATTGATAGCAGTAGAAAGGTACTCCAATATCTGAATGAAGCATAAGGTGTTTTAAATTATTTTCAGAACAAACAGACTGGGGTCAGTTTTGAAAAAAACCATGGGCAATATGTCAGTCAGTCAGTTATCAGGAATTCTTTTTTGTGTTTCACAGAACATGAAGTTTATGATACGTATATTTCTGAAAACTTTGTTTTCACACATCTGCAAGTAATTTTTATTCTGCACCTTCTCTCTGCGATTAAAATACCAACATATCCATTTTTCTGTGTGAATCTTGTAAATTGAGTTGATGAATGTTGCATGAGGCTATAGGAAGAGAAGAAAGCCTCATAGTTCCCTCCTAGAAAAAGAGGTTTTGCTGTTGTTTTGTATGGTTTTTTCCCCTATGATACTTCATTTCAGTAGCTGTGAGCCTGCACCTTGTAGGTCTAAGGCATTTATAGTGTTAGATGCTTTTTAAGTAAATGGTGCTGTTATTTATTTTGTGGTTTTTAAATATTAGTGTTAATGGTATTCTTTAATTATGAAGGATTATCCCCACTCTATAGCTGAGTGGGGAAAAAAGGTAGTGAAAAGTAACTAGAGGTTAATAACTCATTTAAAGATGACGTATATAACACAGCAGTGCTGCAGAAATCATTTTAGCCAGTGTTAGAAAATGTTCTGGTTTGTTCTTTTCTTATTATTTGGTCTTTTTATAGCTTGTCTTCGTCATATTTTTGCCTCTGTATTGGTCATACATCTGCTCGCTTGGCAAAGCAGGGGTCATATCTGCCAAAGCAGAGGTGCTGATGCCTCATTAGCTTAGCTCATTGACCCTCCAGGGGTAAGGGTTATGTTTAGAGAGTAGGTCCATGGTCTTGTCTTAATTTATTTACTTCACCTGTATTCTGAGCAAAGAATGTGAAAGCTACTGTCTTTTCCTCACAAGTTTGCCATTTTGTGCTAGCTTTCTGCTATATTAGCTGCAGTCTTTTCACCAGGGACCTTAAAGCTCATCCAGCTCCAACCCTCTGCCATGGGCATGGACACCTTTCACTAGACCAGGTTGCTCAAAGCCCCGTATTTTTGTCATTTCTCAGAGAAACTATTACCTGCCATAAGACTAGATACAGTCCTTGGACTCTGACACATAATGGTATTTTAAAGGGAGAGAATAGGAGAGACATAACATAATGCCAAAGAGCTTGCACAGTGAGAGAGCTGGTTGGCTTTAACCAAAGCTAAAGTTATTTAGGAAGTCCTTACTGTACATCAAAGTATAATAGCATAAAATTGCCACTGTACATCAAACAGCATAATTCTCCTAGAATTCAATTCAAGCAAAGTTTACTATTGGATTAAATTTAAAAAAAAAAAATAAAAATCAAATGTTGATTGTAAGTGACAGTTATCTGGCAGAGGGGAACTTGCCAGATACCTCTTCCTTAATGTTTTGTGGTTCACTTGTTGACCTTTTGTACTTTGTAATGTGTATTTAGATGGAAAAAAAGAAGTTGGAGTTTTGGAAGAGTGGAGTCCATCAAATTAGTAACTAAAATTTGGTAATTTTCTTACCATTTTTATAAGTGCCCATTATTTCTGTCAGATGTGTGCAATAGCAGGACCTTGTTCCTACCAATATCCACTTCTCTGTAGTTCTTCTTCCATGCCCTCCCTGTTTCTTCCTTTGCATTAAGGAAAAACTCAAGTAATTGACTTTATGCTTGTGGCCACCAAGTCATGGCTGCATTTGTCTTCTTATGGCTTTCCAGTCTCCTTCCAATTTTCTGCTTGTTGTATTCCAGTTCTTCCATGTATCCTTTCTCTTCCTTCTTCCCAGGCTAAATTTCTGCTTCCTAGATAATGTATTTACAGGCTGAAATACTTTTGGTCTGTATTTGTACTCTGTCACCCTGCACCCACACACATACCTATACAGAAAGTATAAAATGCTAAGATAAAAAAGAACCCCAAAACCAATCAGTTTGTGTAAAATCACAGTGACTACTGAGATTTGCAGTTCTTTGATACGTGATTTTACTGAGTATTTCGCACTGCCTTGTTCTTAACCATCTTCTTCTTGTAATGTCCATTCTTGCTCTCAAATGAGTAAGGGCTGAGAATGAGGCAGGGGATTGCACACAGGATAAAAAATTCCCAGAACTCCAGTGTCTGTCTTTGGCTGTTAGTCACTTTCTGCCAGTGAGATTGCATATCCGATAAATAAATCAGACGAAATTTAATTGATCTCATTACGTGTCTAATTATTTGTGTGTTGGTGAAAGGGAAGAGTAGCGTAGTTGCTTTCATACACAGTTTCACATGGTGCTTGGTATATTGTAGAAAAATCGAGAAATCGTTGGAAGGCAGATTATTTGGCAGCGTTTTTTTGTTGACATCACAGCCCGTATTGTGAACTGCAAGGTCTTTCCCAAAGTACTGGTAGAACTGATGCTAGTGCTGGAGTTGGACATGGTTGGTTTGAGCCAGTGATATCTCCTTCAGTTACTTTGGTGGCCTGCAGGGCTTCCTGATGGATGTGTGTTGTATTCCATGGACAGCTCAGCAGACACAGCTCTGCTAGATGTTAGTAGGGCCCAGTGGAACTTTGCTAGACCAGTATTCTGTAATATTAGGTGGCTCCTATCAGGAAGCCTATGTTCCACTGCAATTACATTTTGGAAAAAAAAACAGGAAACAGAGCAATTCGGCAGCATGGTTCCATTTCTCCCTTCTGGGCTTGATGTTGAATTCTATCTTGTAATGTAGTACAACATCAAAGATGTGATTGAAATGCAACATTTTGATTGACCCAGAATAAATTTCAATTCTCATTCAGGCTAGAAATCAAGTCTTAAGAATCTCAAAGATTCACAGATTAAAACTTGTATCATTCACATTCCTTTAAACTCATGCTATTGAAGGCTCGAACAGATGCCAGTGAGTCAGGTTGATTGAGCTGTTGCACAACATTAATTTGAAACAAAACACCTTAATAAGCCTCTGGGCCAGGATCATGGAATGTTGTGTAATAATATTTGTTATTTGCTGTTCCCTGTCTCAGTGCGTATAACATCTAAGTGAACCGTGGGCTTCTCCTGGTAAAACTTGGAAAATGAAATACTGATATGAATGAAAAAGGGAATATTGCCCATTGTCTCTAGCCAAGTAGAAGTAATATTACATGTCTATGTGGTTTTATGTCTCTTGGGTGTGGATACTACAGTACTTTCATAGACATTTGCATTGCTTTACGCTGTTACCCAATAAGATGATCTCATGATTAAGTAGTAGCTCATCAGAGATTTTTACCTCATTTTTCACTGTCTGATTTAATAGTAATTTCCTAGTCTCCGATTAGAATGTGTTACCAGGTTATTTAGTTTCGTTATGAAATGTCTATGTATGTGAGATGTTACATGCAAAACTTGTGATTTCCTCACTGCATGAACTCTGCATATTCTAGATTTCTTTTTGCCAGCCTTTTCTGACACTGCACCATTATTTCTTGTTCAACCATCCTGCCACTTGGCTTGTGCTGACAGTGCCATACAGTGTCCAGTTGGTCTGTGTTGTTTAAATATATACCAATGGGGCCATTGCTGATCTGCAATCCAAACAACTCTTCATTGCAGTCCTTTTTCCTTTCCACAGTCAAGGAGGGGCAATTCATACTTGAAAAATTCTTGCCCTTTCTGCTGTCTAGTAGTTACGAGCTGCTTACAGAAAGCTTTGCTAGACCTTTATATCCACTTTTTTCTCCATTGCTTCTTTCTTTGCTTGTTTCCTTTTGTACCTTTTGTCTAAATATATTAGGTGTGCACTTACTAAAGGAAATGGTGGGGCATAAAAGAACTTAAAAGCTGCTTCAACACCACAGTGCAAGTTCTTGTAGTACAGCATTGGAGACTTGCATTCTGCCCATGCTGTCCAACATTCTATTTTTGACGAAGAATATGAGCTGTCTCAGTACTTTGCTTTTAACATTCTAAGCATATTTGCATATGTGCTAATAGTCTAGTTCATGTGTAGGACTGTGCAGGAGAATTGCAGCTGTTGCTTGCACAAGAGAAGCTGCTACAGCCTGATTGCTTGCATTTGTTTAGATTTCAAGTTTGGTCTTCCAAACTGATTTTCTGAGGTTTAATAAGGAGTCAAATGTAAATTAAATCCTTACAAATGTACCAATAAAATATCTTTCCCTTTTCTATTTAGCATTAAACTCACAAAAATTTATATTTGAGAGCAGCGTCACTCTGGTTGAACGTTGTTGGTAGAAGTTTGAACTTCACCAGATGATAAATGTACCATGCAAAAATACAAAACTTCTGTTTCTCAAAAAACTAGTCTTTAGAAGTTGAATTCAGTTTCACAAGTGAAGTCAGTGAGACTTTTCATCGTGATAAAGTCTCTTAAACTTTGTCTTGCTAGAGTAACTGGTGTTAGTCATAACTGTACCACTGTGCAGGGATTTGTTTACTCTGCAGTGTTTTAGTGTAACTTCTATCAACATCAACAAATGTGAACTGAGAGCTTATTTCTTGTCTGATAGATAAAGGAGAAACTATTTCACATAATTTTGCCTTTGAAGCATATGCAAACGCTGCTTGAGTTTTAATATTCTCAGTAGAACTACATATTGTTCTGTTACTCTTTTGCATTTGTTAGTAGTAGTAGATGAGATAAAATATGGCCAAATGATCTCAGTGAGTGTTGTTGTAATGTAGGTACATTAAGCATTTTACAAGCAAAGATAGGCACAGTCGCAGAAGTTAGAGCTGAAAGACATGGTCTTGTAGTTAGACATGTGTTGATGTGATTGCATTATATGTAGTCCTTGAACTTTGCACCAGAGGATCATAGAATCATAGAATCATAGAATAGTTAGGGTTGGAAAGGACCTTAAGATCATCTAGTTCCAACCCCCCTGCCAGGGGCAGGGACACCTCCCACTAAACCATGCCACCCAAGGCTATGTCCAATCCAGCCTTGAACACTGCCAGCCATGGAGCATTCACAACTTCCTTGGGCAGCCCATTCCAGTGCCTCACCACCCTTACAGTAAAGAAGTTCTTCCTCATATCCAATCTAAACTTCCCCTGTTTAAGTTTGAACCCGTTACCCCTTGTCCTCTCACTACAGTTCCTCATGAAGAGTCCATCCCCAGCATCCCTAGAGGCCCCTTCAGATACTGGAAGGCTGCTATGAGGTCTCCAAGCAGCCTTCTCTTCTCCAGGCTGAACAGCCCCAACTTTCTCAGCCTGTCTTCATATGGGAGGTGCTCCAGTCCCCTCACCATCCTCATGGCCCTCCTCTGGACTTGTTCCAACAGTTCCATGTCCTTTTTATGTTGAGAACGCCAGAACTGCACACAATACTCCAAGTGAGGTCTCACAAGAGCAGAGGAGAGGGGCAGGATCACCTCCCTCAACCTGCTGGTCACGCTCCTTTTGGTGCAGCCCAGGATACGGTTGGCTTTCTGGGCTGCAAGCGCACACTGCCGGCTCATGTTCATTTTTTCATTGACCAGCACCCCCAAGTCCTTCTCTGCAGGGCTGCTCTGAATCTTTTCTCTGACCAACCTGGAGCTGTGCCTGGGATTGCTCCAACCCCAGTGGAGGACCTTGCACTTGTCATGGTTAAACTTCATCAGGTTGGCATCAGCCCACCTCACAAGCGTGTCAAGGTCCCTCTGGATGGCATTCCTTCCCTCTAACATATCTACCAAACCACACAGCTTGGTGTCATTGGGAAACTTGCTGAGGGCGCACTCAATCCCACTGTCCATGTCACTGACAAAGATGTTGAACAAGACCGGTCCCAACACCGCTCCCTGAGGGACACCACTCGTTTCTGGTCTCCAGCTGCACATTGAGCCATTGAGCACAACTCTTTGCGTGCGGCCATCCAGCCAGTTCTTTATCCACCGAGTGGTCCACCTATCAAATTGATGTCTCTCCAACTTAGAGACAAGGATGTCATGTGAGACAGTGTCAAACGCTTTGCACAAGTCCAGGTAGATGACATCAACTGCTCTACCCCTGTCCATCAGTTCTGTAGCCCCATCATAGAAGGCTGCCAGGATCTTGACTATAGGCTTAAGGCCTAAATTCCTCTGGACTTAAACGTACACATTTGACCTAAAGTGAACACTAAATGTTAGAAAGATTCCTGAAAATCAGCATTAGACATCTAAAAGGTAAAGGCCTAATGAAACATTCGAACATTTCTAATGAGACATTAGAGCATTGCTTGTAAAATAATAATCATTTTCCTTTAATTTGAATTTAAGAGTTGGGGTTTGAGTTTGGTGGCGTTCTGTTTTGCTTTTTAAACAGCAGGTGGAGGAAAGATGAGAAGAGGCATAGTAGGAAAGTGGATTGATCTTGACATGTGTTTATTTCCTTCATGAATACAGGAGTACACTGAAGCCAAACAAGTGTAAAGCATCAATATAATATCATGACCTTTGGTCATAGAGAAGGAAGAGAAATGGCTGTTGCGCCAGAGGGGAAGTGACAGAACCCCTTTGTTACGGCTGTTCTTCTGACAGCCTTTCAGCTGTCACCTGCCACTTTGCCTTCCATTTTGAGTTGTATTTGTGTATGTACGTGTTTGTATTTGTATTTGTACTCCCCAGCTCGTAAGCAGGAGATTATCAAGGTTACCGAGCAGTTGATTGAAGCTATCAACAATGGGGACTTTGAAGCTTACACGTAAGTTTTATCATTTAGGAGGGAGTGAGGAGAGTTGATGTGTTTGATACTGTAGATGTAAATATGCATGTTTATATATGAGCATGTTTGTATTTATGTACTGTTGGAGTTAATTCTCAGGTGCCCCCAAGAAGTCCAAGATGGGTTCATAGCTTCTTTGCCCCAACTTTACACAAGCCTGGTTGCCAGTTTCAGAGGAGCTGCTAGTGTAAATCCAGTGTACTGCTCTGCTCAGACAGGATCATAATTCTGACGCAAAATACACAGTGATCTGTGTTGGTAAATGTAAAGCCGTATTTGTGATTTAGAATCCAGAAGACCCAGCAGAAACCTCTTTTAGCAGAAAGTTTTTATTGTATGTAGATATTCATAGTTGCTAGAATCCCAGAGTGTGAAAGACCACTTGGAATTTAGGTTCCTCCAGCCTCTGCTGAGAACCATGCAAGAATTTGCTGTCGGAAAATGGACTGATTTGTCTCTCAGCTTTTCTCTGCAAACGCCCAATTCCATCACTGCTTCTCTTCCTCTTTTTAAAAAAAAAAATAATTAACTGAAAAGTAGAGGAACACCCTTCTGTTCTGGGTTCAGCAGTAGCAGTAATTTTTCTCCTTCTTAGTAGCTGGTGCAGTGCTGTGGTTTTGACTTTCGGCCTGGGAACAGCGCTGATAACACCAATGTTTTTAGCTGCTGCTCAGTAATGTTTAGTCTGACCAAGGACTTTCTGAGCATCATACTCTGCCAGGGAGGAGGGGAAGCCGGGAGGAAACAGAGACAGGACACCTGACCTAAACTGACCAAAGAGGTATTCCATACCATAGCACTTTGTGCCCACTATATAAACTGGGGGCAGTTACCCGGAAGGGTTAGACCACTGCTGGGTCAGGCTGGGTATCAGTCAGTTGGTGGTGAGTGGTTGTAGTCTCTTCCCTTGTTATTTCCCTTATCATTATTATTACTGGTGATACCAAAAAATAAATAAATAAATTTTATACTGTCCTGGGTTCAGGACAATGTAACTTACCTGTGCAAAACCACTGTTACTACCACCAATAATAACAATGATAAGGGAAATAGCAAGGGGAGAGAATATAAAACTAAAAGGGGAAAAGGAAAAGAAAACAATAAACACAAGAGTTGCACAATACAATTGCTCACCATCTGCCAAGGGATACCCAGCCCTACCCAAGCAGCGATCAGGGCCTTCTGGGTGACTCTCCCCATTTTATGTACTGGACATGACGTGCTGTGGCATGGAATACCCTTTTGGGTAGTTGGGTCAGGTATCCTGTCTCTGCTTCCTCCCTGCTTCTTGTGCCCCTCCTCATTGTTAGAGGGAGCATGAGAGACTGAATCAAGTCCTTGATTGAGGTAAGCATTATTTAGCAACAATTAAAAGATTGATGTGTTACCCGCATTTTTAGACTAAAGTTGAAAACACAGCACCAGCTACTAAGAAAGAGAAAAATAACTGTTACAGCTGAGCCTAGGACATCATCCTGTTTTAAAGACTTACCAGTACTAAACGTTAGTTTGGTGTGATCACACTGAATCCTCGGTTGTACAGATATCAGGAGAAAACTTAGAATCACAGAATGGTTTGGATTAGAAAGGACCTTAAGATCATCTAATTCCAGCCCCCCTGCCATAGGCAGGGATGCCTCACACTAGACCATGTCGCCCAAGGCTCTGTCCAGACTGGCCTTGAACACTGCCAGGGATGGAGCATTTACCACTCCTTTGGACAATCTGTTCCAGAGCTTCACCACCCTCACAGTAAAAACTTAAGCCAATTTCTTATCTAAATTTTGTCAGTTAAAAAATACATAAATCTTGCTTAAATTATTATGTGAGACATAAAAAATATCCTTTGGATTGCGCAGAAACAGTTTTCAGAGTTACAAGTAAAAATTCCTACCTGTAATACCATTGACTTGAGGGGCCGCCTTTGGCAATTTTTTTTTTTTGGTCAGAAGATGATTTCTGTGACACCTTGTCCACCTAAAGTAAGCTGCCAAATTTACTGCTTTAGGTGAAACAGAACTCCATTACTTCTCCCCATGTAAGTTCTGTTCTTTTCCAGTATGATGGCCCAGGTAAGTAACATGTCCAGTGGGAATAAAGGAAACATTTAAAAAGGAATCTCTCCCAAAGTTGTGTTTACAGAACTGCGTGTGTTGATGACAGAATTTCTACTTTTCCACAGAAAAATCTGTGATCCAGGCCTTACATCTTTTGAACCTGAAGCGTTGGGTAATCTAGTAGAAGGGATGGACTTTCACCGGTTTTACTTTGAAAATGGTAAACAGTGCTTTTCCATCTCTGTGAATCTTCATCTGTTCCATGGGACTGTGTTTGTTGGGTGTTAATTGATTTGGGCAGGGGAAGAGGGTATTTTATTTTTTTCGGAGTTCTCTGTGTGTTTTCCTGTCTGTTCCTGTGTTGCTCATTCGTGAGCACTTTGGATAGCAGAGGAAAGTTTGAGGTATTTGGAAAGAGAAAGCCAAGGTGTATAAAAGAAAATACAAACAAACCATTGATAAGTAATTATCATACATTGTTTTTTTCCATTGGGGAAAAGATAAAATCATGCTGTGAATATACTTACAAGAAATATCCCTAATAGTGTGATTACAATGATTGCAACTGACAGCACTTCTAGTGAGTGTGATTTATTGGGGAAGACATTGTCTACACCGCTGAGGATCTGATCAGCTCTCTTTCTGGTATTGGTTGTGTGTCTGTGTGTATATATATATATGAAAAAACCAATATATGTAATACATGCTTACAGTCATGTCAGCTGTAACAAATAAAAATTGTCGGTAGAGTGGGTTTAATAAATTTGGAAGACCATGTAATGTAGGTAACCATTTTAGAGCAGACTTGAATCAAAAGGAAATAAATGAAGTTTATCCAGTAATTTCTGAGAATTGTCTGAGCATAAGATGGTATTATTGTATTCCTAAATTCTTTTCCACCTCCAAAACAGTATTTTCCATATTTTTTCCTTATATTGTTTCCTTTCATTGCCTCTGCTTTTTATTTTTCGTAGATGTCAGCACTTAGTAAGATACGTCACAAGACTGAGTTAAAAGCTGAATTATTTTAACTGAAAATATTAAGTACAAATGTCAGACATTAGCCACGACAGCGAAGTGAAGTATTGGGAAAACTCAATCAGGAAACCCAAGACGGTGGCCCCCACTTTATTTATTCCATGTTTGTACATGGATTAAATAATATGTACTAGTAAACTTTTGCTTGATTTCCTTATAGGAAAGGGGAAAATATGCTGCAACTGCGTTGAATTGTACAATGTACTTAGTCTAGTTGTCAGTCTATCAGTAAACAGTCAGATTATCAGTAAACAAAAATTGCTACTCTGTATCTGCTAATCTTGAGATTCTTGTTTTATAAAGTGGGGTGAGATGAGTTATTTTAGCATACATAGAGAAAATGTAATTTATGCTCTGTGTATGTGTGTGTGTGTGTGTTTGTTTCCTAGCTTTATCAAAAAGTACCAAACCAATCCACACCATTATCCTCAATCCTCACGTGCACCTGGTGGGTGATGATGCTGCTTGCATTGCATATATCCGGCTCACACAGTACATGGATGGAAGTGGGATGCCAAAGACTATGCAGTCAGAGGAAACGCGTGTCTGGCACCGTCGTGATGGAAAGTGGCAGAATGTTCATTTTCACCGTTCAGGGTCACCAACAGTACCTATCAAGTAAGCAACAATTCAGACCAAAAGCCTAAAACTGTGTAGGTCAGACCAGATAGTCAAATATCTGCTTTTGGCCTTAAAAACTTTGAAACTGTCCTCTTGATAGTGTAATTCCTTGTGGTCATTTGTGCAGTCTGTATTATATTTAGTAATGTGCATATAGTACTGATGCAAATATTTTTAGAATAATGCTTTTCTTGCTGTTGCTTTGAACTGTGATGCCCACTGATCCAACACAGTCCCTGAACTGACAGCTTGAAGAGCAGAAAAATATTGGAATATAGATAAGGCTTGAGACAAGTTACACAGAATTTGAAAACATGAGGAAGTAAAAAGCATGGAGCTATTAAAGTGGGCCAGAAAGTTTCAAGGAAAAAAGTATCACTGTTCTTAAAAAGTAACACTGTTCTGAGTAACATTTGTTGTGATTTCCAGCAGCTTCTACTTACTCAGGCCTAGTTGTGTTCACTGCCAGTAGATTTTGAGCCAGTTTATGTATTTACTTTGTAAATCAAATCATACGGGTACCTGTCACATTTTAACCTCTTTTCCCATGCTCTCTTTGCTTAACTGCTGAAGTTAAGCTGTCAGTAACTGTCTGACAGTTACGGCATCTGTGTGGGTACACCTTAGATCTTGTCATCAGTTTTCTCTGTTATTCATTTGGGCATCTCTGCATGCCCTCTCATACTCTCGAAGTCATGCCAAGACTCAATGCATGCAAACCTGAATTCATTGAGCCAGATTTAGAGCAGTCTAAATTACAACACACTCATAGTTCCAATAACAAGATAAAGAGGCTTCTTCAAGAGGTTCTCTTCATGTCCTTTGTTATTCTTCTGTGTGCGGTCTTTGCTAATGCTTCTGTATCCTCAGAGCCCAACCCCCCTGATTCCTGGCTTAGGTTAGGCTGTTTCCAGATTAGACAGCACTGGCATAGGCCTTGGTTTGCCCAGGTGCAAGCTCCCCGATAGGGTATAATCACATTCATGTGAGGTATCTTAATGTGGATAGTGGCTGAATTTCCTGGCGTGGATGTTAAGAGCTTAGATTTCATCCTTCCAACTTCATCATGCCCCATATTTTACTTCTTGCAACAGTGTTCTTCTCTCAGATGAAATAATACTTGATGAAGAAAGAACATGATGGAATAGAATGAAGTGTTACAAATTCAGTGGGGATGATTTTGGTGTTTGTGGGTTTTGGGTTTGTTTTTACTTTTTGGGGGTGCTTTTTTGTTTCTGTTTGAGTTTCTGGTTTTGGGTTTTTTTTAAAAAATGATTTGATTACTTACTGATAACTATTGTATTTTATTTCATAATGTGAAACCAATGGGAGCCAAAACCCTGTCATCCATTGTTTTTCATATGCCAGCTGCACTGCCAGTGTTCAGACAGATAATACTGAAACAGTAGTTACCTTCTTGTGAAATGCAGTGTCGTGTAGATTTTTGATGTTTTCATAAAGGAGCATTTTGTTAGGGGACCTGACCTGAGCACACGTGCAGCCAGGAACCAGAAGTGAAACAGGTTCATCTGCCCCAGTGCACCCTGGACAGTAAGTGTCTCTGGCAGAAAGATGTGAATTGGACTAGAGAATTATTCAATCTCTTCCTTTGTTGTTTTCTGTCCGCTCTGTTTTTTGAGAAGGGAGGCTGGTGGTGTCACTTTAATTTTTTTTTTTAATCATATTTATAGGAAAAAATCCAAAAGAGAAAGGTAATTTTCAACACTCATTCTTACATACCAGAACCAGAAGGCAAGAAAACAGACATCTTTTTCCTATTTTCATGGAAGATTATGGAATTTACCCAATAATTCCTATAAGAATTATTTGAGGAATACTTTGTAGATATATACTGAACAGCTTCTGCAGCTTCTTGGTTTTGAGGGACAGTGTTGTAACAGGAACATTGACGCTTAGTTCTTGTAACGTGTTATGTGAGATGAGCTGCGGTGTGGCATGACACATACTGGTCCAACAAAAGCTCACCAGAGGTAGTTTCTCTGGAATATAAAGGCCAAGCTCTAATTGCCACAGAACAAGCAACTCTCGGCCCTTCGACTTCGCATCTCCAGGGAATGCAGTTGTATGTACAGATCTGAGATTTGCCCCTCAGAAGCAGTGCCAGTATTTAAGACCTGTGTAGTGTGAGTTCTTTATGGCTGCTCATGCTCTCTAATAAAGATAAGGATTTCTACTAAAGATGGAAGGAGGAGAAGCTGAGAAATAATTTTGTTGAGACTGTAGGGTTATGTCTATGTCAGTGGATATTTTGAGCCTGTGGGGTCAGACAGAGGAGATCTGGGATTTGCACAAGGGTATCCAAGCTGAAGAAGCCACAGAGGAGGAGGAGCAGCTCAAAGCCTTAGAGTATGGCTAAGGCTTAAGAAAAGATGCTCTGAGATTGCAACATAGCCCTAAATATGTAGCCTCTACATAGCATTGGCATTAATATCACTTAAATCCCTTACCTAACTCTCCTTTTGAATTCAGAGGGGTTTTCTGGACTTTCTCATATCACTGTTCTAAAATGTCATTTGTGTGATGGTTAGAAACTTTAATTTTCCAGTCTAAATTTGAGTCATATTCAGTGTATCCTCTATTATTATTATTTCATTGTTCTTTTATACTGGGGATAGGTATGCAACCATGAGCTGTTTTATATGAAGGCTGATGAGATCACTTCCCACCTTCTATTTTTGTACAGTAAATAACCAATACTATCTTGGGTAGCTTTTTTTTTGTTAGGATCTCCATTTTCCTGGCTACCTTAATAGCTCATTGCCTTTTTTTGGTTTGAGGTTTATCTTGTCATTAGGCTGGTTTCTTCTGAAATACCATGTACAGTTGTGGTCAGAGCTTTATTTAACTTCACAGGGTCTTTCTTTTGCCTTTTGAGAATGATGCCACAGCTGTTATGTTTTGGCACTGTTTTTAAACTCTTGTCATCTACGTCACATTAGTGGATCATCTGACAGCCACATATTTATCCTCAACTGTCATTTCTAACCAAGGATTCTATAGCAACTTCTGCGGAGTGTACAGTTCTATATTTCCTATGTGTAACATTTCTGGATTACCCAGCCTTCAAGGTTATTTGGTTCTTCTTGCGCAATACTCTCGTTTTTCTTTGTATTTATAGTGTCTTCCACCTAAGTGTAAGTATGCTACCTGAGATCAGTCCTAATGCTTGTGCTTAGGTCACTGGCAAAGACTAGTAAGTCTTCTCTAGGCTGGTAGCTCCCCTTTCAGCCCAAGCATTGCCATTTTTCTTTTAGTTATTTTACATATTCTTTCTTTAATCCCCATCTTCTCAAGTTGGTACGGGCAGTCAAAGGGCTATTGGACCTAAAACTGACTCCCAAACCTAAATTCAGGCCTGAGGCTCCCAGGCTTATATTCCCTCACTTATACCTTCTTGCACTTTTATAAGTTAAATATCAAATAGCAGGAAGACTAAAATAATGAGTTTGTTCTGTGTTTGTACAGTGCCTAGCACAGCGGGATCTCAATCATGACTTCGGCCCCTAGATGCTACGGTAATACAAACGTTACTATAAGCGGAGTTCGTTAACTACTTGCTTACATGTTCCTTTCCTTTTTCTCTTTGCATATGGGTCCTGCATGTCTTGCGTGTAAATTTCATCTGATTCTTCCTCATTACTCGATTCAATTTTTGTATGAGAATCTGGGTCCATGGCAGTGTCTGTAATGTACATGCTGAGGAAGTGAATTCAACTCGGAGATTCACATCTGAATGCTACCCTCTCTCTAAGAAATCGGTTAAGGCACTTTGGCTTCCTGGATCAGTTTCCTTTTTTATCTTAACAGACTCTGGCATGCTGTAAAGATAAAAAATGCCTGTGAAGTTGTTTGAAAAATAATGCTTTGCTGAATGTTTTAAGGGTTTTGTCCCCCTTGGTTTCGTCCACAATATTGTGTTAGATGATCTTGAGAAGAATTTTTTCCATAGTATTGGCTAACACTTGAGCATGTGCTATTAACTGATAGTGATGTTTCTTCAGTAATGGCAATCTGTTTTGTTCTTTTCTCCTTCCTCCTAGCTAAAAATATCAGCTGTACCGCTCTTGCATTTTCTGTACACAACGCACCTGGTTGATTACCATCTTGGCCATCGCGTTCTCTTCGTGCATGTTTCTGAGTGCATGAAGTTGTGAAGGTTCTTCGTGTAACACATTTGTGATGCACCGTGTTGCTGTATGTACCATCTGTACCCTGTTAACATTTCAATGAAGGTGATGTTCCATGCAAATAGAGAATAACAAGGCTTAAAATACAAAAAAAGTTTGTTGGACAGCATTATTCATGTTTCACTTTCTCCATTTATGCCAAGTTTTGACAGAGAACTTTAAAAATAATCCTGTTTATTAAAAAAGAAAATTAAAAAAAAAAAAAAGGAAAAAGTACATTTTACCATCTTTTTTTTAAGAACTGGTTTTTGACTCCTCCTTCTCCCCCAAGTCCCAAAATTTTGCTTTGGTTCTGATAGGATTGGTTAGGATTTCCACTGGCAGCTCCGTTACTGTAAAGCAGATTTTAATTACAGCATGTAGGTGGGAAAAATTACTAATAAATGTGGAAGTGATAATACCTTGGCTTTGTACCAGCTGAAGCCTTCTTAGTTTATTAGTCTGTGTAAACTGGAAAAATCTCGTTGCTTGCTGGCTTGATCACAACAGAATTAACTGCTGATGTTCTGGTGAGCCAGCAGCTTCTTTTTTTTCTTTTGAGTCTCTGCCTTTTCTTTCTTACTATGCTAATTGAAGATTTCTGTTGGATGACTAAGCCAAATTAAAAATTGTAAGGAACAAAGTGATGATTGATGGGCATTTTTTGAGGATTCAAATGGAAAAATAGAGATTTTTATCACTTCTAGGATGTACTATAATTTTTTTAAGAAGGCTTTAAAACATGTAACATTTTGGTTAAGCTATAGACCAGTTGTGTGGTTAATACACTCCAGAAATACTAGGCCTTAAAAGCTTAGTATGAAGACTACGTAGTTTATGCTGCTGCTCTTGCTTCTCTGGAAATGTGTTATAGATACACCAGTTTTCTCGTAAGACTCTCACCCTGTACCACAGGTCGGTTTCTCCCCTCTCAGTCTGCTCTTGATTTCTTGACATCCTCACACAGCGTACAGCACCAAGGACAACAGTCTTCACAGCATCACCACCTTGGCTTGGTTGCGGGACACTCATACGCTGCACGGGGAGTGCTCGCGGTTCCAAATGCAAACTTTGTAACGGGGACTACTTTTGCTTCCCTTACATTGCTGTGAACACACCCCTGCAAGCAGTTAGGTTTATTCCCTTTCAGTTTTTAAAATGGAAAAGTTTCCTAATTTGTACCATTTCACCTTTTTGTGTTGATTATTAATGAAAAGCAGTTCTTAAACATTTTGATGTTGTTACTAGTGGATGTATGGTAGATGGATTTAAGCTTCTCTGATAATTGCTTCATGATTTTAAACAATATATATTTAAAATAAGCATCTACAATAAATG